>OY728148.1:684656807-685906807 GCA_963277665.1 Viscum album
ATCCACTATGGGAAATTGGTGAATAATTATCCAATATAATAAATATGTTTCAACCCGATCCATTATAAAGAAAATATTGTTTATGGGGATGGTTGTGTGTCCCACCAAGTAGGTGTAACCCCCATGAAGTGCCAATATATTTTTTAGAATTTATCCTGGACTTATATGTATGTATTTGACTTATCTATGCATTTGGGAAATTTTATATATTATAATCGTGTTTTTTACTCCGATGACACCTGTTATTTGATTTATTTATGATTCAAGTATCCTGAGCATCCAATCCTTATTCCATTACATAAAATTATTATATTTGATACAAAAGGCATTATGTTATGATGTTATTATCATGTTCTGAAACACTTACACTAATGTTATGCTTATATATCACATTAATTTTCCCTTATTTTTTATCTAAGAAAACCCTACCATATCATTCTTATCCACGCGTTATATATAAAGGGTTTAAGGATGGTATGCTAGTTAATATTACATTAAGGGATGATATTAAAAGGATATGTTGATGATATTTCATCGAGATAGTTTATTAAGTTCTAAATTTCCAAGGACACTTAAAAATAATTTTCCTAAATCATGTTCATCTATATTGTGATTAAAATTAACCTAAAAAGAAGAAAAATGATCATATGTTAAATTCAGGTACCTATATAATCACTTTTTAATGGAGTTATTGTAGCAACAGCGGGCACTACAGTGGAAACATGTCACTGTAGCTGCAGTAGGGAACTATAGCGGAGGCTAGGTAATATGTGGTACAGTAGCAAGTGGGTACTATAGTATTAATATTCATAGAATGGTCTTTGGGCCAAAACATTTTGGTCTGTGGGTCATGTAATGGGCTAAATGCCCACTGTCCCTTCTTGCTATGTAATGGGTCTCCCTATTCCATGATAAAAGAGGTATTTTCTTTCATTTTATAATAAATGAAGCTTTGGCCCCATCCTTTTAAAAATACATTATAATGGCATAAATTAATTTTTAGGAATTTCTAAAATAATTAAAATCATGTCTACTATATTTACAAGGTGTAATAGAATTTCAATACTCGTGATTGATTATTTCAAGAACTTCACATCCTTTTTAATTTTATAAATAGTGTCATCATTCTGAAACAATCATACAAGATTTTATTCTATATTATTTTAGTATTCAATGTACTAGATACCCAATGGATGGTTTGATTTTAATTATTATACCTTCCTTCATAACTATAAAATAATTTTCATTGTCTAAATTGGGATTTATATGTGGCCATGTAATATATTCAATAACCACTTCTTCCGCGTCTCTTTACATCCAATGTAACTATATATAAAACTAAAATAACCTCATTAATTATAATTTATATACATACTATATCTTCAATTGCTATACATTTTTTCTTCCATTTTAATCCTTTTATTAACTTATTCAAAGAAACAATGTCATTACATAACACTTATATGTATCTCTAATAATTCATTTTCATGGATACCAAATACATCTCCCTTCATGTTACCATTTTATATATAATTTAAAATTTAATTTAATTTAAAGATTATTGAAAATAGGCACAATATAAACTAAAGGAAACTTCAATCTTCCCATGTGATTTTTTTGTCAAATAAGAATTTTATAAAAATTCAATGTAGTTCTGTATCCCTAAAAATGGAAATAATTTAAAATGGAGTAATATTTTTCTAATAATTATTTATACATTCTATAAAATGTAAGATTTCTAATTTACAACTAACTTTTAAAAAATTAAAAACATCATATTCTCCCAATTTTATTTTCCACTTCTGTTTACATATTCATTTAATTTCCATATGAGAGATAGATGAAAACACATATTCCCTTGAAATTATATCATAAATAAACCACATATATTTCAGATTAAGATAAATCAGTGTTGAAAAAGGCATCAAAATTTAGTAAAAAATTCATATATAAACCATAGTGTGACACGGACTTATAATTTATAACAGTAACTATTTTTCATAGTGAATTTAAATAATTTTTATTATTATAAACTAAATGTTAAATAATATATAAGAAATTTCCACATTCACGATTATGTTCCTCACATAATATTGGATATTAACTCCCCTTTTATAATTAAATGTAACATTTGTCAAAAAAATTATGAATAAATTAAAATAATACCATAACATGATTTATAAAATGAATGTTAAATTTTATATATTAAAAAACATAGTATAAATCTCTAGTAGATTAAAACTTTTAAAATCTCTAACTCATGGTATATTCCCAAAGCACTATAACCTTCAACTCCAAAAATTAGACCAAAAAAACAATCTTCATAGGAATGAATATTATATTCAATATAACCCTCAATGTGAGGAATAGAGTAGAAAACTATTTCCCAACCAAGATACTCCATTTTTATTGTTATTAGTGTCATAACCACATAATGTTTTCACTATTAATGCTTTTCCCAGAATTGTTTATTTATTTTATAATTATATTATCTATTATTTCTAATTTTATATTATAGTGAATAGAATAATTCAAATATATAATTAAATGAAATTCTATTTGTATTACCTTGAGTTTTTATGAATTATTTTATGAAATTAATTTTCAATTATTTGATATCTGGAGTTGAACACTAAACCATGTTATAATAAATTTATACACTATTGTAAATTTCATCATTACAAATGGTTTAAAACCGTTGGTATAAATTATTGCAATAGTTGTCCAAATGGTTGGGTCTTCAGTCATGGTAGGAGACATATCCCAATGGTTCTATGTGAACCATTGGTATATGTCTGGTAAATTGAGTATACACCAACGGTTCATTGAAGCCGTGGGTATAAATTTTCACCAACTATTTAAAACCATTGGTAATAACATAATTCATCTATATACCAATGGTTAAAAAAATATTGGAATAGCCTTTTACCAATGGGTTCTCACAAAAAATTGGTTAATATCAAGTAAAAATAACTGTACCAATAGTTTGGAAACCGTTGGTATATATTTTTGTTTTTTCAGATATTCTAACGGTTGTAAACCGTTGGCATAGCCTTTATGTACCTGCATCTTGCAGCCGCAAGTCGGCATCCTCCTGTGAACATGCTACAATTCCACCAACTTACACCAGTAGGCCTAAAAAATTCATACACAATTTAAACACACATCTGAATACCTGTAGAATACATACTGGGAGGTTGGGTGGAAGTCTATATAGAATACATGCACAATTCATACATAATTCATACACATTTATGAGTACATGAACAATTCTCAATACGTACGGAATACATTTAGAATTTTGTATGATTTAATAAATAATTCATAGAACACATAATTCATATAGAATTCTGAATACATACAAATTTTTATTTAATTAGTTTCTACACACATAAAGAATTAACAGACAATTTATATGATAACTAAAGCATGTATACACATTAAACATGTATACTCATACAAAAATTATACCCATACACCATTAACACATAATTAATATTTCAATTAAATACATAAATAATTCAATTCAAAATTTAGGGGGTTGGGGGATGTTCAGGGGGTTTATGTGGCTGTCCAAGGGAGTAGGGGTGTCTGGGGGGTGTTCAGGAGCGATGGAGATTGTCCATGGGTGGGGGTGCTATCTGGGGTGGGGGGGGGGGTTATCCATGGGGGTTTCTAGGGGGTGGGGTGGTGTTGAGAGGGTTGGATGATTTCCAAGGGGTAGGGGTTGTCCAGGGCATGGGGGTGTCTAGGGGGTGGGGGTTGTTGAGTCAATAAGGTTTTTCTTATGAATTTTCCATTCCTTATTGTTTTGTAAATCACAAACACCTTATACTTAAGAAAATCTATATTTTATTTCTATGAGGAAATTTTCCTTAAGGAAATTTACCATAACCTAGATTTCCTCACACATTTCAATATTTTTCTTAAGAATAAAAATTGGATTCATATCAAAACCTCAGAATCATTTAATGATTAGATATGAAGCATTCTATTTTAGGATCCAAATTCTGGATATGAACTCGAACAATGTTCCAATTCGAATTCTAGATACGAACTGTAATAAAGTTCCATTCATAATTCTGGATACGGACTCTAACAATGTTCAACTCCGAATTCTGAATATGAACTCTAATAAAGTTCAACTCCGACTTCTGGACTCCAAACTTTTATTAGTTCGACTCCGAACATTTATTAGTTTGACTCTGAACTTTTATGAGTTCGACTCCAAACTTTTATGATTTCAACTCCAAACATTTAACTATTTTGACTCCGAACTACTACAATTTTGACTCCGAATTTTGTAAGTTCAGATTCTAAACTCTGGTTAAACCAGACTCCGAATTTCCTTAAAAATTTAGACTACAGACTTCTAGAGAATTCAGATTTAGAATTCATATAAAACAGAATCCAAATATCATTCTATTATAGATTTCGAATTCCATTTTTGTTAGACTCCGAACTTTTATTTGCTTACATTCTGAATTTCAGTTTTTCTTATGCTTATAGTCATTTCATTATAAAACGATATCGTGCCTTCAGTTACACTTTCTTTTTTATTAAACGATGTCGTCAATTCTGTTTCTAGTTAACCGTTGGTTGAGTTACATGTGTACAGGTCCCTATGAATTTTAGGGAAAATATGACTATTAGAGGAGGGAGATGACCGTTGAAATTACGCCTATTAATAGGATCACATTTCAAAAGCTCTAGACTGAACTTTGAAACATCTTTTTGACATTGATGCTTATATGCTGTTGAAGTGATTTCTAGAGAGAGATGCTCTTATTAACTCTCAATATTCTTGTAGAAAGTTTGAACGACTTGTTCAAACATTTCCTTGTGTAGAATTGCTTCATGAAACTTTGAATGTTAGTGAATCCATTCGAGGGCTTATAGGGATAGGAAGATAGAGGTTCCAACACCTTGAATTTGAGGACTTCCTTGCTGCGGAAGATAGATGTTTCAACTACCTTGAAGTTGAGGGTATGCGGGGATAGCAAGATAGAGACTCTGATCTTCGTATCGAGGGATTATCCTAGTGTGGGTAAGACATACATTATTGAATGTATAAATCAAGGGGCCTTTATCCAAGGTTATTGGGTACCCTTCTCTTTGGGTTAAAAGATTTATATCTTGTTACTTGTTTTTGTTACAAGTTTTTCTGCTACATTGTGTAATGTAATAAAAGTATAATATTCTTATATTTCCTTACACTTGTAAACATATTCATTTAGATTCTATACACTTTAGGTTATAATCTCATATTGTAAATTTTGTTTAAGTTTCATTATCCGAATCTATATTTCTGGAACTGGTTTTTCGGAATCACTTTCCAGATTTAAGCAACTGTGTAGAACTAGAAGTTTGTAACTTCATACTTTGACCCAATCTTTTAATTGGTGTTAGAGGTGTTGTGAATTTTCTTAGTTTATCTTTTTTAAACTTATATCTTTCATTGTTCAAGGAAATTTTTAAAGTGTACAATTCACCCCCCTCTTGTATATTGAGAATCTACATCGTTATTTCAATCCTACAGGGGTGTCTAGGTGGTGGGGTGAGCAGGGGGTGGGATGGTTTCCAAGGGGGCGAGGCATGATCCATATGTTTTATTGGTAGTCCAAGTGTTGGGGGGATGTCTAAGGGGGTTGGGTGGTGTCCAGGGGTGGGGGTAGTTTAGGAGGTGGGGGATGTCCATTGTGGTGGGGGTGTCTAGGGGGTGGGGTGTTTAGGTGGTTGGGGGTGTCTAGGAGGGGTTGGTGTTGTCCATGGTGTTGGGAGCTATCAAAGGGGTAGGGGATGCCCATGGGGGTCGGGGTGTCCAGGGAGTGGGGGTTTCCCATGGGGTGGGGAGTCTAGGGGTGGGGGTTTCTAGGTGGTGGGTGGTGTCTAAGATGTGCAAGGGCTGTCCTGGGGGTTGGGGGAAATATAGGTTTCAGGGAGTATGTCCATGGGGGTGGGGTGTCCATAGAGTGGGGGTTTCTAGGTTGTGGGGTGGTGTCCAGGGGGGTTGTGGGACATCCAGGGGTTGGGGGCTATCCAAGGGGGTAGGGGTTATCCAGGGAGTGGGGGTTTTTGGGTGGGGATGGGGATGTCAAGGTGGTGGGGTGGTGGTTAGGGGGGTGGGGTTTGTCTAGGGGGTTGGGGGCTGTCCATGGGGTAGGGGTGTCCAAGGGTGTGGTGGTTGTCCAGCATGGGGGTGGGTGGTTTCCAGGGAGTTGGTGGGCAATCCTGGGGGGTGGTTATACTAGGAAGGGGGTCTTGGTTATTAATAAATGGATTACATTTTTATTGTGGGGAAAAATACAATATGATTTTTGAAATGGAACCTTAAAAATGATTTTTATAAAAAATTAGTGAGTTTTAAATAGAAGTATGTCACAAGTATGTTATTTTGATATGGATGTATGATGAATTATTTAGGATGCATCTTTATGGGATTAGTGATTTTGAGTCCCTTGTTTTAGAACATCATATTAATTTACTAAAAAAAATTTATTGATAATTCTTTATAATGTTACTGCTATAAATGATAAAAAATATCAATATGGGGATATCTCAGGTAGTCATTCTTGTGATCCAGCTATTGTCATCCTAGTCTTGGTCTCTACTCAAAATCTTGTGGAAGGTGAATAACCATGTTCTTCGCAGATCATTTATTATGCATGGGACATTCTAAAATGGAATCAATTATTTTTTATTAGTGATCAGGGATTCCAGGTGGCAATGAAGTCAGTAGTTATGATTAATGGGATCTTTGATTTGTTTGAATCCCAGTAATCCACAGTGTATGGGGCTATCTAGCGGGTGGGGGGGGGGGGTATCCACGAGGGTAGCGGGGCTATCCTAGAGGTATGGGGAGTCCAGGGGGTGGGAGGGGATATCCATGGGGGTGGGGAATGTATAGGGGGAATGGGGTGTCCATGGGGTGGGTGGGTTGTCCATGGGGGTGGAGGGGATATCTAGGGCAGTTGGGATATCCTGGGGTGGGTAGGACGACAACGAGGAAGGGGGGATGTCAACATGGGGAGGGTGTCCAGGGGATGGGCGGGTGGTGCATGTGGGTGGTGGGGCTGTTGAGGGTGGTAAGTTGTGTCCAGGGGGTAGGTGGATTGTCCAAGGGGGTGGGTGGGCTGTCCACGGGTGTGGGGGGGGGGGGGGGTCGGGTTAGGGGTTACAAGTGTCCAGGGGGTAAGGGGGAAGTCCATGAGGGTGGAGGGGTTGTACCGGGGGTACGAGGTGTCCATGGTTGTGGGTGGACTGTCCTCGAGGGTGGGAGGTCTATCCATGAGGTGGGGACTGTCTAGTGGGGTACAAGGTGACCATGGGGGGTGGTCGGGGCTGTCCAGGGCGTACGGAGTGTACAGGGCGTGGGAGTGCTTTCCAAAGGGGTGGCAGGGCTATCTGGGGGGAGTTTCCAAGGGGTGGGCTGTCTATCTATGGGGGTGGGGGATATCCATGGGGGGAGGGGTGTCCAGGGTAGTGGGGAGGCTGTCCACGGGGGTGGTGAGGCTGTCAGGGGTGTGGGTGTCTAGTGGGGTAAGAAGGCTCTCTATGGGAGTGGGAGGGCTCTCTATGGGTGTGGGAGGGGGGGGGTCCAAGGGTTCAAAGTGTCCAGGGGGTGGTTGGGTTGTCCAGGAGGGTGGTAGGGTTATCTAGGGGGAACGATGTGTCAAAACATGCGGTGGTTGTCCATGGGTATGGGGGGGTGGGGGGAGCTTTCCACGGAGGTGGGGGTATTCCATAGGGTACACGGTGTCCATGGGGGTGGGCGGTGTAGTCCAGGGGGGTTCAAGGTGTCTATGGGGTGGGTGGGCTATCCATGGAGGTGGCAGGGCTGTCGAGGTGGTACAGGGTGTCTGGGGTGGGGGGTTCTTGTTTAGGGGGTGGTTGGGCTATCCACGAGGGTGGTGTGGCTATCTAGTGGGGTACGAGGTGTCCAAGGTGGTGTGTGGGTTGTACATGGGGGTGGGCGCGCTGGCCATAGTGGTGGGCGCGCTGTCCCGGGGGTACGGGGTGTCCAAGGGGTGGGTGGGGCTGTTCAGGGGGTAAGTGTTGTCTTGGGGGGTGGGCAGGCAATCCACGTGGGTTTTGGGCATATCTAGGGGGTAGGGGGTGTACATGGGTTGGGAGGTCTATCCATTAGGGTGGGTGGGATGTCCATGGAGGTGGTAAGGCTGTCTACAAGGGGAGGGGTGTCCATGGGGTGGGAAGGCTATCCACAGGGTTGGCAGGGCTATCGAGGGTGTAGGGGGTGTCCAGGATGTGGGCGGGCTATCCACGGGGGTGGGCGGGTAGTCCAGGGGGTGTCCGGCGGTGGCCAAGATGTCCACGAGGGTGGTAGAGCTGTCCAGTGGGGTACAGTGTGTTGAGGGGTTTGGGCAGACAGTCCATAGAGGGGGGCTGTCAAGGGTAGGGGTGAATCATTAATAGAAAATCATCAAGTCATGTTTTAGTATTTATAGATAAAAAAAGTTAATATGACCTACCTAATAACACTTATATTCAGGAAACCCCAATCAATAAACATCAAAGGTCAGTAATATCAGTCAAATATTTATTGGACCAATCTATACCTCATCACCATCACTATCATCAATATCATCATCACCCTCACCCTCATCCTCATCGTCTTCCCCATCATTATCCACGCCCTTCTCAACACCATCCTCCTCACCCTCGTTCACAGCCTCAGCCTCCTCCCCGCCCTCCTCCTCCTCTGCCACGACCTCCTCCTCACCATCATCTTGAACACCTCTATAATTTCATCCTATTTCACCATATATGGAACACATCGATGACATATATTCATCATAAGCTATGATGGCCTCAAGTGGATGTGTTAGATATTAAAGTTACATTAGTTTCATGATTGTCGTGTTTTCCCTAATAGACTATTCTGCCTCCTCTATGGCCCTTTTTTATCCTATTCTACTCATTCCTTATCCTTCTAGACAATGGTGGCACTAAAAAATCATACCATAGTAGGGACAATAACTTTTTGGAACTATTATCTTCCCCGGTCGGCAGCATACTCTACCAGGGTGCTCATTCTCACCACATGATGTAAGTGGTCCTTTTTCTGAAAATTGTCAGGTTCCTAAGCATCAAGGGCCTCTAAAGTAGCATGTTACAAATATAAATAGATTATTATTTTACAAAATATAGATTAAAATTTTAAATCTAAAATGTAAAACATACTATTTTCTGCTAAGGAGGTTCATTAATTGCACTTCCATCTTTCTGCCTTCTACTCGAGCAAAACAGTTTTACTCAAGGGACACATCCTTCTATATTCATTTTATGCATCTACAATGACATTTAATGCATGAATGCATAATTAAAATTTTGAGACCTATAATTAATTTCATAACTAAAATTATATAACATTATCAATCATATAAATTATCGAGGATGTAATAGAAAGTGCAAGTCATAATGAAAAATTATAAACTATTATACCTGTTGCCTCTCATGATCTAGCATCGTAGTACGTCCCAATGTGTGGAGGTATTTTTTAGAAATTTTTTTTATTTATTCCACATGATTCCTAAATAAAATTAAATAATTAGTATTAATGAAAAACATGAAAATTTTCATTTAAATACCAATAATATGAATTAAACTCTAAATTTTCTAGTCATCCAATGAGTAATCATTTATCGATATAGTTATAACGAAAAATTATCCATGACATGGACTACCTCTAACTCTATGACATCTATAACACACTATCCAATATACTACTCATGATTATAACCTCTATAAATATCACCAAAATCCATTAAACGTGCTGGTTGTGCACCCTCAACATCAGGGAAATTATACTGAAGATGGCACCAAAATATTAATTTGTATAAATAAAAAAATTAATATATTTCATTAAATAATTTTTTTACCCATATCTCTAAAAAATATTTATTGTTCAATTCATTTGTAAAATATCTTTATAAGAGCGGTCAAAGAGGAATGGTGTGGTAGTATTTGAAAAGTGTCGCCAAAAAAAAAATCCAACATTGCTACCCTAAATTTTCAATCATTTGACTATATTTATTGTAGTCCACCATCAACTGCGTGTGGCGATAACATACCGCACACATGCGTGTATGCCCCAACCCTGCTTTATATCAGTATATGTATCTATAATGATTTAAAAACAAAAAAAATCAATACATGGTATAATGATCATAAATAATGGTGTAAAACGTTGTTAGGGTTGTATACGAATACATGTGATAGTCTGATCAATGGGTGCCACTGGATCCACAGAAACTGAAGGAACACCTTGTATAGGTGGAGTGGGTCCCAATGTATGCTCCACTGGGGCATAATCTAGTGAATGAAGAATTGAATAATATGGAATATAAAAGCCCAGAGAGAATAAATTTGATGTTAAAGTAGATGGTATGGATGAAAGGGTGAATGATGGATGGGGAGTGGGAATCATCATCTTATATATTACAGACAGGTGAGGATTATTATATATAAAGGGTTGTAAAAACATGGGAGGCCAAAATATATTATTTACCCTTAATGACACCCTGGGATAAGAATGTGGGATGAATGGTATGTCAGTGGGAAGTTCAATGTCTAATTGGGCACGTCGACCAGATTGGATAGCTCTCGTACTACCCCCCTCATACGAACACCCTGAGTACTAGGATCACTACTTGGCTTCTCATCAAATAACTATAGCCTTATATATCGATCATTCAAAAATGTTGAAAACAAAATTAATCACATGACAATATATATTATTTAAATATATATATATTTGAATCAAAATAGTCACTACATGCACTAGTGGAGGATATCCCATATCAGTCATGCGACGATTGTTGTCCATCATCTGTTTCTGTCTCCTCTCATCAATTGGTTGCATATACTGCATTTGAAAATAACTATGGAAGTATTTAGAAAAGGATAACTAATGTGTAACCCAACAAACCATATAAAAGAGCATTAACAGATATATAATTTTTTCAATTAATCATACAAAATATAATAATGAAATTGAATTTTTAGTGGGACTGTTATTTACTAATTTTCATCAGTCTATAAAAATCATGGAACATTGATTATTACTAATTCATAATGGGTAAATAAATTATCATAAAAAAAAATTATTTAGACCAGGTATATGGGGAAGCTTTCTATATATGTTTTATAGAAGAATGCCTACAATCATGTTCATTACCTGGTAAAATGTTAAAGAGAGGTCATAGAGTTATGCTAATTTTATAAAAATCACAGTTGAAGTATTGAAATGTTCACCACGTAATTTTTTTTGGTTTCATAGGTTTGAATATAATTCAATTCAAAATTAGAAAATGTACTTCAAATAAAAATGAAACCAATAAACATTGATAATTCACCTAACGTCCAAGATGGATACCACATATTTGTAATAAATATTAAATAAAGTTGACTAGTACCAACAATAACATCCCAAGTTATGGTAAACCAAATAAATTGAGAACATGAATGGATGATTAAATATATTTACCGCCACAACTTCATGTTCACAGTCTACTCTAACAATTGAGCTATGAGAGTTATGAAATGTAATAAATGGATAGTTTCCAATGGTAGTAGGGATGGTGTAAATTCAATATTCCCCAACATCAAAAATATATCTTGTAATAACTTCAATAAAGATACCAAATTCCTGTCAAAGAAGGTCTTTGACATAAAAAACGTGAGTCACCATTGATGTCAATACGTATGGTTCATCAGTAGCAAGAGTGTATGTCAAACTAATTACTCGAAATCCATAATCATTAATAAATGTGACAAGCCTCGTCATCGAATCGGAACGATGGAATTTCATTATCATGGCTCATCTATGAGAATAGAAATCCAATATTATTATTTTCCCCACAACTCCATAATAACCTACATTTTCCAATCATTGTCTTCTATCTGATGCACTAGCCTAACAGTATATTGTAGAAGTAACATAACTCCATCATGTTGTGTTCTTATGTTATTTTCTAATTCAGTGATAATAAATATGTACCCATTGACAAAAATTTATTTATAGTCACAATCCACAATATTAGGACCAAATTCCATTGCTCCTATATCCTCAGAGATAGAGTCAGCCAAAAAACTCAATACCAGAATAATAAATGAAAATTAAACTTAATGAAATATTTTTTAATTAGTTTATATAGTAATATTATTACCTTCAATTTTAACCAGGAAAAAAACTATTTACTATTCCATGTCTCCCACCTCTCAATGATAAAGAACGATGCTTTCTATTTATCAACGCTTTATGTCCCCTATTGGTAAAAACAGAAATATATTAACCTATATATATATATATATATATACATAATCAATTAACATACTAGATGTAGTCATCGAACAAATCACAGTTGAACAAATTTGTGTTAGGTTCCATCTCCCGCTCTTTAAGGATTAATGTTGTTATTTTGTATTATCTTGTATTTCCTTCTCTTTGAGTAAGTGATGGAAATATGGGTTCAATTTTCTCAAGATGTTCTTACTTATTTTCCATTTCCCTATTCATTCTTGTAGTATGATCAAACAAATACTTAGAGAAGAAATCTGTACACTCTTGAGCCAAGTAACCATTCATGATAGAACCATCAGGATGATTCCTGTTACGGACGTAAGACATTAATGTGTATATATTTATTTCAGTTGGATACATCCAACGATAAGAAATAGATCCTACTATAAGTATTTCCATATGAAAATGGACAGTCAGATGCAGCATGCATGTGAAAAATGATGGAGGAAGTATTTTTTCTAACTCAGAAAAAATTAATGGGGAATATTCCAAAAAATATTTCCTCAAACACTTGGACAACTTCTTAATCAAAATGATATATAAAAAAGGCTCAACTAAAAAACATCCACCCTTAAATTATTGGACAAATGATGATGAAATTTTATTAGAAGCAACTCATGCATAAGAACGTGATTATAATGAATATTCATTGATTTTCGCTTCCACTATCTTCTTGTGGACCCATTTAGATATTTTGATGGAATATCCAACAGATATATTAACAGTCTCTTGTACTTCCAATAATTGATTTATTTTTGTAGGTTTCATCACATTAGAAGCACATGGAACTTGCCATTTATTTTCACTAAATCACACATGATGCAATTGTGGTCTAATTCCCTAGTCCACCAAGTCACGCTAAGACTGTAATTTATCTTTTTTCATTCCCTTATCATTTATAAGAATCAAAAGAAACATTTAACACATTTTTTTTCAATGGTCATTACCTCTATGAAATGATGTATCATATTGGGTGACCAATAAGAAAAATCAATGGAAATACATCTCTTCTTCCAATTGTAATAAGTTTCAGTGTAAACATTCTTTCTCATTAAAGATTTCATTTGACCATTCACGAATGAAAAACTGAAATCCTTCATTGGATTAAGCACATCATTTTCAGATATACTTTTAGGTGGATCATCTGTATCAATGGTATTATAAAATCTTCAACGATTATTTCTATATGGATGGTCCATTGGAAGGAATTGTCAATGTCTCATAAATCTGAAACTACTACGATGTTTCAGTCTTATGGATTGTGTGTTATTCAAACAAATAGGACATGATAGTTTTCCTTTCGTGATCCATCCAGACATCTATTCATAAGCAATAAAATCATTGATCATCTACATAAGCACATCACATATCTGAAATATTTCTTTCGAATATGCATCGTATGTGTGCGCACCCACATCCCAAAGATGTTTCACCACATTTATTAAAGGCTACATGAATAAGTTTATATGATTAATAGGAAGTGAAGGGACATATTTGAGTACACTCATGAATGTGAATGGGGTTTTCATACACAACCATGGGGGATGATTATAAATTTGTATAAAAACAAACATTGTGTTGTGTGATGTAAGAATCTTCCCAAATAGACTAAAACTGTCACATGAATGAAACAACCTCGTATTACGCACATCAGATGAAAAATAAAAATATTGAGCATCAAATATATGCCATGAAAATACATCTACTGTGTGAACAGATACATCATTAATATTCTTTCTCTCGGTATCATTCCATCAAATTGTTATTAATATTTCCTCAGACATAAAACAATTCTGGAGTATGGGGATTAATGTAAAGTACAACATTACTTTTCGTGGCACATGGGGTGTTGTTTCATCTACTTTTGGATTCTTATAGAATGTTCCACATTTTATACAATCATTTCATTTAGTTGTTTCCTCCCAAAATAAACTACAATCTTTAGGGCATGAATGAATTTTGTTATTGGAAAATCCATGTTCCACAACTAACTTCCATGCCATATAGTTATTAAAGGGAATATCTTCATTATATGGAATTAAGTCCATCAAGAGGTTAATAATGTAATTGATGGAGGTATTATAAATACCATACATAGTATTCCTAAGAAACAATCAGATTAAAAATTCCATCATTTTCATTTTACCACATTAATGATATATTGGACTCGTGGCTGCATTATTCAATTTTTTCACATTGAAAACATCACCATTTACATTACATAAATCATGTGTGCTCATATCATAATATTCTTGGATCAAGAATCATTTATTTTTATGATGATAAATAAACAAAAATGGGTCTTATAACAAATTCTCCAATCCATTCCTCTCATTTGGATCATCTGCAATATGATATTTTATTTTCTCCACATTTTGATACCACATAGAGTTGATTTCGTGAAAACCATATTTGGTTATGTGGTAGCTGACTTCTCTATGGCTCAACTGAGGTCTTCCAACACAATTTTAATAGGGTCCCTGTATGTGACCACTATTTGAAGCATTGTGAAATGAAAAATCTAAAAATCACTCCAAATTATTTTGAAAATAACTTGAGATCTGATTAGTTTCATACATCAAAATTCTATCAATTCTGTAAAAACATTATATGTCCTTTAATAAAAATCAATTAAAAAAGATTGATGTTTCATCGAAAATATATTTACGTAAATGAGAATATTTAACTTTATATGATTCCATAACTGAAACACTACTCAACATGAGAATCATATAATTAATGATGAAAAAATACTATATTTATATCAAAAGATAGTTAAAGAACTATACATGAGTGTATAAGATCATGTACACTTGTGGAGGAGAATTATTCATAAGTTTAGTAAAATATAGATCCAATATATTTTATATTTTAGTAAATTATTGGAGTGCTCACAAACACTTCCCAAGGGGGATGGGGTGTCCAGGAGGTGGGTGGGGGGTGTCTTGGGGTGGGGGCTATCCCGAGGGGTGGGGGATGTCCACAGGGATCGAGGTGTGCAGGGGGTCGGGATGTTCAGGGGGATGGGGGGTTTCCGGGTGATTGTCGGCGGGTGTCTTGGGGGGGGGGGGGGGTTGGGTGGGGGCGGGGTCATACTGTCCAGGGGTTACGGGGCATCCATGGGGTGGGCGGGTAGTCCACGGGGGTGGAAGGGCTGTCCATTGGGATATACGGTGTCCAAGGGGGTGGGTGGGGTATCCATGTGGGTGGGGGGTTGTCTTGGGGGAATGGGGTTTCCACTAGGGTGGGCGGGCTATCCACGAGGATGGCGGGGCTGTCTTGGTAGGTTGGGGGTACATTCAAGCGGGTTGGGGCTGTCCAGGGGGTATGATGTGTCCAGGGGGTGGCGGGATGTCCATGATGGTGGTAGTGAAATCTAGGGGGTATGCAGTGTCCAGGGGGTGGTCAGGCAATCCAGGTGGTGGGGGATGTCCAGGGGGTATTAAGTGTCTAGGCTGGTTGGCCGGATATCCATGGGGGTGGAGGGGTAGTCCATGGGGCTCGAGGGGGTGTACAGGTGGGCAGACCGGGGGTGTATGAGGTGTCTAGAGGGTGGGCGGGCTGTCCGCGGGAGTGGTGGGGCCTTCCAGGGGGTTACATGTTGTCCAGGGGGTGGGAGGGCTTTCCATGGGTGTGGAGGGGATGTCTAGTGGGTACTAGGTGTCTATGGGGGTGGAAAGACTTTCTTGTGGCGGGGGGGGGGGATTTCTAGGGGTAAGAGATGTCCATGGGGGTGTGAGGGCTATCCATGAGGGTGGTGAGGCTATGTAGGGGGTATTGTAACACCCCAGGTAAATAAAGAATATGAAATTTTTATATTTATCCATATTCATGAATAAAATATTAATATGACTTTAAAGGGGATGCTATGCTCGATGGCGTACCCAACACGCAACAACGAGTTTCTTGGGAATCTTGCGTTGCACTCTAATAATAAAATAATATTATTTTAAATGGTAGTTAACATGTAGCCGTTGTATTGGCGGGAATGGATAAAAATAACTAAAATATGATTATATATGTTCTTAAATGTTTTTACATTTATCCAATAAAGAATAGAGTCTTAAAAACAGAAAGAATTCAATTTTAGGCGTGTATGACCTAGTTTTCACTAAAGGTTCACTTATCGCCTTTTGATGGTGAACCGTCATTAAATATAGTTTTTCTCACTATTAAACATTCTTTTGGACCAAATAATACTCTTATTACGAATCGGGACATCAAAATTTACATTGTGTAAATTTTTGGTATCTTTCCGATAAAGTTCATTTTTTAATGAATAGTGTAAAATGTTGTATTTTAATTCAAATCCTCTTTTTAATCTAATTTATTTATATGATTATATTATCTTTTGAATTGGTTTTAAAGTGAAATTAGAATATATTTTTACCATTAAATCCAATAGTGGTCGTTGGAATTAATTTCACTTTGAAATCAGACTAAAACTATAGTCAATCTTTTGAAACTTATTGTTTCATAAAAACATGCTATTTGCTCTGACAACGGGAATTATTTATTAAATTAATTAATGTGACTTATATGTTTTGAATTTTTTAAAATAGACTTCATTTTTGATTTCGGAATATAAAATATATCATAGGTTGAATTTTGGGGATTTTTCTGAAAAACATCAATTTTTGATGAATAGTGACACCACTAAGTGGTACTTATAAAAATTGATTTTTCAGTTTAAATAAAATTTTTCCATCTTGTATTTTGAATTTCAAAAATCCGACATACATGGTTTTCATTAAGAAGTAAAATGTGGTTCAATGGGATAAAAATAATTTTTTTTGGTGAATGGCAACTTACTAAGTTTTTAATCGCGATTAGAGGTAATTAGTGCAGTTTATGGTAAAAATAATGTTTTAATAATATGAAATGAACTTGAAAAATGTCCTAACCTAATTGGATGTGTCATGGCCGACCAAGAAAAGCCATGTGTCAACTTGGGGACCCCATGGAGCCACTTTGGTTGGGAAATGACATAAATAACTTTTTATTTAATGTAAAATTAAAAATGACACAGACATGATATGTTTTACTAAAACAATTTTTAATTGGGGTTATACAAGTCAGATATTTTATTATAAATAGTCATTGGAGAGTAAAAAGAGATTTCCTACATCATAGTAATTTTTTTATAATTTTTAGACATTAAATAAAGTAAATTATTTATGACATCATAATGATGCAGCGATGACATCATTATCTGACGATTTAAATAAAATGAGAAGATAATGTAAACTCTATGACCTACACATGTCCAAAACTTATTGTATGGGTGTATTTCGAACCCTTATCACCTTATACACGAATTATATCAATGTGGGTCCTTTTAAAACCGAAACACATTTTCTAATAAAGTAATATTTCTTACTTTCCAAAAGCGCCCCTCCTCTCCTCTTATAAAAGGCCCCCACCTCTACCTACTTAACCACACTCCCAAAGCCTTTGGCTCGGCCAACCTCTTCCCATTTTGTCTCTCCACTTCCCTCTATTACTCACTGAAGCCTCTCTTTGGGACGAAGTCTTCCCAACGAAGCCTTTGAGCTCTAACCAAAGGGATTTACCCGATTTTAAGGTAATGTCTTCACTTGAGTCATTTTGTTTTATTTTGCTTCTTCCAACCCCCTAAACTCTTTTTATACATTTTTTTTATAACAAATACAGTATCTTCAATATAATAGGATGATGTATAAGATGTATTAGAGCTAAAATTACACACACCTACATCTAATGGTTAATGAACATACTGTTTCTGTGGATGACGAATTTCTGTCTCACGAAACGTTGATTGTTCAACATTCTTATAACACCTTAAATGGTGGCCATTAAGATGAAACTATATTTATATATGATATATAATATGTTTATGTTTTACTTAAGCTTCTGTATTTTTCATTTATTTCACACCTTTATGGTTTCCATTTTGGGTAAACGCGATATCTTCATTTAAGGAAGTGCGGACTACCGCCCCCTCAAAGTGAGTTGATTCATTAATACCATATGTGGTAAATATACAGGATATATTTAATGATATTATATATGATACCATACTGGAATTAAAATACTATTATGTATCATTATGTTTTAATTCCATTAAATATGAAATGGAAATGGAAGTAGCGTTCATGCGTACATACGGCTTATCGTCTCCATGAACGGTACATTTCATTTCTTATCTCAAAATGTTATGTACTATTATAAGTACATATATATAATGGATATATATGTAATATATTACATCTAAATTATGGATATAATTCTGTAATTATAACATATATATATATATATATATATCTCATTTTGTTTTAATTCCATTAATATGACAAAAAAAGAAAGTAGTGTTCATGCGTACGTATGGCCTACCGTCTCCATGAACGATGCTTTTCTTTTTTTATCATCAAATGATATGGAATAGTATAAAATGAATATTTACTGGATATATATGATATTTTAATCATTAATACTATTCTGGAAATTATTTACTTACAACTATATGGGCAATCATTTTTCAAACAAGTTCATTTTTGACTCATGTACCAAACATCGGCAAAAACGTCTGATATGAAGTAACATTATTAAACAATTATTATAACATTATAATATGAGATATGAACTGAATAATAATCTCTAAAAGAGGTACTTAGGCAATTATTAATTGACCAAAGTTTATTATTCAGGAATATAAAGAAATGAACAAGACAAGTTGGACTTTAGGTAAGGGATCTTACTCCTCTCTTTCTTTTTAAGTACTCAGTTTTATGTCATTACCTCTAAAGCTCATATTTATTGTTATTGGTATGTTATTTTATATTAAACTTACTATAATTTTTATGTTCATGTGATGAGAGACCCTATTCTCTCTCATCAATCCATTTTGGATGTTTTGAGTGGCGCCGTTAGGCTGCCGAATTTTCGTAAGAGAAACAACCTCTCTCTTTCTTTTTATGTACTCTCCTTTATGTCACTTCTTTTAAGCTCCTCTTTGTTATGTTGGGATATGTTCTCATATATCCCTATTTATGTAAATTTTATGTCCAAGTGATGAGATACACTTTTTATCTCACATCAACTCATTCTGATGTGACGCTGTTAGGCTGTCAAGGGAACTTTTTAACCCAATTTCGATTTCTTTAGGATCAACAAGTAGTTATTGAATATGTCATCCTTTGAATATGTTTGAATGACCTTTTATTGTTTCACAATTAATATCCACTTATATTGGGTGTATTTATATTTTTCCCACCTAATTTTGAGATTGATTTATCCTTAATTTAAGGATACCTTCTTTATAAGGGATTTCATCACATTTTACATCTCTATTGAGACTTCATTGTTGTTATGCACCAATTTACTATTATATGGTTTATATACTGTCCTTTGGAATATTATATCATGAATCCATTAATTCTCATGATATTATAAAGTTCTGACTAAATGTTATTCCTCAATTATTGTATTCAAGTGTCTCTAATTTTGGTACAACCCCTTTAAACAAAATATCGCTTTAAATGTTTTAATTATTTCTTCTTATTAATATACATGTTTTCAAAATGGTATTAAGGATTTATTTACATGGATATTAATGGTTTAAAATTTTGAAAGCTTTAAGGTGGTATGGGACACTTTGATTCAAAAAACTCTTTATTAAATGTTTTAAATGGTTTTGGAAATGGTTTCTTTTTGAATGGATTCATTATTTCAATATACTAAAATGTTATATTGTGATGTGGAAATGTTATGTTTCCTTTATGCATGTTTTATGTGATACGTTATGGTTCTTGGGCATTGTTATGAAAACGTGTGGTTCCGTGATAAACTAAGGGCGGGTGAGCCCGATATACCTCTCCAATGCATTGGGTAACGCGAAGGAGTGAAACGTTAAGGTTTCTCCAAAGAGATTTAGGGAATATATTATAATGCGTATTCCAAACGCAACCAAGAGGGTTACTCCCTACATAAGAATGTTATGAATGCCTCAAGTTACCTTTATGTCTTATGATTTCTATGATTTATTCATGGTTTGATGAGGTATGTTAAAGTGCCTATGTTTTATGGGTAAAGTATGATTTCATTCTTATGTATATATGAACTCATGTTTCCCTTCCATATTTTTATAACTCTTACTGAGCTTTTTATGCTCATCCCAAGTTTTTGAAATGTTTTTCACAGGTCAAGGGAAAGGTACATGATGTGATGATAGTGTCAAGGATGTGTCAAGAAAGAATCCATGTTTTATTTTAAATATGTTTCCGTTGATGGGAAGAATAAATATTGTCTTTTATGTAACCACTTTGTTTAAATGTGGAATGTAATGCAAGTTTCATGATACAATTATCTAAAACTCTAATCCTGAAAAGATCCTCAACGTGTAATATTGTAATAACTCAAGAGTAAGTAAGGTTTAAGTTTGGGGCCTTATAGTTGGTATCAATGGTCGGTTTAGATAACTTTAGAGGTTAGGGTCTTCTTTAAGCATAAGTGACATTACCATAATGGTTAGGATTTCAGAAAGAGTCATAGCTTTAGATAATGTGAATGATTAAGTATATAATAGAGTTTGTCATACTCATTAGTACATGACGGTTTTGTTGATATACTCACATTGACCTTTTTGGTTTTAGTAAATGGCTGGATCTAGCAGGCACCAAAGTAACAGTGGATGTGAAGGAAACTGTGACAGTTTTTTGACCAAGCAACTGAATGATATGGGAGCTGCAATGAGAACTCTTATGATTATCCTCAACCAACTCTATAGAGTCATTATTGACCACCTAAACCTTGGAGATTTCTATAAGACATCATATATGCAAGAAACAAATCCCTACAGAAGTACATGTAATACTCATAAAGGTAAGTGTGTTCAAAAACTTATGTGTCAAAGATGTGGAAAGAAACACCTAGGAAAATGTTTCAAAGGCACAGAAATATGATATAGATGTGGAAATTAAGGTCATAAAGCAATAACCTACCATGGAAAAAGGAAGCATCCAGTTAACTCGAGGAAAGGGAAAGAAGTTCTTTCTGATGGATCAATTGAATGTTTTAAATGTGGTGTGCATGGTCATTATGAAAACACATGTCCTATGAAGATGTTTCGTGAATGGGGTCACCAAGAGAGTACAAATGTTCGTTTACCAATACCTAATGTCATTCTGATTGAGGATGAAGATACTGACAATGACCAATCAAAGGTATGTACTATTTCATGACTATTCTTTTCCTATTTTGGAATCTTAGGATATGATTCATGATTTTGTTTGTAGGAAAGAGGTATTTCGGAATAAGTAGGAAAGGAATGGTTAATGGATCATGAAGAATGTTGAATGAGTAAGATGTCAACATATAAGGGATTCAAGAGTTATGGTGAAACTATTAAGAGTATTAAGTCTCTTTTGATGATGGTGTTACATTAAAAGACTTTTTATATTATGTGTAAACCTGATGTTTAATATAGGAAAAGTTTATTCAAGGAATAGTTATCTTTTCTTTTGTGGACATAGTTATAAAGAACCATTTGGGTTTATATGATCCTTACTTTTGAGGAAATTATGGGTTACTATATGTTATGATTGAAGTGAAAGGCATGAGATAAAATTGAGGTTAAATTGTGTTGATGTTATTTTTTTGAGTTTATCCCTTTTTGGGGAATGATTTGAGAATTATATAGTTTTGAAAAAATGACAACATGTAGACCATGTGACTACCCATCGCGTCGGACAAAGCTGCGGGAATCGAACCCACAATCAAAGTGCAACTGGTATTTATCACCCACCACTAGACTACGTGAAGTCCCTGGTTAGTTTGACTGATTCTTTTTAGTTAGATGATTTTATTAATTAAGAGTAAGTTGATTCTGGGTTATCTATGGAAATTTATTAACCTATCATGGAGGATATGTGATTAGGTTAATTACTTTTCAATTCGAGACATTAAGATCAACTGATTTTGTGTGGAGATAAATGTTACGATTTAGCTTGGAAGACTATGTGACTAAATCCTTCAAATATTTGGGTTTCAATCATAGTTTTGTTTACTTTGAAGAATTTTTATGGACAAATTGGTTATCGAATGGTCCTCATTGAACATTGTGTTTTTTTGGACAAATTTTGAGATTAAGAATAGATTTTCTTTTTATAAAGGGGTATCCTTTTCTGGATTATCTGATCTTGTAGTAACCTTTTTGGTTTTATTTAAGGTTTGAAGACATGGGAAATATATAGTTCTTTTTTTGTGGATTAGGTGCTCCTCTAGAAGTTGTTTATAGTACTCTTAATGCGAACAAGTCTTCCTAAATACTCGTCTTTTGGAGAAAGTATGAGTCTGTGTAAGAAGTCTAGTAAAATTTGATAGTCAACATGACAAGTAAGTATGTTTCATTATGTTTTAGTTAAGCTAAAAAATAAATTCCTCAATAAAAAGTAACATAAAACAAAAATGTTGTCTATTAACTTTTCCTACTGGGGAACCCAACACCGTTTAAGCCATCACAAGTTTGTGATTTTCTTATTGTTAACTTTCTCATAAACATGTTTTCTATCACTCTCCATCAGAACTTGACCCTATGTTTTCTCCTCCATGTCCATGTTTTCCTACATGGAATCCTAGTATGGGTTAAATCGGGTGACCTCTGTACTTATCTTTCTTTATTTTAAAGTGATTGTTTTACCGACTCTTGTTTCGATGTGGGATTTTCAATGAAGTTTCCGATCCCAATTTTAAAATTACCAGGACGCAATTCCGAAAAGGGGGGAAGGATGTAACACCCCAGGTAAATAAAGAATATGACATTTTTATATTTATCCATATTCATGAATAAAATATTAATATGACTTTAAAGGGGACGCTAAGCTCGATGGCGTACCCAACACGCAACAACAAGTTTCTTGGGAATCTTGTGTTGCACTCTAATAATAAAATAATATTATTTTAAATGGTAGTTAACATGTAGCCGTTGTATTGGCGGGAATGGATAGAAATAAATAATATATGATTATATATGTTCTTAATTGTTTTTACATTTATCCAATAAAGGATAGAGGCTTAAAATACGGAAAGAATTCAATTTTAGGCGTATATGCCCTAGTTTTCACTAAAGGTTCACTTATCGCCTTTTGATGGTGAACCATCATTAAATATAGTTTTTTCACTCTTAAAAATTCTTTTGGACCAAATAAAATTCTTATTAAGAATCGGGACATCAAAATTTACTTTGTGTAAATTTTTGGTATCTTTCCGATAAAGTTCATTTTTTTAATGAATAGTGTAAAATGTTGTATTTTAATTCAAAACCACTTTTTAATCTAATTTATTTATATGATTAGATTATCTTTTGATTTGTTTTTAAAGTGAAATTAGAATATATTTTTACTATTAAATCCAATTGTGGTTGTTGAAATTAATTTCACTTTGAAATCAGACTTAAACTATTGTCAATCTTTTGATACTTATTGTTTCATAAAAACACGTTATTTGCTCTGACAGTGGGAATTAATTATTAAATTAATTAATATGACTTATATGTTTTTAATTTTGTATAATAGACTTCATTTTTGATTTCGGAATATCAAATATAGCTTAGGGTGAATTTTTGGGATTTTTCTGAAAAACATCAATTTTTGATGAATAGTGACACCACTAAGTGGTACTTATAAAAACTGATTTTTCCGTTTAAATGAAATTTTTCCATCTTTTGTTTTGAATTTAAAAAATCCGACATACATGGTTCTCATTAATAAGTAAAATGTGGTTCAATGGGAAAAAAATAATTTTTTGTTGAATAGTAACTTATTATGTTTTTAATCGCGATTAGAGGTAATTAGTGTAGTTTAAGGTAAAAATAATGTATTAATAATATGAAATGAACTTCACACATGTCCTAAACTCATTTGATGTGTCATGGGAGACCATTAAAAGCCATGGGTCAACTTGGGGACCCCATGGAGCCACTATGGTTGGGAAATGACATAAATAACGTTTTATTTAATGTAAAAGTAAAAGTGACACAAACATGATATGTTTTACTAAAACAATTTTTAAGTGGGGTTATACAAGTAATATTTGTTATTATAAATAGTCATTGTAATGATAAAAATATTTCCTACATCATAGTAATTTTTTTATAATGTTTAGACATTAGATAAATTAAATTATTTATGACATCATAATGATGCAGCGATGACATCATTATGTGACGATTTAAATAAAATGATAAGATAATGTAAACTCTATGACCTAAACATGTCCAAAACTTATTGTATGGATGTATTTAGAACCCTTATCACCTTATACACTAATTATATCAATTTTGGACCTTTTACAACCGAAACACATTTTCTAATAATGTAATATTTCTTACTTTCCAAAAGTGCCCCTCCTCTCCTCTTATAAAAGGCCCCCACCTCTACCTCCTTACCCACACTCCCAAAGCCTTTGGCTCGGACAACCTCTGCCCATTTTGTCTCTCCACTTCCCTCTCTTACTCATTGAAGCCTCACTTTGGGCATAAGTCATCCCAAGGAAGCCTTTGAGCTCTAACAAAAGGGAGTTACCGGATTTTAAGGTAATGTCTTCACTTGAGTCATTTTGTTTTATTTTGCTTCTCCAACCCCCTAAACTCTTTTTATTCATTTCTTTTATAACAAATACAGTATATTAAATATAATTGGATGATTTTATAAGAAGTATTAGAGCTAAACTTACACTCACCTACATCTAATGGTTAAAGAACATATTGTTTCTGTGGATGGCAAATTTCTGCCTCACGAAACGATGATTGTTCAACATTCTTATAACACCTTCAAAGGTGGCCATTAAGATGAAAATATATTTATATGTGATATATAATATGTTTATTTTTTACTTAATCTTCTGTATTTTTCATTTATTTCATACCTTTATGGTTTCCATTATGGGTAAACGCGATATCTTCATTTAAGGAAGTGCGGCCTACCGCCCCCTCAAAGTGATATGATTCGTTAATACCATATGTGGTACGTATAAAGGATATATTTAATGATATTATATATGATTCCATACTGGAATTAAAATACTATTATGTATCATTATGTTTTAATTCCATTAAATATGAAATGGAAATGGAAGTAGCGTTCATGCGTACGTACGGCTTACCGTCTCCATGAACGGTGCATTTCATTTCTTATCTCAAAATGTTATGTACTATTATAAGTACATATATATAATGGATATATATGTAATATATTACATATAAATTATGGATATCATTCTGGAATTATAACATATATATATTTATATATCTCTCATTTTGTTTTAATTCCATTAATATGACAAAAAAAGAAAGTAGCGTTCATGCGTACGTACGGCCTACCGTCTCCATGAACGGTGCTTTTCCTTTTTTATCTCCAAATGATATGGAATAGTATAAAATGAATATTTACTGGATATATATGATATTTTAATCATTAATACTATTCTAGAAATTATTTACTTATAACTACATGGGAAATCTTTTTTCAAACATGTTTATTTTTGACTCATGTACCAAACATCGGCAAAAACGTCTGATATGAACTAACATTATTAAACAATTATTATAACATTATAATATGTGATATGAACTGAATAATAATCTATAAAGGAGGTAATTAGGAAATTATTAATTGACCAATGTTTATTATTCAGGAATATAAAGAAACAAACAAGACAAGTTGGACTTGAGGTAAGGGATCTTACTCCTCTCTTTCTTTTTAAGTACACTCTTTTATGTCATTACCTCTAAAGATCATATTTCTTGTTATTGGGATGTTATTTTATATTACACATACTGTAATTTTTATGTTCATGTGATGAGAGACCCTATTCTCTCTCATCAATCCATTTTGGATGTTTTGAGTGGCACCGTTAGGCTGCTGAATTTTCGTAAGAGATATAACCTCTCTCTTTCTTTTTAAGTACTATCCTTTATGTCACTTATTTTAAGAACATCATTGTAATGTTGGGATATGTAATAATATATCCCTATTGATGTAAATTTTATGTCCAAGTGATGAGATACACTTTTTATCTCACATCAACTCATTCTGATGTGACGCCGTTAGGCTGTCAAGGGAACTTTTTAACCCAATTTCGATTTCTTTAGGATCAACATGTAGTTATTGAATATGCCATCCTTTGAATATGTGTGAATGACCTTTTATTGTTTCACACTTAATATACACTTATATTGGGTGTATTTATATTTTTCCCACCTAATTTTGAGATTGATTTATCCTTAATTTAAGGATACCTTCTTTATAAGGGATCTCATCACATTTTACATCTCTATTGAGACTTCATTGTTGTTATGGACCAATTCACTATTATATGGTGTATATACTGTCCTTTGGAATATTATATCATGAATCCATTAATTCTCATGATATTATAAAGTTCTGACTAAATGTTATTCCTCAATTATTGTATTCAAGTGTCTCTAATTTTGGTAAAACCCCTTTAACCAAAATATCGATTTAAATGTTTTAATTATTTCTTCTTATTAATATACATGTTTTCAAAATGGTATTAAGGATTTATTTATATGGATATTAATGGTTTAAAATTTTAAAATCATTAAGGTGGTATGGGACACTTTGATTCAAAAATCTCTTTATTAAATGTTTTAAATGGTTTTGGAAATGGTTTCTTTTTGAATGGATTCATTATTTCAATATACAAAAATGTTATATTGTGATGTGGAAATGTTATGTTTCCTTTATGCATGTTTTATGTGATACGTTATGGTTCTTTGGCATTGTTATGAAAACGGGTGGTTTCGTGATAAACCAAGGGCGGGTGAGCCCGATATAGCTTTCCAATGCATTGGGTAACGCGAATGAGTGAAACGTTAAGGTTTCTTCAAATAGATTTAGGTCATATATTGTGATGGGTATTCCAAACGTAACCAAGAGGGTTACTCCCTATGTAAGAATGTTATGAATGCCTCAAGTTACCTTTACGTCTTATGATTTCTATGATTTATTCATGGTTTGATGAGGTATGTTAATGTGCCTATGTTTTATGGGTAAAGTATGATTTCATTCTTATGTATATATGAACTCATGTTTCCTTTACATATTTCTATAACCCTTACTGAGATTTTTATGCTCATCCCAAGTTTTTGAAATGTTTTTCAAAGGTCAAGGGAAAGGTACATGATGTGATGATAGTGTCAAGGATGTGTCAAGAAAGAATCCATGTTTTATTTTAAATATGATTCCGTTGATGAGAAGAATGAATACTGTCTTTTATGTAACCACTTTGTTTAAATGGTGAATGTAATGCATGTTTCATGATCTAATTCTCTAAAACTCTAAACCTGAAAAGATCCTCAACGTGTAATCTTGTAATAACTCAAGATTAAGTAAGGTTTAAGGATGGGGCCATATAGGTATGGGGTGTCCACTTGTGAGAGGGATGCCCACAAGGGTTAAGGGGTTATACAGGGGGTACGGGGTGTCCACTATTTGGTAGGGATGTCCAAGGGGTTGGAATGGATTTCCAAGGGTTAAGGTGTGTCCAAGGGGTGGGCTGTCCACGGGGGTGGGGAGGCTGACCAGGGGGTGTAAGAGGTGTCCAGGGGGTGGGCATGATTTCCACGGGGGTGGGAGGGCTATCCAGAGGGATTGGGGGGTCCAAGGGGGTGGCAGGGTTGTCGATGTGGATAATGGGGGTCTCAGGGGGGCTATATATGGGGGCTGTAGGGCTGTCCAGGGGGTATGAGGTTCCATGCGCTGGGCGAGCTGTTCACGGGGTAGTCAGGGTTGTCTAAGGGGTTGGGGGTGTCTAGGGGGTAGGCATACTGTCCACGGGGGACGCAGGGCTGTCCACGGGGGTGTCGAGGCTATCCATAGGGGTGGTGGGGCTTTACTGGGGGGGTTGGGCATGTCCAGGGGGTGTGGTGGTGTCTATGGGTGTGGGGGTTGTCCAGAGGGTTTCAGGGAGGGGGTGGGGGTGTTGTTCACAATGTTGGGGTGGTTTCAAGGGGGATGGGTGTCTAGGGGCTTTGGGGTGTGGGCTATCTAGATGTTGGGGTGGCTATCCAACAGGGTTGGGGGTGTCCAGGGGGGTGGGGGTTGTCTAGGGCGTGGTTGTCCAGGGGGTTGGGGGTGTTGTCCAAGGGGAATAGGGATTCTAGGGGGGGGGGTTCTAGGTGGAATTGATAATCAAATAGCACAGTTTCATATCCATATTAACCTATAATTACCATTGGATATGTGTTCATGAATCACATGTCCAACACACACCTATCACCAAATAATTATACACAAATACTAATAAAAATAAAACTCTCTAATATTGATTCATAATTCCTATAATAAAAGGAAGATAATATAATCTATGAAAGTTCACAACAACAACTCAGGGGAACCTCCACATACTTCCAATACAATTAACTAGTGGTGAATAATTACGTGCACATGACCATGCTATTTTTATCATGAGATAAATATCAGGATGTATATAATGTGTAATAATGAACAACATTGGTGAGTTATATGATGGTTATACTCCTTTATTATGGGTTCCTTCCGTGGATATAAAATGATCTAAATACAATAATAATTCTTCATAAATACCTAAGACAATTTTTACATGAATTCCTAAAATAGATTTTGAATTTAAAAAAATATTACATGTGTATGCCCGAACATCTTAATGGAATAGGAATAAATGATCTTATAATAGAGTAAATTTTGGAATTATCACCATTCACAAATGAAAATGACCCTAATCCCACTATAGTTGTTCATGTGGAAGCGCCAAATCATTGAATTACATATAGTGTCAGTATCAACATCTTAAAGTTAAACTATGATATTTCAATGACAACATTTAGGGGTACATTCATAATTCATGAGTATCTTATCATTCCTCTTAGGATAAAAAAATCTATAATTGTATTTAGGTATATCCAAATAAATCATGTTAATAGAACATAAATTTAAAATAAACCAAGGGAAAATTAACTCAGGATCATATTGACCTCTTCAATATCAATCAAAAATATTCTCTACAGATAAATCAAAACAAAACTGAAACATAAAAAGATTTGTTTGTTGTGTTCATAATGGGATTTTAATACACAATATATTACACCAAATTGAAATGAAAAAAATATAATATTAATGAAGGAACATGTACAATTTGAAAATGGAATAAAAAATATTACTTGAATTAAAGATAGATGCCTAGTTGGAAATTATAGTTAGCACCCTCAAGTTCATGTTGGGAAGTGTGGTTTGAATCATATACTAAAATGATATATGAAATCTATTAGTTAAGGGATCATAATACAAACTACATTTCAGAAAAATGGAATGAAATTATCAAAAATAAATTAACACATGCATACCAATTAAATGCAGAAGAAAAAAATAATTGGAAAACATACCTGTTGTGCTGGGAAGTAGCGTTCGCATCAATATTTGGGGACAAATCTTTGAGATGGTCAAGGTTTAGGGAAAAATAAAAATGGTGCATCGAGCACTTGTTTAGATCAAAACATTCAGGATATATAGATTTTGATATCCCTAGAGGCATCGATATTTGGATAATTTCTTTGCCAATAGTTTCAAAAAATAGTTGAGAAATTAATGATATACCAACAATTTACAATCATTGGGAACAAAATATCCAAACTATACCAAATAGTTTGTTTAAATCGTTACGAAAAAACTCTTCATCAGTAATATACCCAAAAGATTCCATAAACTATTGTGAAAACAATAAAACCATATGAATATACCAATGGTTCTACAAAACCGTTGGTATAATAGGCTTTTCCCAACAGTTTTTTAAATCGTTTGGAATATTGTGTTGGTATAGTTGGGATTTACACCAGTGATATAAAATACCATGTAAAACATTAATTATATGAAACTAATATATTATCATGAGTTACACAAACAAAAAATATTTGGCTTGTGTTACAAAAAAAATATTTTTCTTCTGTTACAGACAAACAAAAAATATTCGGCTTCTGTTACAAACATCGTCATGTTCATTCAATATATAGTGTAACACACTTGGCTAAGTTTTACTTAACATTAATTTAACATTATTGTTATAAAAAATCAGTTTTAATGGTTGGAATTAATATACATAAATGTAATTAATAATTTTTTACATGGTATAGCAAATAATTATATATAAAGATAAAATTAATTGAATATAAAGGATTTTTACTAAAAACTTTATTTATATCGATAATGGTGTTTTATCTTAATAAATTGATCAATATAAGGGAAAAAAACTAATGATATATTTTGTTATATTTTAAATGAAATGTTTTTTAATTCATACAGTAGGTTTTATAGGAATAAAATAAAATAGCCATATTTTTTAGAATATATAGATAATTTTTATAAAAGGTAGTTTTACCAAAATAAAATGGAAAAAATGTTTGAAAATAAATTATAATTTAATAATCTTTATTTAAAAAAACTAATTTTAAAAAATATTATTTTCAAAATTATCGAAGGACAATAACTTTTTTCATTTTCTCTAGAATGATTCATCTTTTTATGGATATTGAAAAAAATATTTATTGAAAACTATATTATCTTTAAAGTATTTAAAGAGTCATGTTATGTTTTGGGTTTGTTTTATATTTTAATTAGTTAATTTTAATTAATAATATCCGAATTATGGTTTTAGAAAACAATTTTTTTTATTATATAAATTTTTTTTATTAAAAGGGAATTTTTTATAAAAACAATTTTCCATTTCCTTTTACTAGTTTAATTTTAAATTGAGTTATGAAACATCTTTATTTTGAATTTTGACAAACAAAATAACATTTTTTATTTATGTGGTTAAAAATCAGTGAATAATTCCCATATTTTCGAAAATATTAACATTTTATATGGTGAATTTTTTTCACCATGGTAAAGGGTAAATTTTGAAAATTTTAATAAAATTTAAATTATAAGGACTATAAAATCACTATAACACTTGGAAAAGTTTTATTATATTATTATAATTCTACCCAAACAACCTAATGATACATATTAATTTTTTTAATTGGCTTGCTCTGGTGAAAATGATTTATATGTTATTTAAATAAAATAATGTGACAAAATCCCACAATCTAGGTCGAAAATTTACCTTATGTACCCACATGGGTAAAAGGGTAATTTTGAGAATATTATAATTTTAAAATATTAAATAAGAAAACATAAATTGATGATATAAATTTTTTCATTTTTTTGTGTCACTTAAGTGATATTGTGATATTAATAATATTTTGTTCAATTACAAATTTGAGGATGCCACTTTCATGTTATAAATACATTATCATTTTTCATATAATGTTTCCCAAAAAATATATTATAATATATTTATTATGATAAAATACATATGCTTTATCTTCATCGTGGAAGTTTATTTATAATTTTTTGTAAAAAATTAAGATCGTTTAAAAATTATACCACATTGATAAAATATAAATTTTTTAATTGAAATATCAAATAAAATTTATGAATAATTTTAAAATAAATAATATTTTTGAAAAAAAATTTGATAAATGAATTTTATTGGATAAATAGACCTCATATAGATATAACAAATACTTGTTTTGAAGTTAAATAATTATGTAGATATTTTTGAATGTCCTTGTGACTAATAGTGTCAAAATTAACTATATATATATTTTATGAAATATTAATTTTACTATGTTGTTTAAAAATAATAAAACATTTTTACAAACAAATAATTAGAATATGATACAAAATTGTATAAATGTGTCATTTGTTTTTTAATTTAAATCACAGAATTTACAATAAAAACATTCTTCTATTGATGATGATGTTATCATTGTTAAAATTAAAAAAGGTTAGTTAAGGGTGAATCAAAATTATAATGTATCAAGTAATAAAAAAATTTATAAAACATATTGAATGAGGATAATAAATATTTATCTCTCCCAATATTATAACCTATTTATATCTTGTGGTATTTTTTGATAAATTATTTATTGAAAATTAATTTTTTTATTAATTCCTAAAATTCCCCTCACCTCAATTATATATGGGTACCTCCAATGACACTTCTTCTCATAAAATTGAGCCTTCATGGTCGACCATACAAGGAAAAGTTTTCTTAAAAATTTCTATATACATATGATATATGTTTTGGTATTCTCAATATACCTACCCTTGTTTCAATAAATGGATATTTAATGAAATGTTTTTGAAGAATATATAATCATATGTGCCAACTATCTCATGGTTATTTCAACATGGTATACATATTCATGTGTTGATTACATTATTAAATTAAATTTTCAATTTAAAATTTAAACATATATTTTATTACGACTATGGAGCTACCATATTACACCTTTCATCATTCATAGGAAAAAACATAAGTAGTGTTTGTTCCTACGAATGACGTAGCTTCTCTATGTTGGGTGGTATTACCTTTTTAATCACAACATAAAATAGATGGAAAGAATGATGTAAATAATAAATATACATGATAACTAAAAAATGGTATTGAATTAGAGAAAAATAATAGAATCAACATCCTCCCCCTTTCACTTGTAATGGAATTATGTTGTCTCTTATCCATACATAAGACCTACTATGTTCAAGAAAGGATTTGTATCATTTTTCATGATAACCAATAAATATTGATTGTATAAATTCATATAATAAAGAAATTTGATACCTATTATATTAATATAATTTAATATATGATGGAACTATATTGTATTCAATTAAATCAGAAGTTATATGACAAAAGATGTATTGGAATATGATGATATTAAAGTTCGAAAGATGTGTAATAATAAAACTTTGTTAATAAAATATTTTTAATTTGATATAATTTGATAATATATTATTTCATTAATGTGAATATAGTTATGTTATAAGTTAAAAATTTTTTTAAAAAATTAAATAAAGTTTTTATAGTTATAAAGAAAATCAGAACTTAGTAAATATTTAGTTTCACAATCTCACTACTATTCATGATTCATTATATAAAACCCTTTTTCTCAAGAATATTTATCTACCATGTACATATTTAAAAAAACTGATTTTTTTATAATTCAATAATTTTGTAAATTACATTTTGTAGATGTGTTAATTCTTACTAAATGATTTAAAATTAATCTTTTTTTTTGTTTTCCAAATGTGGTTCATTGTGTCTTCTCTGAAAAAAGTACCAAAGTAATGTTTTTTTGATTATATGAAATGAATTGTTTTAATAATTTCTTGGAACCTTATTTAATTGTATCCTCCATGAAATTATGACATTGTTATTTTGAATGAAAATATTTTCATTTTAAATTATGAGTTGTTTTATGATAAAAATATTGTTCAAAATAGAAAAAGATATTTTTCTAAAAAATGATATCATGTGATAAATGAAATTTATTTTCCAAATAAGATAACATTAACTATTATTCCATATGATTTACATATGATATTATTCAATGGTACCATTATTATTCACTCCTTAAATGGTTTATGTTTTTATGGATTTATCCTTATATATTTTTTCTTTTCATTGAGTTATGTTATGCTGAAATGTTTTTAAAACCTACATTTTTTGTATGTCTAATTTGAAGAATGACATAAATTATTATTACACACATATGTATGGTTTTTATATTATGTGAGTCAGAAACTATAAAGCCCCAAATTATTTTTATATTTACTTATATCACATGATATTTATTAGAATTCAATGTGAAATGATCCCATTTTAGTGATACATGACTGGAATGAGAAGTGAACCTCATTTTTTAATATGAGACCGGAATGGGAGTAAACTCATTTTAGTAATCCTGTTTTTGAAGGAAGTTTTAAATCTATTTAGTAAGGTTCTTTTTCTTCTATTATTATGTTAAAATACAGAATTTACTAATATGAAAATATCATTCTGTTCATATTTTTGGGTGAAAATTTCTTGTATTGTGTTATGATTTTAGTGAATACGTTTTTTTATTATTTATTCTCATATATGATTTATTCCAAGACATTATATGATGATATATAATGTATATTATTTTATTTTTAAAGAAATATATACTTATGCATTATTATTATATTACGATTAATATTTCCATTTTTATCACTATTGAGTATCTTTGCTCGCCATTTTCAAATTTTTTCCCCATGTTCTGATTTAGGGTTTAGGTACCAATATTATATGGGAAGAAAATTGTGGAAAATTTCTAAATCATTAACCATACCATATTTTTGTGTTATGTGATTATGTAGGAATGGAAAAATGATCATGGGGTGTGTGTTTAGCTAATGTATGTAATATTATACCAAAATGATTTAAAATTTTCCACATAAAGAAGGAATAATTATTATATTAAGTGGATAATTTTTTTGGGAAACATTGTAAACTAGTTTTAAAATACCTAATTAATATCTTTTTGGATTAGTGTAAGTATAGGATACATTACTAATGTACTAATAGTGATCATGAATTACCTTATTCAAAACTATGGCGTCATAGATTGAAATATTATAAGTAATTCCCCTTGATTATGATGTTTTTTAGTATGATTATAATTCCTCAAACAAATATTTTTAGGTTTATAAAATGGAATGTACTAAGAGGATTCATGTTAATGGTGTATTTTATGGAAAATGGAATGATCATCCATGAGAGAGACCAAGTGATATGAGAGTTATAAGGAAAACTCATGTTATTATGAATAATCAGCAATATAATAATATGTCAATAATATCAACCTTAATGAGTTTTTGAACCCATCAAATAAATTAATGTTGGAGTTTCATAGTGACAAAAAAAGATATAATGTTCAATTTTCCTCATGTAACTGACATTTGAGAAGGAATCAAGGCTAATGTTTAAAAGGACATTGATGGTGGGTTAAATGTGGAAGAAATAATAAAAAGAATTTAGTTTCAAAGGGAAATGATTTGTTAACAAAATGGATATGGATAATGGTATTTATAAGGTATTAATTATTGTGAAATGTTTTAACAGTGAAATATATTGAAATTATGAAAATCAATTCTGAAGGAAAACAATATAATAAATATAATTAGAATTATTTAATGTGTAATAGATAAATTTCTTGATAATGAAGAGACTATGGATTATATATGAGAAAAAATTATTTTAATGGAATACAACTACAATGCTTTATTAACAGTTTGAGAAGAAATTGGTATTATTGTGTGTTTTTAATGGAAATTATTAATAAAGTAATATAATTAATTTTACGGTGTTATGGAATTATGAAAAATATAATTAATGTCCCAAAATAGTTTATCATTATTTAATTTAATGTATACATTTTATGGTACTAGTAAACATTAATATAGATGTAGTTAGATAGGTTATATTTTTGGAGAACAACTGATTTAGTACAAGATAAAAATTAATATTTTGATAATATTAGGATAATAATAAGATAAAGATATGTTTGAATGTGTGATAAAATAAATGGGATTGTGCTGAAGAAATTTTAAATGTTATGTAATATGATGAATTTTTTTTTGTGGATTTATATTATAGAATATTTGGATTTATAATAAGTGGAATGAGTAAATTTGTTTACGATTAAATGTTTTTACTATTTTTTTTGACATTTATAGTTATCATCATGTTTAAATAGAATATATTATAATGGTCTACAGATTTTTTTTGTTTGATAATTAAGATCTACATCAAGTTGTTGGGTGGATTAATGATAAGTTAATTTTTGAAATTTTGTAACCTTATATTTTTTGATTCTAATAATTTAAAAGGTTTATAAAGGGTAACCATTTATGAAATATATTACATTTTATTTTTTATTTTTTATTAATTATTACTGTATTAATTAACAATATGAATATTAATGTGTACTGTATAACCTGTTCTAAACACTTTTTACGCAAACTTGAGGTAGAATGAATAAATTTTCATCCCATTATATAGATTAGGATCCAACAGTTATGCACGAATTACAACATCAATATCATTAATTGAAGTTTTATATTAGTTTAAAATTGACTAAGGCCCAATTGATGGATTATGCTTTACTTAAAAATGGAATGAAATAATTTCATCATTTCTTCTTTTGAGAATTATGCATCATTATGAAATGTATTGTGCAATAAGAAATTTATAGTAGTAAAATTAATACCAATGAATAAAATGGTAACTTAGATCATCATATTTTTATAGTTAATTATTGGATTATTTTATAATGAAAATATTCCCTATCACTCTTCATCAAAACATGATAGTTAGTTTTCTCTACTATTTCCATGTTTTAACATTCCACCTATTTTCACCTACGCGAAAACTCTACTATGTGTAACATTGGATAACCAATAAGAATTTAAAATTACATTTATAATTGATGGTGTAATATTAATTCTATTAATCAGGGTATCTTAAAACGGAATGATCAAACATACACATTTTATTTTCTATTAGAAATTTAAAATTTAAAGGGAATGTTTTTTTAAATTCATGATCATATCAGTTCATTAGCTTATTGATTGGGGCCTCCACCAAATCACATTTAATTTCATAATTCGTTTTTTGATTCTAATATATGGATTCGAATACTTGATTTTTTACATGTACGAAACATAGAGTTTATATCACTAGATCCAGATCATTTCTGTTAAGGGAAACTACTTTAAATTAGAATACATTGAGTAAAACATTTATGAACCCAGAACACAACCTTGGATAATATTTGATGGATAAATCACCAGAATGAAGAGTATTTATCAGAAAATGAGGATAGTATTAGTTAAATGTATCCACATTTTTTATTAGAGTAACAAAAATTGATGTCAAAATTCATTTTAATAAGGTGTATAATGAAACAACCATGAGTTTTTATGAGTTATTTTTAGTAATGAACCATACATTCATTAATGGGATTCATTTCATGCTACACCTTGTTATGTTTTATTTATATTCAACATGATGTTATTATTATAACTCTCATAAAACATATATTAGCTTTTGTTACATGCAACACAGTGTTTGGATTCCATTATATGCAATGAAGATTTCTATTGATAGCTTATTTTAAGTCAAGATAGTGTTTTACTGAAAAAATGTAATATGATATTTATTACATGTCCATTGGAATGATTTGAATTACTAGTTATTAACATAACTATTAAATTAATTATTTGAATAACAATTAACTAAAAATGTAGATAACAATCAATTAAAAATAAAGGTTTTGTTTTTATGCGAAACTTTTTTTATTCCAACAAGGATGTTACACATAAGGCTCTAATCTGAAACATTAAATAATCATGTGTTATTTCATTAATTCACATTGAGGATCTTTTTAGGTTTAGAGTTTTAGAGAATTAGATCATAAATCACTCATTACATTCCACATTTAAACAAGGTGGCTACATCAAAGACAATATTCTTTTTTCAACCAAAGGAAACATATTTAAAATTAAACACAGTTTCTTTCTTGATACTTCCTCGACACTATCATCACATCATGTATTTTTCACATGACCTATGAAAAACATTTCAAAAACATGGGATGAGCATAAAAAGCTCAGGAAGGGATATAAAAATACGGAAATAAAATATTAGTCCATGTATACATAAGAATCAATGATATCATACTTTACTCATAACACATATGAACTTTATCATACCTCATGAAATCATAAGATTTCTGAATATGTCATAGAAATCATAAGACATAAAGGAAACTTTATGAATTCATAACATTTATTGGTAGGGAGTAACCCTATGGTTACATGTGGAATACCCATCATAGTATATTCCTTAAATCACTTCAGATAAACCATAGAATTTAACTTCATCACATCACACAATGCATTTGAGAGATATGTCGGGCTCACCCGCCCTTATTTTATCACGGAACCACCTGACTTCATAAACAATGCCCAATAACAATAAAATAATCGCGTCACATAAAACATGAATAAAGGAAACATAAAATTTCCAGATTTCAATCACAAGATATCAATACAACACATTTATATAATCAAAACATTATCAAAACAATTTTAAATACCAAAATAAATGAAAATCAAAACATGGTATTTATTTTTCATTTAAAAAGTTATGTCTTGTATAGGAATCCAAAACTAAAATAATGGTCACGGTGGTGGAGAAGTTGTTGTCACCGAATACATATGACAAAGACATTCCTTCTGTCATTTAGTAAAGCGCTGGGTGTAAAAAGATTCCTTTTGAATGAAATTAAAATTCATAAGGTTTTATTATACAACTAATAAATTAAGTTCGCATATAAATTCATGTATGTCTCCACAAAAGGAGATTGATACGTAGTCCCTTACCTAAATTCTGACTTATTCTTGTTTGATCATTATATTCCTGAATAATAAACATAGGTCAATTTATTATTGTGGAAGGACTTCCTTTAAAGTTTATTATTCAATTCATATTCAATATTATCATGTTATAATAATTATTTAATTATGTGAGTTCATATCATACGTTTTGTCAATGTTCGGTACTAGAGTAAAAAATAAACTTGTTTGAATAGAATTGTGCATGTAGTTATAAGTACATAATCTCAAAAATTGTGTTCATGATTTAAATATCATATATATCCAGTATATATTCATTTTATACTGTTACATAACATTTTAAGATAAAAATTAAAATGCACCATTCATTGAGACGGTAGGATGTAAGTATGAAGGAATAGTACTTTCATTTCATTGTAATATTAATGGAATTTAAAACTAAATGAGACATTGATATATTATAATTACAATATAATATATACTTTATATAGGTAACATAAGTTCGATAATTACATTCTTTATAAATTCCATGTTTAGCATTAACGATTCACATCACTTGAGGGGGCGGTAGTCCACACTTCCTCGGATGAAATTATCGCATTTGCACAACATGAAAAGCATAAAGGTATGTTTTAAATATAAAATAAAGAATAATAGAGAGGGAATAAATATAATATATATCATATATAAATATAGTTCCATCATAATGGCCACGAAGAGAGGTGTTAAAAGAATATTAATTAATCATCATTTCGTGAGGCATTAATTCGCCATCCACGGAAACAATATGTTCTTTAACCATTAAGTGGAGGTGTGTGTAAGTTTAGGTAGAATAATTTTCATAAAAAAATACAAGTATATTTATGATACTGTTGTTATTAGGGATCAAATAATAAGAAGATAGTGGTGAGTGAAGAAGGAAAACAAAAGAAAGAAACTCGAGAGAAGACATTACCTCTATATGAGGTAACACTTTTTGATTAGACATAAAGGATTCCATGGAAAGACTTCTACCCAATGTGAGGCTTCTATTAGTAATAGAGGGATGTGGAGAGATAAATTGAGTAGAGTTTGGATGATACAAGGGATTGAGAGGTGTGGGTAAAGGGTAGATGTGGGGGCCTTTTATAAGAGGGAGGAGGGTCACTTTTGGAATGTCTTAAAATGTTACTTTATTATAAAATGATTTTCGGATTTTAAAGGTCCCAAAATGATATTTTTTCAGGATAAGGTGAAATTACTTCGAAATCCACTCATCCAATAGGTTTTTGACAAGTTAATGTCTTAGATTATACCTTATCTTTTCATTTAAATCATTCGTTAATGAGGTAATTAATGGATCATCATGGTGTCATACATAAATATATTTTTATAGTGTCAAAAAATTATAAAACAAATAACTTGGTGTAGGAAATATTTTTAGCCTCCAATGACTATATATATTCTAACTGATCATTTATGTAAACAAAATTAAAATTGTTTTACTTAGGATATACAACACTTTGTTATGTCTCTCTACTTTTTACAAAATAATGTCATAAATGTCACTATCACACCAATGTGACTCCATGGGCCCTCAGGTTCGAAAAAAAGCTTATTATGGTCGGCTATGACTCAAAAAAAGAGAATTTGGACACATGTTGGGGTTATTTTATATTATTATGATATTATTTTATTACCATTAACTACCTGATTACAAATTAATCACGAAAATTAAAGATAATTTTCGTCGTTACTATTCATAATTTCACAAAACAAAAGAATATTAAATAAATAATTTGGACCTTTTGATTCCAAATATTGAATCCAATTTACCAAATTCAAAACACAGAAATTGCAGTAATTAATTTAAAAACAGTTCTTGTTGTCAAAAAATAGTGTGTTTTTAAGAAACAATATCTATCAAAAGAATGGAATTTTTTTATGACTAATTTCAATGTGAAATTAAATATAATGACCACTATTAAATTAAATGGTATAAATATATTATAATTACACTTTTAAACCATTTAAAATGTTAATATAACCATATAATTAAATTATATTAAAAAGCAGTTTTGAAGTAAAATGTCATATTTTCACTATTCATTAAAAATGAACATTGTCAGAAAAATACCAAAAATTCATCCAAAGTATATTGAAATGACTCCATTATAAAGAATAAGTTTATTTTGACCAATATATATTATAAAATTGTCAAAATAATGATTTAAAAAGGGGGTAGCCCTTAAAAGGAGGTAAAACAATTTTTTAAAAATATTAGATAATTTTATGCTTAAGATTGGATTTATTCTCATTTTAAGCCTCTAAAACAATATCTAATTCATAAAGGGACATTGATATGAAAATATATTATTCTTTACTTACTTGGGATGTTACATCCTTCCCCCCTTTAGAAAATTGCTTCCTCACAATTTAGTTACTTATCGAATAAGTGGGGGTATTTATCCCTCATTGCTTTTTCAGATTCCCATGTTGCCTATTCAATCATATAGTTTTTCCACAAACCCATTACATGATGAATCACCATATTCCGTAACACTTTCTTCCTATGGTCAAGAATCCGGACCGGTTTTTCCTCATAATATAGATTCTCATCAAGCTAAACTACCTCTAGACTCAAAACATGAGATGGATCTGGAATGTACATCCTTAACATTGAAACTTGAAAAACATTGTGTACTTGAGATAAATTCGGAGGTGAAGCCACTTGGTATGCAACTAATCCAACTCTCTCCAGAATTTAATATGGTCTAATGAACCTTGGACTCAGCTTTCCTTTCTTACCAAATCCTATCACACTTCTCCATGGTAAAACATTGAGAAAGACATAATCACCAATCTCAAAAAAGAAATCCTTACTCCTATTGTCCGCATAACTTTTCTGCCTTCTCTGAGATTTTATCATGTGTTTCTATATCAGCTAAACATTTTATACCAACTCTTCTACTAATTTTGGTCCCATCAACTTCCTTTCATCTACTTCATCCCAAAATACTAGATTTTGACACTGATTCCTATATAATACCTCAAATGGTGCCATCTGTATACTGGAATGGAAACTTTTATTATAAGAAAACTCGACCAATGAAATATGTTGGTCCCAACTTACCTGATAATCCATCATACAAGAATGTAGAATATCATCCATAGTCTGAATTGTTCATTCTGATTTCCCATCTGATTGAGGATTAAAAGCTGTACTAAAATTTAATTCAGTACCCAACGACTTCTGAAGGCATTTCCCAAAGATATAAGTGAACTAGGGATCACGAACAGATACAATGAAGAGGGGAACTCCATGTAACCTGACTATATCTTTTTGATAAAATCGAGAATGTTGATCTAGAGAAAAAGTATCTCGTATAGCACGTAAATGAGCATATTTAGTCAAGCATTCAATAAAAACCCATTATTTATTATTACATCGAGGTGTCTATGGTAATCTCACTATGAAGTCCATGGATATATTATCCCATTTCCACTCAGGTACTGTTAAATGATGAAGCATCCCTTTTGATAATTGCCTCTCTACTTTAACCTGTGGACAAGTCAAACACTTCACAGTAAAATTAGCAATATCTTTTTTCATTCCATCCCAACAATAATACTCCTAAAGAACTCAATATATCTTAGTTATTCCATGATGAACTAAAAACGTGGAACTATGAGCCTCACATAACAACCCATTCTTCAATTGTGAATCACAAGTCATGTATAATCTCTTCCCAAACCTCAATACACAATCATTATCAATGTTAAATTATGACAACTTACCCTTCTGAACCAACTCTACGTTTTTCTGCAACTCGGTGTCTTTCTTCTGTGGTTGCTTAATTCTTTCTAATAGAGATGATCTCACTGACACCTGAAACAAAACAGAAGAATTTCCTGCACCAACAACTTCCATGCCAAAATTATTCAAATCCTTAACCAAAGGATCACGTTCCAAACAAAACAAGGTTAATGAAGCATTATACTATATACTCAAACCATATGCCACTTTATTTGCCTTTCCTAGGTGGTTGTGAATTGTATAATGGTAATCCTTGATTAATTTGAGCCATCTACTCTATCTAATGTTCAATAATTTCTGAGTGAATATATACTTTAAAATTTTGTAATCTGTAAACATTCCACACTTTACACCATAAAATGATTCCTCCAGATTTTTAAAGAGAAAAATAGCAGCTAATTCTAATTCATGTGTAGGGTAATTTATCTCATGAGTTTTCAACTTATGTGAAGCATAAGAAATTACCTAATCATTATTCATTATGACGCAACGAAGACCTTTCAATGAACCATAATTTTAGATAACAAAATCAAAATTCATGGAAGGTAGTGCCAATACTAGAGCATTCACCATCCTTCTTTTAAATCCTTGAAAACAATCATTACATTTTATTGTCTAGATAAATTTAACACCCTTTCGGGGTAGCTTATTCAATGGGATGGAAAACCGTGTAAGATTTTTAACAATCCTTCTGCAATACCCTACCAAACCAAGAAAACTATGAATCTAGAATAAATTTGTGGGTCTTGTCGATTCTTCAACAACCATTGTTTTTGCAGGATCAACAGTTATTCCATAATTAGAAACAATGTGACCAAGGAAAAAATTTGTTGCAACCAAAACTCACACTTGCTGAATTTCCCATAAAATTTATTTTTTTAAGGTTTGATAAATAACCCATAAATGACTTTAATACTCCTATTTACCTTTATAAAACACTAAAATATCATCAATGAAAACAACCATAATCGTATCCAATAACTCAAGGAAAATTATATTCATAAGGTCCATGAATACAGTAGGTGCATTGGTTAACCCAATGGAAATAACTAAAAATTCATAATGGTCATATCATTTACGTAATGTGGTCTTCAGAATATCTGATTCCTTTACCTTCAACTGATGGTACCTCTATCTCAAGTCAATCTTTGAAAAATACTATGCACCCTGGATCTAATCAAACAAATCATCGATATGAGGCAATGAATATTTTTCTTAACAGTGATATTATTAAGGGCTCTAAAATTAGTGAAAAGTCTCATTAGACCATTATTATTTTTAACAAATAAGATAGGAGAGAACCATGGTGATGTTCTAGGTCGAATGAAACCTTTATCTAATAAATCATATAATTTCTCCTTCAACTCTAAAATTTATATTTGATCCATTCAATAAGGGGGTTTCAAAAATGGCTTAGCATCAAGAACTTGGTCAATAGTAAATTAAACTTCCTAATCAGGTATTATTCTAGGAAAATCATCAGGAAAAACATATGGATACTCATTTACCACATTCAAATCATTAATATGAATGGTTTCATTAATTTAAACAATAAGTTAAAGGTAACATTCATTTATATCTTTTACAAGTTTCTCAGACTCTTGATATGTTATCGACTGTAAGGGTTCATTCGTTTACATAAACTGAAAGTCTTTCTGAAAATAAAATTCTATAGCTCTACAGTCAATCATAGCATGGTAAACAGAGATCCAATGCATACCCTGGATAACATGAAACTCTAATAGAGGTAAAACAATAAGTATTTCAAGTATATTTTTTCCAAGGATAAGTATACGAAGATTCTTATAAATTATTTTTGCCTCAACATTTCCCCTAGGTGGTTTTACCATACGTGCAGAAGTCATTTCATGAGATGGAATTCCCAATTTACTAGAAAATTTTTCAGACATGAAATAATGTGTAGAACCTGAATCAAACAACACATTGGAATAAAATGAAAAAACAAACAAAGTAACTAATACCACTACATTTGATGGCCCAACATCTGCTGAAGTAGTTGCAAAGGATTTCACCACACCACTCTGCTCATAGTCTGACTGCTTCACATCATTCATGCTCTTTGTTAAACACTCATTTGCATAATGACACATCTCGTATCACTTGAATCATTTCAATAATTGTAAATCAAATTTGGTCTTACCATTACCCTGATCTTTTACAGTGCAATCACAAGCCTTGTGTTCCATCTTACCACATCATAATCACTTTCCAGAATTCAAAATTCATTCCCTTGCATTCTTTTTACCACATTTATCACAAAATTAAAAAGTAGTTTTCATACCATCAATCCTTTTTCTAGGATTATTACCTTTCTTCTGCCACCTTGGTCTCTTCTTCGGTTGGTTGTCATAGAACACTTGATCATCATAATACTCCATCTCTACTATCCCAGCACATCAGACAAGCTTTTCATAACTTTTGAACTCATGAGAAGCTAATGCCATTCGTTTTTTTGGGTTTAATCCTGAGTAAAAACGATTGATTTTACTATCAAGTTGTATGATAAATGTTGGATAATACCTTGACAGTCAAGTGAAATTTTATTCATAAGAAGCCCCTAATTCGCCCTCTTGCCTCAATTTCAAGAATTGTTTTTCCATCCTAAGTCGAACAGCCTTAGGAAAATATTTCTCAAGAAACATACCTTTGAATTCATCCCAATGAAGAGCATCAATCTCATCAGCATCCCGGATATTGTTAACCATCAACGACCACTGATCTACATCACCCTCCAAAAAGTAAACATCAAGACTAACCTTTTGATTTTTTGAACACCCCATGACATCAAAAATATTTTCCAGTGATTTAATCCACCCATTAGCTAGAACAGGGTCAGGTGATCCTCTGAATGATGGGGGATGTTGTGTCATGAAATGTTTCACCACTGACATGTTCCTATGTGGTTTATCTGGCTGATCTCGTGCATGGATACCACCACCATTTATCACTTTAGTCAAATGCACCATTACTGAAAAAAACTGTTCAGTTCTAATTCTGACCATCTCAGGATGAAGATATGGTAGGTCATTTCCTTCCGTATGCCTTATTAGCACTTCATCCATGTTTCCTCTGTGGAAACCATTCTGAACAAACATTTATGAGATGAATCAACATAGTAATATTCAAATGATATATCATTTCAATTTGACCATATTGTAAAAAATATATTTTTGGATAATCATTTAATATAATTCTAACTCTTAAAGTTATCTAAACCATACTCTGATAACAAATATAAGGTCCTTGCCTTAAACATCACTTAATCTTGGGTTATTTCAAGAATTCGCATTGAGGATCTTTTAAGGTTTAGAGTTTTAGAGAATTAGATCATAAATCATGCATTACATTCCACATTTAAACATGGTGGTTACACCAAAGACATTATTCATTTTCCTCCAACAAGAACATATTTAAAATAAAACATGGTTTCATTCATGAAACTTGCTCAATACTATCATTACATCATGAAAATTTCCATTGACATGTGAAAAAAATTTCAAACACTTTGTATGAGCATTAAAGGCTTTGTAAGGGATATAAAAATACAGAAATAAAACATTAGACCATTTATATATAAGAATCAATGAAATAATACATTACTTATAAAACATATGCACTTTTACATACCTTGTGAAATCATAAGATTTATGAATAACTCATTGAAATAATATCTCATAATTGTAACTTGAGGCATTCATAACATTCTTAAGTAGGGAGTAACCCTCTGGGTTACGTTTTGAATACCCATCATAGAATATTCCCTAAATCACTTCGGAGAAACCGTAGAGTTTTACTCCTTCGGGTTAACCAATGCATTGGAGATCTATATCGGGATCACCCACCCTTAGTTTATCACAAAATCACACAAATTCATAAACATTTCCCATGAACCATAACATAAAATATCACATAAATCATGCATAAAGGAAACATAACATTTCCACATTTCAATCACATGATATCAATACAACAGATTGATATAATAAAAACATTATAAAAACCATTTTTAGTACCAAAATAAATGAAAAGTAAAAAATGGTATTTATTTTTCATTTTAAAAAGTTATGGCTTGTAGAGGATGCTGAAACTCAAATAATGGTCACGGCGGCGAACATGTCATTATCAACGCATACGTAAGAAAAAAACATTCCATTTCTTGTTTAGTAAAAAGCTTCTTGTATAAAGATTCATTTCGAATGAAATTAAATGTTAAACGGTTTTATTATAAAACTAATAAACGAAAGTCGTATATAAATTAATGTATGCCTCAATGAAAGGAGATTGAGATGAAGTCCCTTACCTCAAGTCCGACTTTTTCTCGTTCGATCTTTATATTCCTGAATAATAAACATAGGTCAATTTATAATTTCATAAGGACTTCCATTAAAGTTTATTATTCAATTCATATAACATATTATCATGTTATAATAATTAGTTAATTATTTGTGTTCGTATCATACGTTTTGTTGATGTTTGGCACTTGAGTCAAAAATAAACTTGTTTGAAGACAATTTTACATGTAGTTATAATTACATCATCTTCGGAATGGTGTTCATGATTTAAATATAATATATATCCATTATATATTCATTTTATAATATTCCATAACATTTTGATATTAAAATTGAAGTGCACCATTCATGGAGATGGTAGGTCGTACGAACTCATGAACGCTACTTTCATTTCTTTGTCATATTAATGGGCATTAAAACTAAACGACACATATATATATATATATATTATAATTATGGTATAATATATATGTTATATAGGTAACATAATTTTTTAATTACATTATTTATAAATTTCATGTTTGGTATGAACTAGCCACATCACGTGAAAGGGCGGTAGTCCACACTTCCTCAGATGAAATTATAGCATTTGAACAACATGAAAAGCCTAAAGGTATGTTTTAAATATAATATACAGAAGCACAGAGAGGGAATTAATATAATATATATCATATATATATATAGTTCCATTATAATGGGCACCATGAGAGGTGTTAAAAGAATATTGAACAATCATCGTTTTGTGAGGTAGTAATTCTCCATCCACGGAAACAATATGTTATTTAACCATTAGACAGAAGTGTGTGTAAGTGTAGATATAATACATATCATAACAAAATCCTAGTATATTTAAGATATAGGTGTTTTATGTGATCAAATAATAAGAAGATAGTGGTGAGTGAAGAAGGAAAATAAAAGAATGAAACTCGAGAGAAGACATTACCTCTAAATCGGGTAACTCTTTTTTATTTGAGCCAAAGGATTCTTTGGAAAGACTTCTACCCAAAGTGAGGCTTCTAGGAGTAAGAAATGGATTTTGAGAGATAATTTGAGAACATTTTGTATGATGTAAGGGCTTGAGAGGTTTGAGTAAGGGGGTAGAGGTGGGGGCCTTTTATAAGATTGAGGAGGGTCACTTTTGTAAAGTCTTGAAATGTTACTTTATTATAAATTGATTTTATGATTTTAAAGGTCCCACAATGATATATTTTTAGGATATGTTGATAAGGGTTCTAAATCAACCCATCCAATAGTTTTTCAAGAAATTTTTGTATTAGAGTTTACAATATCTTTTCATTTTATTTAAATCGTCCATTAATGATGTAATCACTTCATCTTCATGGTGTGATAAATAAATTTATTTAATTAATGTATAAACATTATAAAAAAAATACCATGATGTAGGAAACTGTTTTATCTTTCCAATAAATATTTATAGTTTAATAGATCATTTATGTAAACAAACATAAATTTTTTTTACTTAGGATATACAAACCTTTGTTATATTTCTCTTCTTTTTAAAAATTAATGTCATAAATGTCACTATCACACAAATGTGACTCCATGGGCCCTAAAGTTCAGTAAAAAGCTTACCATGGTCGTCCATGACTCAAAAATGAGGATTCGAACCCATCATGGGGTCATTTTATATTATTATGATTTTATTTTATTATCCTTAACTACCCGATTACTAATTAATCACAATAATTAATGATAATTGTCGTCGTTACTATTCATAATGTTCAAAAATAAAAGATTATTAATTACATAATTTGGACCATATGATTCCAAAAATGGAATCCATTTTACCAAATTTCAAACATATAAATTGCATTAATTAATTTACAAATAATTATTGTTGTCAAAACAAATAGCGTGTTTTAAGAAACAATATATATCACAAGATTGACAATTGTATATGTCCAATTTCAAAGTGAAATTAATTCTAATGACCACCACTAGATTAAATGTTAAAAATATATTCTAATTACACTTTAAAACCAATTAAAAAGATAATATAACCATATAATTAAATTAGATGAAAAAGAAATTTTGAATTAAAATGTAGTATTTTTCACTATTCATTAAAAATGAACATTGTCATAAAAATACCAAAAATTCATCCAAAGAAAATATCAATGTCTTAGTTCTAAAGAATAAGTTAATTTTGACAAATATATCTTAGAAAATTGTTAAAATTTTCCTTTTAAAAAGGGGTTTTCCTTCGAAAGGTGGTAAAACAATCTTTTAAAAATATTAAAGTATTCTATGTTTAAGATTGGATTTATTATAATTATAAGCCTCTAAAATAGTATCTAATTCATAAATAGACATAGATATGAAAAAATATTATTCTATACTTACATGGGATGTTACATTAAATTTTAATAAACTATTAACTACTAGTGAGTGATTGTGAGTAAATAAATATTTTGATTATTTAATTAAATTATTTTGAATTATTCCAATATATTTTATAGGTATAATGTAACAAAAAACCCAATTCTTAATTATAAATGTCTTATTTTTCTAAAATTTTGTTTTGAATTATTATAATATGTGTTTTATTCTAAAACTAAAATTTTACAATTTTTTAAATTTTAATTTCTAATATTTTTAATTAAACTATAAAAATGTAAAAAATTTCTTAGTGTGAAATATTTTGTTTTTTATTAAAAGTTACATATTTTTATGTATAATGATAATATTTTTTATTGGAAACAATAATTTCTATTAAACACTATATAATAAAATATTATGACTTTTATTTATTTAAAATTTTAATTTTTTTAATTTCAATTTAAAATATTACAATTATGTTCTATGAAGGGTATTTTATAAATTAATTTCTTAAAAAAATAATTTTTTAATGATGATTTTTTTGAGAAAGACAATTTCAAAGCATTTTCATGTTTTTTAAAATTAAATTCAGAAGCCTTTGTGTTTATAATTTTTAATAAATTATTTAAAATTTGGATACATAATTTCAAAATTATAGTGAGTAATTCCCTTATATTTTTTTCCATTTTGAATATTAACCTTGGTAAATTTAGATATTACATTAATTGGTAAATTGATTAATTTAGTTTAAAATATATTTAAAAGGACTATAAAATGACCCTAAAACATGGGAAAATGTAATCTTTTGAAGATAATTAGACCCTTAACCTCAATGTAGTGATATTAAGTTAATTAATGGACATGTATCTATGAAAATTACTTATGTAATATTTTAATCAAAATGGTCATAAAATGTCACTTTATTTTCCTTTAATATCTTTAATATTTCCACATTGCAAAAAAGGTATGTTATGTATGAATATAAATATAATATTTTAACTTAAGAAACCTATTTTAATTATAAAATTTTATTTATGTCTTTTGGCTGAAATATATTTGATTTTTAAATTTATAATATTTTATATAAAAAATATTTTAATATTCCACATTCATGGTATAAATTATATTTAATTTTTAATATAGTGTAACCAAAAAAGTATATTATCAAATAAATATTATTTTAATATAATCATGATTTATATTCATCTTAGTATTTTTAAAATAAAATTTTTCAAATAATTATTATATAAAATAAATACACAATACTAATGCATTAATTATTTTACTTATAGTCATATCAAATAAATCATATTAAAGATATTAAAATAAATTTAATTTGAGACAATTAATGTGATCAATCAATTATTTGGAAAGCATTGAGCTCCTAGGTATTTAATTAGTTATATGGTTCAAATTGAAATCATAATATGTTTTTTAATATCACGTTATGAATAGTGTCAAAATTGAAAATAATGATTTTGTTTTGTAAAAAATAAATTTTATTAAAATATATTAACATCGTTAAACTTATTTATAAATAAAAAATTATTATAATATGGGGAAATATTACGAATGGTTCATTTATGGTCCAATTATCCCCACATAATTAAAACTGAAATATTTTTAATATTCAATTATTTTTATCATAATTTTAATTACAATTTGTTAACTTCTAGTTTATCAAATTGAAATATTTTGAAATAATACCAAAAAATGTTTAGAATATATTGGAGGATTTTATAAAAATACTATATCATGTAAAATTTGAATGATATTATTTTTTGATGTATTCTTATAGATATTTAATTTATTAAAAATTAATATATTTTTTAAACTCCAAAAGCCCCCCTCGCCTTAATTATAAAGTGACCCTCCACTCTCAATTTTTCACAAAACATTCTTCATTCTTGTACTAAAATGAAATATATAGTTCTCATATACAAATTCCAAGACACATTTTGTAAGTCATTTTCATCCCAAAATCCCAAAAATAGTTTCACTATAAGGAGATCTAAAAATCCCTTTTAAGAAGAGGTAATCGTCATTACACATTTGTTATAGCTACATTCCTCTTCTACCCCATCTTCATGTTTTGCTTCCATTATAATGTAATAAATTTTGTATTATATATATTCTGACATATTGTTATGATTATGGAACAACAATATTCTATATTCTATCTATCCTATGAAAAACAGAAGCACTGTGCATGTGTACATATACCTAACCTTTTCCACACCTCGGTGTAATCTGTTTTTCATAACCAATTGACATGGAAATGGATAATGATGGAAATAACATATATATATATATATATGATCATTCTAAAATGACACAAATTATGGGAAGATTTAATAACAAATTCACATCCTTTCCATTTACCCATTAAGTTAGTCATACACTCGCTCATGCATACGTACGTCCAACGATCTCCACGGCGCGATGTGACTCATTTATAATGATCAAAACTCATGATTGATTATAAGAATGTATATAGTAAATAAATATTATATAAATTACGTTAATATCATAATTAGAAATATGAAACTATGTCACATGCACAATAATATAAAATTATATGTTAAAACAATTATTTAAAAATGAAGTAGTTAATAGCAGAAAGAATGATACCAATGAAATATTACATAAAAATAGGTGATAAGATTCAATAAGAGGGTAATATATTTCAAAGTTGATATGATTATGGTTATCACATAAGTAAATAAAATTATTTTAACCATTATAGTAGTGTGTCATACACATTCTTAGGAAATCATACAATTGGTTAGGGTTAATTTAACCATCTATTTGTTATTGAGGATTTTTTATAAGTAATAATATTTTGAGAAATATTTGTCTACCATTTACAAGTTTCAAAAAATATTACCATTTTTTTAATTTTCTTGTATAATTTTCTAAATTCATTTTAATTTATTTTTTAATTATTACTAAATGGCGAGAAGAGAAAGTTCTTTTTATATTATAATTGTGGTTAATTGTGACTTTTTTCTGCAAATGTATTTGAGGAACGAATTTTTAACTTATATGGAATGAAAATATTCATCACATTAATTACACCTTAATTCCTTGACGCATCCCTTATTATGTTATATGGTTATTATCAATGTATATTTATTATTTGAAAATTCAATGGAATTTTAATCAAAAATGTAATCCTACTGGGAAGGAATAATTTCCTCAAGAATCAGTTCACGTGGTCTCTTTAAATTATTTTCCGTCGAAGATAACGTTATTTTTTGACTTTTTTTTATTAGGGAAATGATTCAAATATACAATTATTATACTATATTTAAAAGGATTATTTTTATTATGGATGTATACTTATGTGTTTTGTTTTTTTCCATAATTATGTTATGATGAAATGTTTTAGAATCTCTTATTTTTATGAGTTATTATATTTAGAAGGATTTATGTTCTTATGTAACACATATGATAAGATTTTCTTATAGGATAAGTGGAATCAATATGTACATAAATTACATTGCATAATTATTTGTATCTCATGATATATACATTAAAAGAACAGTATGTTATCCTGGTTTAAGAAAATAGGACTAGTTCTGGATGTAAACCCCATTTAGAAATACAGGACTAGACAAATTGTTAACTCAATTCAGAAATGCATGGATGGAATAAAAGGTGTACTCAGTTCAGTAAGGTACATTGTTCTCTACGACGATATAAGCAGTCACCCATGACTAATATGAAAATAACATTCTTTTTGTATGTTTATGCTACAATTTCATTACCTGGAAAGTCAGTCAGAGGCAAGCCTCTGACCATTTATTAAATAAAATAAAAGTCCACAGGCAAGTACACCAAAATGCTAGGACAAGTACAAAACATCCTAGTCTGACCCATCACCATACCCATGATATATTTCATCTTCTACAGTAGCTGATTCTCATTCTGAACTATCGTAATGTCACAAGATCTTGGTGTACTTCCTTCTATGTTTTAGCTTCTCCAAAGAGAGAAGCTCCTTAGAAGACTGTGCATCCCAACCTTTCCCCCCAACAGAGGACCTGTTAGTCATTGGCTTTGGATGATAAGAATAATCCCTCCTTTACCTTCTTCGTGGTGGGGTCGTCGTCACTTCCGCATTTCCAGACACCTTATCATTCGCATCCTGGACAACATCGATATAGGAAGTCTAGACCATGCCACCTTCATTTTCTTTGTCACTATCTAGACAATCCACCCATTCTCCAGAAATGTGCACAACACGGTATTCCTCCTCCACACCCCGTTCCTGCTGATGTTGAGAGTTAGAATCCAGCATAGCAAGACATTTTGACTGATCTACGAGTTCAAACCCAACATTTGTCCCCGTCTTTCCAACGCTATCCCCAGCAACAGCCTCCAGTGGGATGCTTCCACCTTCTTTGATAGCCTCCTGCCCTTGACAAGTTATAGCATGACCCAATGTATCCACAATGCCTTGCCCCTCTGAACATTTTCCACCCACAGACACAACCCCATCATAGTCTAACACCAAGTCTTCCATCGCCAAACCAGTGAAACAGTTTTTTAGCTCAAGCTCAGCCCCCTGCTTCCCAGACTGGGACTATAGCCCAATTGGATCCTTCATTTGCACACCAACCTGTTTTGTAGACCCATGTTCAGCATATGGTTCTGTCACTATCACCTCCTCCACAACACATTTGTTGCTGGTAGCAACATCCTGCAAGGCAGTGCTCTTCATCATTCAGCCAACAATACTAGTAGAAATGTTCAAAATATCCTGATCACCCTCCGGATTGCAAACACTATCTTTAACCAAAGTCTGTGAATCAATTCCAAGATCACCATTCAGTCTGTCAAACACCTGCATAACAGTTGGGTTTCCAGTTATCTGTGCCGCCTTCAAACCACTAGCAGGGCCCAAAGCATCATCATTATGAGCCTTCCTCATCCCCCTCTCTACATACCCAACAGATTGCGAACTGGCCAGATCACCTTCATTGCAAACAGGGTCTAATCGATCTTTTTTCCCAAGTGAGGTTCCATATTTGAGATACACAGCAGCTTCCACAGGTCCATCCATAACCGCCACCTGAGTCGACCTCATAGCAGCACGCACCCCACAACCATCCCTGCCTTGTCCCTCCATCCCTTTCGGGTGAGAAACCAGCCCTCCCCTATGGCAAATATCCTCTAATTGTCCAAGGCGTCTGCATTTCACAAAATACTTCATCCATGACTCAAAAACAACATCCTACATCCATCTAAACACCTTGTCATCTGTGATCCAGACACAACTCACAAGGGGTCGTGCAATTTCTACCTCAACAAATATCTGTGGGCAAACCGGGTGAGACAAAGATTCAGTCCGTTGATTAGAGCAAAGAAATCTCCCAATCATATTACCAATTGCACAGAGAATCAAAGGGTTTTGGAAAGAAAGGGGTAGACCAGGAAGACATAACCATGTAGAAATCAACGACGGTTCACACATCATATGAAAATCAAAATCCCATCAGATGAAATAGAAGGAAGAGTCACCGCACCTTCTTGAGGCCTTGGACCAAGTGAGGATCAAATCCTTCACCAACAAAAATTGAACCATAATGTGTCTTCGATCGAGTAACCCAACGATCAGACGCTCATGAAGATCACAAGATTTTGTGACATAGGCAAACACTTCCACCGACGGCCGATGAGGATGGAAATGAGCCACCAGGGTATGCTTCCATAGATCCGCAGTACAGATTATCTCAGACCGGAGCAGCGACAACTGATGCACTTCTTGAAAAAGAACATAAACTTTTGGAGCGATGGAGATTTTAGGGAAGGGAGGATAAGGTCAGAGGTGTGATCCTTCCTTCTCATGAGATAGCGAGTGCAAAACTCCCCCATCTGATAGGGAGGGGGAGAAGAACCGGATGGCATCGATCTAGGTCATCAGGAGGGGGTAAAGCAAGGGAGAAGAACCCGACCCCTTTCGTGTGTGCATATTATCTTCTCAACTACAATTTCATTACTTATGTTATGATCTCATGAGAAATTTTCTTTTATTAATTATTAACATCTATGATTTATTCCATTAAATGAATTCATGATCATTAATATAAAAGATATGATAGTAAAATATTCTATTTATGTACTCATTCTATATGATTTTTTATGTTTTATATATCTCTTTATTAGCCTTACTGAGCATCTAAGCTCTCCCTTTCATATGTTTATTATTGAAATGATTTAAATATTATATTTAGGTAGTAATACTAATGGGTGAGTAAATTTTTGGAATCACTGAAGATTTTTCATCAGACATTATGTTTGTGTTCCATGTTTCTAAAGACACTAAACATATATTGTATTTGGGTGTGTGTTTTATTGTCATTTTCAATCACTAAATCCTTTTATATATGGTACTTCAATATGAAAAATAAGTCTTTATACACATTAACCATCATATTATTGTGTGATGACACCATATATGTATAAATAATAGTTGTTCTAAGATTCATACGAATGATTCGTCCATTTATCAATTGAATTTGAAAAAGTCAAGGGTATTATAGAATGTTTAAAGCATATTTATACTACTAAAAACATCATTATCATATACCTTTAACATATTAGTAATATGATAAACATCATCACATGGAGTATCAATAATTATTAAAAGATAGTATGTGTCTCGTTGATGGATTCCCTTTTACATTTCATCTTGAACCCTTTAGTATTGAAGTTCATGTATATTTTTAAAAGGATCATGATATTTCATATATTAGAAAAATAGAATAATATATTTCTCGTTTGTGTGACATCCTTATAAACCTTATCCATGTGTGTAATCATAAAATACATCAAATTTTATTTACATCCCAAGATATACTTTCTTATTTTATATGATTCTTAACATGCAATTTCAGACATATCCTTTTATCAATTGAAATGTTTTTGGAGATGTTACATTAAATAACTCATCATAAAAGTGGATTGTTTTGTTGTTAATCTCATTAAATATTATAAATCTATATATTCATTAAGGATTTCAATTTTTCTCTATTACCATTGTTGGAACAAAAACATTCTTCATTTTTAGATTTTCTCGATCATTATTCAGTCCTTTCTTCATTTCTATATAATGAAATATTACGATCTCGTTGAATATCTCTATTCCAAATCATCAAAAGAATCATTAGTTAAAAAATAATCATATTTCTCTAATCTTTATGTTTAATTTCTCAAAATTTTATAGAATAAAATTTTCATGCTATTTGACAAGAACCCAATCATTCTGTAATCTAACTAGGGATTTTTTTCTTATAAATTCCAATACCCCAGGCATAATTTTTAATATTCATGGAATTTACCTCCATAAAATTGTTTATGGTTTTTTAAATGAATTATAGACATTTATTTGAATTTTTTTGAGATAAAAATAATTTTTTGGTTCCTAGGATATATTCTTCCATGATAATGAGTTCGAATCCTATCCACATGACCTCAAGCTATATAACCCATTATATTGTTTCTTCTTAGAAAAAGGAATAGTTTATAAATTATTCAAAGTATGAAACATTTTACTATTATATTTTTTTGGTATCTACATTTTTGGTTTCATGATTTCACGTCTTTACATAAAACACTGTAAATTTCATATTTATCATGTTCTTGTGTTAAAGTGACCTCGTCATCTATTCGTAATCATTTATATTCTTATTCAACTGATCCTCATGCATTTTATGAATCTCTTTAATATAGAAATATATTTCCATTATCCCATTTTAAATTGAAATTAACTATGAAACATGTACATTCATAGAGAATAACTGAAACTTTTCCAAACCACCGAAGAAATCTTTACAAACATTTCAAAAATATTTTCCAATGACTCATTTCAATTATTCAATAGATTGATAAATCCTCTCATTTCAATGGTGAAAAAATTATTTCATTAATTTAAACTACTTTGAGAGATTTTTGGAGATACTCAACACCATATCCAATTCATCTACAATTTTAACATAGTCTTACATCATGCAGAACATATAAATATGAGATATATTTATTTATGTAAAAATTTTAACAACCCCATAAAATTTTACAATTTCATAGTAATACTTATACTAAATGTAGTGGTATTAAAAATATTCAATAGAGGAATACCCATATATTTAAAATTATTCATTATATTAATAGTATTTTATATATATTAAATATATAGATATAAATATCCACAATAAATTCAGGTAATTTTTTATTCTCTATTTCCATTGTTTTATTTTATTTAAATTTTTTCTTTTAGTTTTATATGGAATTTCATGAATCATTCAAATATGATCATATAGGGATGAAATTATATTGTTCTATATTTGGATCCTCTTTATGTAATTGAAATATAAAATTCATATATTGAGGTAAATAAAACTGGGAAATAAAATTTAAATCCAATCAATGATAACCATTTTTTTCTAATAGTTGTAATAGAATAATATATATCAAATATGATATAACCTAGGGTATGATTAAAAATATATGTTCCATATGATTTTTGATGACTCACCAACGATGGGGTGAATTATGGGTGGTTTAATTTTTATAAAAGTCCAAATATGAACTTTTGACATTTTACCACTTTTGTCATTATCCTCAGTTTCATGTTTAGGAAAATTGATCCATTATTGTTTAAACTGTAATACACCTATATTAAATTCATGTCATTAAGTAGTGTATGGAAAAGTGGGTTTTTATGGTTTATCACCAATGTTGGAAATATTCATTACCTTTTCTAACATATCTCAAAACATTGATTCACCACTAGAAATTAAAAAAAACACATGTTTGATGGGTAGGAAACATCTCCATTAATTGTTCACTATATTATATAGGATTGTAAATTAATTATACTAGATAATATCCCATATATTATCCATGAAGTCTCATCAAACTCGATCATGTTTCATATACAAGAACCACCCAATTTATTATTATTTTCCATCCTTGTTTGGATATAGATTACAATGCTATTACGGGTTGTAAAAGCATTGAAAAATAGATGTCCATCAACAATAATATATTTTCATAATATTTAATATATTAATAAAAATATATAAAGTATACAAAACATCTAATTTGATATTTATAATCTTAGTTCTTTTATAATTTTTTTAGAATCATTTAAGTCATACTGGTCATGAAATGTTCGTAAGAAAAAAAAAAGTATTTGGGTAGTATATAATGAAATGAAAAAAATTAGAATCATTCAGGTAAATTTATCCCACTAATAAATTTACCTACTATATCCCAATTTATTTATATTTTTTAATTTCAACTTCATTTTCATCTTACTTTATGATTTCTTAATCAACAATGAATAACTTGTTTTATATATCTATAAGATACCTTCTTCATGTATCTAACATTTTCTATTCAAAATGATTGATATATATTTTATCAGAATATTCTCATCTACACTTCCTCTTCCCCACAAGTTTCAATTTCACTCGTGACACTTACAGAAGCCTTTAGAAAGTAGTGTTTAATCCTCTTTATTCACTGTGTATTATTTTTATTAATATTTTGACATTCTCATATGGATACAATAATTTCTCAATTTATTTTCCATATATATAAATGAAATAGATAATGTCCAATAAGTATTCCATCAAAATTCATGATTATCATATACAATTTCTTTGTTTCCCATGTTAATATGTTCACATCTAAATTATATATAACATAGAACTTCTTTTCATTAATCAAAAAATGATATCAAAAATATATGTTTTATTTCATTCTATTTTTCGATGAATATTTCATTAATTATTTTTCTAACATGGGTCATGATTATCGCTATTATAAAAATTGACTTAAAAAAATTAAAAATTTATGTATTTATCACATTTTTTTGAAATACCAAAAAACGTATGGTGTGGAGAATATCAAATTTTTTCATGAGTTTATCCAATGGATCTGGTATCGACACATATATACTCGTCATGATTTATATAATATCTCACCCATCTCCTTCCATCTCATAGTAAAATAATAAATGATACTATTATATTTTAATCATTAATTAATAATCCAATAATCAACATAATTTTCAAGTTTACATATAGATTTATTATATAATTATATTCCTCATTATTGTTAAATAAAAAAACATAAAATTTAGTATAATCTCTTATCTTCTTCAAAACAATTTTTAATATTAGTTTTTAACTACCTCATTTAGTTAAACTTATAATTGTTTATGATCTTATGAATAGATATAGAATTGATTGAACTAAAATTTTCTTATTCATAAAAATAAGGATGATTCTTTTCTTTATTCAGCGATATCATCTACTATATATTTTTTATTAAAAATATAGAATCACATTAATAAAGAACATCATGATATTTTTAAAATGAATAATATAATATTTAGTAATTAAATAAAATATCTTTTTCATAATTATAATTATGAAAATATATGTTTTCGTTATACATAATTTCTAAATTTTTCAAAATATGTTATCATATACAGCTCAAAGGTCATTCACAACTTTGTATAAAGTCATGAAGTGTATAAATTATTAGAAATAAATTAAAATGTATTAGGTCATATATTGAAGAATTATTTCTTCACAAAATTTTTAATTCTTGAATTCATTCCTGATATTAATTTATTACACAGACTATAGAAATCTTTTACTTTGCATCAATAAATTCAACATTTTAATACCATTTCAAAAATTCCAATAACTCAAAAGTCCTAATCAATGAAATTTATATATTCTGAAAGATATCATATGTTGGATTTTAAAATGTTGTTTGTTAATAAAAATACATAATCTATAACAAATATCACATTTCTGAGTAAAAAATCAATATAGGATCAAATTTTTATGAAATTATTAAATTATATTAACATAAATACCATCACTAAATATCATTATTAATTCATCAAAACACCTCTTGTTCATGTTAAGAATTTCAAATCCCCATATAATGGAATATAATAATTTATTGTAATTTTTAGAATTATTCCTAATACATCTAACTTATTCCATGGAATTGTGTCATTTAAATTCTCAAATTTTTGTATTTCAGGTAATTAATATCCTTCTCACATTTTTCATTAAATAATCCTTCTATAAACCTCATAAAATACTTTTTATTTGGTTATTTTAGTACCTAATCTTTTTGATACTCCAATTATTGTTTCGGTTTAATTAATCAATCTTTTTTCCATTAAATTAGAAATTTTTTACATGAAAAATGTATCATCATCATATATTAAATAATAGTTTATTAAATCACATATTTATCATCTATTTACAAAGTAACAATATATAATATTCAGAAAACCATATCACATTCCATTTAAATATAATCCAAATATCTAATCATCATATATTTTAGTTTCCCTTTACATTTTTTTAACCGGATACTCAAAAAATAGAAACATAATTACCCAAATATTATGTGACTTCCATCATATAATTTTTATGGATACACAACCCATAACCATCAAATCACCTATTCATAATTACATTAACCATTACATGGCATCAAAGCTTTATAACAATATCCTCAACCACAACATAAATAATCATTGGGATAAGTGATTGAAAATATAGTGTCACATTTAAATTTTATGTTTTAATCAATGAATATTAATTTTTTTAAGATATGAAAATGAAAAAAAATTGTTAAAGAATTTCAATATGTTCTATCACTTTATAAAAGATAACTGACACAATGTTATGACACATATATGGTATGTATCCACAAAGTTGAAATTTATTGAAATTCTCAATAAATAATATTAAAAGAATTTATTTTATAACATTGCGATAATTGTTGGTATGCATCATTCTGAAAAAAAGAAATAAATAATTTTATATTTTAATATTGATAAAAAATTTCATTGGATCTTATAAAAAAAATATATAAAGTCATTAATGAAGAAGAAATGATTCAAAATTAATGTTTTATTTTATTGATGAAACAATGATTATATTGAAGGGAATAATTATTTATTATATTTAATTTATTTCATAAGTGTTTGATTGATTTTTAATATTTAAAACATGAATAAAATTCATACGGAAAAAATTAAATTATATGATCAGTGAAAAATATTATTTGGTGTGTAAAATGTTTTATTGTATTGTGAAAATACCTCGCACCATATGAGATCAAAAATAATAATAATAAATCAGTAAATATCTGGAAGTGAAACCCAAAAAAATTCCCTCTTAAATAGTTTCTTTCAAAATTGAAAAAAATAAAATAATTTTAATACCCAATAAGTAGTAATAGAGCATATACATTATTATTAGAGTTAGAGAGATTCAAAAATAAAATGTCACTACTATAATAGTATATTATATATACTAAAATAGTAATATATCTCACTTAACACAATAAAATCTTCTCTTAAATATCATGTATTTGTTCAACGGTTTGACTATATAATTACATACATTATATCACTTTATAATATATTGTATTTAATACATATCTGTAAATTGTCATTGAAGTTACAAAAAATAATAATTATTAGTATAAATAAATCATCCACATAATTTTATGATATGAAATTACATAAAATATCATGGATTTCATAGATAAAATGAGTCGCTAAAAATTAGATGTGTTTAAATGTAATATATCCTAAATTTTGAAGTACCATTAATGATGTAGGAAATTATATATTGTATACATTTTTTATTAAATATAATCATTATAGAATATATATACATATATGTATGTATTTAAACGCATCACCGATATGAAATCCATATAGACATTTTATATTGGGGTTCTAATTAACATGTATCCTAGAGTGTGGTGAATAGTGGTATGTTGAATTAAGAATAACCCATCCAAAAATCTTGTATTATAGTTTGTAGAAGCCCAAATCGCTTCCTCATCATGTATTGATATAATAATTGAACATGAGAAAATTCTAGTTTACATGGTACATCCTCACTAGAGTTCATCTAAAATGCATTGAATGGTGATGTAATGATGTGAAAAAATATACAAATAACACTTTTTTATAAACTTTTTACCAAGATCACATCGATTTTTTTTATGACCATATTTAATATAATTCATTCAACCAAATTTCCTAATATTGTTTCACTATCAAATAATTTGATGTGTTGGTTCCTCACAAATGAAGATAAAATACAAATTAAACTTCTATCATGTAACAATATTATATTATTAATACAGTTGATTGAATATCCTTAACAATATTATATCCTTAACATTATATTTTTTGATTGAATATTTCATTGTGTACCAATGGTCTTGTATATTCTAGAATCTATATTTGGGAAATTTCAGTTTCTATCATTTCACATTTCACTTGTTTTACAATATATTATGTTTTTTTCTTCACATAATGAAATATGATCAATGGATATGGTCTATCTATATTGAATTATACTTCTCATATAATCCAAAATATCATTATACATTAATGAATAGTAAAATCTATAAAAACATTTCAAAACATATCTCCATATCAAATACCAAATATTTAGAATTTTATTAGTATTTAATTCTATAATATTTACATATCTGGACTATATTAAGATATAAGGATGCGAATTTTACCCTAACATCCTTATTATGTTATATCCATGAAAAAATAAGGATTCATGAAAAATTCTATATTTAATTCCATGTAACCATAAAATATGAAAATATATTTATACCTTATGTTATGTATATGTATAAAATAGTTCAATATAATTCTATTTCATGACAAGGGACCCATATTTTAGTTATAACAATAAAAATTTCCTATTTTAGATATCCCAATAATTTTTTTTGTAAAATAAATGATATATATACCTCAAAAAAACTTTTGGTATAAAGGATATAGTATAATATATAGAGCTACACAAAAATTGTATGATTTCAATATTACCCAACAAATCATAGAAAACTTTTTTACTCTTAATACCTATACAATTCCAACATCAATAACTAATAATAAAACTCATAATAACCACAATGCGATGATAGAACACATACTCTATTATAATATGTTATAAAATTCAAATAATTCCATTATGAAATAATCTCTAAGACATTATCTCCCATAAAAAAATCATGATGTAACCATAGTATATTATGGAAATATTTTTTTATATAGTTAAATCACCCTTAAATACCAGAAAACATTATGAAAAATGAAAATGAATTTTACTATGGAATATTGTTCACATTTTAATATATTCCACTATTATTCTAAAAAAACATCCCAAAAAATATTTTTTGAATTTATGTTTACAATATCCTGTATTTTGGATTGTTGAAATAAAATTTTTCAAAAAAATCTATTAATATCGTACTGTATTTTTATTGAAATCCTTATAATCCCATGTATCAAATTTATTGAAAATATAATAATTAAATATTTTTAACCCATACAATATATTAACCATTTACATCATAATAAAAATGTTATAAATGGAAAAATTATTATGAAAAATCCAAAATCATTATTATTATCTTATATAGATTTTAAAATTAATATTTTTAAAATACCATATCCTGGAAAAATGAGCATGAAAACTGCCACATATCGATTAACACAATTTAGGACAACATCTCCCATTAAAAAATAATTTATTAATATTTTATAATAGTTAAAAAATATAGTTTTGACTCTATATTTGTGAACCCTAAGAAATTTATTTACAATAAATCTAGAAATTTATTTCTTAAGTAATCTTATTTTGAGTGCTTTATAGATTTTATATAATATATCTATTTATAAACATTAAATATCAAAAACATTTATTAATAGAATTTATTGAATGAAAAATATATTTAAAATTTCATAAAAAGAATGTAAAAAATCATTACGCCAATTGGTTTCCTACCATAAACCATCATTTGTAATGATATTGATGAAATTCTATTTTAATAAATTTATTCAGATGAATATAATTGGATAGTTATTTTATCATATTATCTACAAAATATGATATTTGATAAAATACTCTAATTTTCTAAAGAATTATTATATTTTTCTTTGATAATGTTTAAATTTAGCTCAATGTACATCATGAAGAAAAAAAATATTTTTATTATTTATAAGATTTGTTTCCCCAAAATTATCACAGTCACTTTTTATAGAATAATATACCCTGAAAAAATATATTTTAGTCATTTTTCTCAAAAAAATGTTTTATAAAATCTTATGTAATAGAAATAAATAAAACATATGCAGTGATCCTAAACATGAAATAAATTTTCGTTATATGTAAATATATTATAAAATATATAATATATAATGTCTGATGCAAAGACAATGTTTTATTTTTCAATGGAACTATATAATCAATATACAATTATCCGAAAAACTCATGTTAACTTATCCCATCATAGAATAATATGAAATAATATATTCCCATAAAATATGAATTTTTAAATTTTTCAATATTCTTTAACATTATTTGTTTTTAATTTGATATTGGGACACTTGTGTCATTGAAATAATAAATTATTTTATATTTTATTGATAAATATTATATTTTTATAAAAAGTTTCATATAAAACACGACAACAATTATAGATTCCTTGTATTTACTTGATCAATAAATAAAATATTTTGTTTAGGTAAAAAATTGTATGCTTTTAAATTGAAAATATGGCATTTTTAATCTAGATAATTTGGTTAGATATTTTTTTTGGATTGTAAAAATGTTTTCAGTGCATAGTAGCTGTACATAGGATGAGTTTTTATTGATCATTTTTCTATCAAACTGTGAAGGAATATTTAATATTTATAAAACAAATTAATATTTTACCATGAGTGATACTATTTATATCTTCTCTAAATAATATCATATAAAAATTCTTACAAATTTTTTGCTTATGAGATTAGGCCAACTCTTAGGAGAATCAATCATTTTGCGAACAATATAAAGAAACCCATGGTAATGATAAAATTACTAACACATTAATTTAAATATTCAAATAAAAAATATATGAAATAATCAGACAACCAAAAAACTAGATGGTATAGAATCTTGTAGAATAATTACTTGAACATCTTATATGATTTTTTTGAAATTTTCTATGTTTTAATGATCCACTTTACCTATTTATAGACATATGATATGATATATTCATCTTCATAACCAGGTTTTTGGAATACTAACAATAAAGATAACTCAGATGCTTTATAAGAGGAAAGCATTTAATATTGTATCATATCATAACCATGTTCAGAATAGGAGGAACATGATAAATATCATATTAATAGATCCCATGGTCATAAATTATAACCATAATACATGTTATAGAAACATATTATCATTTAATGATCATAAATGAAGAATAAAGAAATATGAAATGGCTCACATTACATCAACTCGATAATAAATCATGTGAGAAATACGTAATTGATTAGAATATTATAAAAATATGGTCTAAAATTAAAAAATAGATTAATTGAAAATGTAATAAATGTATATAATTTGTTCAAAATATATTTAAATGAATATAAATCTAAGAAAACATAATATTCACACATATATTTGAAGAAACTCAATATTCAATTTTATAATAATTTTATCAGACCCATTATGTTGACGCCAATGTGAAAAAATTATAATTTTTTCATTCTTACTTGACTCAAGGGATATTATCATAAAACAATTAATTGGAAGGATATATTTTATCTAACTCGTCATCATTCAAATATATGTTTCCAAATAAAATCAATCATCATATCTTATAAAATCATGTAAACATAATTTGTTTATTAAAAATTTGTATGACACAATATTATATTGTATTTTGAAATAAAAGAATATAAAAAATTACATAATAAAAAATTTATCACGTCATAATAACATGTAGAGGGTGATTAATACATTACCTCATTATAGGATTACCTCAGGTAAAAAATTAATTTATAGTAAAAAAATCCAAACTATTGAAATGTTTTTATAAAAAATATTGTGAAAATTAAATTCAAATAATTTGAGAATGAATGTTATGAATTTATAAAAAAGATATTATAAATATTTAAAAATAAATGATACTCCAGAAAGAATTTTTTTTACTAAATCAATGTAGCTAAATAATGAATTTTATGGATTTATTAATGTTTTTTATTTAAAAAATTAATGAGAGAAAAAAGGAATGAACATAATTTCATATTATATGTATATAAAATTATTAGGAATTTGAAATAAAATAAATTCATGTATTTTATAATGAAAACACATTTGATTTAATAAACAATGAAACAGTAGAGATGATTCACTTATATGAATGGGAGTTATTCATACCAACAATATACAATTATTTTTTATGAAACTTTTTTCAAAGAAGTTATTGTTTATTATTAGATGCTGTTAATCCAAATAATAATATGATATAGAATTTAATAATGTAGTAATGTAGTATCCAAATTAAAATTAAAACTGTTGTAAGAATGATTATGACCTCATGAGTTATAAATTTTGTCAACAAGAACCATATTAAGAATTCATTATTTATTGATCAATTTATATCTTTCTATATAATAATGATAATAATATTATTCACATATTTTAGAACCTTATTCAATATATAAATATTAATTAACATAATTATAAAAATTTAATGCATGAATATTACTTAATAATTATATACTTTCATTATCGGGTTTCCACAATATTTGTTGTATTGTACTAGTGTAATAATTAGTTGTTAGTTTCATTATTATTCTCCAAAATTTCAATATTAATTCTTATAAAGGGTAATTATATTGATTTTTAATACTATTTTCAAATCTTTTAATTTTATGGTATGATATTTTTTAAAATTTCATATTTGTTGAACTTATTAAAAAGAAAGTGTAATTCATTTTTATGGAATGAATGGTGGTATATAAATTAATGAGATAAATATTTTTATTTATTACTCAGAGCCCAAAATATAATTAATTTTATATTTATATCCAATATTATTTTTCCAATAATGTAACTTAAAAGAATTTATATAATTTTTCATTTTTATTAAAAATCATCAAAATAATATTCCATAGACATAAATATTTGAGTATGACTATAAAATTATTTTATTATAATACCATTATAAAATACAATAATGAATTTTGTTATATGTTATTAATGTGATGTGTCATAATTGGGAGGATTTATGAGAATATTATATTTATTAAAAAAGAATTCTTGAAGGTACTAACTATTGTTTAATTGATTAAAATCCATGTTTTGGCCCTTCAAATGTTCCATAAGGGAGTTAAAGATATTATGAAACTGTTTAGGGATTTTTCATATCCCAATTCACTATGTTTTTAAAAATCATATATGGACCCATAAATTAGACATACCTTATTTCCCAACATGCATAATTTCCATTATCGTTTAGGAATGTCTCAAAAAGGACTATGGGCATGTTTGTGTCTATAACCATGCAACCCTAGGTGCATACCCATGCAAGGGAAACTGTTAGTTATTACAATAGAAATCATACTATTTTTTCACATTTAACCAAACCTTGTGCGTAATTAATGTGATATACCTCCTTGAAAAAAATAGAACACATGGATGGAATTTGGTTAGGCCAACCATGTAGAAAAACTATGTCGCCCAAAAAATGATAGGAAAATTATGCTTTTCATTCAAAATGTTCATATACACAATTATATCATAAACCTATATTTTTCCCTAGAATCACCCACTCATGAATTATCCACCTCATTTTATTTGGAATTTTTATCTAACCTCTATCTGATAATTAATTCCATTCTATTAGGTGTGTTGGAGAGATTGAGGCGAGTACTACACTACTCTTCCTTTGGTCCTTCATTTCTCTTCCTCTGCAATTTTCATTACATGTGTGACCAAATTATCCCTATTTAAATAGAGATGGATAATTTCTCTAATATCACTCATTCAAGAGCCTATTAGTGGATACAAACATATTAATGGTCTCCTATAAACCGAAGGTAGGTGGTCGATCAAATTTCCATTGGTTTTGATTACTTTTTTGTATTGCATTGTTTTTTACACTGTATACCCTTCTTTTTAATCCTAAAAAATGTTGAATTATCTTAATTTAATATATTAATAATACCTAATACGATCCTATATAGCGGATAAATAAATGTGGGTTTCTCTCCATGACTTCAGCCACCCAAATGGGTTATCATCCTCCCTTTATAAAAAATGAACCATTATCAATTTTTTTGAGAACCTTTTTGGTGTATTTAACCTATGAAGAATACCATTAAAAAATAAAATATATTAAAATGAATCATATTCCATTAACGTGGCCATTAGAAAAGATACATTATGCAATCTATTTTATATCTTATTCATCTAGTCTTTTTCCATTAACATGTGATTTATGTTTCATCGACATTTTTTAGCATCCTGATCCTATTACCCTTTTCCAAATTTGTTTTCTTGATATAAAGTGATTGGGATAGCATGTATATCATGATTTTATTGTAGCAACTTGATGATGATATGTGATTCTGAAGGTTATCCTTCGAATGTCTGTGGGTTGAGAGAGGACATAGGACTCGACATAAGGATGTCATAGATAGACTCACCCTTCTTCGTTTTTACTTCATGAGATGGTGGGATAGGCACTTGAAATTATATGTAAAAGATTGATTGGAATATTACTTATACCATGTATTAAACCTAATCATAAGGGGCGCCACCATGGATAGTCTCATTGGAATGATTCTTATACAATACCTTGGTTGATTCTTGGTCCCCTATGTGAGATTCATTGTACATACTCAATGGTCATTATAAAACACTCCTAAAAGTGATATGAGGGATAACTCTTATATGTCACCTTGGATAGGATCCGTGGTATTGGAACCATTGAGAACTCATATGCTGACACATTGGATCGCTTTATTGATCTCCCTGTATTAGATCGTGATGCCATAATGGATTGATGAATGATTTCATGTCATAGATTTATTTTGTTAGTATTAAAAAATTATATTTTAATGCATATTCATTAGATGAATCCTCCATTAAATTATGACATATTGTTTATAGTTTATAATTGATGTCTTATTTATAGTTCCACATTGATACACTTTATCATATTTATATAGGATTCTCAGTTTAAAGACCTCCGACTTAGGGTGATGCAGGTGGTATTGGTTGTGTATTCATTAGGGAACCAAGACCAATGTATACAATTATTTATTGATATGTGTTAAAAAAATTTGTAACACTATTCATTTTAAAATTCACATGAGTGATTTTTCATAACACCTCTGGTGGTGGCCTACTATGTATATCTGACACCCTCATTGGGCCCGCTTTGGTATGTAATTTTTTTTTTATGATTTTAGATCCAGATAGTGGGAATCGACAAAAATCTGATACAAGATTGAATTTTTTAGGATGGAGTATGAGAACATATGATTGAGGAAATTATTATGATTGTAGCCATAACATATATTTGTCCTTTTTAATGGTTGATGGAATGTAGTAAATGAAAATATCCTCTATTTCGTAATGCACTCTTATTAGAGGGCGACACGATCAACATTATCATTATAAATCTATTAATTATTAAACATCTATAAGTTGTTTATTTTTTTGGTTGATATATCCTCATTCTTCTACTATATATTTCTTGTTACCACTTTGAGTAAGGCACAATATTGGTCTAGTTTTCATTATTGAATCTATTTTTTTTTTGTTTCTTATCCATACAAACCTCTATGATATAGTATAATCGATGAGGTAATAGTCTCTCCACAAACACACATGAGGACCACAAAACAAGTCTACAACCCCCAGTGTATGTGGAGGAACATGTGATCTCCTGTTTTCACCATCTTAGCGCATCACTATGTGGAATATAAGGAGTGATAGTACAAAGAATTGTCCAAGGAATATAATTTTTTAATTTCTATTACTATTTATTTTTAGGTCGGGGAATGGGTAATTGAATGAGGTGACGAGAATCTTAATTAGGGTAGTTAATCCATATACATGGGAAATGAAAATTACCATGGCTCGTTAAATAATATTGTTGGTTTTAGTTTTACAGTTTCAATGTATTTCACAATTGGTGGAAATCTTCTTTTATTGTTATTATTGAAATTATTATTATTATTATTATCGACTAAATTACACAAACCCGAATATAAGATGGAATATAAAAAGTGTGCATCAAACTGGGAACCATAGGTTGAAAATGTAATTCATTATTCACATACCTATCTATATTTTCCCATGGAATGACTGTATTATATGTTCACGTTGTGATGCCTTATTTTTAATGTCTTGTAGTGGATATTCTATTGTCTAGATAAATTTAACACCCTTTCGGGTTAGCTTATTCAATGGGCTGGAAAACCGTGTAATATTTTTAACAATCCTTCTGTAATACCCTACCAAACCAAGAAAACTATGAATCTAGAATAAATTTGTGGGTCTTGTCCATTCCTCAACAACCATTGTTTTTGCAGGATCAATAGTTATTCCATAATTAGAAACAATGTGTCCAAGGAAAAAATTTGTTGCAACCAAAATACACACTTGCTGAATTTCCCATAAAAATTTCTTTTTTTAAGGTTTGATAAATAACCCATAAATGACTTTAATACTCCTATTTACCTTTATAAAACACTAAAATATCATCAATGAAAACAACCATAATCGTATCCAATAACTCATGGAAAATTCTATTCATAAGGTCCATGAATACAGTAGGTGCATTGGTTAACCCAAAGGACATAACTAAAAATTCATAATGGTCATATCATTTACGTAATGTGGTCTTCAGAATATCTGATTCCTTTTCCTTCAACTAATGGTACCCCTATCTCAAGTCAATCTTTGAAAAATACTAAGATCCCTGGATCTAATCAAACAAATCATCGATATGAGGCAATGAATATTTTTTCTTAACAGTGATATTATTAAGGGCTCTAAAATCAGTGAAAAGTCTCATTAGACCATTATTATTTTTAACAAATAAGATAGGAGAGACCCATGGGGATGTTCTAGGTCGAATGAAACCTTTATCTAATAAATAATATAATTTCTCCTTCAACTCTAAAATTTATATTTGATCCATTCGATAAGGGGGTTTCAAAATTGGCTTAGCATCAAGAACTTGGTCATTAGTAAATTAAACTTTCTAATCAGGTATTATTCTAGGAAAATCATCAGGAAAAACATATGGATACTCATTTACCACATTCAAATCATTAATATGAATGGTTTCATCAATTTAAACAATAAGTGAAAGGTAACATTCATTTATATCTTTTATAAGTTTCTCAGACTCTTGATATGTTATCGACTGTAAGGGTTCATTCGTTTACATAAACTGAAAGTCTTTCTGAAAATAAAATTCTATAGCTCTACAGTCAATCATAGCATGGTAAACAGAGATCCAATGCATACCCTGGATAACATGAAACTCTACTAGAGGTAAAACAATAAGGATTTCAAGTAGATTTTTTCCAAGGATAAGTATACGAAGATTCTTATAAATTATTTTTGCCTCAACATTTCCCCTAGGTGGTTTTACCATACGTGCAGAAGTCATTTCATGAGATGTAATTCCCAATTTACTAGAAAATTTTTCAGACATGAAATAATGTGTAGAACCTGAATCAAACAACACATTGGAATAATCTGAAAAAACAAACAAAGTACCTAATACCACTACATTTGATGGCCCAACATCTGCTGAAGTAGTAGCAATGGATTTCACCATACCACTCTGCTCATAGTCTGACTACTTCCCATCATTCAAGCTCTTTGTAAAACACTCATTTGCATAATGACCCATCTCATATCACTTGAATCATTTCAATAATTGTAAATCAAATTTGGTCTTACCATTACCCTGATCTTTTACAGTATAATCACAAGCCTTATGTCCCATCTTACCACATCAGAATCACTTTCCAGAATTCAAAATTCATTCCCTTGCATTCTTTTTTCCAAATTTATCACAAAATGAAAAAGTCGTTTTCATACCATCAATCCTTTTCAAGGATTATTACCTTTCTTCTGCCACCTTGGTCTCTTCTTCGGTTGGTTTTCATAGAACACTTGATCATCATAATACTCCATCTTTACTATCCCAGCACATCGAACAAGCTTTTCATAACTTTTGAACTCATGAGAAGCTAATGCCATTTGTTTTTTTGGGTTTAATCCTGAGTAAAAACGATTGATTTTACTATCAAGTTGTATGATAAAAGTTGGATCATACCTTGACAATCAAGTGAAATTTTCTTCATAAGAAGCCCCTAATTCGCCCTCTTGCCTCAATTTCAAGAATTGTTTTTCCATCCTAAGTCCAACAGCCTTAGGAAAATATTTCTCAAGAAACATACCTTTGAATTCATCCCAATGAAGAGCATCAATCTCATCAGCATCCCTGATATTATTAACCATCAACGACCACTGATCTACATCACCCTCCAAACAGTAAACATCAAGACTAACCTTTTTGTTTTTTGAACACCCCATGACATCAAAAATATTTTCCATTGATTTAATCCACCCATTAGCTAGAACAGGGTCAGGTGATCCTCTGAATGATGGGGGATGTTGTGTCATGAAATGTTTCACCACTGACATGTTCCTATGTGGTTTATCTGGCTGATCTCGTGCATGGATACCACCACCATTTATCACTTTAGTCAACTGCACCATTACTGAAAAAAACTGTTCAGTTCTAATTCTGACCATCTCAGGATGCAGATATGGTAGGTCATTTCCTTCCGTATGCCTTATTAGCACTTTATCCATGTTTCCTCTGTGGAAACCATTCTAAACAAACATTTATGAGATGAATCAACATAGTAATCTTCAAATGATATATAATTTCAATTTGACCATATTGTAAAAAAAATATTTTTGGATAATCATTTAATAGAATTCTAACTCTTAAAGTTATCTAAACCATACTCTGATAACAACTATAAGGTCCTTGCCTTAAACATCACTTAATCTTGGGTTATTTCAAGAATTCGCATTGAGGATCTTTTAAGGTTTAGAGTTTTAGAGAATTAGATCATAAATCATGCATTACATTCCACATTTAAACATGGTGGTTACACCAAAGACATTATTCATTTTCCTCCAACAAGAACATATTTAAAATAAAACATGGTTTCATTCATGAAAGTTCCTCAATACTATCATTACATCATGAAAATTTCCCTTGACATGTGAAAAACATTTCAAACACTTTGTATGAGCATTAAAGCCTTAGTAAGGGATATAAAAATACAGAAAGAAAACATTAGACCATTTTATATAAGAATCAATGAAATAATACATTACTTATAAAACATATGCACTTTAACATTCCTTGTGAAATCATAAGATTTATGAATAACTCATTGAAATAATATCTCATAATTGTAACTTGAGGCATTCATAACATTCTTAAGTAGGGAGTAACCCTCTGGGTTATGTTTTGAATACCCATCACAGTATATTCCCTAAATCACTTCGGAGAAACCGTAGAGTTTTACTCCTTCGGGTTAACCAATGCATTGGAGATCTATATCGGGCTCACCCACCCTTAGTTTATCACGAAATCACCCAAATTCATAAACATTTCCCATGAACCATAACATAAACATATCACATAAAGCATGCATAAAGGAAACATAACATTTCCACATTTCAATCACATGATATCAATACAACAGATTGATATAATCAAAACATTATAAAAACCATTTTCAGTACCGAAATAAATGAAAAGTAAAAAATGGTATTTATTTTTCATTTTAAAAAGTTATGGCTTGTAGAGGATGTCGAAACTCAAATAATGGTCACGGTGGCGAACATGTCGTTATCAACGCATACGTAAGACAAAAACATTCCATTTGTTGTTTAGTAAAAAGATTCTTGTAAAAAGATTCATTTCGAATGAAATTAAATGTTAAATGGTTTTATTATAAAACTAATAAACGAATGTCGTATATAAATTAATGTATGCCTCAATGAAAGGAGATTGAGATGAAGTCCCTTACCTCAAGTCCGACTTTTTCTCGTTCGATCTTTATATACCTGAATAATAAACATAGGTCAATTTATAATATCTTAAGGACTTCCATTAAAGTTTATTATTCAATTCATATCACATATTATCATGTTATAATAATTAGTTAATTATTTGTGTTCGTATCATACGTTTTGTTGATGTTTGGAACTTGGGTCAAAAATAAACTTGTTTGAAGATAATTTTACATGTAGTTATAATTACATCATATTCAGAATGGTGTTCATGATTTAAATCTAATATATATCCACTATATATTAATTTTATAATATTCCATAACATTTTGATATTAAAATTGAAGTGCACCATTCATGGAGATAGTAGGTCGTACGTACTCATGAACGCTACTTTCATTTCTTTCTCATATTAATGGGCATTAAAACTAAACGACACACATATATATATTATAATTATGGTATAATATATATGTTATATAGGTAACATAATTTTTTAATTACATTATTTATAAATTTCACGTTTGGTATGAACTAGCCACATCACGTGACAGGGCGGTAGTCCACACTTCCTCAGATGAAATTATAGCATTTGAACAACATGAAAAGCCTAAAGGTATGTTTTAAATATAATATAAAGAAGCACAGAGAGGGAATTAATATAATATGTATCATATATAAATATAGTGCCATTATAATGGCCACCATGAGAGGTGTTAAAAGAATATTGAACAATCATCGTTTCGTGAGGTAGTAATTCTCCATCCATGGAAATAATATGTTCTTTAACAATTAGACAGAAGTGTGTGTAAGTGTAGATATAATACATATCATAACAAAATCCTAGTATATTGAAGATATAGGTGTTATTATGTGATCAAATAATAAGAAGATAGTGGTGAGTGAAGAAGGAAAATAAAAGAATGAAACTCGAGAGAAGACATTACCTCTAAATCGGGTAACTCTTTTTTATTTGAGCCAAAGGATTCTTTGGAAATACTTCTGCCCAAAGTGAGGCTTCTAGGAGTAAGAAAGGGATTTGGAGAGATAATGCGAGAAAATTTTGTATGAGTTAAGGGCTTGATAGGTTTGAGTAAGGGGGTAGAGGTGGGGGCCTTTTATACGATTGAGGAGGGTCACTTTTGTAAAGTCTTGAAATGTTACTTTATTATAAATTGATTTTATGAATTTAAAGGTCCCACAATGATATATTTTTTGGAAAAGTTGATAAGGGTTATAAATCAACCCATCCAATAGTTTTTTAACAAATGTTTGTATTAGAGTTTACCATATCTTTTCATTTTATTTAAATCGTTCATTAATGATGTAATCACTTCATCTTCATGGTGTGATAAATAAATTTATTTAATTAATGTATAAAAATTATAATAAAAATACCATGATGTAGGAAACTGTTTTATCTTTCCAATAAATATTTATAGTTTAATAGATCATTTATGTAAACAAACTTAAATTTTTTTTACTTAGGATATACAAACCTTTGTTATATTTCTCTTCTTTTTAAAAATTAATGTCATAAATGTCACTATCACACAAATGTGACTCCATGGGCCCTCAAGTTCAGTAAAAAGCTTACCATGGTCGTCCATGACTCAAAAACGAGGATTTGAACCCATCTTGGGGTCATTTTATATTATTATGATTTTATTTTATTATCCTTAACTACCCGATTACTAATTAATCACAACAATTAATGATAATTGTCGTCGTTACTATTCATAATGTTCAAAAACAAAAGATTCTTAATTACATAATTTGGACCATATGATTCCAAATATGGAATCCATTTTACCAAATTTCAAACACAGAAATTGCATTAATTAATTTACAAATAATTGTTGTTGTCAAAACAAATAGCGTGTTTTTAAGAAACAATATATATCACAAGATTGAAAATTGTATATGTCCAATTTCAAAGTGAAATTAATTCTAATGACCACCACTAGATTAAATGTTAAAAATATATTCAAATTAAACTTTAAAACCAATTAAAAAGATAATATAACCATATAATTAAATTAGATGAAAAAGAAATTTTGAATTAAAATGTAGTATTTTTCACTATTCATTAAAAATGAACATTGTCATAAAAATACCAAAAATTCATCCAAAGAAAATATCAATGTCTTAGTTCTAAAGAATAAGTTAATTTTGACAAATATATCTTAGAAAATTGTTAAAATTTTTCTTTTAAAAAGGGGGTTTCCTTCGAAAGGTGGTAAAACTATCTTTTAAAAATATTAGAGTATTCTATGTTTAAGATTGGATTTATTCTAATTTTAAACCCCTAAAATAGTATCTAATTCATAAATAGACATAGATATGAAAAAATATTATTCTATACTTACATGGGATGTTACATTAAATTTTAATAAACTATTAACTACTAGTGAGTGATTGTGAGTAAATAAATATTTTGATTATTTAATTAAATTATTTTGAGTTATTCCAATATATTTTATAGGTATAATGTAACAAAAAACCCCATTCTTAATCATAAATGTTTTATTTTTCTAAAATTTTGTTTTGAATTATTATAATATGTGTTTTATTCTAAAACTAAAATTTTACAATTTTTTAAAATTTAATTTCTATTATTTTTAATTAAAATATAAGAATGTAAAAAAATTCTTAGTGTGAAATATTTAGTTTTTTATTAAAAGTTTCATATTTTTATGTATAATGATAATATTGTTTTTATTGGAAACAATAATTTCTATTAATCACTATATAATAAAATATTATGACTTTTATTTATTTAAAATTTTAATTTTTTTAATTTCAATTTAAAATATTACAATTATGTTCTATGAAGGGTATTTTATAAATTAATTTCTTAAAAAAATAATTTTTTAATGATGATTTTTTTGAGAAAGACAATTTCAAAGCATTTTCATGTTTTTTAAAATTAAATTCAGAAGCCTTTGTGTTTATAATTTTTAAAAAATTATTTAAAATTTGGATACATAATTTCAAAATTATAGTGGGTAATTCCCTTATATTTTTTTCCATTTTTAATATTAACCTTGGTAAATTTAGATATTACATTAATTGGTAAATTGAGTAATTTAGTTTAAAATATATTTAAAAGGACTATAAAATGACCCTAAAACATGGGAAAATGTAATCTTTAGAAGATAATTAGACCCTTAACTGCAATGTAATGATATTAAGTTAATTAATGGACATGTATCTATGAAAATTACTTATGTAATATTTTAATCAAAATGGTCATAAAATGTCACTTTATTTTCCTTTAATATCTTTAATATTTCCACATTGGAAAAAAGGTATGTTATGTATGAATATAAATATAATATTTTAACATAAGAAAACTATTTTAATTATATAATTTTATTTATGTCTTTTGGCTGAAATATATTTGATTTTTAAATTTATAATATTTTATATAAAAAATATTTTAATATTCCACATTCATGGTATAAATTATATTTAATTTTTAATATAGTGTAACCAAAAAAGTATATTATAAAATAAATATTATTTTAATATAATCATGATTTATATTCATCTTAGTATTTTTAAAATAAAATTTATCAAATAATTATTATATAAAATAAATACACAATACTAATGCATTAATTATTTTACTTATAGTCATATCAAATAAATCATATTAAAGATATTAAAATAAATTTAATTTGAGACAATTAATGTGATCAATCAATTATTTGGAAAGCATTGAGCTCCTATCTATTTAATTAGTTATATGGTTCAAATTGAAATCATAATATGTTTTTTAATATCACATTATGAATAGTGTCAAAATTGAAAATAATGATTTTTTTTGTAAAAAATAAATTTTATTAAAATATATTAACATCATTAAACTTATTTATAAATAAAAAATTATTATAATATGGGGAAATATTACGAATGGTTCATTTATGGTCCAATTATCCCCACATAATTAAAACTGAAATATTTTTAATATTCAATTATTTTTATCATAATTATAATTACAATTTGTTAACTTCTAGTTTATCAAATTGAAATATTTTGAAATAATACCAAAAAATGTTTAGAATATATTTGAGGATTTTATAAAAATACTATATCATGTAAAATTTGAATGAAATTATTTTTTGATGTATTCTGATAGATATTTAATTTATTAAAAATTAATATATTTTTTAAACTCCAAAATCCCCCCTCGCCTTAATTATAAAGTAACCCTACACTCTCAATTTTTCACAACACATTCTTCATTCATGTACTAAAAAGAAATATATAGTTCTCATATACAAATTCCAAGACACATTTTGTAAGTCATTTTCATCCCAAAATCCCAACAATAGTTTCACTTTAAGGAGATCTAAAAATCCCTTTGAAGAAGAGGTAATCGTCATTACACATTTGTTATAGCCACATTCCTCTTCTACACCATCTTTATGTTTTGCTTCCATTATAATGTAATAAATTTTGTATTATATATATTCTGACATATTGTTATGATTATGGAACAACAATATTCTATATTCTATCTATCCTATGAAAAACAGAAGCACTGTGCATGTGTACATATACCTAACCTATTCCACACCTCGGTGTAATCTGTTTTTTATAACCAATTAACATGGAAATGGATAATTATGGAAATAACATATATATATATATGATCATTCTAAAATGACACAAATTATGTGAAAATTTAATAAAAAATTCACATACTTTCCATTTACCCATTAAGTTAGTCATACACTCGCTCATGCATACGTACGTCCAACGATCTCCACGGCGCGATGTGACTCATTTATAATGATCAAAACTCATGATTGATTATAAGAATGTATATAGTAAATAAATATTATATAAATTACGTTAATATCATAATTAGAAATATGAAACTATGTCACATGCACAATAATATAAAATTATATGTTAAAACAATTATTTAAAAATGAAGTAGTTAACAGCAGAAAGAATGATACCAATGAAATATTACTTACAAATAGGTGATAAGATTCAATAAGAGGGTAATATATTTCAAAGTAGATATGATTATGGTTATCACATAAGTAAATAAAATTATTTTAACCATTATAGTAGTGTGTCATACACATTCTTAGGAAATCATACAATTGGTTAGGGTTAATTTAACCGTCTATTTGTTATTGAGGATTTTTTATAAGTAATAATATATTGATAAATATTTGTCTACCATTTACAAGTTTCAAAAAATATTACCATTTTTTTAATTTTATTGTATAATTTTCTAAATTCATTTTAATTTATTTTTTAATTATTACTAAATGGCGAGAAGAGAAAGTTCTTTTTATATTATAATTGTGGTTAATTGTGACTTTTTCTGCAAATGTATTTGAGGAACGAATTTTTAACTTATATGGAATGAAAATATTCATCACATTAATTACACCTTAATTCCTTGACGCATCCCTTATTATGTTATATGGTTATTATCAATGTATATTTATTATTTGAAAATACAATGGAATTTTAATGAAAAATGTAATCCTACTAGGAAGGAATAATTTCCCCAAGAATCAGTTCAAGTGGTCTCTTTAAATTATTTTCCATCGAAGATAACGTTATTTTTTGACTTTTTTTTATTAGGGAAATGATTCAAATATAGAATTATTATACTATATTTAAAAGGATTATTTTTATTATGGATGTATACTTATGTGTTTTGTTTTTTTCCACAATTATGGTATGATGAAATGTTTTAGAATCTCTTATTTTTATGAGTTATTATATTTAGAAGGATTTATGTTCTTATGTAACACATATGATTAGATTTTCTTATAGGATAAGTGGAATCAATATGTACATAAATTACATTGCATAATTATTTGTATCTCATGATATATACATTAAAAGAACAGTATGTTATCCTGGTTTAAGAAAATAGGACTAGTTCTAGATGTAAACCCCATTTAGAAATACAGGACTAGACAAAATGTTAACTCAATTCAGAAATGCATGGATGGAATAAAAAGTGTACTCAGTTCAGTAAGGTACATTGTTCTCTACGACGGTATAAGCAGTCACCAATGACTAATATGAAAATAACATTCTTTTCGTATGTTTATGCTACAATTTCATTACCTGGAAAGTCAGTCAGAGGCAAGCCTCTGTCCATTTATTAAATAAAATAAAAGTCCACAGGCAAGTACACCAAAATGCTAGGACAAGTACAAAACATCCTAGTCTGACCCATCACCATACCCATGATATATTTCATCTTCTGCAGTATCTGATTCTCATTCTGAACTATCGTAATGTCACAAGATCTTGGTGTACTTCCTTCTATGTTTTAGCTTCTCCAAAGAGAGAAGCTCCTTAGAAGACTGTGCAGCCCAACCTTTCCCCCCAACAGAGGACCTGGTAGTCATTGGCTTTGGATGATAAGAATAATCCCTCCTTGACCTTCTTCGTGGTGGGGTCGTCGTTACTTCCGCATTTCCAGACACGTTATCATTCGCATCCCGGACAACATCGATATAGGAAGTCTAGACCATGCCACCTTCATTTTCTTTGCCACTATCTAGACAATCCACCCATTCTCCAGAAATGTGCACAACACGGTATTCCTCCTCCACAACCCGTTCCTGCTGATGTTGAGGGTTATAATCCAGCATAGCAAGACACTTTGACTGATCTGCGAGTTCACACCCAACATTTGTCCCCGTCTTTCCAACGCTATCCCCAGCAACAGCCTCTAGTGGGATGCTTCCACCTTCTTTAATAGCCTCATGCCCTTGAAAAGTTATAGCATGACCCTATGTATCCACAATGCCTTGCCCCTCTGCACATTTTCCACCCACAGACACAACCCCATCATAGTCTAACACCAATTATTCCATCGCCAAACCAGTGAAACAGTTGTTTAGCTCAAGCTCAGCCCCCTGCTTCCCAGACTGGGACTACAGCCCAATTGGATCCTTCATTTTCACACCAACCTGTTTTGTAGACCCATGTTCAGCATATGGTTCTGTCACTATCACCTCCTCCACAACACATTTGGTGCTAGTAGCAACATCCTGCAAGGCAGTGCTCTTCATCATTCAGCCAACAATACTAGGAGAACTATCCAAAATATCCTAATCACCCTCCGGATTGCAAACACTATCTTTAACCAAAGTCTGTGAATCAATTCCAAGATCACCATTCAGTCTGTCAAACACCTGCATAACAGTTGGGTTTCCAGTTATCTGTGCCGCCTTCAAACCACTAGCAGGGCCCAAAGCATCATCATTATGAGCCTTCCTCATCCCCCTATCTGCATACCCAACAGATTGCGAACTGGCCAGATCACCTTCATTGCAAACAGGGTCTAATCGATCTTTTTTCCCAAGTGAGGTTCCATATTTGAGATACACAGCAGCTTCCACAGGTCCATCCATAACCGCCACCTGAGTCGACCTCATAGCAGCACACACCCCACAACCATCCCCGCCTTGTCCCTCCATCCCTTTCGGGTGAGAAACCAGCCCTCCCCTATGGGAAATATCCTCTAAATGTCCAAGGCGTCTGCATTTCACAAAATACTTCATCCATGACTCAAAAACAACCTCCTACATCCATCTAAACACCTTGTCATCTGTGATCCATACACAACTCACAAGGGGTCTTGCAATGTCTACCTCAACAAATATCTGTGGGCAAACCGGGTGAGACACAGATTCAGTCCGTTGATTAGAGCAAAGAAATCGCCCAATCATATTACCAATTGCACAGAGAATCAAAGGGTTTTGGAAAGAAAGGGGTAGACCGGGAAGACATAACCATGTAGAAATCAATGACGGTTCACGCTTTATATGAAAATCAAAATCCCATCAGATGAAATAGAAGGAAGAGTCACCGCACCTTCTTGAGGCCTTGGACCAAGTGATGATCAAATCCTTCTCCAACAAAAACTGAACCATAATGTGTCTTCGATCGAGTAACCCAACGATCGGACGCTCATGAAGCTCCCAAGATTTTGTGACATAGGCAAACACTTCCACCGACGTCCGATGAGGATGGAAATGAGCCACCAGGGTATGCTTCCATAGATCCGCAGTACATATTATCTCAGACGGGAGCAGCGACAACTGATGCGCTTCTTGAAAAAGAACATAAACTTTTGGAGCAATGGAGATTTTAGGGGAGGGAGGATAAGGTCCGAGGTGTGATCCTTCCTTCTCATGAGATAGCGAGTGCAAAACTCCCCCCTATGATAGGGAGGGGGAGAAGAACCAGATGACATCGATCTAGGTCATCAGGAGGGGGTGAAGCAAGGGAGAAGAACCCGACCCCTTTCGTGTGTGCATATTATCTTCTCAACTACAATTTCATTACTTATGTTATGATCTCATGAGAAATTTTCTTTTATTAATTATTAACATCTATGATTTATTCCATTAAATGAATTCATGATCATTAATATAAAATATATGATAGTAAAATATTCTATTTATGTACTCATTCTATATGATTTTTTATGTTTTATATATCTCTTTATTAGCCTTACTGAGCATCTAAGCTCTCCCTTTCATATGTTTCTTATTGAAATGTTTTAAATATTATATTTAGGTAGGAATACTAATGGGTGAGTTAATTTTTGGAATCACTGAAGATTTTTCATCAGACTTTATGTTTGTGTTCCATGTTTCTAAAGACACTAAACATATATTGTATTTGGGTGTGTGTTTTATTGTCATTTTCAATCACTAAATCCTTTTATATATGGTTCTTCAATATGAAAAATAAGTCTTTATACACATGAACCATCATATTATTGTGTGATGACACCATATATGTATAAATAATAGTTGTTTTAAGATTCATACGAATGATTCGTCCATTTATCAATTGAATTTGAAAAAGTCAAGGGTATTATAGAATGTTTAAAGCATATTTATACTACTAAAAACATCATTATCATATACCTTCAACATATTAGTAATATGATAAACATCATCACATGGAGTATCAATAATTATTAAAAGATCGTATGTGTCTCGTTGATGGATTCCCTTTTAGATTTCATCTTGAACCCTTTAGTATTGAAGTTCATGTATATTTTTAAAAGGATCATGATATTTCATATATTAGAAAAATAGAAAAATATATTTCTCGTTTGTGTAACATCCTTATAAACCTTATCCATGTGTGTAATCATAAAATACATCAAATTTTATTTACATCCCAAGATATACTTTCTTATTTTATCTGATTCTTAACATGCAATTGCAGATATATCCTTTTATCAATTGAATTTTTTTTGGAGATGTTACATTAAATAACTCATCATAAAAGTGGATTGTTTTGTTGTTAATCTCATTAAATATTATCAATCTATATATTCATTAAGGATTTCAATTTTTCTCTATTACCATTGTTGGAACAAAAACATTCTTCATTTTTAGATTTTTTTCGATCATTATTCAGTCCTTTCTTAATTTCTATATAATGAAATATTACGATCTCGTTGAATATCTCTATTCCAAATCATCAAAAGAATCATTAGTTAAAAAATAATCATATTTCTCTAATCTTTATGTTTAATTTCTCAAAATTTTATAGATTAAAATTTTTTTGCTTTTTGACAAGAACCCAATCATTTTGTAATCTAACTAGGGATTTTTTCTTATAAATTCCAATATTCCCCAGGCATAATTTTTAATATTCATGGAATTTACCTCCATAAAATTTTTTAAGGTTTTTTAAATGAATTATAGACATTTATTTGAATTTTTTTGAGATAAAAATGATTTTTTGGTTCCTAGGATAAATTCTTCCATGAGAATGAGGTCGAATCCTATCCACATGACCTCATGCTATATAACCCATTATATTGATTCTTCCTAGAAAAATGACTAGTTTATAAATTATTCAAAGTATGAAACATTTTACTATTATATTTCTTGGTATCTACATTTTTGGTTTCATGATTTCACGTCTTTACATAAAACACTGTAAATTTCATATTTATCATGTTCTTGTGTTAAAGTGACCTCATCATCTATTCATAGTCATTTATATTCATATTCAACTGATCCTCATGCATTTTATGAATCTCTTTAATATAGAAATATATTTCAATTATCCCATTTTAAATTGAAATTAACTATGAAACACGTACATTCATAGAGAATAACTGAAACTTTTCCAAACCACCGAAGAAATCTTTACAAACATTTCAAAAATATTTTCCAATGACTCATTTCAATTATTCAATAGATTGATAAATCCTCTCATTTCAATGGTGAAAAAATTATTTCATTAATTTAAACAACTTTGAGAGATTTTTAGAGATACTCAACACCATATCCAATTCATCTACAATTTTAACATAGTCTTACATCATGCAAAACATATAAATATGAGATATATTTATTTATGTAAAATTTTTAACAACCCCATAAAATTTTACAATTTCATAGTAATACTTATACTAAATGTAGTGGTATTAAAAATATTCAATAGAGGAATACCCATATATTTAAAATTATTCATTATATTAAAAGTAATTTATATATATTAAATATATAGATATAAATATCCACAATAAATTCAGGTAATTTTTTATTCTCTATTTCCATTGTTTTATTTTCTTTAAATTTTTTCTTTTAGTTTTATATGGAATTTCATGAATCATTAAAATATGATCATATAGGGATGAAATTATATTGTTCTATATTTGTATCCTCTTTATGAAATTGAAATATAAAATTCATATATTGAGGTAAATAAAACTGGGAAATAAAATTTAAATCCAATCAATGATAACCATTTTTTTCTAATAGTTGTAACAGAATAATATATATCAAATATGATATAACCTAGGGTATGATTAAAAATATATGTTCCATATGATTTTTGATGACTCACCAACGATGGGGTGAATTATGGGTGGTTTAATTTTTATAAAAGTCCAAATATGAACTTTTGACATTTTACCACTTTTGTCATTATCCTCAGTTTCATGTTTAGGAAAATTGACCCATTATTGTTTAAACTGTAATACACCTATATTAAATTCATGTCATTAAGTAGTGTATGGAAAAGTGGGTTTTTATGGTTTATCACCATTGTTGGAAATATTCATTACCTTTTCTAACATATCTCAAAACATTGATTCACCACTAGAAATTAAAAAAAACACATGTTTGATGGGTAGGAAACATCTCCATTAATTGTTCACCATATTATATAGGTTTGTAAATTAATTATACTAGATAATATCCCATATATTATCCATGAAGTCTCATCAAACTCGATCATGTTCCATATACAAGAACCACCCAATTTATTATTATTTTCCATCCTTGTTTGGATATAGATTACAATGCTATTACGGGTTGTAAAAGCATTGAAAAATAGATGTCCATCAACAATAATATATTTTCATAATATTTAATATATTAATAAAAATATATAAAGTATACAAAACCTCTAATTTGATATTTATAATCTTAGTTCTTTTAGAATTTTTTTAGAATCATTTAAATCATACTGGTCATGAAATGTTCGAAAGAAAAAAAAGTATTTGGGTAGTATATAATGAAATGAAAAAAATTAGAATCATTCAGGTAAATTTATCCCACTAATAAATTTACCTACTATATCCCAATTTATTTAATTTTTTTAATTTCAACTTCATTTTCCTCTTACTTTATGATTTCTTAATCAATAATGAATAACTTGTTTTATATATCTATAAGATACCTTCTTCATGTATCTAACATTTTCTATTCAAAATGAATGATATATATTCCATCAGAATATTCTCATCTACACTTCCTCTTCCCCACAAGTTTCAATTTCACTCATGTCACTTACAGAAGCCTTTAGAAAGCAGTGTTTAATCCTCTTTATTCACTGTGTATTATTTTTATTAATATTCTGACATTCTCACATGGATACAATAATTTCTCAATTTATTTTCCATATATATAAATGAAATAGATAATGTCCAATAAGTATTCCATCAAAATTCAGGATTATCATATACAATTTCTTTGTTTCCCATGTTCATATGTTCACATCTAAATTATATATAACATAGAACTTATTTTCATTAATCAAAAAATGATATCAAAATTATATGTTTTATTTCATTCTATTTTTCGATGAATATTTCATTAAATATTTTTCTAACATGGGTCATGATTATCGCTATTATAAAAATTGACTTAAAAAAATTAAAAATTTATGTATTTATCACATTTTTTTGAAATACCAAAAAACGTATGGTGTGGAGAATATCAAATTTTTTCATGAGTTTATCCAATGGATCTGGTATCGACACATATATACTCGTCATGATTTATATAATATCTCACCCATCTCCTTCCATATCATAGTAAAATAATAAATGATACTATTATATTTTAATCATTAATTAATAATCCAATAATCAACATAATTTTCAAGTTGATATATAGATTTATTATATAATTATATTCCTCATTATTGTTAAATAAAAAATCATAAAATTTAGAATAATCTCTTATCTTCCTCATATTTTTTTTTAAAATTAGTTTTTAACTACCTCATTTAGTTAAACTTATAATTGTTTATGATATTATGAATAGCTATAGAATTGATTGAACTAAAATTTTCTTATTCATAAAAATAAGGATGATTCTTTTCTTTATTCAGCGATATCATATTCTATATATTTTTTATTAAAAATATAGAATCACATTAATAAAGAACATCATGATATTTTTAAAATGAATAATATAATATTTAGTAAGTAAATAAAATATCCTTTTCATAATTATAATTATGAAAATATAAGTTTTCGTTATACATAATTTCTAAATTTTTATAAATATGTTATCATATACAGCTCAAAGGTCATTCACAACTTTGTATAAAGTCATGAAGTGTATAAATTATTAGAAATAAATTAAAATGTATTAGGTCATATATTGAAGAATTATTTCTTCACAAAATTTTTAATTCTTGAAGTCATTCCTGATATTAATTTATTACACAGACTATAGAAATCTTATACTTTGCATCAATAAATTCAAAATTTTAATACCATTTCAAAAATTCCAATAACTCAAAAGTCGTAATCAATGAAATTTATATATTCTGAAAGATATCATATGTTGGATTTTAAAATGTTGTTTGTGAATAAAAATACATAATCTATAACAAATATCACATTTCTGAGTAAAAAATAATTATAGGATCAAATTTTTATGAAATTATTAAATTATAATAACATAAATACTATCACTAAATAACATTAGTAATTCATCAAAACACCTCTTGTTCATGTTAAGAATTTCAAATCTCCATATAATGGAATATAATAATTTATTGTAATTTTTAGAATTATTCCTAATACATCTAACTTATTCCATGGTATTGTGTAATTTAAATTCTAAAATTTTTGTATTTCAGGTAATTAATATCCTTATCACATTTATCAGTAAACAATCCTTCTACAAACCTCATAAAATACTTTTTATTTGGTTATTTTAGTACCTAATCTTTTTGATACTCCAAGTATTGTTTCGGTTTAATTAATCAATCTTTTTCCATTAAATTAGATATTTTTTACATGAAAAATGTATCATCATCATATATTAAATAATAGTTTATTAAATCACATATTTATCATCTATTTACAAAGTAACAATATATAATATTTAGAAAACCATATCACATTCCATTTAAATATAATCCAAATATCTAATCATCATATATTTTAGTTTCCCTTTACATTTTTATAACCGGATACTCAAAAAATAGAAACATAATTACCCAAATATTATGTGACTTCCATCATATAATTTTTATGGATACACAACCCATAACCATCAATTCACCTATTCATAATTACATTAACCATTACATGGCATCAAAGCTTTATAACAATATCCTCAACCACAACATAAATAATCATTGGGATAAGTGATTGAAAATATAGTGTTACATTTAAATTTTATGTTATAATCAATGAATATTAATTTTTTTAAGATATGAAAATGAAAAAAAATTGTTAAAGAATTTCAATATGTTCTATCACTTTATAAAAGATAACTGAAACAAAGTTATGACACATGTATGGTATGTATCCACAAAGTTGAAATTTATTGAAATTATCAATAAATAATATTAAAAGAATTTATTTTATAACATTGGGATAATAATTGGTATGCATCATTCTGAAAAAAAAATAAATAATTAATTTTATATTTTAATATTGATAAAAAATTTCATTGGATTTTATAAAAAAAATATATAAAGTCAATAATGAAGAAGAAATGATTCAAAATTAATGTTTTATTTTATTGATGAAACAATGATTATATTGAACGGAATAATTATTTATTATATTTAATTTATTTCATAAGTGTTTGATTGATTTTTAATATTTAAAACATGAATAAAATTCATAAGGAAAAAATTAAATTATATGATCAGTGAAAAATATTATTTGGTGTGTAAAATGTTTTATTGTATTGTGAAAATACCTCGCACCATATGAGATCAAAAATAATAATAATAAATCAGTAAATATCTGGAAGTGAAACCCAAAAAAATTACCTCTTAAATAGTTTCTTTCAAAATTGAAAAAAAATAAAAGAATTCTAATACCCAATAAGTAGTTATAGAGCATATACATTATTATTAGAGTTAGAGAGATTCAAAAATAAAATGTCACTACTATAATAGTATATTATATATACTAAAATAGTAATATATCTCACTTAACACAATAAAATCTTCTCTTAAATATCATGTATTTGTTCAACGGTTTGACTATATAATTACAAACATTATATCACTTTATAATATATTGTATTTAATGCATATCTGTAAAGTGTCATTGAAGTTACAAAAAATAATAATTATTAGTATAAATAAATCATCCACATAATTTTATGATATGAAATTACATAAAATATCATGGTTTTCATAGATAAAAGGAGTCTCTAAAAATTAGATGTGTTTAAATGTAATATATCCTAAATTTCGAAGTACCATTAATGATGTAGGAAATTATATATTGTATACATTTTTTATTAAATATAATCATTATAGAATATATATACTTATATGTATGTATTTAAACACATCACCGATATGAAATCCATATAGACATTTTATATAGGGGTTATAATTAACATGTATCCTAGTGTGTGGTGAACAGTGGTATGTTGAATTAAGAATAACCCATCCAAAAATCTTGTATTCTAGTTTGTAGAAGCCCAAATCGCTTCCTCATCATGTATTGATATAATAATTGAACATGAGAAAATTCTAGTTTACATGGTACATCCTCACTAGAGTTCGTCTAAAATGCATTGAATGGTGATGTAATAATGTGAAAAAAATATACAAATAACACTTTTTTATAAATTTTTCACCAAGATCACATCGAATTTTGTTTTATGACCGTATTTAATATAATTCATTCAACCAAATTTCCTAATATTGTTTCACTATCAAATAATTCGATGTGTTGGTTCCTCACAAATGAAGATAAAATACAAATTAAACTTCCATCATGTAACAATATTATATTATTAATATAGTTGATGATATCCTTAACATTGTATTTTTTGATTGAATATTTCATTGTGTACCAATGGTCTTGTATATTCTAGAATCTATATTTGGGAAATTTCAGTTTCTGTCATTTCACATTTCACTTGTTTTACAATATGTTATGTTTTTTTCTTCACATAATGAAATATGATCAATGGATATGGTCTATCTATATTGAATTATACTTCTCATATAATCCAAAATATCATTATACATTAATGAATAGTAAAATATATAAAAACATTTCAAAACATATCTCCATATCAAATACCAAATATTTAGAATTTTATTAGTATTTAATTCTATAATATTTACATATCTGGACTATATTAAGATATAAGGATGCGAATTTTACCCTAACATCCTTATTATGTTATATCGATGAAAAAATAGGATTCATGAAAAATTCTATATTTAATTCCATGTAACCATAAAATATGAAAATATATTTATACATTATGTTATGTATATGTATAAAATAGTTCAATATAATTCTATTTCATGACAAGGGACCCATATTTTAGTTATAACAATAACAATTTCCTATTTTAGATATCCCAATAAATTTTTTGTGTAAAATAAATGATATATAGACCACAAAACAAACTTTTGGTATAAAGGATATAGTATAATATATAGAGCTACACAAAAATAGTATGATTTCAATATTACCCAACAAATCATAGAAAACATTTTTACTCTTAATATCTATACAATTCCAACATCAATAACTAATAATAAAACTCATAATAACCACAATGCGATGATAGAACACATAATCTATTATAATATGTTATAAAATTCAAATAATTCCATTATGAAATAATCTCTAAGACATTATCTCCCATAAAAAATTCATGATGTAACCATAGTATATTATGGAAATATTTTTTTATATAGTTAAATCACCCCGAAATACCAGAAAACATTATGAAAAATGAAAATGAATTTTACTATGGAATATTGTTCACATTTTAATATATTCCACTATTATTCTAAAAAACATCCCAAAAAATATTTTTTGTATTTATGTTTACAATATCCTGTATTTTGGATTGTTGAAATAAAATTTTTCAAAAAAAATCTATTAATATCGTACTGTATTTTTATTGAAATCCTTATAATCCCATGTATCAAATTTATTGAAAATATAATAATTAAATATTTTTAACCCATACAATATATTAACCATTTACATCATAATAAAAATGTTAAAAATGGAAAAATTATTATGAAAAATCCAAAATCATTATTATTATCTTAGATAGATTTTAAAATTAATATTTTTAAAATACCATATCCTGGAAAAATGAGCATGAAAAACTGCCACATATCGATTAACAAAATTCAGGACCACATCTCCCATTAAAAAAGAATTTATTAATATTTTATAATAGTTAAAAAATAAAGTTTTCACTCTATATTTGTGAACCCTAAGAAATTTATTTATAATAAATCTAGAAATTTATTTCTTAAGTAATCTTATTTTGAGAGCTTTATAGATTTTATATAATATATCTATTTATAAACATTACATATCAAAAAAATTTATTAATATAATTTATTGAATGAAAAATATATTTAAAATTTCATAAAATGAATGTAAAAAATCATTACGGCAATTGGTTTCCTACCATAAACCATCATTTGTAATGATATTGATGAAATTCTATTTTAATAAATTTATTCAGATAAATATAATTGGATAGTTATTTTATCATATTATCTACAAAATATGATATTTGATAAAATACTCTAATTTTCTAAAGAATTGTTATATTTTTCTTTGATAATGTTTAAATTTAGCTCAATGTACATCATCAAGAAAAAAAGTATTTTTATTATTTATAAGATTTGTTTCCCCAAAATTATCACAGTCACTTTTTATAGAATAATATACCCTGAAAAAATATATTTTAGTCATTTTTCTCAAAAAAATGTTTTATAAAATCTTATGTAATAGAAATAAATAAAATATATGCAGTGATCCTAAACATGAAATAAATTTTCGTTATATGTAAATATATTATAAAATATAAAATATATAATGTCTGATGCAAAGACAATGTTTTATTTTTCAATGGAACTATATAATCAATATACAATTATCCGAAAAAATCATGTTAATTTATCCCATCATAGAATAATATGAAATAATATATTCCCATAAAATATGAATTTTTATATTTTTCAATATTCTTTAACATTATTTGTTTTTAATTTGATATTGGGACACTTGTGTCATTGAAATAATAAATTATTTTATATTTTATTGATAAATATAATATTTTTATAAAAAGTTTCATATCAAACACGACAATAATTATAGATTCCTTGTATTTACTTGATCAATAAATAGAATATTTTGTTTAGGTAAAAATTTGTATGCTTTTAAATTGAAAATATGGCATTTTTAATCTAGATAATTTGGTTAGATATTTTTTTTGGATTGTAAAAATGTTTTCAGTGCATAGTAGATGTACATAGGATGAGTTTTTATTGATCATTTTTCTATCAAACTGTTAAGGAATATTTAATATTTATAAAACAAATTAATATTTTACCATGAGTGATACTATTTATATCTTCTCTAAATAATATCATATAAAAATTCTTACAAATTTTTTGCTTATGAGATTAGGCCAACTCTTAGGAGAATCAATCATTTTGCGAACAATATAAAGAAACCCATGGTAATGATAATATTACTAACACATTAATTTAAATATTCGAATAAAAAATATATGAAATAATCAGACAACCAAAAAACTAGATGGTATAGAATCTTGTAGAATAACTACTTGAACATCTTATATGATTTTTTTGAAATTTTCTATGTTTTAATGATCCACTTTACCTATTTATAGACATATGATATGATATATTCATCTTCATAACCAGGTTTTTGGAATACTAACAATAATGATAACTCAGATTCTTTATAAGAGGAAAGCATTTAATATTGTATCATATCATAACCATGTTCAGAAGAGGAGGAACATGATAAATATCATATTAATAGATCCCATGGTCATAAATTATAACCATAATACATGTTATAGAAACTTATTATCATTTAATGATCATAAATGAAGAATAAAGAAATATGAAATGGCTCACATTACATCAACTCGATAATAAATCATGTGAGAAATACGTAATTGATTAGAATATTATAAAAATATGGTCTGAAATTTAAAAAATAGATTAATTGAAAATGTAATAAATGTATATAATTTGTTCAAAATATATTTAAATGAATATAAATCTAAGAAAACATAATATTCACACATATATTTGAAGAAACTCAATATTCAATTTTATAAAAATTTTATCAGACCCATTATGTTGACGCCAATGTGAAAAAATTATTTTTTTTCATTCTTACTTGACTCAAGGGATATTATCATAAAACAATTAATTGGAAGGATATATTTTATCTAACCCGTCATCATTCAAATATATGATTCCAAATAAAATCAATCATCATATCTTATAAAATCATGTAAACATAATGTGTTTATTAAAAATTTGTATGACACAATATTATATTGTATTTTCAAATAAAAGAATATAAAAAATTACATAATAAAAAATTTATCACTTCATAATAACATGTAGAGGGTGATTAATACATTACCTCATTATAGGATTACCTCAGGTAAAAAATTAATTAATAGTAAAAAAATCCAAACTATTGAAATGTTTTAATAAAAAATATTGTGAAAATTAAATTCAAATAATTTGAGAATGAATGTTATGAATTTATAAAAAAGATATTATAAATATTTAAAAATAAATGATACTACAAAAGAATTTTTTTTACTAAATCAATGTAGCTAAATAATGAATTTTATGGATTTATTAATGTTTTTTATTTAAAAAATTAATGATAGAAAAAAGGAATGAACATAATTTCATATTATATGTATATAAAATTATTAGGAATTTGAAATAAAATAAATTAATGTATTTTATAATGAAAACACATTTGATTTGATAAACAATTAAACGGTAGAGATGATTCACTTATATGAATGGGAGTTATTCATACCAACATTATACAATTATTTTTTATGAAACTTTTTTCAAAGAAGTTATTGCTTATTATTAGATGCTGTTAATCCAAATAATAATATGATATAGAATTTAATAATGTAGTAATGTAGTATCCAAATTAAAATTAAAATTGTTGTAAGAATGATTATGACCTCATGAGTTATACATTTTTTCAACAAGAACCATACTAAGAATTCATTATTTGTTGATCAATTTATATCTTTCTATATAATAATGATAACAATATTATTCACATATTTTAGAACCTTATTCAATATATAAATATTTATTAACATAATTATAAAAATTGAATGCATGAATTTTACTTAATAATTATATACTTTCATTATCGGGTTTCCACAATATTTGTTGTATTTTACTAGTGTAATAATTAGTTGTTAGTTTCATTATTATTCCCCAAAATTTCAATATTAATTCTTATAAAGGGTAATTATATTGATTTTGTATACTATTTTCAAATCTTATAATTTTATGGTATGATATTTTTTAAAATTTCATATTTGTTGAACTTATTAAAAAGAAAGTGTAATTCATTTTTATGGAATGAATGGTGGTATATAAATTAATGAGATAAATATTTTTATTTATTACTCAGAGCCCAAACAATAAATAATTTTATATTTATATCCAATATTATTTTTCCAATAATGTAACTTAAAAGAATTTATATAATTTTCCATTTTTATTAAAAATCATCAAAATAATATTCCATAGACACAAATATTTGAGTATGACTATAAAATTATTTTATTATAATACCATTATAATATACAATAATGAATTTTTTTATATGTTATTAATGTGATGTGTCATAATTGGGAGGATTTATGAGAATATTTAATTTATTAAAAAAGAATTCTTGAAGGTACTAACTGTTGTTTTATTGATTAAAATCCATGTGTTGGCCCTTCAAATGTTCCATAAGGGAGTTAAAGATATTATGAAACTGTTTAGGAATTTTTCATATCCCAATTCACTATGTTTTGAAAAATCATATATGGACCCATAAATTAGATATACCTTATTTCCCAACATGCATAATTTCCATTATCGTTTAGGAATGTCTCAAAAAGGACTATGGGCATGTTTGTGTCTATAACCATGCAACCCTAGGTGCATACCCATGCAAGGGAAACTGTTAGTTATTACAATAGAAATCAAACTATTTTTTCACATTTAACCAAACTTTGTGTGTAATTAATGTGATATACCTCCTTGAAAAAAATAGAACACATGGATGGAATTTGGTTAGGCCAACCATGTAGAAAAACTATGTCGCCCAAAAAATGATAGGAAAATTACGCTTTTCATTCAAAATGTTCATATACACAATTATATCATAAACCTATATTTTTCTCTAGAATCACCCACTCATGAATTATCCCCCTCATTTTATTTGGAATTTCTATCTAACCTCTATCTGATAATTAAGTCCATTCTATTAGGTGTGTTTGAGAGATTGAGGCGAGCACTACACTACTCTTCCTTTGGTCCTTCATTTCTCTTCCTCTGCAATTTTCATTACATGTGTGACCAAATTATGCCTATTTAAATAGAGATGGATAATTTCTCTAATATCACTCATTCAAGATCCTATTAGTGGATAAAAACATATTAATGGTCTCCTATAAACCGAAGGTAGGTGGTCGATCAAATTTCCATTGGTTTTGATTACTTTTTTGTATTGCATTGTTTTTTACACAGTATACCCTTCTTGTTAATCCTCAAAAATTTTGAATTATCTTAATTTAATATATTCATAATACCTAATACGATCCTGTATAGCGGATAATTAAATGTGGGTTTCTCTCCATGACTTAGCCACCCAAATGGGTTATCATCCTCCCTTTATAAAAAATGAACCATTATCAATTTTTTTGGGAACCTTTTTGGTGTATTTAACCTATGAAGAATACCATTAAAAAATAAAATAAATTAAAATGAATCATATTCCATTAAAGTGGCCATTAGAAAAGATACATTCTGAAATCTATTTTATATCTTATTCATCTAGTCTTTTTTCCATTAACATGTGATTTATGTTTCATCGACATTTTTTAGCATCCTGATCCTATTACCCTTTTCCAAATTTGTTTTCTTGATATAAAGTGATTGGGATAGCATGTATATCATGATTTTATTGTAGCAACTTGATGATGATATGTGATTCTGAAGGTTATCCTTCGAATGTCTGTGGGTTGAGAGAGGACATAGGACTCGACATAAGGATGTCATAGATAGACTCACCCTTCTTCGTTTTTACTTCATGAGATGGTGGGATAGGCACTTGAAATTACGTGTACAAGATTTATTGGAATATTTCTTATAACATGTATTAAACCTAATCATAAGGGGCGCCACCATGGATAGTCTCATTGGAATGATTCTTATACAATACCTTGGTTGATTCTTGGTCCCCTATGTGAGATTCATTGTACATACTCAATGGTCATTAGAAAACACTCCTAAAAGTGATATGAGGGATAACTCTTATATGTCACCTTGGACAGGATCCGTGGTATTGGAACCATTGAGAACTCATATAGTGACACTTTGGATCGCTTTATTGATCTCCTTGTATTAGATCGTGATGCCATAATGGATTGATGAATGATTTCATGTCATAGATTTCATTTGTTAGTATTAAAAAATTATATTTTAATGCATATTCATTCGATGAATCCTCCATTAAATTATGACATATTGTTTATAGTTTATAATTGATGTCTTATTTATAGTTCCACATTGATACACATTATCATATTTATATAGGATTCTTAGTTTAAAGACCTTCGACTTAGGGTGATGCAGGTGGTATTGGTTGTGTATTCATTAGGGAACCAAGACCAATGTATACAATTATTTATTGATATGTGTTAAAAAAATTTGGAACACTATTCTTTTTAAAATTCACATGAGTGATTTTTCATAACACCTCTGGTGGTGGCCTACTATGTATATCTGACACCCTCACTGGGCCCGCTTTGGTATGTAATTTTTTTTATGATTTTAGATCCAGATAGTGGGAATCAACAAAAATCTGATACAAGATTGAATTTTTTAGGATGGAGTATGAGAACATATGATTGAGGAAATTATTATGATGGTAGCCATAACATATATTTGTCCTTTTTAATGGTTGATGGAATGTAGTAAATGAAAATATCCTCTATTTCGTAATGCACTCTTATTAGAGGGCGACATGATCATCATTATCATTATAAATCTATTAATTATTCAACATCTATATGTTGTTTATTTTTTTGGTTGATATATCCTCATTCTTCTACTATATATTTCTTGTTACCACTTTGAGTAAGGCACAATACTGGTCTGGTTTTCATTACTGAATCTATTGTTTTTGTTTCTTATCCATACAAACCTCTATGATATAGTATAATCTATGAGGTAATAGTCTCTCCACAAACACACCTGAGGACCACAAAACAAGTCTACAACCCCCAGTGTATGTGGAGGAACAGGTGATCTCCTGTTTTCACCATCTTAGCGCATCACTATGTGGAATATAAGGAGTGATAGTACAAAGAATTATCCAAGGAATATAATTTTTTAATTTCTATTACTATTTATTTTTAGGTCGGGGAATGGGTAATTGAATGAGGTGACGAGAATGTTAATTAGGGTAGTTAATCCATATACATGGGAAATGCAAATTACCATGGCTCGTTAAATAATATTGTTGGTTTTAGTGTTACAGTTTCAATGTATTTCACAATTGGTGGACATCTTTTTTTATTGTTATTATAGAAATTATTATTATAATTATTATCGACTAAATTACACAATCCCGAATATAAGATGGAATATAAAAAGTGTGCATCAAACTGGGAACCATAGGTTGAAAATGTAATTCATTATTCACATACGTATCTATATTTTCCCATGGAATGACTGTATTATATGGTCATGTTGTGATGCCTTATTTTTAATGTCTTGTAGTGGATATTTTTCCCAAAGGAATGACACAACTAGATAAATTAAGATTTCTATATCAATGTAAATGTACATTCCATTCATATAATTATGGTGAAACCCTAATTAATAAATTATTATTCAATATTTGAATTAGTCTATGAATTAAGATGGATTTAAATGGTAGTTCATTCAATCAATCCAAAATACATGGAAATTACATCTAGGATATGGGATCTAAATTTCATATAATAGTTACTTAAATTGGTGGTTTCAATTTATATAGAGTATGAGACTTTTTATATGTGGAATTGATGATGAAATACACTAGATTGAGATATCAATATATAAATTAATAAGAAAAAATATCAATAATATAGGATTTTAAATTAAATAGTTAACATTAATTCGGATTAAAATAGAAATTTAAAAGGTGTTTACCTCTATAAATTTCCATTGACTCCCTATATATTTTTCCATATACTATGTTGTATGAGACCTTGACCCTAACCAAACCATTATTCTATAAATTAGGTTGATTCTCATGTGATCGTTTTGTGACTCCTTCTTACTACATAGATCAGTTTTTAGGCATTGGAATAGTGACATGAAAAGCTTAAAGTATGGCCATATACCTATACTATATTATTACAAGGTTTCAGGACTGTTGTCAAATATTGTCTTAGAACTCCAATTTAAAATTGTAGTGTTATTCTAATGTGATTTCTTCATGCCATACCCCTGAATTTTGCCACAATAATGTTCCAGAGGTTGTGGTCCTTGATACACCTATAGTATCACCTGCAGTGCAGCCCAAGGTAACTCTTTATTATATTCCATTGGGAACATATACACTATTCCATGATAGATTATTCTTCATTATATATTTTTTATATGGTGCTTACCGATGTTACCCAAATATGAGAGATCTTACTCAAGAATTCAAAAAAAACATCAAACCACCTTCTCTATGAATGGAAGACCACAATATTCTGAATAATGGATATTGTCTTTGGTATTGATCATTGACCATCATGTGGCACCTTTAGAGTAGTTTCTAAATCTCACTACCTAAATTCTTCGTGACTCATCCATTAATTGGGGGGATGTCGTCTATCAGGTAGATTGTCATCAGGGTATGGTCTAGGAAGACTTCCAGACAACCATATATGATAAATTCATTACATAGACAATAAGAGATGATAGAGACATGGAATATATGCAACTCTACTGGTGTGTTGGGTCCATGATAGAGTATTATAATTTCTTCACCAAGATAAACTGGTTTTTTATGACATTTATCATTGAGGAGATGATGACTATGATTAGAATTTTGAAAATTCTTGTATATGTTTCCAATTCGTAAGAGAAAGTATTTTGGTTGAATCCCATGATATAATTAGTGATCTAGATTCTTATTACATAAAAAAGTCTATGAGATGATTTCAATGTGATCCAGATTTATTTTGTTCAATGGCAGGGTGAAGGTTTGTCTGGAAGCTGAATGCATCATTTCATGGGTGAAAAATGGGGTGACATGAGATATGTTACATGAAATGATCTACATGAGGTCTATAACCATTTTTAAGTACAATACATAAAATACTTATGTTCATGAGGAACCAGATCTAGAATTGAACTTGTGACAAGATGGGTCACCATTATTGCTTCTTCTAATACATTCCACTAGTGTATAGTGCGATGTAATCTGTAATGAACTCTCAATTAGGTGTAGGATACATGAATCCATGATAGGATGAGATTTTTTATCAACTGTTAGATCATTCTATAGTGGTGGTTTTTATAGATGATGTTGTTTGGGTTTAATGGATTAGGGTAAAAACAGACCATCAAGGGGTAGTTCAGTAGGACATCAAGGCCACCGATGAAGACATATGTATGTAGTATTTCCTATTCTTGTGGAGATGATTTTATGGCCATATATGCATTGAGGTACTATTTTAGTAAACTATACTAGATTTTGTTCCCTTTTCTGATACATTTGAATCAAACATGTTTTTATCTACAACATTTAAATAATTTTTGGGTATTGTAAATGAGAACATCTCTGGAATTATGTCTCAAAAAAAACAATTATGGGTATAATCTTGGGGAATACTCAATTTCCAAGAGTTCCACTATAGATAGTCTCGTACATTTTCTTACTGGGAATATTTTTTTTGGGGTGGGATGGAAACCTTCCAGAAGAAAAGTATCATTATAAGTGAGTATGGAATAATGAATGTATAATTCCCTCATATTGTGGAACACTCTATGAAAGTATTCTAGGATTAGTTATCTAGAATAAATCCCAATAGAGAGAATGAGTTCACCATCAGACCAGTTCAAGGTGTAGTACTGATGTATGTTCCTCCATATAAGATAGATTCTAAAGAGATATATCTACACAAAAATAACCTTAATTATCTATAAAAAACTAATTTATCATACACATAACATAACCTTGGGGTTTACATATCCTTTTATTTGACAATACGAATAGTACCCTAATTATATGAGTGTATTTACAAAAATGGATCCAACATATAGTGATGAACCGAAATCCACGACATCATATTAACGAACAATTCAAATATATCCCAAGAGGAATAGATTTGTCCATGATTGAAACGAGGTGTGGAAATAATTAGAATTTGTTTGTCTGTGCAAGAGGCCATCAATCATACTGTGTATATTGTTCCCAATTTGGCATGACTTATATGAGTATTTGGTTATTACTTTTATCCTGATATACACACATCACTCTATTTAATTTTGATGAATTAGGTTTTCCTCCCTTACATAGATTTATTTATGGTAGTCTTCTTTGAAAAAATCTCATTGTATTATCCCACCATAAATTAACTTGTCAACCATCTTGAGATCATTTTTAATATACTGAGATCAAATCAACTATATGTGAAGATGAAAAAATCCCGCATTTTGATCATGAAGGTTAAATTCATGGGTAAATTAACATCAGAGGCATGAATATCTTTTGACCCAAAAATGATGAGCATTCTGGATTCTAAGGAACATCCCAATAATCTATTTTACAATTTTAATTTCATATGGATGGTTTTTATTAAAATTGATTCAATCAATAATTCACCTACATTGTATCACCTCTAACGATATGAAATAAAAGGGTAATGATGTTCATATGGTGTGGAACATTTGATACATATATTCAAAAAATTTAGGGAATACTAACTTTTTCACCGATCATGATTCATATAAAGACACAATGAAACCATACAGGCTACTTTGATGCTTCAGGTATTGGGCTAGGTGCTGTTATGATGCAAGGTGACTTTGATGTAGCATACGAGTCCCACATGCAGAGACATTAGGAGGAGAATTTCCCTATGCCCTACCATTATCTTCTATCTGTGGTTCATGCCTTATGATATTGGAGGTGTTTTATTTCTTGAGACATTTCGTTTTTTACAAGGACAACAAATTTCTCAAACATTTCTTCACAAAGTTATATGTGACTTTCAAGAAGTGTAGGTTGGTTGAATACTTGTAGTTATTCTTATTTTATATTATTTATACACTTGGTATGAGGAATTTTGGGGAACATTCCATAACCTAGATGAATTTGAAACATGTAGTACTAGAAGCCATTCTTGATGGGATATTTATGGATCTATTTTATGATATGTCCCATGATTCATATGAGTATCATGAGAAGCCCATTTTAGTATCTCATTTAGAGAAATCCCCTCTTTTCGATCAGGTGAAAATTAGATAGATACAAGAACCCGAGGGACTCTCCCTTGGGAAGAATGTCTCTGGTGATAACCCACATACTAGTTGCCTTTTTTATGAAAATGATATCCTATACATCCATGGGTGAGTATTGGTTATTTTGGATATTCAAGAGAAGCTAATGTAGGAATATCATGCCTTTATTTGGGGAGTTCATTAACGGATCACTGAGATGTAATGAGATATACATTTTTATTAATGGTAGTTAGGAATGAAGAGGTATATCACATATTTTATGACTAGGTTCTTCACCTATCTGTATGTGATGGTGGATTCCCATGGACATGAAAAACTTTTATAGCCAGTATCCATACCATAGAGGAAGTGGAATAATGTTTCAAATTTTAATGGTCTTTAAAATATCTCATTAATGTAGTGATGCATTATGGGAGATCATTGAAATGTTGAACAAGATCATACAACTCATACTAATTTGGGATTCCATCACAGTTGATGAACATGAGAGTCATTATATCATATAGCTTATTATCCATCATCATGTACTCTATTCTATACTTTTTGACCCATACTCATTCTTTACCTCACATTTCTTACAAGGGTTATAGAATCCCATGGGTTTATTGGTTAACATGACTACAACATGTACACCTTTGACCAACATGCATCTAAAAAAGATTATAATGGTGTTAAATGAAATTCTTCAGGTTTGTGTCCTTTATTTTGGATGTCCATGATAAATGAAAATTGATATAGTTGTGTTTTTCAATAACAAAAGCATTCAGTACATGATTCATAGAGATTTGTATTATAACTTTTAAGGTTGTACATGGTGTTCCCCTTTATGCAGATTCGATGCATGTGAGGAAGAAATATTGTGATGTCATTTCATTCAGAAGAATTTTGATAATGTTCAACATATTTAGAAGTGTATGGCTATAGTTCAATCTAAGAAGAAGCCTCATATCACTTCTGGTCTTAGACCTATGGAGTTTGAGGTGTGATATTGGGTCTTTCTGTGAGTAGCACCTAGATTAGGTCATTGATGAATTCAATGATATTTAAAGTTATCACATGTTTTAGGGCATTTAGACAAATTAGAAAGAGTTATGCTGATAGGATGTTCATTTCATTTTCCTAAGAGGAACAATGTAATTCATGGTGTCTTCCATGTATCATATCCTTTTTATTATCTTTTTGACCCATGTCATTTGTTTACACCAGTAGGAATTGTTCTAGTGTATGATTCATCATTCAAGTAGTGCCTAGTCTTTATCTTGGATAGGATCACATAAGATGTCGAAGATAGGTCAGTTCCAATGGCTTGGGTGTTATGGGGGAATTTTTTTTACAATACAAGACACATTAATATGATGTTGTGGCACATGAGTAGGGGCCATATAATTTTATAGATGATGATTAACAACCTTGGATGTGATACATGGTGACAGTTTTTCATAATGAAGGGAAGCTGTAATGTCTCAAATTTTCTCAACGGAATGGATCATTGTTTTGCAACAAAAAACCTTTATATTTTAATTCTAATGTTTTCTAAGATATTTATGGTTATCCTGATGTTTTATGGATATTTTTAGGATTAAAGAGGGGCATGTTATTGAAAATAATACTTGTCCCTGTTTTAGTAGAAACCAGGCCACCCATATCACATGTTTTCCCTTGCCATAAAGGATTGTGGCAGAATGGAATAGGGTGCTGCATGGTTGTCTAAAACAAAAATAACCCCATGAATATTATTGTTTGAGGGACACTATAATTTTTTATAGTTACCAATTACACAAATTTTCATGGTTAACCAGACCATGAACCTATCCTATTTGGGACCCATCATTAGGTAGAACTAGGTGCACAATTGATGCACTATTTGGCCAAACATACAACCAAATCATGATCCCTGGAAAATGATCAGAAAATTAATCTTTTCCGCAAATATGTTTTTACACCTTATTCATTATTCCCCTATTTTTTCACTATAAGTATCCACCTAAGGGGTCTCCACCTCCAGACCATATGAAATTTTATCCCTCCGTAATCTAACCTCAAATTTTATCACTTCCAGGTGTGTTAAAAATCATGAGGTGAGACCTGAATCCTCTTCCTTCCATTATTCGTTTGACTCTATATCTCTTGGACTATTTAGTTGTGACTAGTATTCTCTATTTTATGGGTGATGGAACATTTGATTGATATCATTCATTCTATCCTATTTAATGGGTCCAAAATTGATTAGTGGTCTTCCACAGACCATCAGTTGGTGGTCTTTATTATTTCTCATAATTTCATTGTTTTTTATTTTTTATTAAATTGTGCCACACATCCAACTCTTTGGGAGATTCCACTTAAATGTTGAATTAATTTAAATAAATGTTTTTCCAATTTCTAATGTGAATCTACATATTGTATAAATCAGAAGTTAGGTTGTTATCTTTGAATTTATCCACCTGAATGGGTGTGCTTCCTCCTTCAAAGCACAATGACCATTTCAAATGTTCTTACCTCATTTTGGTTGTATTTCACATAAAATGAATTCCTCCAAACTATGAATTATATGAAGATTAATTTTAGCCTATGAGTTAGTGACTTATAGATGATTCTTTATTCCCTATAATTAATTAAATTTTCACTATTCATATTTCCTTATATTGTGATTTTTTTTCATGAATATTTCATAGTGTCTTGAGGTTATTTTTCCCACTTTTTTAGGCTTTTATGGAGTGATTATGATATAATGTTTATCTTGATTTCATTTAAATTACCTGATATTGATATGTTCGTTTGTAATTTATTCATTGACTGTTTGCAGGCTAGGAGTGAACAAGGGTCCCAACATAATTCGGTTGAGGATGGGCTCGTTGTCCTTGGAATAGGAATACATGGTGTGTTGTGAGACATAATAAGAATTACGTGTAGACGATCTCTTGTAATATTACTTATATCATGAGGGAAAAATATTCCTAGGTAATTCAACTATGACTACCACCTCATTAATACAGTAATACCTTGGCTTGGGTGTACTGGGACCCCTTTGGGAGATACATAGTACAGACTCAAAGGTTGTAAATTCACCAAGTCGAGAGAGATACTATGGAACCCTATAATAGGTCACCATGGATTGGATTTATTATATTGGGTTCATTGGAGAACTTACAGTGACCCTTGGAATTAATTTAAGTATCATCATAGATAGGCTCTGAATGCCACAATATATTGGCATATTGTTTCTAATATTAGATGTTGTGATTTATTATTAAATTAGTATCTGTTTGATAGATGTTCTATGAAAGCATCCACATTGACATATCCCATCCATTGGTTTAGTCCATAGCTGATGCCTTATTTTTCTGACACATGGTTATAAATAATCACATTTATATAAGATATTTGGTCGAGAGAAATGTAGATTTGGTCGATGAAAGTGGTATTGGTCGTGTATCCATTGAGGAACACATTATTTATAATTATTAGCTCATTTTTTATTTTTTATTCCACAAAATGAATTTTTGTAGACATTGTTGTTGGTGACCAACAAAATATATTCAACACCCTTCTTGGGCCGCGTTTGGTACAAAATAATATTTACTTATTTTAGTTGTAGATAATGGGAAGTATATAGACTACGATGTATGATAGGTATTTATTTATGATCAAATAAGGGGGTAGAGGATCAAACAAATTATCATGTTTCTAGATGTATCTTATTTTGGTATTATTTTATTTTTGATAGAATATATAATATTATTTTTCCCATTTTCCCCCATGTACTTACTTTGAATAGATACATTCTTATCATAATCAATATTATCAATTATATATTCATATTATTTTTATGAATTTATTTTTTATTTTATATAAATATTATATTACTTTAAACATCATATTATGACATCCTTTTTGGAAGATTACTAATCTAATTGATATTATAATGTATACTTCCTCTTTTTCATAGTCCTTATAATCTATTGTTCTCTACTCTGATAAATGAGGTCATATTCTCACCACAAACACACCCTAGGCCTTCCCTACATGTAAGTATACTCTTTCATATGGGGAGGTGTTCATGTGGTCTTTTATACACCATATTGGGGAACCCAAAAGTGGCATCTAGGGCCTGATGCTACCAAAATGAGAAATTCGTTTTCACATATAAATAAACATCTTTTCCTCTTAGTGTTTTCAATTATGTGGTTTGTTATAAAATTAATAATTATTTATAATATTAGTTATAGGGTCCCTAATATATATTTCAATAATATAAATCTAGTAATTAACAACAAATACATACATATATATATATATATATATATATATATTCACTGAAGCCATTTATTGACCCATCCTTAATATGGTGGTGATAAAAATATAATGTCATTGATAAAAGAGAGAGTATTCCACAAAATCCCCAGGGAAACTATTTTTATTAAATTAATTGGGTATAGATAATTTTTATATGATAAATATAATAACACTCCAGTATATAATTAATAGTTATATCATAACATATAATTAGATAAAATATTTTAAGAAGAGGATGGATGAGAAGGAGAATGAATTGACGTTAAAGGGCATGTAATAAATGCTTTGACAAATCATTTGATCTCTTGAAGTATCATTTCATAATTAAGGGAATTTTGTACATTTTTGGGATAGAGGTTTTATAGAAATTATAGGGGATATATAAAAATAAAATTAGTTATATTTATTATGAAATATGGTAATTGAGATATGTCTTTAAAAACCTGAAATCAAGGTCCTATTATAATTGATAAAGTTGTAAAAATATTTGGAAAAAATAATTATATAATTGGTAAGAATTTAATTTTATGATAGTTTGGTTAGTTATGTGGGAAAAAATATTGTTTCATTTTGTGATAACATTCCAAAAAAAACATTAATTCAATAAGGTATAACAATAAAATTGAATAATTAACATTTCAGCTACATAAAATTACCAATTTTAACACTTCTTAATTTAGATAAAATATTAATCATGGTCATTATTTTAGAAATGAAATTTAAAGATGAACCATCATACAAAATTTTATGGTTATAAATCCCAATTTTCACAATATAAAATGAAATTTAATATCTAAATATAAAAAATGATCTTTTATATAAAAATATACAATTTTCTAAAATAGGTTTTCTATTGAAATGACATTTTAATAATTAAGAGGTTATAATATTGTTTAAAATGTTTAAAAATTAAATTTTAATTAAATAATGTTAATATATATTTAAAATTTATATTAGAGACTTAATTTAATATATACCATTTTAATTATATTTTTTATTATCATTCTATGATAATAACATTTGTATCATGGTAACTAATATTTTCCCTGTAAATATTATACCTAAATATTATATTTAACCCATTACATAATTTGATCACAGTAATTAAAAATATGAAAATAATATATAAAATTATATTTTTAAAAATTATAAAAAAAAACAAATAAAATCAATTTTATTAAACAAATAAGCTCGGAAAAAATTACAGTTTTTATTTTAAACATTTTTATATACATTGTAAAATGTTTTCACTACTAATGATAAACACAAAATTAATAAATATAATTTATATTTAAAATTTAATAATATTATTTATCTAACACTATTTTTTCATTTGGGATGTTTTTTTTCAAGAAAGGCTACCTAATGACATGTTAATTAATAATGGAAAAATAATTAATAAAATTGTTGGTAATTACATTATACACCCTAAAAAATATAATTTCATCATCAATTATTAATGTTATATAAATACATGTGATATTATTTCTATCTCATCATATTATTAGGTTCCCATGTAATATCATAAAATTTATGATCCAACCACATATCATTGAATATATCGGTGGTATTGTTCCCCATAACCTTATCACTATGTTCTAAGAATTCGACATTATGTTTACCCTATAAATATCCATTTTTAAATTATAATTATTTTCATAAAATAACATGTTATTGATATGTTCACATATTCAAAATGAATATGGGAAAGAAATCAAGAATTTGAGTGTGGAATATAGGGATCACTAAGTGACCTTCAATGCCCCAACATGATCAATGACCTCAAAGTGACCAATATAACTAAAAAAAGTTCCTCTTCTTCCAAATTATCATAAAAGTGTTTTAATGAGATATTTTAAAGAATATATATATAAAACATCACTCTCTAGAATATTTTTATGATTATATTCTTATATATTCTATTGAATTTATGTAGATTTAGTTTTCCAATAAACATTATATGTCATTTATTCATTTAGACTTATACTAGTCTACTTACGCTCTCTAAATTTATCCAAAAACGTTTTAAGTCTATATAAATCCCCATAAAGAGCCTCATATGTTACCATCATAATGATATAATGGATACTATTTATAATTGATAATTATAAATAGTGTTGGTGTTGATGAAAATATCATTTGAAGTCAATTTAATAATATCGTAACCTATCCTATAGAGTTTGAATATTTCTACCATACTGAACATATATATATGTATTTAAGTAATAATCAAACTCAATTTTGTCTTAATTTCAATGTGAATATATATCATGAATACTGAGAAAAAATTTGTTCCTAATAATATTAAATTATTTTCAGTAATCCATGTATTCATACCATATACCATTTGTATATCCTGGAGATATTTTCAAGTGTGAAATCATCATTGATGGTAATACAATACGCCAAACATTAATTGAGGTATATTTCATCCCTAATATAACATTGACAATTAGATAACATGGGGGTCCTAAATGTAAATTTGTCATGTTTTATTCAAATTTTCATAAGTATATGGGTTATTGATGAAATATGCTGTTAGATAGTTTTCATTTATCATTATCGTTATAGTATTACAAGCATCAATATATGTATTTTAATTTCAATTTTCATATTATCCCAAGATATTTTTATCCTTTCTCAATGAATCTATAATATCATTGAAACCAAAGAAAAATAATGATCATAGTTGTTGTGGTTAATCTGGGACATTAATCAATAACATTTGCATTTGATGTGTATACTTATATTCTCTTTATTATCATAACATGACCCAATGATTATAATGTCTATATATATAATCCAAACATTATTAATGTATCATAATGTTTTTCTTTTCCCAATGTCATTAACATAATATTAAAATGATCTTTTTGTTATTCCTTTCACGTTAAATATTTTAGAATATCATCTATAATGACAACCCCAGATTTTTCATTGCGGAATCTAAAAAAAATAAATATTATATTGATGCATACATTAGGATAATTCAAAAATATAAATGGAATCATTGTAAATTTATATTGTACATACCTCATATAGAATGATACATTTGTATGATCTTCCCTTTTGAACTATAATTGATGGTTTCTAGTTTAATATTCTATCGTCAATAAGTTTCAAGATCCAATTATTTTGTCAAATTGATCATCAATGAGATGCTGATGAAACTTTTTCCTGAATGTGATATAATTATATTAATTAAAGTCATGTAAAAATATATATTGATCCAATTTTTTTTATGAAAGAGTATTGGTCATCCCATAGTGACGAACTAGGGAATATAATCCTCGTGGATGGATTTTCTTACAATTGAATATATAGTTAGACAACATCATTAGGATCCAGTATATAAGGAAATTTTGAGTTATTCAATGATCTATTTATACTGTTGATATGGAACTCAACCACACATTGTTGAGGAAATACATTTTGTTTCATCTAAAAATAAACATGAAATTTTCCACCAAATATATATTTCATCAATGTGGAATTCATCCATGGTCATTTTACTCTAGATTCCTTCATTATTTGGCATCATAAAAAACATCATATAATTTTATTCCACATGGAGTTACAATTCATTATTATATTGATATATGATAATAAATTTAATTTTAATAAGAAATGATATATTTTATCCTATAATAGGATTTGTTTTCATGGATATCCATGTCATTCCCAAAATTATGACTCATTCAACTAGAGGAAGAATATTTAACTCTTCAAGGTGTATCATCGTAAAATTCCCAAGAAAGAAATATTTATATATAATAGTTAGGATTATTTTTTTACTATGGGTTTTCTTAGATAGTTCAATAACCATTAATGAAGGGTGGAAATAATAAATTTTACAAAATATTATGTGATATTATAGAATGTGATGAAATTAAAACAAATAATGTGTTAAACGATCTATAAACAAGATCGTATATATATCACATCATGCAATTATTTTGATCTACCATAGTGTTATTAATAATGAGATCAATTCCTTATTACTATATAATGTTAGGTTTTGATCACTATTTTCTTCCCATTCATAAGGGTAGTGTAATTTTTATTATGTGATATCAAAAATTATTTCACATGAAATATTTATAGTGATGTTGTATTATTATATGAGACATTTTCTGTCTTTTGTGCAAATATTACTATTATCCTTCCTTACATTGTAGTAGGATTGGTATCTATATTTACCACACTTAAAACACATATATTATCCCCTGAAAAATTTCCATTCTGATTTCTGCCACATTTATTTCATAACTTTGAAATTGGAATTTCATACTACCATGTGTCTTATCATATGATATTATATGATACTAAAAATGGTTTATTTTTTCATACTACTAATATTTATTGGCTAAAATTTCCACATCAACATTATGATCACATATGAAAATATCTTCATTTATACCACGTTCTCTTATGGACGACAACGTTCAATAAATTGGAATTAACCTTGTATAAAAATGATTAGATTTTTTATATGTATCAAGGATGAACTAATATCATATGTCATGAGCCTTGTAATATTTTATTCAAAATAAACAATAGATTCACTATATTTTTTTCAATTCCATTATTTCCAATATATATTTTGGGAGATGTTTATTTGAAATTCCCATATGAAAAAATTATTCAAACTCTTCCTTTTTCATAGAGAACACTACCTCACATGATTTGGTATTCTTAATCATAGTAAAAAAATGATCAGAAACACATTCTAAAGAATATATATAAAAATAACATTATAAGTGTCCTATTTATTGAGAAAGGAAAACATATTTTCCATTGAATTAACCTAGAGATAAAAAAACATATTTGAAGAAAAACTAAAAGTTGTTTGTTGTTTACAAAAAATGCCCGAAAAGAAAACTACCCAATAGATGATGCTTTTGGAAACAGTACAAAATTTTCATTATTTCCCACAATATTATAAATTTTTTTTGAAAATTACAAAAGGTATTTTCACTCCATTTGAATTAAAATTATGATTTCATTGGGACAATCCCAACATTGTCCATTTCACCCATTGTAAACATGATTAATTTAGATTCCTAAAATTACATTTAGAAAATTATATTTTGGAATGATTAAGCATAAATTTAGTATTTTATATATAAGGAGACAAAACATATAGATATATGATTCCATAAACAATATTCCAAAATTAAAATTTAAATCCCTAGGTTTCAACTTATGTTATCCATGGAATTAATTATAATTGAAATAATAATATATTCAAAAAATCATGATGATTCTTAAATAGAATCTAATTTGAGAAACAAATATCGTTTGTGATTTTTTCCTCAACTATGTGATGATGTAATTAACTCCCAATACAACCCTTTAGTGTCTCTACCCCATGATACATCAATTATAGAGAATAAATCGACATGTATTATTAAAATTGAAATTTAATTGTTCAGAAAAGAATTTAAATATATTGATTATGAATGTATAATTGTTATCCAATTATTATACTTATATCAAATACTTATCCCTAGGGTTTTAAAATTACTTCAATAATCCTTTCCCTATAATAACTATGATAATAAAAAAAATAACAAAACCCATATCTGATACCCAATAATGGGACCCAAGATAAGTATAACACAAATTATACATTAATTTCATTATTTATGTAATACTTATCAAAAAAACCTATCATAAAATGTGGATCAAAATTATTAGTCACATTGATATTAACTAAAAAATGTATTCATTTATGGGCCTTTTGAAAATTTATCCATAGTCATGTTCCTCTATAATATTTACTTGGAATATCAAATGTTATATTATTCTTCCTAATTGATGGATTGATAATAAAATAAAGTGGTTACCATAGGTTATTAGTAAATATAAAAAATATAATAATTTATAAAAGCATAACCATTAAAATTGGAAAACATTATGAAGATGAATATCTTATTAGTAAATCATAAGACTGCATATTTTAATCAAATAAAAAAACTCAACCCAAGGATCCCCATTCTAGTGGATACATTATTAGATTAGTGTATGATACATGGAATATCATCAAGAATTATTGAATTGTTTTTTATTCTTGATAAATGATACAAATATATGAAAGTCACATTATACATGAAAACAAAAGACACATGGAATATTTCTGTTGAGACTATGATTATTTCACATATATTATAACTTCATATAAATCACAATACTCCTCATGATATAATTTTTTAACATCTCATCTAGGATGTCACTAAAATGGTCACTCAAGCTAGATTCTTGTGATGCCTCAAGCGTGCCTTCAAGTACACTAGAGGTTGTTGACTGGTATCAATGGACTATAGGGTAATTGTAGAGATACTTTTCACTAATATTAAAGTTTATTAGTGGAATAAATTGATAAATATAATTCATAGACATAAATAAACAATTAGAGGAAAAAGTTAAAAAAATGATATATAATATGTTGTAATAATAAATGAAAATTCAACAAAATCCCAAGCAGATATGTTAAACAGACATCAATGGTCACCCACAAGTATGACCATACAAATAAAAAATAGAAAATAAACAAAAATAATTGTACATGGATCTACTACTAACATTGAGATATAGTAAATATATGGTCCATATACACTATTTAACTCCATCATCGTTAATAGAATAACCAACGCAACAAGATCTGATCGATCATGCAACACATACCCGCATCCCTATCCACCATGAAAGACATGCTCAACCTAAAAAAATACATTGGGGTTACACGTACACTATGGTGACTCTGAAGGAGTAAGATATAATCATAGTAGGACACCCCAACAAAGAACCTATAAATACACTAAAATATCTTCATGCAAAATCAAATATGCCGAGCTAAGAAAAATATAACATCATATGACATGTAATGCATATATTTTGAATCCATAGTCAAAATCATGGGTCCATATTCCCAATTAACTGGGAATTTATAAAAGTGGATGTACATTTAATTATATATACAAATTTATTGTAAAATAAATATTCATATATACATAAATATGAATATTCATGAATGATGTGAATGAATTAACATAAAACCAATTACCAGTCTATCTTTTTGTTCAGAATTCTAATCTCTTAGATATCCTATATTGGTGGATTGAGAAAGATGACATGCCACTCAAGAATTTTATAATAAATTTGATAAATTGGTCTACTATACCAATATAGATATATCTTCTTCAACATTTTCTAGAAATTTATCTCAGAAATATATATCATCACTGGGGGATAATCAACCTAAACATTATTTAACTATTACCCACCACTAACCAGTATAATAATTTATTATAGGGAAATAAGTTTAGGAATATTGTAAATGGTCACCAATCAATATTTCATGCTTCTCAGGACATAAAAATACGGTCCAATTTCATATCCCTAGGGCCTAGATTTTAAGTGTTCATGAAAACGAGACTCATATGAACCCTAATATTCTAATAAATGGTTGATCTTCAAGGGAGATTAAAAATGAGATTCCATTCGGGTTCCTTAATATATAGATATGGACACCAATCCCCACATAATTTATATGTGTAAGACAACATGCTCTACCACACCTAATAGGAATGAATATCATCATCCCAATCCCATAAATCATGTTGGGAGATCCTTACTGTATGAATATTCGAGTAAGCTGTATTTATTTTACATAATCCCATAGTCAAGGAGAGAGTAATCATCACCTATAAACCACAGGTCGATAAGAGAGAAATCATCATCAGATAACCCTTGGTTGAGGATAGTGTAATAATCCTCATTTAAACCATGAGACAAGGATATTAGTATTCTCAATAGTATTATTCTAGGAAGATTATTTTGAATCACTATAATGAAATTATTAAATATTGAATATCAAAATGTAGATCCCATGTGATAACATTGATTATATAAATTAATATCAGAAATAACTTGCCTGAAAATATGTATCCATGGATCAATATCATGGAATCCAAAATAGAAGAATGACACATAGATTTAGCCTCCACAACCACCAACCAAGAAACACCTCTGGCTAAAATGACTACATCAATAATAAACTAGTCGATGTACATCAATGAGTTATGAAAGTCAATGGTCTAAATTCGCCACCACTAACACCTAGAAACAAGATTATAGGATCGGCAAAGGCTCTAAGGTGACAACCAAAACAATATTAATCCAAACCAGATGTACTAACTCATTGTCAATCAATCAATGGGTCACCCACTAGGACCCTCAATTAAAAACACTAAAGAGGCATCCTACTTGTGATCCTCATGGTATAACAAGGGAATGGAATCATACAGGTATTCCATAGCTGAAATGTTACAATTATTAATCCACCATACAATCCAATAATGGTTTAAAATGGAGTAATCCAATCATGGTATCTTTAAAATGGTATATAGGAAGTGGCATGCCATATGGGAGCCTCGCACAATTGTATGTTGGCATATTAATCCTATATGGTATCCTCTAAAAGACTTATAAGTAAATGGATCTTATAAGGGATTCCCAAGGACAACATGTGAGAAAAGGAATTACATATGGGACACTTGGTAATGGTATGGAGATATAGGCATCCAACATGGAATATTATATGGAAAAATGTATAAAGAAAAATCATATAGGGGATCCTTAGAATCAACTGGTCTCACATCCTTATAGTCTAGATGGTAACATCTCACTTGGTATACATCCATAAAGGATAGATAAAAGGAATCATTCATGAGGGATATATCATGGGTCATCTTATATGAAGGGGTAAAACTTGTTTTTTCCAAACACTGATCCTATCACTCTCATTACATGTCTCTCTCACTCGTGGATAATGGATTGAATTACAATAGGATGAACATGTTAATTACAAAATGATTATGAAATACCACCAATCATTCCTTAAAATACCACAAGGGTCATAACACCATGAACTATGCAGAAATATACACCGAATGGATAACTCGTGGGTCCAATTCCAACTCTTGGGTGAAAAGATATGAAAACCCTTAAAATTGGTTCAAATAAAGGATTTCACAGTGTGGTTTCTAGGGTAAGAAACATTTACCTACAAGGCTCGACCTAGGTGAGTAAATCTTTATGATCCTTAGGCGTAAACTCCGAGGTACATGGCATGTAATGAGGTTACACATTGTTTACCTACAAGGGGAACCTTACCACGTCCCCCACATTGACAAGACATGTATTATCATGTCTGTGTACTTATACATATTGTGAAACTCACAGTAGGTCTAGCTATATTCTCTAGGAGGCATGTTTTCCTTACACGAGAAACCTTGATGGTGACTCAAATACATGAAAAAGTACAAGTACATGGAATGTAAACATCATAAATGGATTATAATTCGAAAAATATACCCTCCCAACAAGAGATGAATTAATGAAATATATTCCCAAAACCACACATCATGTAAATGGGTTTTCCTAAACAAAAACCATATTGAAATCCCATTACCTAGGTTTTATAACCCCAAAAACATATCAGAACATAAATGGTCATATGGAATAATTTAATGGTATTAAAAAAATTAATTAGTAAAATATATGAGGATACATGAATAGTTCATAAAAATGGTCATCCTTCAGGTGGGTTTCCCTGATGCTTCAAATAGTTTCATGGACCATGGTTGAGCATGATGATATGTTGTACCATTCTTCCTCTCTCAATCTTTCACACAATTTACCTTATTAGAAATATGTCACATGATAATGTAGAGACACATGAAGAGTTCATGATATTATAGTTAATAAAATAAGAAAATAAAAAATAGAATAATGAAAATGATTGAAAAATAGAAAAGAAAAAGTGGCTTGGTGTGGCCTTGATGCATAACTCAAGTTTATGCCATGCCTAAGAAAAAATACCCATTTCAGGCTCAATGATAGAGATATAATCTAAATTTTATGATCTATTAAAAATATATTTTAAAAATAACCATCCAAAATTAAATTAAATAAAATTTATTAAATAATAAATTGTAATTATTCAACTAAAATTCCAACAAATCAAAATTCCATAAAATTCATAGACATGTGTAAACACTAAAATCCATGATCTCATCTTTAATATCGGGAAGACCATGTTATCCATATTATCCAACCATATGTACCATTACATCAAAAAAGACATCTTATATGGGATACAACAACTATGATTGATCTGGTGCTTTCCATAATTGTAATACCATTATCATCGCCTCAAAAACCAAATCCATGCACTACAACACAAAAAATTCTAATGATCGCTAGAAAACTAGGGTCGGAACTCTTATACGGCCCACAGTACAGTCCCCACTAGATTTCATACCTTATACAGTTCTTCAAGTGTAACCTCATTATGATTCCTTCCATAACAAAAAAATAACATCAAAATGAAAATAATATTGAACTTTGGTCGACACTCTCTTAGCATAAACAATATGATTTAATGATATGTCATGATTATCTATAATAAGGAATACACTATGATTCCAATGAAAGGTGTGAATTTATATTTTTATTCCACTCCCACAACAAACTATATATCTTTTCATTAGAAAACACCTCACCCCAAAACCCTTAAAAATGAATTTATAGGTTCAGAATGGGATAACAATCTTGTGGAACCCTATTATTCTTTATTTCACATCTACTATGTAGGGATTTCATTTAATTAACTTCAACTCCAAGGAATCCATGACATGAGAATTTCAAGAACACTTTGATATTCACCTCACACTAGGACACTCAAATATTAAGAATCAAAGGATACCATGAACAAATAATGTGTACCATTATAAAATGACTCATACTTGAGGAAGTATTCTATTATAATGATACGATGGACATGCTACACAACAATTCAGTCCAAACAAGATTGAATATCCCATGTAAAACAACTTCAAAATAGATCACCTTTCCTGTGAAATGGTTTATTCAATGAAAACCCATCACTCAAAGTTATTCATGTCATGAGAATCTACTCATGCTCAATCAACATTACAAATGTTGGAAACACCAGTTGAATGGTCTAGGTACCCCAATAGTCTTTCATGTAGATATTAGTCTGGAATAAAAATAACTCTAGGTTCATTTCAAATGTTGATGTCATCAACATACCAATATATGAAAACATGATACCCTACCTTTCATTGATCTGAAAATGAGAGTAAAAATTCTCAATTATTAATAAGGTATCTGAAAACATGGTCCAAACACTCTAAAGGGCTCCACTCTAAGAACACAGACATCGACCTACATAGGTATGGGTTTAAAAATGGTCTTCTAGGTCTCCCACATAACTATATAGAAAAAATATTAGAACTGGGTATAAATACCTATACACCTATCCCAAAATATCCAACATCTCTATTGAATATAGTCATCCCAAAAACCTATAAGTTTCCAAATTAAAAATTCAACCAACAAGGTCATGATCCACGTCAATAATCTTACTAAGGAAAAGCTCATTTGAGTCCATGATGCCAATGAAGTAGAGACACTTAACTAACACTCATCGAGCATCTATATATAGTAATACCCATAGGGATCATGTATTGAATTAATATCATAGTATCCATTAGTATCGTACATAGTTACCTGATAAGACAACCAAAACATGATAAACAACACCCTAAAAGGGGTAAAACATAATGGTAACATGGTCCATATTTCCTTTTGAGTTCATCACACCTCCCGTGCAAGAGGACCGAGCCATCAACCTCACCCCCAATACCTCAACGTAGAACCTCATTACATTCCACAAAAAGTAAATATATATATCTACATATATTTATAAGTAGTGATAATTTAATAATCCGCACTCTTCAGTAATAATGACACATTAGAAGTCATATAATATGTTAATCTTACATCCCATTTATGATACCTTAGATGCCTCTTTCCTTAGCTAGCAAATAGTCCAAATCCATCACTGGCCTCCCGCCAATATCTGAGTTCCAAAAATCCAAAATAAATCATAACATTCACAAAAAGATGTGTCACTCTCAAGAATAAAATCATAGACAACTGTAATAAATCATATAAGAGAATCAATCCTTGACCATTGAAAACCATACATCATTTTTTAATAAACATTCTCACTTCATCATTCTTATATCCATAAAATTTTCCAATAGATTCCTAATACTCCTATTTATAATATATCATATAGTAATGACATTGAATAGAACCTCCACTAATTCCATTTTTCAACATCCCAAACATGATGCCACTAAAATTTTGACTCAATATCATTGGTTATGAGGCCTCAATTCCTCCTCCCTATTTTCCATAGCTTAACAAGTAGCGAAGACGTCATACAATGTGACATTGGGGAGAGTATTCCCTCATATCATCTTAATAAATAATTTTTAATAGATAAATATCATACACAATAGTATAAAAAATGGATTCAAAAAATTATATAAATGTAAATTGAACAAACATTAGTAATATATGAAAAATCTATAAAATCATGAAAATATATGTTATATATATAACACCGGTCATCCACTAGGCCTACCATACAGATATCGAAATACAAAAGAAAATAATTAAAATTACGTGGCTCTACTACTAACTTCGAGAATAACCACATAACATGTCTCTAGACACTTAAAAACTAAACTATCCCAAAAAAACCCACATGAGTTTCTCCACTTGATCAAGTATCTCATGTCCATACCCTATCCACCATGTAAACCATGATCCACCTAAAAATGAAGACCAAATTTATACATGTACAATGTAGTGCATGTGAATGAGTGAAAAATAATCTCATTAGGTCACCCCAACAATGATCCTATAAATACACTTCTATATGTTATTTTAATAGAAATGTACCCATCCACAAAGTGAATCAACTATAATTTTAAATAAAAAAATAATGTGAAACCATATTTGAAACCTAGGTCCATAATTCTAGTAAACATAGTAACTGAAACCATAGATTCCCATATCATTATGTGTATACATTTATAGTACCGTACCTATACATATATACATAAAAATAAAAATTCATGTATATAGAGAAAGAAATAACACAAATATAAACATCATTTGTTCCTTCTGTTTGTAATCTGAATCAACATGACATAAAGTACAAGGTCATTGAGATGGATGTCGTACCACAAAATCCATATATAATTAAGCCAATATTGAGGTCAATAATACAAATTAAAATATGTATTCATCAGATAATGTAGAATAATTATCTATGCAAGCTATGTCCCCACAAATGGATAATATCCCTAACCCTGGGATCACTCATAAATACCTCCATTAAATCTTACAATTGATTTAAGTGATGTTTGTTGTGAATTATGTATATTTTCTTTGAGATAGACACCATGTTATGCATACAATGTAAATACAATCCAATGTCTAATCCCTATATCCTGATATGTTGGAAGTCATGTCATTGAAACACATAAAAACCCATAATGGTCTGACCCTTAGGTGATATTTAGAAGATATACTCGGTGAGACAACATTCCCACCACATGATATCTTGATAAAATTGTCAAAAAGAACGTAATTCATATTCATGAGACTCCATGATCAAACACCCTAGTATGAAAACTGAGCATAATATGATCATATAAAAAATTTATAGAGATACTAATCATATGAAAAAATGAGGAGATCAAAGTCATCATCCGTAATCCATATTTTGAGGAGAGCGTAATCATCATCTATTAACCAAAATACATATAGAGAATAATCATCCACCAATATCCCTGGGATGAGGAGAGAATAATAATCCTCAATTATTCTATGTAATCAGGAGAGAATAATCATCATCACATAACAACAACAAGAGAGAGGAATCATCCACATAACCTGAGGTAGTGGAATTATCAACAGGAATTATTAATAAGTACACCATTTCAATAAATCATAGTTGAAGGCTAAAAATCTATATTCATGGAAGCACCTCTATAATACCAATAATATAATAATAAAATATGTAGGATCTATATCCATATCCTAGGTAGTGATGCTTTGTTTATAGGTAGGTATAATAAATAACATGTCTGAAAGGAAGGATCCAATAAGAAATGTATTATAATCCCTAATAAATGAAATATTACTCACTTCGCGATCATAATACCCAAACCAAGAAATATCTATTGTTAACATCTCTACATCTTTAATAATCAAGTGAAATTATTAAATAGAGTGATGTGGGAAAAATGTCTCAACCCACAACTACTAACATTGTCTTAACCTTATTACAAGTTTGGAATGGGTTTCAAGGTGACACCCTAGAGCATCTGTAACAAAACCCGATGTACTAATTAATGGTTAGTCAATCAACATGGCATCCTCTATGTCCCTCATGTCAGAACACTAATTATGAATCTTACATGGTATTTTCAGTATATAAACACAAGAAAATGAATTCTAATTGGGATCCTTAGCTGAAATGTTAAAAGGATGAATCCTATATGTGATCCTAGAATGGTAAGAAATAGAGTAATGAAAAATTGGATACATCAAATGGTATATTGGAAGGTAAATCCTACACATGACAATCAAAATGCGGTACGAATCCAAATACATCCTTCACTGGATACTTTGATAGAAATACATGTAATGTGAGCCTATATGGGAATTGATAGGTCGTCACCAGAGTACAAACATCCCATAGGGGACCCTTGGTAATATTAAGAAGATAGAGTCATCCTACATAAAATCCTCTAGGGAGAAATGTAAGAAGATGAATCTAATAGGGAATCCGTTGAAAAAACTGATCTCATGGCCAATTTGGCTATATGTACAAATATCTCTAAAGAGACGTCCACAAAGAATGGTTATAAAAATCAATAATGAGATATATATCATAGATTATTATAAATTTTTATATCAAATCATGTTCGTATGAACACCCATCCAATAACTATAATTTAATGTCCATATCCCATGATGTAATGGGATTTAATTAAATTATGAAGAACCATTCATTTAAATAATATAATATAAAATTACACCAAGAATTATATAAAATAACCCACAGGTGTTAACATCATGAAATACATTGAACGATAATAAGAAAAGAAAATTTATGGGTCCAAATCAAACACATGGTCGAAAAGAAATTAAACCCCCAAAATAGGGTCGCAATGGAGTAAAATAATATAATATTTCCTTGGTACATGCCTTGAAAGTTGATGTTCCCACCTGGGCTTGTCCGTATACTTGTAATTGGAAGGTAAACACCCATGTACCTGATGTGTAAAATGGGTACACGTAATGAACCATAAAAGGAGTACCTACCAACGTCCATCAAATGTATTGTCCAATTATTTTACTATAAGTGTATATCTACATTTCATACGTCCCATAAGGGGTTATATAATATAATCTTCACATCAATTTCCCTTACACGGGATACCTAGTTGGGTACCCAACTATAAGACTGAGTAAAAGTTCGTGGTGTGTAATAAACATACAAGGAGTCTAATTATGAAAACCATATTCTCTATATCGTAAAAACAATCGATGTGTATTCCCAAAACAACACCCTATGTGGATTGTGGTTCCAGAATGGAAGCCCTGTGATATTTCAGGAACCCCCAATTTCTCCCCACATATAATATATTAGACCATGAGGGGTCTTATGAATGAATATAAGGGGATTTAAGCATATAAATTGTAAACATATTGAATTATATAAAATAAACTTATAAACATCCTACCTTTGGGTGGAATCAATAGAAGTATTTTTGGTTTCTATGGTCCACCGTTTTATCATGATGATCTAGCGCTTCTTGAAAACTATGATAATACCTTTATTATTCTAAATATACTTTAATACCTTTATGTTTTTCCCTCTGAGTAATAAAACGATGTTGAGATATAGGGTATGTGGGAGAAAATCTATAGAAGAAAGGTATAAATGAAAAAGAAAGGAAATAAAATTAATTAAAAAATAAAACAAAATAATAATGGGCATGATAAAGCATGTTCACACAACATGAGTTTATTTATATTCTAAAAACAATTTCTTATTAAGGAATAAATGGGTGAGAAGGAATCTCAATTTTATGCATGTAAAAAAATAAATTTTCAAATGAACAAATGTGAAAAAATTAATATTTAATTTATTAAATTTTAATAAAAAGTTATTTTGCTATATTTCAAGTGACACTGAATTCTGCCACACTAATGTCATAGGGTAAACGCCCTATATCATGACTAATGAAGTGTTCAAAAACATTTCCGACATAAAACTCTATGGAAGAAAGATAATTTTACCCCTTAGAAACACATTTAATGAAAAAATTTAAATTTTAGCTCAAAATTCATGTCTAGAAGAACATTTGACCTTACACTTGAGAAAAATAAAAATATATGAAAGAGTAAATCTAAAATGATTAGAATGTGTAATCATTTAAAAAAATACTATCATGAATCATTAATAATTTTAAATATGAAAAATTAAATAATTTAAAATCAAGAATATTAATTAATAAACTAACAGTAATGTGGATAAAATAATTGATGATTAAATTAATCTATATAAATAATCACATATACCCAGAAATTATCCATTTAGATTATAATTATTCAAATAGTCACATGAACATCAATATCAGATCTCACATGGTGGTAAAAATTATTTCTAGGAATCTGGTACACACTTTGATGACAATAAAAAATATATATTATATCCCTAGGTAAAAACCTATTTAATGTTACCATATAATTTTACTCATTAGACCTATTGATGAATTTAGGGGATATTTATAACCAATCCCCCAAATCAACTACTAATTCATATGAATTCCACATATGAAACTATTTAATCATAATCATTATTAAAAATTTATAAAAAGTTATCATGAAATTTTTTAATAGATAGTCCAATCAAATAAAGGTAATCAAAAATCATATAGATTAGTAAGATTAATATTAATAAAATTGTCAATACTGAGATAAAATTATCATAAAGTATACAATTAATTAATTTTAATGATATCATTACAACATATCAACTATGGCTCATAAAGGAATAATAAAGGGATGATGTAATTTATGAATAGATATATCATAATGTTGTCAATTTTTTTAAAATTGATGAAAATAACATTTTCACATTCAGTATAATATTAATTAAAACAAAACAGAAAAACATATAAATTATTCATTAAAAACATTTAGTGTTCATGATGGTGGGTAATTTCAATCATGTGGTTCATGTTAAAAAAATTCTCATTTCAAATTTATTGTAAACTCCAAATTGGTATTGTTTGACAAAAAACTAACTATTTCATTCTAAAAAAATTAAAAATATAAAATGGGTTAAAAATCACAAAATATTTTCTAATTTTTTAAAACATTTATTATTAATGTTTCTATAAAACATAGAATTTGTTGAAAAAAATTTAAATTGAAAAGAGAAATGAAATCAAATTTTGGTAAAACAATTCTCAAACTTTTATGTGATAAATATTAGAAAAATGTTTTTATTACCAGAAAAATTTAATGTATATCCCATGTTTAGTAAAATAAAAAAATTAGATTCAAATATGAATTATTACTCTAAATGGAGATTTAAACAAAAAATAATCTCTGATAATGATAAGATTGTGAAATAAACCCTTATAGCTTTTGAATGTTTTTAAAATAGGCCCCATGAATTAAATAAAATCACATGAAATTTTAAATAACATTAATAGAAAATGATTAATCTCTTAAAATATAAATATGGTAATTTTATATATCAAAAGAAAGAATGATTGGTGAATATGGATTATGTCTTATGGATGTAAATGTTAGGTTATAAACCCTTAACTCGAGATTGTCATCCTTTGAATGAGTCCAATAATAAAATATATTAATTATAGTGTCATTATAAATCATTAAAATAAAAATAATCATATACCTCATACCATTTGTGATTTAATTATTTAATTTTATCATTTTTTATTAACAAATCAATGTTAAAATGACTATTTCGGTTTATAATTGCTTCGTTTTTCATGTATCTTCTCATTATGTAACTTTTTCCTTATAATTTGATCATAGTTACATAATCAAAGAAAAATTAACATGATATAAACAAAATATAAATTCATTTTATAATAAATTTTTCCAATATATTAATATTATATATAGAAAATGGATTACAATGTTTCGAATGATGGTTGGTCTAATGTACGCGTGAACATTATTTCTATTTTCATAAAATGATAGAATGAAGAGAAAATAAATATTAATTTATATTTAAAATATAGTTATTATTAAATATATATATAACTTATATTAATCAAATTCTTCATTATTATAATCCATTAAATTTAAACTAAAAAATATATTACATCGTGACGAGTAAGTGGTAGTCCATGTGAGTAAAAGATAGTGACATTTTTTTACATTGGATTAAAAGGTCAAAATGTAGATATGATATTATAAATACATAAGTATTTTTAATTCATAAATATAACATATATTAAATAATAGAATCATTACTAAATTACAAGTAATGTTTAAGTGCGAAATGTATCACATCGCTTCACGAGGTGGTACTCTACCGTACACACAAGGGATATTATCGTATCCTCCATATAATAGAATGAAATAAGGTATTAGTGAAATAATATTTATAAAAGTATTAAAATATTCTTAATATAATATAAATGTGTTAAATAAATCATTGTATATATCTTTTAAATTTGGTGATATAAAAAAATAGAATCGGTTCCTGAGGTGGTAATCCACCGTACACATGATCGACAGTTTCATTTCCAATTTTATGGAATTAGAGATTGATCCGGGTCATTAAATAAAAATAATAACAAATTTATATATTTCACATATGGGTTTTATTATATTGTCATATTTACAAATTTTTTTAAGGAGGTGGGTTATTAAAAAAACAAATACATATGTTTATGGATTATACCCCTTCCTCACAAACAATTTTAGGATTGCACCAAAATCATACCTAGTAGGGATTCCTAACCAAAATAATACCTTTAATATGTGGGTGGGAAATTTAATAAGGTATTTGGGTTGTTCATGTCTGATCCCAAAGGTCTCAGATGTATTAATTATCCTTGAGAGTGGGACTCATTTTATAAGTTGATGAGACGACACAAATAAATTGTTTTACAACATAAAAACAAACACAATTTTTTAACATTACAAAGGCATCAAAGTTCGATAGTTGACAACATTAATATGTTATTAGGCCATAATATTTCCATTAAATGTGTTTGGAATAAGTATTAGGTGATTTTTAACTCATATATTCTAGATAACCCCTAATAAACTCATTCATTCATTAACCACAATATTTTTTACAATTTACACTATTTATTATGGGGTATTTTTTATGTCAACCATATTATAAAATATAAATTATTATGATGATAATTATGGAATCCATTTTTCTGAATTTAATTTAAATATTAGGAAGAATTAAATTTCTATATAAATAACAGAAAAAATGAAATAAAGTTTTTATGAATAGAGAATTTCAATTATTATTGATTATTTTGAAATAAAAATTCAATATGATAATGATTCAAATGAAAAAAAATTTATTATATTCTAAATATTATTTAACTAATTTTAGGTAAAACCTAATTCAAAATATAATTTTACATTCTAATTAACGTAAAAAAAGCTTCTTTACAATAAAATGTAATTTTTAATCTATTTATCAACGATATAACTTTTCTAAAAATTAAAAAAATGACCACATATATAATTTTGATATTTTTATATCAAAAAATGGTAAACCTTTTTTTAAAATATATATTCAATAAAATAAAAAAATTTATTTTATTAATATATTAATTTTCAGAAAACAATTAACTCTATTTAAAATGGGTTTTATATTATTATCAATCAATACATATATATTTAATTTATTTAGTACCCTTGTAAATATTATATTTTTCACACCTTATTCATTAATATTCATAATATTCATCTTAATGGCATGTGTATTTTCATTATATTAAATAATAATATTTTAAGAGTGTATTGGGTTTATTTTAAAACTGATTTTGCATGTAGTACAAGTTGTCTAAGAGATTGAATTTAATGAAATGTACCATAAATATAATCGGTGTCATATTCTCTTTTATGATTGGTGTTGTTTTTTAAAAACACTATCAATAATGATGATATAATTTTAAAACCTCAATGTGTTACATTCTACTCCACTAAATAATTTTTGTCCTCACAGCTAATTTTTTCATGTTAATGAAGGGATTTTTCAATATAAAATATATTTGTTGGATACATACATCATAAATGGGGATAAGAAGTCACCTTCTTGGCTATAGATAATGTGAATTACAATGGTTTCCCAGAATGAAACATTACTATGTTATATATTTAAAAAACATTAGTGGTAAATGAAGACATGGACATGAGAGAGAACACAAACAAATAATTAATAATATTGAGCGATAGAGAACATGGTTATGAATTTGTTATCAATAATAAATCAGTAATTTTTATATGTGTTAAACCACTGTAGATTTAATAAAAATTAAATTAATAAGATATTTTTGTCACATTATCTTTTTCAAAATGCTGATAGACTATATTAATATTATGATAGTGAATAACATGACATATTATTTTGATATCATCCTTTTTTTGAGAAGTGGTCAAATGTAATTCATCTCATTCTCAAACAATAGTATATAAAAAGGAATTTTAATTGTTGAGGAACTAAAACTAAAATATTATATATTATTAGAATAATAAGAGATAGATATGACATCCCTCAAGTCTCTATATATTTTCTATGACAAAAATGATTACTAAAATTTATACATTAATAAAAAAAGTTCAACAAAATCTAATAAATTAATACTTAAACATAAGAATAATCCAAAATATAAATAACTAAATTCAATGTCCAATATTTTATAAGGTATGTTAATAAATCAATAATATATTCTAAAAATATATATAAATAGGATCTTTATGTCACATTATAAATATTTTAAAAAAATGATAAACTAAAAATCTTAATCAATATAATAATGAATTAAAAATAATAGAATGTTTTTTTAATATATTAAGTAAATAAAAACATACACAAATCTCTATAAAATATAATACAAATCAATAACCAATTCCATGAATTCAAATAATTCCCCCCAAACATCCCTTTGTCATTATTATATAAAAACTAGAATCACATTATGTGTTATGTTCACTCGTGATTTTGTTTTCAAAAAATATTAACATTACTAAAAAATTTCATGGGTGACCTCAGTATTCCTAATATCTATTCAAATAATTAATGATATGGTACTACAAAAAATACATATACGTTTTTAGATTTTGAGAACCAGAATATCATTACTAAAATAATTCTATAACATATTTTAGGAATGAAAATTCATGAACATTAATCATTATTCATAGATTGAATTAATAAAATATGATTAACATGATCCCAGAACTTCTATTGGGCAATATTCCATAAATGGAAAGGAAGTTTTTTCTACATTGCCCCATCTTGATATTGTTTAAGCATTTATTAATGGAAAACTAATTTATTCTCTTTAAAACACATGCATGGTTGACCTTTTATCCATATTCATATTAAACTCTTATTCCCCGGAAGAATGTAACATGGTGTTTATTTCCACAACAATCACATGTGGGAAAATATATTATTCCATCAATATATTTATATATATTTTTCTCAGACATTATTTCACACCCATTTACCATGAGTCAGCATCATATGGGGTTTGTTCATAGAACTAGAAACATCAAACATATTTCATATTTATGATGACTCATATACAGTAACACCCCAAAATTCTAATGTATGAACCTTATATTTGATTACAAGCATGAAATGTGACACAAAGAAATTAAGGTGATATGATACTAAATATATTAAATATATATACTATTTTAATTATATTAGATTCATTTTATATTTTTCAATTCACACAACACCAAGTTAGTGAGTGTTACACTCAAGAAATTCATTCTTTCATGGTTTCTATTGCACCAAAATATGATTTTTACTGAATAATAATAAATTATTAATAAATTATTAATTAATATAATAAGATATAAACAATTTTTTATTAATAAAATGAAATAACATATGAAATTAAGTGTTTTATATAAATATAAAATGAATTCATGGGTTACCAATTAATTAGAAACAAAAATAATAATAAATTTGAAATCAAAATAAGTATCATTATTTTTATGCTTTTAATGTATTTTTTTATCAAAAAAACATAAATATTTACAATTATTTAATTATTTTAATGATATATATATATATATATTATAAATTCAAAAAAAAATTATATTCATCTATTGGGTTTGATATATTTAATATAATCACTAACCCAATTTTCCACAAAAAACATATATTTTTTATAAAGTCAATTCTTTTGACTGTTCACGGTGAAAACTTTTTAAATTATTGTATTAACACTATAAATGATGTATTATGATAGATTAAACTTCATCATTTAAATATAAACATAATAATTAGGTTAGGGTGAATTTTATATATGTTTTGGAAACATTTCATTTTTAAACCAATAGTTGAAAATATTGGGTTCTAGTTCAAAACTGCATTTTCATCTAATTTAATTATAAGGATAAATTATAATTATAATATTTTTAATTAGATAAATTATTTATCAATTAATATAATTTATATTTTTTTAATAAAATTTTCTTTGAAATGGATAAGAAAAAATACAAAACCATCATAAGTTTTTACTTTAAAAACCATCATTTTCATCCTGCATGTGGGATTAATTTTAAATTAATCTCCAAAACATATGTGACAGGAAAATGGAAAATTGAATCCATATTTTGAATTTAAAGAATTATAATGTATAATAATACCAAAATATTTTATTTCAAAAATATTAGAGTAACTGATTAAAATTATTTTCAACAATTGAGTTTAAATTAAGCCACATAAGTGACTAAACCATAAATAGAAGGCCTAAAATGACCTATATTCTAGTCCAAAACCTATTTTAATGGAATATATCATCCATGTAATCACATTTATATAATGTTTTCATTTATTGGATCCACTTTAAATAATAAAAACGTGAATGTAATTTCATTGTTAAAATTGTACATGAGTTCCACTCCTCTGCAATAAAAGGTCCTCATCTCCTCCCACATTCTCACATAACTGAAGCCATTATGGATCTAAAAATACCATATAATATATCTCATAAAATTTCTTCTCCTTATCCTAGTAGCCAATATTTTCTAAAAAATTGATCCAATTTATCTTTTGGATGAAACCAAATGGTGTTACCCGATATAGAGGTAACATTTTTCCTTATGTTTTTTAGTTTCATTTCCATTATCCACTCTATATACTCATCATATTATATTAATACATAAAAACACATGTACCATCAATATAATATGATTATTTATGTTAATATTTTTACATATTATTATAAACACCTCCATCCAATGTGTAACGAACATTCTAATTCTGTGTATGAAGAATTACTGCTTCCCAAAATGATATATGTTCATTTTTCCTTTATCGCCTCTCATAGTGGCCATTATGATTGATAATATATTTATATATTCTATATATTCTATATTTAATTTCAATTAATTCATTAATTTTTACTTATAAAATAAATTTATTCTTTCCATATAGAGTAAATTGGATAATTTCATTTAAGGAAGTGCATACTATTGCCCCCAAAAAATGTTTTGACTCATTCATACTATTAATGGAACATATAAAATATAGTTTTAATAATCCATTTAAACATATATAGCATAAATAGGAATATTTATCAATAATATAAACATTTATCAATTATTTTTAGTCTTTTTCTACAATAATAAAATTAAAGAACTATTCGTGCATGTGCACGGCCTATTGTCCCCATGAACGGTGCACATTTTTTAGAATCTATATATTCAAATGGACTACTATAGTAATATTAATGATTATATATGAATATTAATCCACTTTTACTTTATTTAGATGTTGAAACCATTACTTAATTAATGATAACAAAAAATAACAAGATAAAAACTATTGGAGAAATATAAGTAATTTTCACCTAAAATAGTTAAATTAATGAATATTGTAAAAAAACAGCTAATGAGATATTATAAAAATATAATATATTTTGGTTTAAAAATATGAATGGTTATGATATTCATGGTTAATATATTTCAAGACGTCATACCGGTGGTTAAAGACCACACAAGAAAACAAAAAAATGTAAGGGAATTTCATATCATATTTTATTCCATTGAGGCATATTTTTTATTATGTACCGATTTCATTTTAGTTATTTTACATTCCACTATGAGCATGTTATATCAGGATAGCGCTTATTATCATGATAATATAATTATTTCATTATGTGGAAAATGATTCAAATATTTCAATTTGGATATGGTTACTTCTGAATTTTTAATGATTGTTTCCCTAAAAAATTTCATAATGATTATATATGAAATCACACTTCCTTTTTTGATTGTTAACGTTCTCTCAAAATGAATAATTTATTGAAAAAAAAGTCATTGGAAATTTACTTGAATATATATATACCAAAAAAATGTATACTATTATTTCCTAAACCTTATATAATTTTACATCTGTTGTTCACTTTGAATGTTATTTGATTAACTATGGATTATTGATAAATTTTTATCATCTATTCTATTCAGATACATTTTTATAAGTCACATTTTTTATTTAATATATGATTAATTATTTCAATATAATATACAAGGGTTGGGTATTATTGGAGTCGAGCCCTTTGGGTTGGGTACTAGTTAATGCTAGCCCCTCGATCCATTGCTAGTCTATTGATGCAAATTAGTCATCGAAATAGTACAAACTGTCTCCGGATGGTAAATGTAACATGTTCTATAGAAATGTGAAGTGTGATAATTATTATCTTACTATTCAGAACTCCATAATTATTTATCAATTATATTTGTTTGACATATCTATGGGTTCATTTCACATTATTTTAATTTATTTAATGGTATGTGTTTTCAGTTTTGTACCTTGTGATATTGATATTTCTTTATCGAGTTATTTGAACGGTATATATTATCATCTATTTTGCATGACCTGTTTGTTTTCTTTTTGATTCAATATTTAATCTATAGTATATACCCATACAATTAATATGAGATCGACCATATTATGATTCATAAAACAAGGTTATGTAGAAGAAATTCATCAATAATCAGTCATGGACATGGTTTATTTTCTCTTTATATACCATTATTTATTTCGTATTTCACAATGTATTATGGGTATCATGTATGTAATATATAATTCCATGACATCTAAAATTATCAGTCCTCCCGGATTTGATTCTTTTTAATAAAGAAAATGTAAAAAATTAATGCACTTGATCCAGGATTTTGAGGCCAGGGCCTTATTGTTGGAATCAAAGGGTGTTTCATAGCATCCATGGAAAATAGATTTTGTATACATTGATTTGGGAGCACAAACTTGTGTAAATCATTATGGATATGTATAAATAAAAATCCTATAATTTTTAAGGTGGTTATTAAGTTGGTATTTTTACAAATTAATCCTTGTTTGAATTCTAAAACTAGCTGTGATTCTGGCATAGATGTAACTAAGAGTAATATCTATGACATGGGGTTCTATGCCAGACTCGAGGTATACTGGTACATGATAAAATGCCTTAATGCACACTTAGTATGACCCTCCTAAGGGAAAATCATAGGATAATTTACATTCTATTTATCTACAATTATGGAGTATTTAAAACAAATGATACAACCAAATTAATTTCATTTTCTGATTCTCGGATTTCCTAAACATATATTAATGGTATGTTCTATAAAATATTTAAGTTATACAATATTTATAATTTCTGGAGCTAATGCAGTATATTATATTTTTTTTATAAATGAATATTGTTATATGAATAATGTCAATCCTCATTGCAAATTTTAAAACATTCATGTTAAGGAAACAATTATATATGGCATTGGAATAGATAAAATAATGTCAATTTTGGGGAACTAAATCAAGTTATGAAAAATTAACTTTCCCTAATGTTACATCCTATTCCACAAATATAATAACCTATTCTATATCGCTTTATACAGAAAAATCACATTCCTTTTATTGGTAAAACTAATCCAATTACAGCTGATCAAAATATTAAGTCTCTTGAGAAGATGATTACGACCTTGGAATGCATCAAAATGGAAAAAGTTACACTTTCAGTCTATTATATAGGTGGTGATGTTGATTAATTATTGTCTATGATCCAGAATTCTGTGGAGGAATAATGATTTGAACTCTTAGAATGGTGGACTTTTAAGGAGATATTAGTTGATAAATACTTTCATAGTGACTACTAAATTTAGATGATGAGGATGTTCAGTAACTTATATAAAAAAAAGAATAATAGAGTGTTTAATATTATGAATAATCCAATAACAGGTTACCTAGGTATGCTATAGATTATATATGTATCACGAAGTGAGTGATCGAACAATTATTTGAAGGTCTTAATCCAGGTCTCATAAGGGAACTCGATTCTCAATATTATTCATCCAATCAATAGATCATTTTATGTTCCATCAAAACATAGATGGAATTTTCATGAATTAATATATTAAATGGAATCCAAGAAATGAAGAGAACATATATAAACCATGAGGTAGTGAATGTGTTAACAAGGATAAAGGGAAATAATGATTTCCAACTTTTTATTACTTTGGAAAAAATCACCCAATTTAATTCTACAACTGATATGGATTTTGGTATAATTGAAGAGAAAATGATCACCAGGAAAAAATGAAAATAGATGAGTGAAAAAGATAATATTCAATGCTAAAATTGCAATGAGAATTATAACTATAAAAATTAATGTCCCAAGCATTAAGGTAAGATACCACTGTAAAGGATAATGGATCATGGTCAAGCATATTTAAATAATATGAATGAAGGGAAATGATTTATGTACTTATGTAATTGGACCTAATAAAAATATTGTAAATATATATTTTTTTATAATTTTATCATCATATAATTTATGAAATATATAAGGATTTTATAATTGAATTTTTTAAGGATTTTTTAATCATATGTATATAGAAACCAAGAAAATATATTTCGTAGAAACAAAATATTGTAGTAAAACACATGATTTTGGGAAATAAAACACTTAATATTGTCATAATGTTGAGATAATGATGAAAAACTAATTGATTTGGATAAGTGTTGACTATGATGGAACTCATTGATGACTTGTCAATAAGTGTTCTATGCTACCATTGATAGAGTTTGCAACACTATTGTATTTAAGGAATGTATTACATAATAGGAGTCTTAGATAAGGAATAAGGTAGAATTAATGATTCTAATATGGGTTTATTAGAATCAATGTAATTAATATATTATCAAAGTATACAAAATGATGTTATTACTTTTTTTAGAATGTGACATTTTAGTGTTAATTTATATTGATTCAAGGATAATGATAAGTTAATTTTGTAAATTTAGTGTCTCTGCTTCAAAAAGAAATTGGATCAAAATCCGCTGGAAATGTTAATAGTTTATAAAACGTTATAAGAAGATCATTTGATCATATTTTATATGTTAATGTATTACATCACCATAAGATTCACCATGTGGTAAGATATAAAGTAGAAAGTGATCAAAGAGTAATCAAATGAAAATATTATGTTTATTTTAATTGACATTTATTTATAATCTTCTAGGGTGAATGAATTATTTATATATAGAAATAAATGGTTATGAAACACAAATTAGGTCATATTATTAATATATTTAATCATATCAAAGTCCTTTAATTAAAAAATTGATATATATATTTTTTGTTAAAATCATTCATTTGAACATGTTTTCTATAACTCTATTATAGAACATGATTGTTGTACATTTTATTCCATATCCATGTTTCCATTTTCCACTCATGTTCTCCCACCAAGGAACCTAGATATGTGACATTTCTTCTTTCCTTTTTATCTTATTTTGAATATTTTATATTATGTATTTTTATGATGTAGTTACTTCAAAAAAATTTATTTTCAATCCTTCTATCATCGAGATTATTTTTAAATATTGAGGATGCAATTTAATTAATGTGGAGTTAATATAACACCATGAAAATCTAATGTAAGTACCTCATATCCGACATCATGCATGAATAATGACCCCAAAACATAAAGGGATATAATTCAATGATAAAATAATATTTTTTAATATAATAAATATTTTTTATATATTTTATATTTTCCAACTGACAGAACACTGAGTTATTGTTCTAGACACTCAAGAGAAACCTTCTTCGATGGCTTTCATTCCACACAAGACCGTGTTTTACTAAACAGTAAAATATTATTAAAATATTTTTCTTTGAAATATTAATATATAAAATATAATATTGAATATAATAAACCAAATTATTAAAATAAATAGTTTTTATAAAAATTAAATAAATTCATTGTTCGCCAAATAATGAGGAAAGAAAATAATAACAAATTTTATATAAAATGAAATATTATGTTAATGATTAAAAAGTAGTTTTTTTCATAATAAAAAAATAATTTTATTTAACTATAAATGTTATATCTAATATAAAATATATTTTATATACATATATTATGTATTATATGCATAATATAAGAATAATCCCATCTTACACAAAAAAACATATTTCTTTATAAACAAATTCATCAATCTTTTAAAGAAGAACCCATTTTAAAAGAGTTATTTGACAGAAATATTAATTTAATATTTCATGATAATAAATATATTTGAATTAGTAAAATAATAAATAGGATTGAGTGAATTTTTGATATTTTCTGAAATATTTCATTTTCAAATGAATAAATAAAAATAATGAAGTGTAGTTCAATAATGATTTTCAATATATATTATTTATTATGTTACATTACACGATTAATTGGTTTTAAAGTCTAAATTGAAAATATTTCATATATAAATACAATATATTTCATTGGAATCTATTTCACTATGAAATTGATTATAAAAACACATCAAATAATCAGATGTTTTTACTTTTAAAACCATTATTGTGGTAACTTCTAGGGGGTTAATTTTAAAATAATTTCTTCCTCTTATGGGATTGTAAAAAATAAAAATATATTCAATGTTTTGAATCATAAAATTTTTAAATTTCTAATACGACCAACTTTTTTTTGAGAAGAAATATTAGTGGAACTGATTAAAATTAATTACAGTGATTAATGTTAAAAGAATCCAAATAAGGGACTAAACCTTGCAATTAAGGCCTAAAACAACCTATACTCATGTAAAAATGCCATTGTATAGAAATATAAAGACCTTATCTTCTATTTTATTTAATTGGGTCTATTATTGGATCCACATTCATAATTAAAAATGTTCATGGAATTTCTTGGTACTGATATTACTGAGTGGTACTACCCCTCTACTATAAAAGGACCTCCTCTCCCACCACTTCCTCATAAAACAGAAACCACATTTTCTAAAACCAGAACATCCAAAATAAATTCTATGAAACCTCATCTACATCCTATACCCCCTAAGAAGTATTAAATCCACAGATTCTTTGGGATGAAACCAAAAGCAATTATACGATTAAGAGGTAACATCCTTCGATATCCATTTTATTTTCATTTCTATTATCCAATACCTATAATATTATTATAATATGAATAAATACTGTAAAAAAATCCTAAGTATTCTAGTATGTTTTTAGGTTAATATTTCTACCAACATATACTCACACCTCCATTTAATGGATAATAAACATATTATTTATATGTGTGGTGAATTTTTTCCTCACAAAATGAAGAATGTCAATTCTTCCATTACCTGTAATCGTGGTGTCCATTATTAAGGAAACCTTATTTATATATTATATATATGATATTTATAATTTATTTATAGTTATATTATTTTTACTTAGTTTTTACATGTATTTTTTATATCTTATGTAAATATGACAATTCTGTTTGAGGATGTGTGGACTTCTGCCCTTTGAAAGTGATATATCTCATTTAAACAAACATGGAGTCCACAAAGGATGGTTTTAATATATCTATGTAACATATATAACATTTATATGATATTGGATTTTTTATATAAATATGTATCATTTAGTATTTATTCTTTTAATGTAAGAATGAAATGAAATAAGCCTTCATGCATATGTGCGACCTACTAACCCCATGAATGGAGCACAACATATCCAATCGTTAAATTTAATTGACTACTATAAATAAATTTATAATGATTATATATCATAATATATATATGGATTAAAATTTTGAGATGATTAAACCATTATATAATTAATTATAAAAACAAATAACAAATTAAAACATTCTTAAGAAAATTATGTAATTGACACCTAAAATATTAAAACTAAAGAAGGTTGTTAAAAAACAGGTAATTAGATATTATAATATGTTAATATATGGTATTATTTATATTATTATGGTTACTATATTAGCTAGTAATATATTTTAAACAACTATACATGAGGCTTATGATCAATAAAATTTAATTGTACGGTAATGTAATTTCATCTCAAATTAAATTCTATTAAGACTTATTTGTTATTATGCACCAATTAACATTTATTTAGTGAATATATTTCCTTTTTCATGTTATATAATGAATCCAATTATTCTCATGATCGTATGTTTATTACATTATGGAGATTATTATTTAATTGTTTCAATGTTTTATGGGACACTTTGGAATATTTAAATATTAATCTCCTCAAAAATATTATTAATGATTATTTATGATATATCAGTTCCTTTTGAAATTGATAAAATTATCATCATAAAATAAATATATTGTATTAATTTTTCATTATAAATTTCCTTGAATATACATATTCTCACACAATCATTATTATTATTTCATAAACCAAATATCATGTTAAATATGGTGTTCACTTTGATAGTTATTCGATTAATTAGTTATTATTGATATATTTTTGTATTTTATTCAGTATAGATACATTTGTATAGGGAAATTTGTTTATTAAATATATTAAGAATGATTTGGATATTAAATACAATTTTTTAGACCATTTATGGCATGCCCAATTGGTTAGAGACTAGTTAATTCAATCCCCTCAACGCATCAGTATTCTCTTAATGCAAATTATTCTGATATATAGTTTAGACTATATCATAAAAATAATGTTATCATGTGCTTGGGAAACATGATTTATAATAATTAATAATTTACATTATTGATATTTTTGTTATTATTTATCATTGATATTTTGTGTTAACATATCTATGGTTGAATTTAATTTCCATTTTATTGACTTAATGGCATGCTTTTATTGTTTTTTACCATTCAAAATTGATATTACCTTATATATTTCATCGAATGGAATTTGATATCTACTATTTACATTTCAATTTTAACTTATTCTTATAGATTCATTATTTCTTCCTCATTATAAACCCTTACTAAGAATTTGAACTCACCCATACTAAGTTTAATTTCCACATGTTATATTGGAGATATATAAGAATAATACTTTAATGATGGAATTCATTTATGTGACATGTTTTTTTCTAATTTAAAATTTATTATGGGTATAATTTATGTAATTTGAAATTTCAAAATTGATAATTTGATAGGTCATTTAGGATTTTATTGCATGAAATCAGGAAAATTAAATAAAATAATGCACTGTCTCCATGCTTCTTTGGTCAAGGTGTTAAATGTTCATGCTTTTTAAGGGTAGACAGTCATTGGTGAACTTTGAAAATGATACCTGAGAACACCACCGGTCCAAACAATGGGATTTATTTCCCACAAAAACATTCTAATGGGAATTTTTAAGTATTCTATTACTCATTTATAGATTATATTTAAGATATGTTCATAAATCATTTATTAAATCCCAATTATGGCATGGGTCGACCTGGAATTAACAATCAATTTTTAGCATGAATGGAATTATAAAAATCTATATATGTCTGACGATCCTCATTGACAAAGATATCTATATGTCTCTGAGTTATCCATTGACTTTTGTCTTTAATGGATGGACTATAAATTAATTGGATTTTTAATATTACAATGGCTTCTTAAGCCACAAAATTGTGTGATCTAGAGTTTATTATTAATTAGAGAGATGAGTGTTTTTTTATGACGATATTTGGCCTATTAGATGGGATTATTATATATTCTTGCGAAAGGAATCAGAAAACCTGTAGTTTGGTGCCACTTAACATTACACAATACACATTTTAAGGAAATCTAAGGACAATAAAAACACACAATTTATTGACATGCGGTTAGGGAATCAAAGAGATATGTTACTACAAAATTATGGTAAGGAATATATGTCGATTAAACCATATAACCAAAATTGGGTGTGGGATCCCTGATTATACATGAACCTACTTGGAATCTTTCCATTTATGAATTCATGGAGTATTTGGGATGTTTTTATTGACTGCATGAAGGAATAATATGTATCCCAATTGTATAAGAATCAATTATGTTGTCACTATGTTCTATTTAATGACATATGCTCATTGAGGACCCTTTAATGTTAGTCCCACTAGGAATGTTTCCCATTATGAGGGTTGGATATCATATTATACCTAACAATAGGACCTATTACCTTCTTCATCAATATTATGGCCCCTCTTACAAAATAAATATTACGAGGCTTAAACCATAGAGATGTTTTCCTAGTGGGTTGGAAACATGAATTTGAGGGCACACACCAATAGATTCCCTCTAAAAGAAGTAGATAAGAATATTATGAAATAAGAATCTTTGTTGATATATTTATTAACCATGTGGATTTCATGGCCATCACTAACTGATCATTCGGTGTAACTCATGCTCAAATTTGATAAATAAGATTGAGATGATGATATTGTAAACTAAATGAATTTTATTTAACTGGTGGTAGAGGTTGAGGATTTGATATTCGAAGAGTAGGATTTGATGTGCCCATCACCTCTACAATTTTTCTAAATACGATAGTCAAATATATATATATATATATATATATGCATAGCTACGAAACAAAATAAATTGAAAATGGAATAATCCACGAAGGAAGATGTTATATTTTTCTACATAATATATTATGATAATCCACAAACCATAAAATCGAAAAGAATGTGTGCACCTCTACACATCATCCAAGAACCAGGGGTCCTAGGTCTTTGAGAAAATGAGGGAACAAAATATTACTCTCCATAATATCTATGACAAAGAGGTCCATGTAGCTTCCCCTGGTGTTGGCCTCTCAGGAAGGGGGGATTCATAACTATATGTTGCATGAGGTCCTTATATGACATGTAGTATAATTACGGGACACATCTGACAGAAGGAATTCTTAACTAAATGAGATACACACTAATGTATCTATCCCCATGGTCAGGAATGTATGGAGTCTTAGGTGGTGGATTTAATTTTCACCCCCTTAATAAAGGTGTCCAAATAAAGATGGGATCCATCATTTTTAGATTGAGGTATGTATTAGAAGTTTTCTCCCAGAGGACCAGGAATGGAATATAGATGGTGCTCACCAAAGGGAGTACTGGGAGAGATGATGATCATTTTTATATGGTATAACTAGTAAGAACTATATGTTCATAATGTAAGGTTTTATTGTGTGACCTTGAGAATCATTCAGTTATGTAAAACAAAAGAGACAACATTTGGGTGATGTATTTCTTAAGGAATCTATGGTATCCTCTACTGTCTCTGGAGGAGTCTCACACTTGTCCCAAATTTTGTGAGGTATCTTCATGTTATTTGTTTATTACATTGGGTTGGGTGTCCTCATTTATGTGTCTTGTATTTCATACCATGGAAATACTTTTATCCCACTATCCATATTAGTTCCCTATTTTATTTAGTTTCATATAGGTTCCTCAAATATTTTTGGGGGCCTAAGAAACGACATTATGGGACTAGAGATAAAAAGAATCTTCCATTTATTCAAACCATAAAATAAAGAGTTACATGGTCTTATTAAAATTAAATAATGGGAACCTAGTAAAATGGTGTCTACTGTGTAGGTACATCATACCTGTTTCCCATTCAGGAACCTCTCTCTAGGATGGCTGATCCTTTAGAGTCGTGCAAGTAGTGGGATTGTGTTAATTATAGGGAACATGTTGTGTACAATAATGACATCATATGTGAGTTACCTTGATCGTTTTGGGATTATTCATATATATAATACTTAAGTTTCTATTTATTAAAAAACAAATCCCTTGTATAAAAATGGTGTGTCACCATCCTCTATGTTCATCTCTTGATTCCCTTTAATTCCATAAGACTAATTGAATTATTTTTCAGTATTCATAGAACATGATACTATGTTCTCTTATGATGGGAATATTTATGAGACTAAATCTCTATAAAGGGATGCATTTGAACCAAAAAAAAAATTAAATACAACACTTCGTATTACATACACAATCTATAGCATGCCTTTCTATCATTGTAAAATCGGCATAACACATAGATAATTTTTATTTTGATGTTTGTCCCATATAATAGAATATTCTCTATATATCAGTCAATTTCTCATGAGGAATATAATTCTCCAGGAAGAGTACTGTCAAATGCTTATATTCCATGTTTGAAATTTTTTATTCAACCAAATTATTTTAAATCGATGACCACCATTGATCCACATATCCTGAGGGATAATTAACAACCATGACAACTATCTTTAATTCATTACATCCAAATGTAAAAAGTATGTTCTCTATGAAACATATCCTTTACATAGATATAAATATAATTGTAGTCCCATTGAATAATTTATTATGATGATGCATAAATCCCCCATCCTACGTTACACAATATGGTGGATTTTTAGGTTTCTATATATGGGAATGTTTACTGCTCAAATTCTAAGTCATCTTTCCCAATATTTTAATAATTATTTCTATTTCTATTTCATATATAGCTCCAGCTTCATTATATTTTCATGGAGGGAAACTCTTATATAGTGTTTATGTGTTAAAAATAATTTCATTCCTTCCACTAGTCACTATATTTAAATAATGGAAATAATTGATTATATAATAACATTATCAAATTTAATGTATAATCATAATACTACTAAATGACTAACAAGAATTGAACAAAAAATAATGGATACTCATGTTTTCATAAATATGATTTATTTAGAATGTAATAGAATAATATTTTTTAAAATTATTTTGAGATGTTTTGTAATGAAAATATATGTTATCATATGCCTATCTAAATAGATAGTCCAATCAAGTTTTGATTAAGGTTTACTAATGTTTAATAGGCAATCCTCAAGATAATAATAATGATCTTTATTTTATGTAATTACCCTTAGGTACAACTATCCAAAAACTAATTCCACATTTTTTGTCCATACTAGAATGTATATAAAGTAAAATTAAAAAATACCTACAAATTTTTTTCGGAAGATCAGATACAATTATAATTGAGGATTATTGTATTGTTAAATTCCCAAATCTGGGATTTAATAAATATTCTTCCTGGGGATTCTACTAATCTTCCTCTGATACCAAATATAATTAACTGGGACCCAGAATGATGGATATGATTATTACGTTATAGAATTTTCATAGGATTAATTGAAACACTTATTAATGGATTGAATATCTGTGATTCCATATTAAATTAGATATATAATGAAATTTAAAATTAAAATTACATTTTCAAATATAAAATATAAAATGGGTTTTCTTTAGGAACTCAATTATTCCGTATAGAATATCCCTACATATCAATAAAGAACACTTCTTGGTATCTATTAAAAAAGAAATAATAAAAAAGTGGTGATCATTGAATATTGATATGTGTAATAATTTATAATAAGGTAACACAAATAAATAAGAAATATAATCATGAAATATAAATGACTAAAACTCATGTAATATATTAATTTATCTAAGAATAATATAGAACATATATATGATGATCATGAAATCCAAATAAATAATAACATAATCTTGAAACATATACATGTATATTATAAAAATTAAGATAATCCCAAAACATCAATGTCGGATATCAAAATAAGAAAGTCATAATTTAACACATCTGAATCATAGTGTCAAAAAATTTAAAAAACTATTTAAATTTGTGATTGTAAACTCGTATAATTTGTCTTAATGACTGTAAATACTATTGTGATCTATCTATAGTTAGACCTAACCATTCACATACTATGTCTAAATCATTACAAATTAGAATTGGGTGAATCATAATCTATAAATAAATTATTGAAATACTAATATATGAAATTTTAATAAATACCCCAATGAAATAATCATAATCATAAACCTTATGATGAAATATATTGAATGGTAATGAAATTTTATAGCCATAGTAAAACTAATAATAAATCCCAAAAGAATGAATAATAATGATATAAATACAATATATTCCCATTTTATCATATCTAAATTAAAGGATCATGTCATTAAATTATATAAATAACTTATACATGTATTTTAAATTAATTTTTTAGTTAAAAAACCATTTACCATTTAAATTATTAAAAGAATTATAAAATATAAATTTTAAATAATTTTATATGAAATTAACCAGTCAAGAAATTTACTATAAGCTTTTAATCATTTTGTGTCCATGAAAAAGTATAAATCCATTCATAGAGTACATGTTAAAAATGATTATGATAATATTTTTTTATAAAATACAATTGGTCCTTATTTTTATAATGACATGTTATTTCATTTTAATAAATTAGAAATCAATAAGGGTTAAACTGTTCATTAATAAATCATTATTAAATGGATAAAAAAAATTTGAAAACATTTTTAAATACATGGATTTGAAGAAAATTGATATTCGATAGAAGAGATAAATTAAGTTTATGTTTCTTAAAAACAATAAACAAATTTATGAATATATGAGTGGAAAATTGTAATATAAGTTTAAAAAAATTAATAACCATTGAAGAATAAAATTAATTGATTTATTTATATAAATATTAATTAAATATTATATGGTGTAAAAAATAAAAACAGTACATTGTTATGATGAGATTGGGAAATAAACCCATACCAACATGGTAATATTTGAATAATAACCACCATCAATAAAATAACACCATATAATACTTTAAATAACATGAATGTAAATATTTAAAATAGAAAATTTATCAAATAGGATATTATAAACACTATATAAAGGAATAAGTTGTAACTATTTAATATATCTCAGGGATGTTAAAGTTAGATGAGAAACCATTACCTCTATATCGACTTAATTTTTATATTTAAATACTTCTTATATTATAAATATACTTTTATTATAAATAAAATAGAAATAAATATTCCTATATTTCATACCATATACTATTTACTAATATATTTTCATGTCACTTTTAATAAAAATTCCATTTCTAGTGATATATGATTTATTCATCATTTATGTATTAGTTATTTAATTTTTAGTTTTCTTAATATGATAATTATTAAAACATCTAATGAATAATAACCATTAAATAAATATAATATATATTAGTTATATTTTTATTTATAGTAATAAATTATTAATATAGATTGAAATTTTATTACACCCTTTATATAGATAGTAAACTGCAGATAAGCATTAATATTATTTCAATTTTTCTCAATAGATATAATGAATGAAAAATAAAAAAAACATATTTAAAAAATAATTATAATTTAACATGTATAATTAAAAATAATCAAATACACCCTTATAAAAATCCACATAATATTAAAATAAAAAACATTCGGTATCGCTACGTGGTTGCGCAAGTCCAAACGTGTTCATATACTATGTAATTATTTCCAAGAAGATTGTAAGGTAAGAATTTATATGTGATATTATATTTCTAAAAGTATGAGTCGCGAATAAATACCATGTATATTTTATAATACTAACCATACTACCATATAAGAAAACATTCAGCTAAAATTGAACTAGAACACTTCGTTAGACAGTAGTTCTTCACCCAGATAAGAGACATTATCTTATCCCCCAATAAATGGAATGTAACATAGTATATGTTATTACATGTTTCCATAATGATTATAATTTAATAAAAATTATATAAAAAATATTTTAAATAAATAATTATATTAATCCTTTAAATAAGGTGAGGTGAAATGAATTACCTCGGTTCATGAAGCGACGGTCCTCTATATGTACCATCAGCCATTTTATTTCCCATTTAATAGATGTGGAGATAAAATATGGGTTATTACATTGTTCATAAGAACATATTAGTATGTTTGATATATGGTTCTTTATATTAAAATATTTGATTAATTTTTTAAGGAAGATAAAAATGAAATATTAAAAATAAACACGTATATTAATTTTACCAATTCTTCAAGAAGCCACATTATAATTAAGTCTAAAGAATTATTAGGAGAAATTACCAATAAAAATGACATGTATTATTTATGGTGGAAATTAAACAATTTATTTTGTTAGATTTTCATGGAATAAACTGTATTTTCATGTGTGATGTGGGGAAGGGAGTGGGTATCCCTTAATAAATGGGGGAGAGGATGCACAAGAAACACTTTTTAATTTTTAGGTTAATCCCACACTATAGCCACTCCAGAAACCAAAAAAATTGATAATTAGTAAAATATTAGAGGTCTTAATTTCAAAATATTGACATAAAATGGTTTATGGAAATTTTTTTATTTATTTAACCCTTATCTTCTTATTTAAACCCCATTACAGTAAATACATTTAACTTTAATTGTGGAAATTAAATTTTTTCAGTTTCACAATTATTTATGGTCAAAAATTATCATTTCCACAGGAGATAATATTAATAATTATTATTAAAAATATGGAATTTAGTATTCCAAAATCAATTCAACATTGTGGATGAATGAATTTTAATATAAAACCCCATATGTGATGGAATCTATTTTTTCAAAATATAAAATCCTAATACGTATAGAATGATTTAATATAAAAATACAATATTAAACAGATTCACGTGGCATAAATTAATTAAATTGTAATATAAGTTTACTAATTTTTTCTTCAACCCAATTTCATATATAATTTATATACATAAATCATTTATACAGAAATTAATTTTAAATAAAATAAAATATTTATTATTTAGTAGAAATTTATTTTTTTAATAAATTTTGAAGAAATCAACTAAATAAAATATTGACATGTAAATTTAAGAATATATTCTTTTTTCAATTTCAATTTTTAAAATTTATTAAAATTAAAATTCAATTATCTTTTCATAGCACAACTACTCATCCATTAACGAAAATATAGGTTTTTAAAAAATTAATTTTTTTCTATTTTATTTGGCTTTGTTTTATTTCTAATAAACAAATAAAAATGAATTTATTTGAAACTAGTGTAAACCATTTTATAATTATAATTATGTTATTTATATGAATATGGTTCATCTTAATAAATAGGTTATAATGGATAAGTTAAAATATAATATTTTAATAGAGTATCATGTTTCATTTATTCTTTTAATTTTTTGCATCATAGGTTATAAAATAGAATAAATTTTATGAAATATATTATAAAGTATCAAATTGTTATATTTTCATCTAGTCTTGGTTTTTATGCCATAAGTGATTTCGATTATCAAGTTTTTATTTTTAAATATTAGGTTGTAACATCCTAAATCATGTTAGGGAAATATAATATCTTAAAAAAGTTATTAAGGAATCCTAAATGTTTTTGAATGTCTTTATATACTTCTCAATAGTTAAAAAACATACGAACATGACAAAAAATGAACAATACATTACTAATAATTAATAATATAAAAAAAGGAATGCAATGAAAATGAAATTAATACTCTAAATGTTTAATAAAATGATAAAAAAAATGATACGGTGGGAAAAAATTGAAATAGAAAAACATTTGTGTTAAAAATCATTATCTCTCTTGTTGATCTAATCAAACTCATTATATCTATGAAATAAATGGACAACAAACCCATCATAACCATACATATGTGAAAAAAACTCACTAGGTATATCCATGATTGTATTTGGAAATATAAATATAACATAATTAATCAAGAAGTGATATATGTCATCTCTCATATTTTTCAACACATATTTGTTCAACTTTGAGTAAATCACCATACCATAAGGATGCCATGGAAAAAGACATTGTTTACAAAACAAATAAAAAAAATACATAATAAATACTTATGAAATCATTGTATATAAAAAATATAACTTTTTGATATGAACCGTATCATAATAACATATATATTGTGTCATAAAAAATAGAAAATGATATATAAACCATGAAAGAATAATAGAAATGAACATATTTTTTTTGGAAGAAAACATTTCGATGATTATTTCAAATGATGATGCTTGGATTTATTTTGTAATTGTTTTCAGAATATAATGGAATTATTTTGGAAACATTGTTATAATGATTTAAAAAAATAATCATTGAAAACAATCAAACATCCTAACAAATCATATGAGTTAAATAACTATTAAAATGCATTTATTAATTTTTTTTTTCATATTTAAGAAAACACATCAATGAAAAATTAAATGAATTTAATTTCATAAATGGTTAAAAATAAAAAAATACCCACAAGATTAAGAAATTTAAAAATATAATTTTTATAACATTTGTTATATTTTGGAATACATTTTTTTGTTAAAAGAATGTGTGTTGGGTGCTCAGAGGAGGTGAAGAATGAATGTATTGTAATTTTTTGCTGTAGAATTCTACAAGCCATCCAATGGAATACAAAGAGTTTATTTACCCTACTAAATATTCACTGGATAATATGTTGACCCACCAGATGTGTTGGAACTTTTCCTTGTACCACCATTCAACCACTTTTAGAAAGATATGGGATGTTCGTGTCATTATTTTCTAGTTAATTGGAAAAAGATTAGTATTTCATTCCCTAAAAACAATATTTAATAATCTCTAGTAACCATCATCAACCCCAATGGTACATGAATAAATCCACTAGATATTTATCATTTTCATGGGATCTATAGATTAATTTTTCAATTCATTTTGATCTTTATTTGATCAATGATTTTGAAAATTATATGAATGATTGAATGTTCCTTATTTAATCCATTTATCATCAAATTTGTTGTGGTCCTAGTTTATTTTTATGAATCTATGGATCATGTTATTATATATTATGATCAATTATAGATTATTCATGATTTTTTCCATGTCGCTATATCAATTATTGATCTTGGGGAATCACTAATTACCTATGAGTTATACATTGACCAATCATCTTCCTCAAACTAATTCATATATAAAATTGATTATTTGAAATGGGAATAGATGTATAAACCCTATTATCAATTTATCTAGTGTTTTCCTTCATTCTAGTTTACATATCCAATTATGGATGTAATACAACCCATGTATGAGGTGGGATGTTCAGTCTCAACCTAATGTCATATTAGTAATGATTTTTATTAGATTTTATAATTTTTTTTCTAATTAATAGTTGTAATGATGAATGAATTAACTAAAATGAGTTTATAAATTTGTCTTATATAAATGAACTTTTACCCTTAAATTGGTAAATGAAATAGGTTTACATTTCACTATGAAATGGTTTGAGAAATTTGTTTTCAATTAATGTTTTTATGAAAAATGGTTGAATGGAAATTTTATTCTAAAATTTAATTATCCATTATCAAATTGTTTTACATATGAAACACATTGAAATATCATGTAAAAATAAGAGAGTTTAGTATTTTTTTCGTTTCCTTATTTCAATATGGGGTTTACTCAAGCAAAGTTATTTATTTCCTTTTTCCATGGTTCTAAGGGGATGGATTATCTATTATAATATGTGGTTTTTCCATAGTGTTCTACTCCCTATTCTATAAGTCCAATGTACTAGGGGCTTATTCAGTGTTCACTAATATTGATTAATTTTAGAGGTTTGAGGGACCACATCAACCAAGATCAATATTAACCTAGTATCAATTATCATTATTATTTAGTTTATCATTGTCTAGGATTTGATAAAATATTGATGCTTGATTTGGTAATTTTTAAATAGTTCATTTTAAATTCTCTATGAAACTATATTTTCTATTTTTTTGTCATAATTGTGAATTAAGGAATTGTTTTAGCTAGATTTAGACATAAATATGAACCATTCTTGATCATTACATGTTTTTGTTATATTGATAATATTGGTATTATTTCATAGACATGTCCAGTAAAACCTGGATGGAATTTTAATAATCATTTTTTTCTAAATTTATACTCTATCCCTCGAGGGTGTGTATCCCCTATTTTATATAAAAATAAAATAGTTACCATAGATATGTTGTAAGGATTACATTATCTCAGAAACTATAGATGGTGGTTATATAGAGGGATGTTTAAATCATATAATTTAGAGTAGAAATTTTTTATTTTTCTGCCAATTTTTTTATTATTATTTTTGACATGTATAACAATTTGTTTGTCCTAAAAATGTTTTATCATATAATTCCTTTTCTGATGATCACATAACTAATTTATTGTTATCATTCATTAGGTGTATAAATATTGAAATATTTTGGTTTGTGAAAATATTATCTTAGATCTATTGTTTAATGCTCGAGTGGTCATCACATGACAATAGGGATCAGTGGTACTCGTAAAATATTTTCATGGATAGGTACAACACCAAGATGGATGGGATTTCTGGGTTTGAACATGACAATTATGAGTCATATGTTGCATATCCTCCATCTTGGATATTGGTTGGCGAAGATATGATTTTTGATACATATGGTTTACGATGTGGTGATTAACTTGAAAAAGTATATTTTATTGACTTTAAGTAACCGTATGATGTGAGTTTTTATGTCTCCTTTTTGGGACTTTGATCTAGAAAAGAATTTATTCATATCATATCATGAAATTAATCTAATATTATTTACTTTTCAAATAATTTTCATCTGTTTTATATATAAAAATTTATCTAATATTTCATTTAGGGATTCCCCAGGAGCATGTAGTGGCGAATTCACCTCAAAGTAACCATCTTCCTTATCTAAAAATACAAGATGTTATCCTATTAGTTGTTCGTTCCAAGCCCTAGAATGTACTTCCAATTCTAAAATCAACTATAGATGTGATACTAGTAGTTGTAGGATAATTGTATCTTGTATAATGGTTCATATTATATATTATAAAATATTTACAGGGTTTTTATTATCATTAGAAGTTGAAGGAATAACTGGAATCAATGATATAGTTATTTTAATTACATAAAATAATTTTCTTTTTTATGGTGAAGTGAACATAATTTAAGAATTAGGGTCCCATAAATTGGTCAAGGAATTATATTTTTTATGTGAATATTTTTATGGACTAGGAGATCGAATAATTCATGAACAATTTTTAGTAGTTCTTTACATAATCATGGATAATGGTTAGGTATATAGAGTTTAACTATTATTTTTCAAGATATTATTTAGTGAAAAAATAAACAAACAATTTTTTATGATTTGGTTCATTTTTCTCTTCTGATGGTAGTTGATAAGAAGATACATTATAAGAAATACACGAAAGGATTATGAGTTGATATTTGTTTATATGTGTTTTGGATAAATCACACCCACTCTGATGAAGTTTTCATTATGGAAATAATTAAATTATTGATATAATGGGAATATAATATTTTTCTAATGACATTCCTGCCATATAGTGGTTGTTCAGGTGGTAAAAAGGGATTAATTAGATGTGGAAAGATAATTTAAAGGGTATTGAAGGTAGTTCATAGGACATGCATTTTTCTGCATTATCATAATTAGATTGAATTGTTCTCATGACCTCATACAAGTGTGGCATGGTAGGACACAACTGAAGGAAATTCCTATCACCCATTAATAATTGATTTCCTTGTGCCTACTAAAGTCATATTTAATGATTATTACAGGTTCATTCTAAGAATATTTATTGTTATAGATAAAAATATCAAAAAACGATAATGGAATATTCAGAGGATTCAATACAAATAATGAACTAGATATATGATATTATAGATAATATTTTTAATATAGTGGAAGATTTTCTATGGATGTTGATGTGGGCCTATCTATATTGAGAGGTAATAATATTTTCATCTTCTATACACTATATTTATGTGTTGAAACAATGTATTGATCTCATGTGTTATATTATAGATCTAGGAATTCCTATTATAATGTGAAAGGAGAACATGTTTCAATGTCTATCATGTTATTTTTATTATAGTCGATGTGGAGTTTCTAGTGGCCTTTTAAGTTCACATTTTTATGATTTTATGAAATATCATTGAGATAGATTTTGTGGATTCTCAACAAACTAATACTGATTATTAACATAATTATTTTTAAATATTTAAAACCAATGACATCACTTATGTGATTCCTGTATAGTTAGATATGAGAAATTTATTTGAATAGACTTCATGCATAGTGATCAAAGGATTGTTATCTGATGTTATGGTTGAGCCTAATGTTGTATCAATATTTGTTGTATTCCCTCAATATTTTTAAAATTTTAAAATACATTCTATGATTAGTTATATTGGAAATCACTAAAATGGAATGTTGAGTTCCCATTAATAAGGTTCCTAGTCCCTAGTTAATGTCTAGACCCTTTAAGCATATGGAATCTATAAATTTTAATGAGATCAAGGTCCCATCATATGGAATATTGTTATAAATACTTGTTCTCCCAAGTTAGACTCCATGGATTTTCATTGCACTTATTTCCTAGAAGGCTGATAATTCACTTCATGTATAGATATACTATCAAAATCATAATCGGTTAATCGTAAATAACATATGTCATTTGACACGTGTATATGACATATCTAATTATTCAAGTATGAAATGTTTGTTTTCAAAGATAGATCTTGGTTTAGGTTATCATCATCTCAATGTTAAGGATTCCGATATCTAGATGAACAATTTCAAGTGTACGTATGGCCGCAATGAATATCTCATGTTTTATATTTTCCAAACTAACTCTAATGACATTTTTATAGATTTGATGACATATGGATTCCACCAGTATCTCGATACCTTTGTAGTTTTATTTTTGGTATGATATCATTGTCTATTCAATAATTGAGGAATTGGATGTCTCACATATGAATGTAGATTGGGGAATAATGAAGAGTAACCAAAATTATGTGGAGCTGTTGAAATAAATTTTCCTGATCTGAAAGGTGACATTCTTAGGGAATATAATTTCAGAACATGGCAGCTTAGTTGATCATGTAGTGGTTATGTTTTTATTTTCATTATTAGAACTAAATTATAAATTTTCAATAATGATATTCCTTGTCTTAAATAAGATTCCACATTTTATGAGTTTAAATATTAAACAACCCATGTTTTAAATAAAAGATTTATTTATTAAATTATTAATTTTTATTAAATCACAATTATTTATAATAAATCAACATTATGAATTAGTATTGAATTATCAATTCATGAAATCACTAAATAAATTGTAATGATAATTCATAAATTATTATTATATTTTAATTATATTATAAATTTAAATAAATCATTATTTTCAATAAAATTATATTTACTATTAATATTTCAAATATTTCATTTACAAATGTGGTTTAATTTTAAATTAATATTTTTTAAAAAAATTGGATTCCACGTTAATGGATAATTTATAATTTTGATGTTTGAATTACAAGATAATGTTTATAAGTATTATTTTAAATTATAAATAATTTAATTTCAAGTACATTCGGATAATTATATTATTATATTGTAAATTTATTTTACAAATATATGAAATAATTAATTTTATTTAATTTCAATTATTATAAATATATATTCTTTATATTATTTATGTTAAATTAAATGATATTAGTGATAATAATAAATAATAATAATACTAATAATAATAATAATAAATCGTAGATAAAAAAATATTTTCTAAATGAAATTTTATAAATATTTAGTGTTATTAATTTATAAATAATATTATTTAATTGTGAATAAAATTTAATATTAATATAATTACAATAAATGATCATAAAACAAATAAAAAATGAAATGATAAAGAGATAAATCTTATTTTTGGGGAGAAAATGCGGTTGGGAGCAAGGGAGGGAGAGAATAACCCGAAGCCAAAGAGGTCAAGAATATTTTGCCTTCAGGAGTCAAGGTCTCGTGTGTTTATGATTTTACCACTAGGCAGATTTCGAGTTCAAGGAAGAATTCAAGATCTTCGAGGAGGGATGTCACGAAAAGATCTCGGTTTCCATCTTGAATGGGTTATTAATCGAGTGTTATAATAAAGATCTATGTTGAATTAATTGTTTTCAATTAGTGGTGAGGATGAAGTTAGAACAGAGTATGAAGCTTTCATGAGTGAGATAGAGGCCTCTGACTATCTTTCTCATCTATATTTGAGATGAGTGGAGGATTCCAATGAAATTAGGTGGAAATAGGCATCAGATTCGGATATATCATCACGTTTTCCCATTTCAATGTAGGTTATGATTATTCAATTTATGTATATCTAAATCTCTTCCATATTCATTCTAAAATTATGATTTTTCAGGTTAATGGATATTTCCCACATTTTTCTTTCAATGTCTACATCGAATCGGTGGTTAAATTTTCTCAACAAGATATCATCTTTTATCCAAATTATTATCCAATTATGTTTATCTATTCATGTCATTGTTATGTGTTGTTATTTCATTTAACGGTTGATTGAATATATATATATATATATATATATATTATATTCTATTTCTCTATATCTACACATTCATTATAAACTGTGCTGAAAAATATCTTTGTTATTATTATATCTATGAATATTCTCTTGATTGATTTGAAAATATATTTTTCATTTTTTCTGTTGTAATATGTCAAGAAATAATTATTTTCCCTACATTCTAATGGAATCCATTATCATATATAAAGAAATTATTGAAAACATGATGTAAAATATATATTTAGTTAGTTTAGGACTATAAATATGTGTTCATGTTGAGTGTTTTAGAAGAACTATACCTATCTTCATGATGTTTTGAATAACTACCTCATCCATGTGTATCATGAATTTAACTCCCTCTTTGGGGAAAATTCATGCATTAGTGATTTCCACATCGTCGATTTAGGAGAAGTGTTCAAAAATTAAAATTTATCAAGGGATTGTTAGGTTTTTTTCAATATATTCTTTTTCTAAAATGATAAAAATATAATGGATGTTTGTTATTTATTTCATGATTATAATTTCTACTTTCTTGTTTGATGTAAGGCATATATTTTTATATATTACCAGTTCTTCAATAAGTATGGGATATGATTCTATTTATTTATTTGAAAATTATTAATTTTTATTAAGGATAATAATTGTGGAAACTATTGGTTGGTTTCATTAATTCAAAATCAATCATGTTTTTTAGTTATGAAAATATTGATATGTTTGTAGTAAGATTTTGTTCAGAGTTTTTTGAAATATAGTTTAATTATAATTTTCTTATTTAATCTTTTTTTAGAAAGTTCATATTATTACATATTTGTGGTGTATATATATAGACATATTTTTGAAAAAATTATGTTTTAATGTTATTTTATGTTAATTCATGAAAAGTATATTTCAATTTTTGTATGTTTTATTTAAACATGAACTTATTCATTACTTATTTGACATATATATATATACATTTATAATTTTCTTGTATATAAATATATTAAATAAATTATGATTAACCATGTATAATTTGGGTTATGAATTTTTAAATTAAGAATATCATAATTTTTTCTTACATGTCACACACATATCATGATTATGTCCAAATAACAATGGTTTATCATAGAACATCATTCATGTATATTCATATACTTTTATATACATATACTCAATATCATGGAATAAAATTGTATAGAAATGGATTTTTATCAGATTGGGAATGATATTTAAAATTTGTGGATGACAATTAGACATCCATGTCATTTTGAAAAGTCTGTGTATCATGATATTTTGTTGAACCAAGTCGAAAATTTAATTTCCAATGAAGTTTAATATTTATTTATTTATTTATATAATTAAAATTAAGCATATTTTTTCTTATATGATTATAAATATAGACATATGTATGTGTATACAATATATAGAAAAGTTTTATAATATTTTAAAGTAAAGAAACCCACTGAAAATGTACATAAACCTAAAGAAATCTTTGAATAATTTTAGAAAATCTAGCAGTTAATTGATGTAATGATGGAAGGATAATGATATTCAATATCAACATTTTATAAAATTATCTTATATTTACATTATCTAATAATTTTAAATAAATCATTATTTTAATTAAAATGATATTCTATATCAATATTTTAAATACTTATTTTAAAAATGTGGTTTTATTTTAAAATAATTTTTTTATTAAAAATGACTTGAACATTATGAAATAATCTATTCTTTCAAAGTATGAATTATAATATAATATATATAAGTGTTATTTGGAATTAGAAATATTAAAATTTAATGTATATTATGATAATTCTATTATTATATTATTCATTTATTTTACAAACCATATGTAAGAATCAATTTTATTTATTTTCAATTATTTAAATTATATATTAATTCGATGAATTATGTTAAATTAAAAAATATTAGTCATAATAGTAACTGATTATGATAATAATAATAGTACATAAATGGTTATTTATTAAATTAACTATTATAAATTTTTAGACTTTTTCATTTATAAATAACAATATGAAATTATTAATAAAATTTATTATTAATATTATTAAAACAATTTATAATGAAACCAATAAAAATGAAATGTTAATGTGATAAATCAAGGTTTGAGGTAGATAACATGGCAGAGTGCTCTAGAGGGTGAGGAGGACTAAGAGTTGATGAGGGTAAGCGTGTTTTATCTCTGGGAGTTGAGGCTGAGAAAGTGAAGGCTTCAAACAATAGGTGGATTTCCAGTGCATGGAATAAGTTAAGTAAAGTGAGTATGGATGTTGAGCATAGATCTATGGTTCAAGCATAGTTAGGTTCGGATTCAAGAGGTCCTATTCAGATCTAGGATGAATCCATGGTTATTGAGAAGCGATGAGGATGATGTTCGAACCGATTATGATGCCTTCATGATAGAGATTGAGGACATCGACTAACATCTAAAACTAGATTTGAGAAGCATATAAGATCTAGAGGAAATTTTTGCGGAAAAAGACCTTTGGATTCGTAAATCTCTTAAAATTATCCCATTAAAAATTAGGTTTTGTTTATTCAATTTATGTATTTCCAAGTCTCTTCTAGATTCATTTTAATGATTATTTTCAGGTTGCTGTATTTTTCTATGATTTTATTTTTTGTGTATACATTGATTAGGTGGTTTTTTTTATCACCTTATTTTCATCCTTTATCAGAATCATTATCTAGTAATGCTTAATTCATCATTTCTTTATGATGTAATGGTATTTTTTGCATGGTTGTGTGAATAAAAAATATGTTTTATTCAATTTCATTATATATGAATATTCATTGTGAATCAAGTTGAAAATGTCATTGTTCTTTAGATATCATTGAATCTACTATTGTTTAATGTGCATAAGCCTTTTTTACATTGTCTCTTTGTAATATACCAATATATTATTGTTTTTCTTAATAACTATTTGACTTAATAATAATGCATCGATAAATTATTGAAAAGATGAAAAAAATTATATATGTAGTGAGTTCAGGGCAATAAAGAGGTGTTTCAGTTGACTATTTTAGAAGCACTATGCATCTGTTTATGAAGCGTGGTATGACTAACCTATCTAAGAGCATCATGTTTGGTACAACTTATGCGAGGAAAATTAGTGGGTGGGTAATTGTTTTATCTATGAGATATGATTAGTTTTAGGTAGAAAAAATTTAGTAAGGGATTTCTTACATTTTTTTCTAATTTAGTCTTCTTCCCAAATGATAATTGTGCATGAGATATTTTTTATTTATTTCATCATTATAATATCTATTTTCTAGTTTGACATAGGCGATATATTTTTATCTATTACAGATTCATCAATTAGTAATGAATATGATGCTATCTATTTTTAAGAAAAATTGTGATTTTTAGTAAAAGAAATTATTAGGGAAATTGTTTTTAGTCTATTTAACTAATATGTATTCATGATTTGTAGTATGGTAAATATGGATAATATTTTCGTAAGATACTATTATGAAATTTTAAGATAGTATGTTTAGTTACTTTTTTATAATTAAATCTTATTTAAGAAATACCATATTATTAAATGTGTATCGTATATATAAATATTTAACAATGTTTATGTTTTAATTTGATTTCATGTTAATTCTACAAAAAGTATATTTCTAGTTATGGATGATTTATTTCAACATTAAATTATTCGGTTATTATGTGACATATATATATATATATACATGTATAATTTACAAGTACATATGTATTTTAAGTAAATTATTATCATCCATGTATTATTATTTGTATGAATTTATATATTAATAATATCATAATTTTCTTATATACATGTCAAACACATGTAGTGATTAAGTCATTATAACACTAATTTTTTATAGAACATCATACATGCATATTTATATATAGGTAGATACATATACTCATGAGAATTGCAGAAAAATTACAGGAAATGGATTTTAATGGGATTAAGAATGAGATTTTTAATACGTAGATAATAATTAAACATCCATGTAATTATGAAAAGTCTATATATCTTGAAATTTTTTTTACCCAAGTCAAACATATAATTTACAATGATTATTAGTATATATTTATTTATATATATTATTATATTTAATCATATTATTTCACGTATGATTATTTATATATATACATATTTAAGTGTTAAAAATATATATAAAAATGTATATAAGTATTTGATGTATGAAATACGAGTGAAAAAATGTACATATACATATATAAAGAATAAAATATTTTTATAAAATCTTACATATGAATGTTGTAAATTTGGTTTGGAATTGGAGAGTGGATCCAACCCCTCTTTATATTTGTATTACCAAGATAGCCTTCTGTGTTACAAGACTCCAAAATATTTTTTTATAAAAAACATGATATATAGTTATTTAGAAATAACAATAAATTTTTTTTAAAACAATTTGAGCATTAGAACATTCATAATATTGATTTATTTTTAATATATAAATAATTTCTATATTATTATAAATAGTATTTTCTTAAATTTTTTTTATGATATTATTAGAAGAATTTTTTAAAGAATTTTTTAATTTTATATTAATTGAATGATTTTCTATCAATGTATTACAACTACATAAAAACCCCTTACTAGGAAATTGTATGGTCAACCTTTATTTTAAAATTATCTTTCAAAGGTACATTAGAAGTTATATTTCAAAAAGAATAAATTTTAGAGTCAGTGAATGGAAGCCTAGTAGGAATCTGTTTAATCATTGTTCAACTCTGATAAATATAATGTGTGGTCTAACACACCAAAACCTAGGCTGCTAAAATTTCCTCATTTGTGTATATAGTTGTGTAATTGTTCATTTGTTTTTTTAAAAAAAATCACATAATTTATTATTACTGAGTTCAGAAGTGCAGGATCTGGCAGTTATAATTGGTATCAGACAAATGATATTGATAAATTTTTATATTAGATGTTATCTTTATCGGAATAATTTTCTATGTGTTATAATTTTTTAGCTGGTTGAGTCCCCTTTCAAATTCTACTATTTAATAATTATAAATACAGAAATAAAAATTTTTCTCAGTTCGAATGATTGAATTATTAGGCCAGATATAATTTAAGGAGAGGATAATGTAACATATGAGTTTTAAAGGAAATTTTAATTTATTTTATATTTATTTTTTACTAAATCAATGTTATTGTGAATAAGAAACATTATGACAGAGTATTAAATTATCAATTTACGGAATCAATAAATAAATTATAAGGATAATTCATCAAATATGATTTTATTAGAATTTTATAATACTTATAAATAATTCATTATCTTTATAAAATCATATTTTATATTAATATATTAAATAAAACATTAATAAATGTGTATTTATTTGAAAATAATGTTCTCTGAATCATGGATTGAATATTAACTAATGATATAAAATTTCTAATTATTAATTATAAGATAATTCATATATGTATTATTTTGAATTGTAAATATTTTAATTTCATTTTAATTTTGATAATCATATTATTAAATTATCAATTTATTTTACTAACCAAAACAAACAATCAATTTTATTAATTTTCAATTGTTAAAATTATATATTAAATATATTAATTATGTTAATCTAAATGATATTAGTAATAACAGTAAATGATGATGAAAATAATAATAATAATAATAAATTAAAATTAATTTTTTTTAAATGAAGTATTATAAATTTTGAGTCTTATTAATTAATAAATAAAAATATCATATTATGAATAAAAATAAATATTAATATTATTAAAATAATTTATAATGAAACAAATAAAAGTGACATGTCAAAGAGATAAATCAGGTTTTGAGAGTGAAAATTATATTGAGATCTCGGGAGGGTTATAAGGACCAAGAGTCAAGGATGTGAATCACATTCCATCATCGAGATACTAGGTTGAATGAGTGGAGGTTTAAACCATCGAGAAATTTCAAGTTCAAGGAATAAGTAATGCTAAGTGAGTATGGATGCCAAGACCAGATATTGGGTTTGTTCTTGGAAGGGATATGATTCAGGAGTTCTAATAATGATCTAGGTGGAATCCATGGTTTTCGAGCAGTAGTCAAGATGATTTTCAATCCAAGTCTAAAGCCTTTCTGAGAAAGATAGAGGTCCACAAATAACTTCCATGGCATGATTTCAGGCGTGTAGAAGATACAAAAATAATATTTGGATGATGACTTTTGAATTCATATTTCTCTTCAATTTTCCCCTATAGAAAGGATGTTTGGTTGAATAAGTTTATGTATATCTGACTCTCCTCTGGATTCGTTCTTATAGGATGATTATTCATGTTGTTTTTTTTCTTGCAGCTCTCATTTGGAGTCTACATCGATTATTTTTTTCGATTTTCCCACCTAGTTATCATCTTGTATTTGTATCATTATCTAGTTATGTTTAGTTGCTCATGTAACTATTATGTGGTGGTATTTTCTTTAGAAGGTTGAGTTCATCATAGTATCTTATATTCAACTTCATAGTATCAATACAATCATTGTGAACCATGATGAAGAATTTCATTGTTCTTTTGAAATATTCAAATCTCATCTTGTTTAATCAGAATATTTATTTTTCATTTTCCATGTTGTAATTTGTCAATGTATTATGGTTTTTCTCACTTTATTATTTCATTGATAATCTTCATCAATAAATTATTTACAAGTTGAAATAAATTACATATGCAATGTGTTTAAGACTATTAATAGGTGATTAATTGTGTTGGTTTTGAAGTACTATGCCTTCGTTTATGAACAGTTGCACGACTACCACGTGGAAGAGCTCCATGACTTGCACACCTTGTGTGAGGAAAATTATTGTGTGGTTGATTGTTTCATTTTTGAGGGAGAAAATGTTTTTAGAATATAATCTTTATTACTGGATTTCATACATTTATTTTTCAATTTATTCTTCTTCTCGAATGATTATTGTGAAATGGATGTTTTTTTTTATTTCATGATTATAATCAATATTTTTTTGATTGATGTACTAGATATATTTTATTTATCTATTATTGATTATTCAATTAGTAAGGGAAATTCCAAGAAAAATTTGGACAAATATTTATTTATAGTATACATTATTATTTTGGAAATCGTTTGTCGGTTTATTTAACTCCAAATCAATCATTTATTGTAGTAATGAAATTTTTAATGATATTATAGTAAGCTGTTGTTCTGAATTTTTAGAATAGTTTATTTGACTATTTTTTTAATAATTAAAACATATTTTAGAAGGGCCATATTATTACATGTGAGTGGTATATATAAATATTTATCAACGTTTATGTTTTTATTTGACTTCTTGTTAATTTTTCCAAATGATATTTCTATTTATCGATGTTTTATTTCTACATGAACTTATTCTATTATTATGTGACATATATATATATAGTTTTAGTATATTCATGAGTATAATAATTTTCAATAAATTATAATTAACCAGTTATTATTATATGTATGAATATATATATTAAGAGTAACATAATTTTATCAAATACATGGCATACACATATCATGATTATTGCAATATGAAAATAATTTTTCATAGAACTTCATACGTGAATATAAATATAGAGTGATATACATATATTATTTAGAATTTAATAAACATTAAAATAAATGGTTTTTTATAGGATTAAGAATGATATTTTAAATATGTGGATGATAATTAAACATCCATATAATTATGAAATGACTTGGTATCATCAAATATTGTTGAGCGAAGTCAAATATGTAATTTCCAATGATGATTATTAATAATATATTTATACATATAATTTAAAGTAATACTATTTACTTAAGATTATATATAATTATGTATGTGTATTCAATATAGAAAAAATGTCCACATGTTTTTTATGAAAGAATTCCTAGAAAAAATGTACATTTAAATAAAGCAACCATAAAAAGTATTCAGAAAATATGGAGCTTTAAAGTTGTAAATATTATAGGGAATTTATGTGTGAACCAAATACCTTGTTAAATTGGTAGTCCCAAGATACCTTTCGACATTTCAATATTCCCTTGTATTATGTTATCAAAAAGCTTACGTGTAGTTTTTCAGAAGTATCAATGGATTATGTTTAAAGTAATTTAAGCGTGTGTATTATAAAAATATTGATGTATTTTCAATATGTATATAATTTAAATGTTAATTTTAAAGATATTCTCTAAATGTATTTTTATGATATCATCAAAAGAATTTTTTAAATCATTTCATAATTTTTTTTGCAAAAACTGATTTTATAAAAAGGTATTTCAATGAATTTAAAACTTCTTACAAAGAAATAAAATTCTTACCCTTTATTTTAAAATTATTTTTCACAATTATCTTAGATGTTATATTTCATATATATTTTCTTTTAGAGCATGCACATGGAATCATAATAAGAATCTATTTAATCATTGTTCAACTCTGGTAAATTTAAGGTGTTGTCTCTTCCTCTATAAAGTAGACCGAAAATTATTACTCATTTGTTTTATGTATTTTTTATTTGTTCAGTTTCTTTCATAAAAAAATACTCTTCATTTATTAGTACTATGTCTGTAAGAGTGAGCTCAGTCTATAATTAATTGTATGACTAGAACTGTCTCTACATCCTTGGGTATTAGATGTTGTCTTTGATGAAAAAAATAAATACATTAGAATTTTCTTAATCTAGTCATTTCCCCTTTCTAATTCTAGTTATTATTAATTTTGACGATGGAAGATCATAATTTTATCAGTATTCTCGAATGAATTGTGAAGGTTCAATTCATTTACGGGGGGAGAATGTAACAACCAGAGTTTAAAAAACTAATTTATATATTTAATTATAATTTTTTATTATTTCAATGTTATATTTAATAATATAAAATTATCAATGATTATTGAATTATCAATTAAATATTGTAATGAATAATTTATAATGATAATTAAACAAATATGATTTTTCAAAAAAAATTATAATACATTTAAAAAATCATATTTTCAAGAAATTGATATTTAATACTTGTATTTTAAATACTTATATTACAAATGTGTTTTTATCTTAAAATAATATTTTACTAAAAAAACAGTAAACATTGACAAATAATTTATAATTTCAATATATGAATTATAAGAGAATATAAACATATATTTCTATTATTTTGAATTATAAATATTTAAATTTCAAGTACATTATGATAATAAGATTATTATAATGTATATTTATTTTACAAACCTTTTCAATGAACATATTTTTTAACATTCAATTATTATAAATATTTATTAATTATATTAATTATATTAAAATAAATTATATTTATAATATTAGTAATTAATAATCATCATTGTCATAAATGATAGTTAAAAATGTTTTTTTAAATTTATAGTTATAAAATTTGAGTCTTATTAATTTATTAATAAAAAAATTAAATAATTTATAAAATTTATTATTAATATTATTAAAATAAATAATAATGAAAAAATTAAAAATAAAATTGAAAGGGATAAATAATCCTTTGAGGTAGAAAATGAGTCCCATAGTGGAATCTATCACCCCTTTATTTTTCAAGAGTGAATAGGCAGCTTCTCTCTGGTCGGCCATGGGGTCTTGGGTTTTTACTATCCTGCATGCTCCTCCTTCCTTGAGTTACTGATAGGTTTGTTTGAGACCCCTTCAATCTCGGAGATGGAAAGTAAGGCACAATCTATTGTTGTGATTTCATCCTGTTGGACGTTGTGGATGGCGCGTAACATGGCCAGGTTAGTGAATCGTCACCCAGTTTATTCTCTTCATTTAAAAATGAAACTGTTACAGCATGAGTTGAGATCTCTTGTCAAGGGGGAGATCAATCCCCGGTTCTATGTAAACTGCTCGGAGATCGGTTGGTCATTCCAGTTTGCACGGTCTGTGGGTTAGTTGGCATCCTCCGGTGAATGGTCTCAAGCTCAATGTAGATGGGTCCTTAATTAATGGAAAACTGTGGGGTGGAGGACTACTTCGGAACAGTAACGGTTTGGTCATGGTGGCCTTCTGTTCCTTTTATGGTCTAGGTAGCTCTTTGGAAGCCGAGATGAGAGCTCTCCTCTCTGGGAATCTTGATTGCAAAAACCTCTCCTTGAAGGTGGCGGTGGTTGAATCTGACTCTGAACATCTGGTTAGTATACTGCATCGGAATATAGTTTCTCCTAGGAATTTTATTTAATTGGCCAGGTAGTGCTTGTTGGAGATTAGCCAGGGTTGTGTGGTTCGACACATCAATAGGGAGGCCAACATTTCAGTGGATTCTTTTTCTAAAGAAGGTAGCGAGCACAATAGGCTGATTGTTTAATCAATTTTGGGTTCGTTGCCTGTAGTTTGTAATACTTTTGTTGTGGGGGAATCTTTGGGTCTTCATTACTCTTGACCCCGTAGTTTGGGTTGGGCGATAGGTTGTATCCTTTATGCTTTAATAATTAAAAGTCAACTTTCAGTCAGTCCTTTTGGAGTGGATGTCGAGTGAGTTGAGGCTTCATCCACTGGGCATATTTTGAGTTCAAGGAAGATGTAGGGATGAACAAGATGGGATGTCGAGTGCATATCTATGTTTTTATCTCATATGGGTTCTGATTCAAGAGTTAAAATACTGATATTGGTGGAATCCATGTTTTTAGAGTAGTGGTGAAAAATAATATTGAACCGAGTTTGAAGTCTTTACAAGTGTGATAGAGGTCTCCGACTAACATCTGCGGATGGATTTGAGATGCGTGGAAGATATGAATGAATTTTTTTTTAAAAATGATCTTCATATTCAGTCTTCTCTTTATGTTGTCTCAATAACTTGTAGGATTTTTTGTATTGAATTTATGACTATTCGAATCTCTTTTGGATTCATACTAATATGATGATTTTTCATGTTGCTGGATTTTTCCTATGTTTACATTTATTTGTATACATCAGTAATGTAGTTTGATTTTCTCACCTTCTTATCATCATTTTTCTGTATCATTATAGGGTTATGTTTAATTATTCCATTCACAGTTATGTGGTGGCATTTCATTGGACAGTTGAATGTATAAAAATATATTATATTCGATTTCTCTGTATTATTACATTAATTGTGATCCAAGATGTAGAATGAAATTGTTCTTTTTATATGTGTGAATCTCCTTTTGTTTAATCCATATATTTCTTCATTATTTTTAATATTACAATCTCTCAAGTTATTATTTTTTTCCAACATTCTATTTTTATTGATCATCGTGCATAAATAAATTATTTAGATGTTGAAATAAAATACATATGTAGTGAGATTAGTATTAAAAATAGGTGTTTACATTGAGTGTTTTAAAAGCTCTATCCCTCAATATTCGAAGTGTTGTGTGACTACACTGTCTATGTGCTTCATGTATTTCACACCCATTGTGAGAAAAATATGTGTGTGTGTCTGTGATCATTTCATCATTGATGGAGGAGATGTTTTCAACAAATAAAATTTATAAAGGGATTTCATACATTCAATATTTAATTAATTCCTATGCACAAATGGTAATTGTATAAGGGATATGTGTTATTTATTTCATGATTATAATATATATTTTCTAGTTTGATGTAAGTTATATATTTCTTTATTATAAAAATTCATTATTAATTAAGGGATATAATAGTACTTATTTTTATGAAAAATCATGATTTTTAGTAAGGAAAATTATTTTTGAAATCATTTATTGGGTTCGTTAACTCAAAATAAATCATGTATTGTAGTTTGAAATTTGTTTAATCTTGTAGTACGGTATTATTCTGAAATTTTTAGACAATTTATTTTATTATTTTTTATGTAATTAAAACTTATTTCTGAAGGATAATATTAACACATGGGAGTTGTATATATAAATAGTTATCAAAAAAATTTATGTCATTTAATTTCATGTTAATTCTTCTAAACTATATTTCTATTTATTGATGTTTTATTTCACATTGAACTTATTCTATTATTATGTTAGATATGTATATATATATATATACTTATATAATATTCACATCTATAACTATGTTATGAAAATTATGATTATCTATGTAATATTCTATGTATGAATTTATAAATTAAAAATAGCATAATTTTATCATATACATGTCATAAATATATCATGATTAGGGTTATAATAAAATAAATTATCATAGCACATAATAAATGAATATGCATATATAGTTATATTCATATACTCAAGATCACTGAATAAGCATACAAGAAGTGTATTTTTATTGCATTAATAATGATATTTTAAATATGTGGATTATAATTAAACCTCCATGTAATTATGCAATGTCTTTGTATCCTAAAACATGGTTGAACCAAGTGAAACGTGTAATTTCAAATGAATATTAGTATTTATATATTTATATATATAATAAAATGTTAGCATATTTATTTCATGTATGATTATATATATACACACACACACATATTTATGTGAATGAAATATATAAAAAATAATTACACATTTATTATTTAAGAAAGCCTAATAAAAAATGTACATATAGATAAAGGAAGTATAATTTGTTTTTCAGAAAATCCGTTACATGAATGTTATAAATATGGTTGGGAGTTTGGGAGTGAACCTATCCCCTCATTAAGTGAATGGGACCAATTTACACATAATCATTACAAGATTCCCCATTATTTTATTATCAAAAATCATGTGTATAGTCTTTCAAAAACATCACTAGATTTTTTTATAACAATTTGATCATATGTATTTAGAAAATACTGATTTTTTCAGTACATAAATAATTTCAATATTATTTTCAATGGTATTTTTTGAATTTATTTTTATAATACTATCAAATAAATTTTTAAAATCATCTCTCAAAGTTATTTGTAAATAAATGTTTTCTAAAAAATGTATTCATCGATTTCAAACCCCCTTACTTAGTAATTTACTTCCCACATTTTAAAAAAAATATTTTTCATAGATATTTTAGTTGTTATATTAAAGAAATATTTTCTATTATAATAAGCAGATAGAGGTTTAGTAGGAATATATTTAATCTTTTTTCTACTCTAATAAATGTATGTTATTGTTTATTCATCGAGAATCTAGACTGGTAAAAGGCCCTCATTTTCATTATTGTTGTGTAATTTTACTATTACTTTTAAAAGTAACAATAATTTATTTGAATTGTGTTTGGAATATCATGATCACGCTATAATGAAAATCGAATATTACATCATATCTAAATTTCCACTTCCTAAATCAAAACAAGTGAACCATAATATGTTATAGTTCTTATGTTTCTTGTATGGAATGTGTGAAAATATAAGAATCTCATTTGTTGTAATGGTTAATATCTTGTTTCACGACATGAGAATAGTTATCCTCTTAATTTCTTGGGAACTTCTTCATTGACACAATCATCATTGTATTAAATTCATAAGATGTCAATGAAGTGAAAGAGTATTTGTTGATATTGAAATAAATGTTTTACAGGAGAGAAGGAGGAAGGTATAACAAGTGATGTGTAGATCCAAGTGATAGAAGAAAACAATTAATCCATGGTGCTATATTTAAGAGAACTCTACCTTAATGAATGGATTAGATTGTAGAGGCCTTTTCTATGTGTATACAAGAGGGTATACCCAATGAAACATCTAAAGAAAAATAGGGATCACTTTGTGATCCAATTGAGGGTTGATAGTGACCGCCAGAGTGTTTCATTCGAACTCCCAAAGCACTGTCACTCACAAATCTCTAAATGCATCCAGAAGGTATCCATCTATAATAAAGATAAAAAATAATAAATACATACTTATATTTATCTTTTAAGGTGGACATGTGAATATTTTGTGGGCAAAACATGATCTATGTTTAAGAACCTCCTATACTGTATGAGTAAAAATAGAAAATGTATCTCTTAGATTATCCGTGATTTAAGAAACCTCATCCATTATGTTCATAAGCGCCATAACATAATTTGGATATAATTTTAACAATGTAAAATTCATTCGTTGTGGATGAACTCCAAATAGGGAACTAGAGGCTCTACGAGGAACTCAACCATTATGAATCCCACTCCATGAGAATACAAAAATCATCATAATGTTGGGGAACCTTATTTTATTTAGAATACTCTCTCAAGAATACTCCAAACAAAAAAACACAATTTGAATCTTGATACTTAAAATAATGAGGCCCCAATAATTACAACTCACCACTACTAAGCCTCCCCATGGTGCCTTCATATAACTGACACCTCTCAATGAAGGCCATGTACATTTGCCTCTTTTACCATCCTAGGACCGATACAGCCACATCATGAATTTATGTGACACCAGTACCACCCACTCGTATACCCTCCCATTTCCCTTAATGTATACCCTCATACCCATCCTACATATTTCTATTAAACATATTTTCCCAACATCCAATTTCATATTACTGTACACACCATAATGGTTGTATCCATATTGAACAATCCATTGTGGCATGGCCAGTGACACAAACATCAAGAAAATGCATGATATGTTATTAATGCAATACATAGTGGTATCATATTTGAGGGAAACTATGCACCCATCTATTTGGATATCTTTCAAAGGGATCTTATTCTCATATTCATGGGGTATACCTTGAGGAGTGACCCCCACCATGTTAGAGGTTCATGATGTAAATATAGAATAACTCAATTTCTTAGTAATACAATGTTAATATGTATGAAATGATACTCAGAACAAGATGTTATGTCGTAGCCTTACCATGTACAATGAAAATATGATTCTCCATATATGATTGACATGTGATTCCCCCACTCCTATTACCATGTGTAACAAACATAGTATTCCTTATTTACAACTCACATGTTATGACATCTCTATCACCGTCATGGAATGAATTCCCACACGTGAAGGTTGCACATGTACGTCCCACGCAGTCTTTCGAGGTTGTTAGATGTTACTCCCATAATGAGAATTTATTAACTTGATATTTTTTTAAATATTTCCTTCAAGATAATTTGACATTTTCAATAATTTGAAATTCACATAACCCTGCATATAACATCTGTTGTATTTATGAAAAAATAAATCATTCTTTATTAAAAAAAATATTAAAGGTTGAAACTAAATGAAACACATATATTATCTTGTTGTATACACAACAGTGTTCTTGGTTTATGTCACAAAACATGTTGAGTTATTTATATATTCTTTGTTTACACACAAAACTGGGTTTTAACGAGCAATAATAAAGAATTAAAAATTATTATTAAATAAAATAATATACAAACTAGTCAATAAATTAATGGATATAAATAATATAAAATTAAATATGAAAATAAATATTTTATATTATGAATTATTTTGTAACAAATTAAATATAAATGAAATATATAGCAACTGATTAAAAAATAAATAGGTTTATTTTTATGCTCCTCAAGTTGTTTTGTCTTTAAAAATTTATTTAAATACTGGTGAACGATATTAATGAAATATATATTTTATATATGTTCAATGAAATTTTTATTATATACATCCAATAAATATTATTGGCATATGAGATGAATAAAACTAATTTTATGAATAAAACAATGTATTTATCAAAAAGATAATTAAACAAATATTTAATTACATAACAATTATAAATATATTTTTTTATACTTTTAGAATTTTGATATGACAAAATAAATTCCATATATTAAATTAGGATATAAAAATTTAAATTGTTTGAAATATTTGTAATTTTCATTATTATTTCATTTTATTATTACTTATGAAAAATAATTTATTTTAGTTAAACATCACATTGTCAATTATATAATTTGTATTGTTAAATTATATTTTAAATAGGTGTTTAAATAATATATTGATCGGATATATATATAAATCTAATTTAGTTCATTATAATAATTTTTATTGAATATAAAAACATATTGAAATGTTTAAAATTTTTACATTAAAACCCCTCTTTCTCACCTCATAGTTGAGATTAGCGTATAACAAAATTTTGTAACTTTTTCAATTTAAATTTCTAAAAATACAAATGATTTATTTTGTTCAATATGATATATTACTGTTAAACGGATAAACATAATTTTTTTAATTTATTAAAAAAATATAATAAATTGTTTATTTAGCATGATTAAATGTAAATAAAGTAATTATGTTAAATTTTTAATATTTTTAATACTATAATATTACACTAGATGATTTTTTAATTTTATTTTTTAATGATATTTTACAAAAAATATCATATTGATTTTATTTAAACCTTTTTCGGCCATATAAATGAGAGTATGACATTTATAATAGTTTATTTACATAAACTATAATAAATCATTACTCATATTTTCAATAAATATACCATTTTTATAAAGGGTAATCCAAAGGAAAAATTCCACTATAAATAGTAATTTTAAATGAAAAATATTCTTCTATATCATGGACATTTATTTTAAATTTTTATTTAATTAATAAACAAGTTAATGTAATATAAAATTATGATGCAATAATTATTTAATTAATGGAAATATGAAATAAATGTTATTAAAAATATTTAAATAAATAGTGTTTGATATTTGTAATGTCATCCATAAATTTTATTAATTTATTTGACATTATTATGTCAGATTGAATTTTTTTTGAATACATCATGTTGGTATGATATATATAAAATTCCAGGTAATGAAAAGTGTCAAAACAGGAAATATTGACATTTTTAAAATATAATTTTATTAAATAAACTGAAATTTATAGAACATTAAAATTCAGCCTAATATTTTTTATAAGTTCATAAATTTCATTATTCACTCATTAATTTTAGATCTGGTATGTTATAATTATTATATTAACCCTCGACGTTTAAATTACATGATGTCAAAGTAAGAGGTAAATCAGAAAAATAATTGTTAGAAGAAAATGATAATGATTAAAAATTTATAAAAATATTTATAAGTTTTATAGTACAAATTTACATAGAACCATCCTGAAATTTTAGTCAAAATTACACAATTAGAAAAAATATTGAATTGAGTATAATTTTATATTAATTTATTATTTTGAAAAATGTCAAGATTGCCCCGCCCCTCTTTTAAAAAAGGGCACACATTCTTCTATATAGCTAAAAATTAAAAACCTATTTCGGAGAAACAATAACATTGTAATTTGCTTCCCAAAATCCTTTCCTTACTCATTGAATCATCCATTTGTGAGTAAATCCACCAATGGTATCCATTTGGTGGAAACCAAAAAAGAGTTACCCAAAGAAGAGGTAACATCCTACCTCCAGATCCTTTCTATTGTTTTCATTCTACACCACCTCATTTCACCTTATTAATTGAACTCAGACAGAAAATAGCATCCTACATATACTTATATGTTGTTATGGTAAATTATTGACCAGAACATACACACACATTCATATAATGGGAATTTAACTTTCTATTTATAGGTACTACGAACTACCACCTCAAAAAAAAATTATAACTTTACCACCTATTATGGATAAGAATTATGATAGAAAATATGTTATTACATGATATATATGATATATATGATTTATTTATATTTCATTAGATATTATATTAATACTATTTTAATTATTTCTATTTTTTATACAATAACTGTTTTTCTCGAAGGGTGGACAGCCAACTCCTCAAAGTGATGTGATTCCGTCACACATTACATGAGGTATATTAAGAAGGGGATTAGAGAAATTCAATAATATATATATATATATATATATATATTACATAATAGTTCTACATTAATGATATTGTATAAAAATATACATATATCTCATTTATTTTCATCCATTCAATATGCTATTAAAAATTAATCTGTGTTCACGCATATTTATGAACTACCTTCTCTATTAATGGTGTATTCCATATCATATATCTATATTTTAAGGAATAATATCAATGGTTATATATGATTATGTATTATCTATAGTACATTTTTTGGAATATGGATGTAATTAAGTCTTTATTTTAGGAAGAGGATCAATAAAGTTATGTCAAAACTCCTATGATAGACAAATATGTTATCACTTGAAGTGTTACATTATAATATAATTATTAATAAGGGTACTATAAAGTGATATGTGTATTATATATTTTATTATATATAATAATAATATGGTTTTATTATATATATAATATAAACCAATTCTTAATATATAAGAGTTTCAACATTTAAGATGGATGTCAAGATACTTGGTAAGGGTATATCTGGTCTCACTATTATTTATATGGGACACATGCCTTATAAACTACATGTTTATTATACATAGTTTATAAATTTCCCATTAATGTATTTTATATGTCTTATCGATTAGATTATGGTAATTTCATGTTAATATAATTTTATTTCTTTTTTAGGTAGTATTATTCTACTGGTTATAATATGACGAGTAGTTACATCATAATCTAATCAATATTTGGGATTTTATTGTATTAACTATTTGTTGGGGAATATTTATCATCCAGGTACATATATCCTAAAAATGTTTATTATTTTTTTGATATCATCATATCTTTTTTTAAATTCATTTTTACCCATTTTCACTTTTTACTACATAGTTGAAAAGGAATCATTTGTACCTATTCTGGAAGAAGTATAGAAGAAATGGTTTTTTATACAATATAAAATGAAAGTATCTGTACAAATTTATACTATCTGAATGCATTGAAAATTTTCATTCAAGAAATAATTTTTATATCCAAAGGGAATTTTTTCATTTAAATATTTTTATCATCTTGAAAAATGAATACGTTTTCCATGAATAAAGGATTCCTTCTTCAATACATATTTTCTAATGATCACTGAAAATTATTATTCATATATGAAATCCTAATTTGATGTAACTTATATTTTATTGGGGATATGATTTAAGGTATCCATTATTATTCATTCTATATATGGTTATGTTTATGATGGTATGATATTTATGAAACCCATTTCTTATCCATGGGTTATGTTAGGTTTGAAAGATGTTTATGAAACCCATTTCATTTCCTGAGATATGATACAATAAATGATTTGTTTTCATATAGAACATATATTTATGTTTTTTCATTATGTGATTTCTGGGAAATATATCTCCCATAAAATAATTTCATAAATATCACAATCTCATTAGATAATCATAAAGCACCATGTCTACTAAGATGATCTTGGGAGTGTACATTGACTACTATGAATGTCATTGGAGTTAACGATGACTTAAACGATTGTAATAAGAGGGAAGCATTCGTACAATGATGGTTATAGGAGTGAACCATGATTACCAAGATGGTTATGGGAGAGAACAATTACTACCAATATGGTATGGGGAGAAAATTCATACTACTAAGATGTCCTTGGCAGTAATTTCTTGAATTATATTGAAATAATTTTATATGTTTATGTGTTTTACAAAAATATCATTATCTTATTATTATGTAATAATTTCATGGATTATGTTTATTATTTCTTTACAATTCATGTCATTTGAACTACCAAGCATTATTACATTATTCCTGTTTATGATAATTGACACATAGAGTGTCATCTTCTATTATCATGATCATGTTGTCATAACCTTATGCACATGATTATGTTTACGTGTCTCCCTTATTTACCATTTTTTATCTACTGAGATCACCCTTTTCTAATGGTTTTTATTACCCATTTTATAAAGAATGGTTTTAGGAAGGTGAACTATAAGGAAAAAAATTTATGAGAATCATTAATGATCATTAATGATATTATATGTTCTAATTCAAAATTCCAATGGAACTAATCAAATACGGACTTTGGGAATGTGTTTTTGCAATGTATGAAATGTATTAATTCTTCTGAAAAATAGATTTAATGTTAATGAATTTATAGAGCGGCTCACTATAGTTTTAATCAAAGAATATTTTTAATTAACCAATATAATCTATGTCAAAAAACCCCTAGTGAAAAACCTAAGGGAATGTCTATGGATAAGTCTAAGGATATGTAAAAGTATTGTAAAATTTCATTGAATCTTTTTATAGGACATAACTTGTGGTTTCCTTGAAATAAAACATTATCTGGACACTAAAAGTGGGTGTGGCTCTAGAAAAAAGGTACTAAGGTGTAACAAATCTGACAAGGTGTGTCTACCCAGACTTGACATAACCTGGTATAAGTTAATGGGCTATGATGCACAATTAGTCTAGAAATCATGGGTGATATGATTTGGAAATTCAAAAAATCTCTATAAAGAATCATAATGGATTTAAATGGATGTTTTATATGAATAAACATAGATAAACCAATGTTTGCATAGATTAATGAAGTTTTAATAATTTACACATCATTTAATTTGTTAAATGGGATTATGTGGTACCTCTCTACGATAATTTTTTCTCATTAAATGATTTCAGGTTTTAGTCAATGGTTTGAAACAAATGGAACTATGTTAACAATGAATGTTGAAGGAAATTTTCTAATGATATTTATAATGGTTGGGTCACTATAGTGATGGATTTTGTGATCATGCCTTGTCACTATTCAAATAAAATTATTAACAACGTGAAACTTATTAATCTCTAGAACTTTCCATGAAATTGAAGGAATCTATTCATGTAGTTTTTGGATAATAGAGACCATAGTGGAATGATGATATAGTTTCTATAGTTTCAATAATGTTGAATGAATCGCCTAAGTTAATGTTTTAGAGGAACACTATGGTCTTTTGACTGTGGAATAGAATGAAAAAAAGCATGTATCTGTGAATAAAAAATGAATGGTTCGGTTAATTAAATGGATGTGAATATTGGCCTACCTGAGACATCATCAAATGTTAAATTATTTATGTGTGGAAGAAATGGTCATTATAAAAATCGATGTCACATGTGGAAAGCATAGAAAGGGAATCAACAAGATGGTACAAGTGATGGTTATATTACTAATGCAGATGATACAATACATGAAATGTGTAAGGAAAGATGTATTGTATAATTGGATGAGGAAGACGTCTTATATATTATGAATGATGATGAATAATCAATGTTTTCATATATTTGAACTAAATAATCATGTTATATTAAAGGTAAATAATAAAATGATTTTTCAGTTTTTGAAATTTATTCTAGATTTACAAATTTAGGTTCGATGATTCTGATCGACTAGAAATGTTATATAATTAAAAGGTTACATTTTCACAATGGGATGTTTACCCTTAATGATTTTTCATAAATACATAATTGATAGGAATAAGTATATTTTGTGGTTTTGATTTTCTTTTAAAAAATTAAGAATTCGTTTCAAATTGTTATATATTATAATGTTTGATGATTAAATCTTTTTGGACTTATAGAATATATCCTTAAAAATTATAAAATAAGAAACATTTATTTTCAAAAAAAATTCATGGTAATTTAGATTAATATAGTGTTTCTAGAGTATATAATAAAGGTATTAAAATATTATAAAGGTGAAAACCAAGTTCTACCATATGATAAATGGGGATAAATGTTATGATGATTTAGTTAACTTTAATATAATGTTTTAGAATTTTATATTTCAGATCTGTTAGTTGGTTAAACATTTTCATAATTGACTATGTTATACTTCAGATATAGTTTTAGTGACTAATGTTTTCCTCATAATAAGAGGATTAATTAATATAAAATAAAATGGTTTATCCTTTAATTTTCATAATTATATATGGAATGATGGAATAATCAATTTATGGATCCCACGATCTACTACTGCTTCAGGAATGGAAAAATAACTTTTCTAAAAATTGATCAATGCCCAATTAAGCATGTGGGGTTCTTGAAATCATGTAATTATTTAATTTCAGTAAAATGCTTTATCTCTTGGGAAATAATCATTAATCCAAGATATTTATCCTATTACCATAATTTATTATCAATCAATTGGTCCCTTAGATCATCACAAATTTTTTTAATTTTGATTGTTAAAATTATCTTAACCATGTTCTCCTTCATTTTCCATCACAACATGATAAATATATTTCTATTACATGTCCATGTTTCCACATACATTCTATTTCAATCCATTGGGAAACAAATTTTTGAGTTTATCTTTTAAAAATTAAATCTTCATCTTTCTTTTTTAAGTAATTTTTAGTATTAATATTTATGAGGTTGGTTTCATTGAACGGAACATTCAGGATTTAATCAATTTATTACCATGATCAATTTATAGGGATAAATTATTTTTAAGGGGGTAGAATTTAAAAAAATGAATTTATGATAAATTTTATTAAAGTTAATTTAATCATTTTATTTCATTTGATTTCATGTTGCATTGAATATAAATTTTTTTATATGAATGAACTGGTTAATTATGTCCTTATACACTACACCATGTCAAAGATGTGCTACACAAAACGCTTTTATTTGACTATGGTACACACAATGTTGAATTATTTCACAGGCTTTGGTTATACACATGATTGAGTTATCACAAACAATTGTATATTACTAAAAAATTATTATTTTATATAATAAGATATATAATTATAGTAAAATTAGGTGTAATTAATATTATTAACCAACATATCAAAATATAATGTATAAAATATTAATTCATTATATACCAATTTATAATTAATGAAACAATATACCAATCAACTAGAAAAGATAATGTTTTATTTTTATTCTCCCAAATATATTTTTTCTTTATAAATTCAATTATCTACTTGTGATTTATTTTAATGAAATATATATGTAATAAATATTCAATATTATATTTTTTTCATACTATTTATTTTATATTCATAGGATAAGAACGAACACAAATTTATGCATAAGAACAATTATATTTCAAAAGATAATTTTAACCAGTTTTTAGGGAACCAATTTCAGATATAATTTTTAAAATTTTTTAAATTTGTTGATGGAATATAAAAAACCATCATACACAGTTGTAAAGATTATTATATTTATAGTCTAACTGGATAAATATAATTTTTGTACATTACGATTATCATTTTTATTAATTTTTTATTTACCATGGTTAAGGAAAAATCATGTAATTATTGTAAAAATTATTATTATAAATATTATAAAATTTCCCAAAAACATGTAGCAATTTTTTGGGATGTGTGGTTTTATACCAAGATCGTCCCTGGGAATACAATTAATACCACTTTTTTCCACTTGAATTAGAGTAAAAAATTTATTATATTTTATTTAATGTGAAGATAAAGATGTTACACACAAATTTTTAATAACTATATAATTTTAAATATTTGGAAATATAAAAGATAAATTTAACTATAAAATGTAATTTCAAAGATAAGTTATATTTATTTATTATGGTATCATATATTTAATTTTTAGTAAGTAAAAAATACCAAAAATTATTATATAATGGTGATGTAGTAATTTTATATTTAATGGAAAATTAAATCAAATGATATTTAAATTTTTATAACAAATACAATTTTATATAATTAATTCCGTGTATGAATTTTGTAGTAAAATTTGTAATGTTATTGGTACTTTAATGTCTATTCTTAAATATATCATTCTGTGAAGATATGTTTAAAATGTCATGTTTGAATAGTGAAAAATTAGATATTTTTAATATTTTATATTAAATAAAATTTTATTAAATTATTTAAAATTTATAAAAATAAAATATTCGGCCAATGAATTTCGTTTTTTTAACATGTCATAAATGACTCATTTATGGGTTCTTTTCAGGGTATATTAATTATAATTTCCCTCAAAATGTAAATTAAATTATGTAAGTGTAAGTGTTGAAACATTATAATAAGGGTTAAAATATAATTGACGAGGACTATAAAACAATAAAAACAATATCAATTTTATTTGGATGAATAGATGATGACCCATACTCTTACTATCATTGAAATATCTCACATTGAAACAATTATTAATATAAGAATAATTTATAATAATTTAATATTTTTATTAATTCCAAGAGTTATCATCCCCTCTCTTTTAAATGGGTACCAATTCTTCTATTTTCTCCACACTTGAAAACCTATTTTGGGTGGAAAATATCAACTCAGTACAATTCCCAAAATCATTGCCTTACTCCATGAATCATCCATTTATGAAGAAACTGATCCATATAATCCATTCGGTAAAATCCAAAAGGATTTACCCAAATAATAGATAATATACATCCTCAATATGCATTCAACAATTTTACATATCTACTAAAAAAATTCACTTTATTATGTACAAACATAATAATCTTAGTATCTAAAAATTATGGATATGTTGTTATTTAATGGGGTTTACCAAAACATAATAACACTTCTCTCAAATGGATAATGATATTTCTATTCTTGTTTATGACCAATTAATTTCTCAGAAAACGGTTCTGTTTGTTTTACTTTACCACCACTTATGGATGGGAATTATATTAGAAAATATATTTTTATATGATATATATGTTATTGTTTATGTATTTATACTTATTTGTTTATTATATAATTCATACCTTCTTTCCTTTAATTTTGTGTAGTTATGATAACGTCATTTGTAGAAGTGTATACTACCGCCTCCTCAAACTGATGTGGTTCGTTAAAACAATATATAGAATATATTATGGATGGGTTCAGTAAAAATATAATATATATAATAAATTATAATTCCATTAAACTTATATTATACATAAATATTTCATTTACCTATTTTCATTCAATACTCCATGAAAATGGAATTAATGTCCATTCGTTTGTACGACCTACTGTCTCCATGAATAATGTATTCCATTTCATATATATATATATATTTTATAGATATATATAATTGTTTATATAATGAATATATATGATATATATGTGACTTTTTACAGTATATAAATATCTAGATAATGATTTAAGTAATAGGATCAAAACATTTAAGGCAAAACACATATGATAAATAAAGAGGCTTTTAACCAAACAATACTTTAACATATAAATTTATAAAAATGGGTAATATAAATTAATAAGTGAATTATATATGGTAATATATATAAATATATATTAAAATAGTTATTTAATTGTTTTAAAATAAAATAATACATATTATACATGAAGATTGTATGTGTATGAGGAATGTCAAGACACAATGTAAGGGGATTTCTTGTCTCGCTTTTTTTTTCTGTGGGACACATGCCTTATATAATACTATTTTTATATACATGATGTGTATAATGGCTGTTAATTCATTATATATGTCTTATTTTGAATATTATTTTATTTGTATACCCATAAAATTTTTATTCATTCATGTGTTATATGATTTGACTGATCATAGAGTGATGAGTATTTTTTCACAATCTCATCAACATTTGGGATTGTTTCAATCTAAATAACTACAGGGGAATATATATTTTCTTTTTTTAATTTTTTTAAAAATGTTATGAATTTGTTTTTATTGTTTTACTATATATATTTCATGTCATTTTGTACCATTTTTTTATATTATACAACATGGTTTAAAAGGAATATTTTTTTCATTTTCCAAATGAGGTACTTTGTGACTTTTCATGAAAATATAAGACATGTTTTTTTGTTAACTTTAATGATATGAATGTATATTTATGATTTCATTATTAATTTAATCCTTAAATAATACTTTAAAATTATATAATAATATTTTCAAATAAATTTTTTTCTCTTAAAGTTGAGATTTTTTTTAATAAATTAATAATTTTCATAGAAAATATTTTCATTGATAATTTCTTTTAAATGGTCTGTCAAATTTATTTTCCATTTCTGATAATATTATTTAATGATACTTATATTTTATTAGTTATATGATTCAATTGCACAATTTTTATTATTTTAATGTATGGTTTATGTTTATGATGGAATAATATTTTAATAACCCATTTTTTCATGGGTTATTTAATGATAGAATGATGACTGCAATGACCATTTCATCCCATGGTCTCTTATATGATTATTGATTTATGTTATTGTGAAACCCATATATATGGTTTCTATTATGTGATATTTGGAACCTATATATCACCAATATTAATTGCTTAAATATTTATATCACATGACATAGACATACGAGACCTTTTCTACTAAGATGGTCTTGAGTGTAAACCTTGACTACTATGATGTTATGGTAGGGAACCCTAACTTCCAAGATAGTGATTGGAGTGAACCATGAATACCATGACAGTGATGGAATTGAACTGTGACTACCAATATATTTATGGGAGTGAACCCTGACTACCAAGATGGTATAGAGAGTGAACCCATAATACTAAGATTTACTTGGCAGAAATACCTTAACGAGTTTGGAAACAATTATATATGTTAATTTGTCTGTATAAAGTTTCATGTATAATTATTATGTTATAATTTTATAGATTATTATTTTTCCTCCTTATGATTCATATATTACAAACCTCAATTCAATATTCCATGATTCCATTTTAAAATCATTGAAATACAAGGTTTGATATTCGATTTCCTTGATCATGTTCTTATACCCTTATCGTCATGATAATGATTACATGCCTAACTCGTATATCCTTAATAAGAATATACACTCACCCATTCCTTTTGTTTTATGATCCCCATGTTATGAAGAAATGTTTTACGTAGGTTTTCCAAAGGGGAATATCATTATGGGAAACATTGAATACTTTTTTCTAGATTAGATGTTTATGTTCCTTGTTTCTGAAGGAACTAACTAATACTATCTTTGGGAGTGTGACTTTGCAATGTATAAAATGTATGAAGTGTTAAAGAAATGTGTAATAATATTAATGTATATTAATCAAGTGTTTTTATAGGGAAACATCCAGAAATAACCCCACACCATTTCACAGAGGGGAATCTTTTTGAAAATGGAAGCTTTCATGCATAATCCCTAGAATATTCCTTGTTTTTTCTCCTTTCAAGACATGAATGACTTTACTACATGAATTTAATATAAATGGGTAATAATTGTCACAAAATATTAAACAATATCATCATTCTATGTAGTATTTCATTCATATCTCTTATATAGGGTTTTTAGGATTCTAAACTATGGTTTAATATATTCAATTTTAAAAACATGTTTTATAGCTTACCTCTTAGGGAATAGTAATGGATCTTCCTTATTAGAGAATTATGTTCCACCAAAAAGACCCACCTCAATATGGAGTCATAATTCACATTAATAATTAAAACAATAAGGTTTTATAGTCAAAAATTTTAATCATATGTGTGGAATCTTCACTCTTAAAGACACACCTCATGATCCATATCAATAGGGCATTCTGATGCATCATCATGATCTTCCTTAGAAGGGGATTCTAATCCACCATCATGATCCTCATCAATCAAGAAATATGATCAATGGTAAAAAATTTGGTGACATCATAAATATAAGTAAGGTACCTCAAGATCCTTCATAATATAGTATTCAGATCCTCTATGTTGATCCACTTCAATTGGTTGTTCTGGTCAATAAATTGTAAACTAAGCTGTGAAAACCACCATCATACAGATACACCTCCATGTTTCTACCTCAATATGAAATTCTAATCCATTGGATGATATATGAAAATAGGAAAATTTTATTTTTTTTCTTTAATTCCTTAAAAATATTTCCAAAATGTCTCATATATGTGTTTTAAATGACATGAACTTGAATATTTCTTCGACAACCATCTTGCCCCGAGATAATAACCATTGGATTTGGACTTCCTAAATGTTGAAATCACCATAGTGTATAGGGTAATACCTTGTTACTAACTGTATTTTTATGGTTACTTTTAAATAAAAATTGGGAAAATGATCTATACTCCAATGCTCAATAGGGTAGTCTTGGGGATCATCTTCACCTCCAATGCATAAGTTATCATTCTATACACATTTATACCTTCCAAATAATAAACCAATAATGAGATAATTTATCACAATTATATTTTCAGTCTCAATATAGTCGTCAAATTTTATTTTCCATTCTTACATGTAAATAGTTAAATAACATTAGTCATCAAACATATCAACGATGACTATATCCTATGAAAACAAGATAATGTTCCCCAGTTTGAAAAAGCTCATCATCTGGTGACCCATTTATGTAACGCCCCAACCCCAATTACCCAGAATCGGTGCATTATTTTAATACATTGGCATAATTACAAGGTATGAATTCCCGAAAGACCGATCAGTTTAGCAGTCTTCGAAAATAGATTACATAAATGAATGTTACGTTTCATTTTAAGACATACAAAACAACATAAATAATATTTATGAACTCTATTTTTTCATTGTCTTAACCCTACATATGAATCACAATACACTTCTTGGAATCCTGGGAAAAAAACATAGAAAGGGGTGAGCGCAAACGCTCAGTAAGGGTAAGCAATTCAACAAAAACTTTCGTAAATAAGAATAAACATTTAAGGCAATGTATAACTAAAACAGAAGTCTTTTAAACTTAAAATTCTACATAATATGGAAAAGATAAAATGAAATAATTCAATTTACTTATTCACATGGATATTCTACTAGTCGAATAATCACATGTAATATCAATAACCACTTTCATAATGATGGAATGCATAATGTCAGACTATCATAACCACATAGCTAAGGCCTCGTGACAAGACTACAAATAAGATTTTGTCAAGGCCATGTTCCAAGACACTAGTTTGTCTCATGAGACCTACCGATGCATCGAGGAGATATAGCGGGCTCCACCCGTCACTTACTATGTCCAATTCATTCCTCATATGAAATGGTCTAAACATAACATAAACATTCGTATTAAAACTAGCATACGAAATGTCAATAATTTACCCATAAACCATGAATGGTATAAAAATAACACATCCACATTCAGACATATCATAAAACCTTCAACACACTATGGAATATTTTTATCATGATAAATCAACTTCAAAATAAGTTTAAAATCCATTAAAGGATGTTGACGTTGATGAAAATGATTTGTAAAACCCTTTGATAGAAATACCCCTTTTTCATGAAAGCATTTAAAAGTCACAAAATTTGGAAAAGAAGTCATTTAAATATATTTTTGAATCAAAGTGTCCCATACCAATTTGAATCTTTTGAAAGGAATTAAAATTTCAAAAACATTCATGTTCATATAAATAAATCCTTAAATTCCGTTTTGAAGACATGGACATAAATGAGAATGATTTAGAAGAATAAATATTAAAAACATTTAAAATGATGTTTTAGTAAAATGTCCCTTAAAATAATCCATTTGAAAATTCATTCATAAAACATGGTCATATATAATAAATATGTCCCAGTAGATACGTATGTAAAAACAACCTCGTATAATAAAGAGATTGTAAAAATAACCCTTACCAATTTGGTAACTTACGAAACATACACCCCATGAAAGAGGTATCATACAATGATTATGTAAATACACATAAATTAAAGTGTATTACACAAAGAATACAATTATGGGCAGTACATACACCAGAAAAAAGGTAATAGTGGTAATATGACATGAATCTCACAGGAATAAGGAGTGAGATGAAAACCCCTTACCTTGCACTTTCCTTTAGTTGAGGGTATGTTTAACCTCCTCTTCTTCGGGTTCTTCATTTTGATTTGATCAAAATGGCCTCTTAGGTTGGATTTTTGATTAAACTAAGGCCTCTAGGATGAAGTTAGGGAATTTGGGAGAGTATTTGTGCAGGTATTGGCCGAACCAAAAGGCTTTTATGGTGTGATTAATTGGTTAGAAGTTGGGTCCTTTTATAAGGGGGAGGAGGGGCTCTTTAGGAAAAAAAGTATCAATTTATAATAAATTAATATTCGGTTTATAATGGCTCCAAAGTGTATTATTTAAATTTTTAGATGGGTATGGGTCTAAAACCACTCAAACAATATGTTTTAGACAGGTTTGGTTCACTATATAAACCTTATCTTTTAGTTTTATGTCTTAGTTAATTAGTTTAACAATTAACATGTCACTTTGTATTTTTATATTACATAGTTAATAAACATACTATATACATCCAATAGACCCCAAAGTGGTCCATTAATGATACAAATATGATGATATGAGTCTCCTGGCCAATCCTTAGATTTTTATGAATTTAATATCAATTGATAATATAATATTTGTTTTAAAATCTCTTTTATGTCAATTTTGACACTATTCAATAATTGATTTTTGTAAAACTCATAACAGAATGATTACTTCGAATAAAGTTAATTAACTCATTACTATCATTCTATATTAACCTAGAAAATTATTGGTATTTATAAAAAGTCTCAAATGAAATTTATAATGTTATTTATAATATCAATTATTCTAATTGTTCACTATTATGGTAATTACTGTATCACTATTGTATCATAAATAAAATACATTATTTAATTTCTAAAAATTATAAATAAATTACCATTATGTAGGAAATCTTTTTATCTTTATAATTAATATTTATAGTCTAAAATCCACCATATATAACCCTATTTAAAAATTGTTTTTCTATAAGATATATGCCTGTGTCATTTTTGTATTCATTTTTACTTAATTAAAATAAAGTGTCCCTATCACATACAAATGGCTCCATGGTGTCCCAAAATTAACCCAAAGGTTCCCATGTCTGGACATGTATCAACCAATAAGGTTAGGACATGTTTTAGGATAATTTGTTATTATTATTATAATATTTTTAACCCTTATTTACTGGATTTACCTTTTAACCATGTTAAATAAAATATTTACCGAAGTAATTATTCAAAATATGTAAAAATAAAAGTTACTTATATACACAATTTTAACATCATGATTCCAAATTTGGAATCCATTTTTCCAAATTCAAAACACAAAAGTGGCAGAAATTATTTTAAAATTAATTCCCGTTGTTAAAACAAAAAGCGTGTTTTTAAGAGATAATAACTATCAAAAGATTGACACTTGTTTATGTTCGGTTTAATTGTGAAATTTTTTCCAATGACCAACATTGTATTAAATGGTAAAAATATATTATAAATATACTTTAAAACCACTCAAATTAATAATTTATCACTACCAATTGTTTTGATTAAAAAATGTGTTTTTAATTAAAATTTAGTAATTTTCACTATTTATCAAAATATAAAAGTTATCTGAAATGTACCAAAATTTCACCCTAGGCTAAATTCGATATTCCGATTCCAAAAATAAAGTACATTTTGAGAGATAAAATTTTTAAAAATTTAAAAAGTAGGTATTACTATTCATTACGGCTAGTTTGATTGGTTGTAGTGTGTGTTAGAACTCGAAGTTTCTTACAACACACGCTACTGTATTATTCAAAGAGAAGCGTACCGTAGAAGCATGGGGTGTTACATTGTAAAACAAATTTATGTCCCAATAAATTTATTTAGACAAATTCAATATATAAAAGTTTAAAATATTGGATTTAAAAAGGGTTCACTATTAAAGTTGGTAAAAGTGCATTTTTGAAAAATACTTCTTTTATCTGAAAAAAGAATTTGTTCTTACATTATGTCTAATAAACTCATAATATGGATTCTAAAATAATAAGGATTATATAAGGATCAAAATTTATTTAATACTATTCATAAACTCTTTTTAATGACTTGTTTGGTAAGTCATGGTGCGCTTGAACTCGGTGTCACGTGTAGTGCAAGTTATTGAATTGTTTTGAAGAAGTACATACTATGAAATCTTGGGGTGTTACATTCTTCCCTCATTCAATAAATTGCATCCTCGAAATTTTATATTCTTCTTTGAAAATAAAGGTTGAAAATAGTAAATATCTTTGTGGGAAAACCCACATCAGAAATTTGGTTAATAAAATTTAGTATTAATAAGTGGAAATGAGAAATAAAAGGGTCACCACAAAATTATGATCTCTCTTAGGAGAAAATTGGTGGAAATTAGAGACATTTAGTTGGAGGAAAAATGTAAATATTTATAGGTAGTGATTGAGGTCATCAATCACAAACAAGTGTAAAATTGAGTTCCTTAAATTCATCAATCTATGATGATATGAAATACCATCGGTTCCAAAAAAGATAGGGTATTAGGATAACACATTTTTTGTTTTAGGATCCCTTAAAAAAGTATACGAATTAATTTCTTCATTGAATAACAGAAGAGTAAAAATATATACTCGACAAGTAGAGTCTCATCCTTTAACTAAGTTCTTCCACAAACACATCTTTCACGCTAAAAGATAATAGAACTTAAAAATAATATTCTATTTATCCTATTAGTATAGGGTTAAAAAATGAATTTATAATTCATCAAGTAGAACCATTAAAAAAATGACATTATTAAATCCAGGACATCTCGTGGGTCAGTGGTAGGTGATACACCCTTGTCACCCTTCGATTGTGGGTTCAAGTCTCGCGGCCTTGTCGGATGCAACGGGTTGCCGCTCGACCTCTGGGTTGTCCTTTTATGGAAATCCAAAAATAATCAAAATGAGAACTATCCAAAATATTTCAGTCCAAAATTTATAAGGAAGGTAAACACAATGAAGATCCTTTTTTCTGCGTAATAACATGTGAACACCTTCATCATATATTCTTTTAAAACACTGCGACATCCCGAATTACCATAAAACCTTATTGATTACATTCATGATCCCTTATTCCTTAAAGAAGAATGGATATACTCCTTCAATCCAAAAAAGTTGTAAACCCCAACAATGATGGAATATACAAATTATTAATCAGTTTCATGGCAGTCGAGAATATCCAATATAATTTACCCAAATCAACCATATCTTATTACAAAATAAGTACCTCAATATTAGGACCATATTGAGGTTTATCTTTCCTTCAACCATGTAATTTCCAAAAAGTTTAACTTGCTGTAGAGTCACTTTTCTTAGTACCATAAAATCTAAAATCCTCAATGAAATAGTACTACAGTACAATCCTTATATACCTTATAATTATTATAACACGTATATTGCTGATACAACACTGAAATGACATAATCAACATAAGAACTCTAATACTTCCTCTTCATATGTGGTAGTATCATAACTTGATTGTTATCCAATAACATCATTTGTGGCATAGTCTGATGCTAGGTTCGTGTAGTGTCCAAACTCCATGCAAATGAAGCATTGTACATTTGAAACCATTTTCTTACCCTTGTAGTCACGTATTTGGTGCCATTTTTCCAACAAACTTATAACAAACTCTCATTACTTTCAGGAAAGTTCCAGGGTGTTTCTTCCCACAATTATCACATATGGGAAAATTATTCATCTCCCCCTTACCTTTATCCATCTTTCTATCTTCCATCCTTTTCTTCTCTTGCTTCCCTTCAAAGCCATAGGAATCAGTAAACTCTTTACTTATCTTATCAACACATGATATTATTTCTTCATATGATGATAATACATGGGAGAGTATTTCTCTTATAAATTATGGCTTAAGACTATGAATGATATGAACCTTCTTTCTCTTTGGATCATGTGCATTGCTGGAGATCTCATTCCTTCTACTGGGCGCCATTTCTAAACAATGGCATACACTAGATTAGTTTATGAATAACATTACCTAATCCCAAACTTGTAAAACACATAACATAAATTAAATAGTTTATGGATATATTCCATAATCATAAAAATGTCTCCTTTGAGGAACTATATACTCATAAACCCTTCATAATGGTTTTTAATGAAAATGAGAATTATCTTAAGCATATCCCCTGGGAGTGTCATAACCAAGAGTACATCAAGGCCCGTTGTTGTGCACCAGTTCTCGTTCAAGTCTAGCTCAAAGCGGTGTTTTCGGGTTTTACCCCTAGGTACATCTATGCCAGAGCCCCCTTTACCTGATCATATCCAGATAGGGATGTATTACTCGGAAAACTCACAAAATCTCTGCAATACCTTTATTCTAGGAAGTTCTTCTATACGAATACTCAAAGTTCATCTTAGGTCTACGTTCTCTAATCAGAGTTTATCTAAATCTATCTTCCATGGTTTGTACTAAACTTCCTCTGATACCAACTATAATGCCCCGACCCCAGTTACCCAGAGTTGGTGCATTATTTTAATACATTGGCATAATTACAAGGAATGAAGTCCCAAAAGACCGATCAGTTTATCAGTCTTAGAAAATAGATTATGTACATGAATGTTACATTGCATATTAAGATATAAAAAACAACATAAATAATATTTATTAATGCCATTATTTCATTGGCTTAACCCTGTATATCAGTCACAATACACTTCTTGGAATCCTGGGAAAAATAAAACATAGAAATGGGTGATCTCAAAAGCTCAGTAAGGGTAAGCAATACAGCGGAAACTTTCATAAATAAGAACAAACATTTAAGGCAATGTATAACTAAAACAGAGGCCTTTTAAACTTTATCTTCATCATAATATGGAAAAGATAAAATTAAATAATTCCATTTACTTATTCACATGGATATTCTACTAGTCGAATAATCACATGAAATATCAATAACCACTTTGATAATGATGGAATGCATAATTCCAGACTATCATAACCACATAGCCAAGGCCTCATGCCAAGACTACAAATAAGATTTTTTCAAGGCCTTGTGCCAAGACACTATTTTGTCTCATGAGACCTACCGATGCATTGAGGAGCTATAGCTGGCTCCACCCATCACTTACTAAGTCCAATGAATTCCTCATATGAAAAGGTCAAAACATAACATAAACATTCGTATTAAAACTAGCATACGAAATTTCAATACTTTACCCACAAACCATGAATGGTATAAAAATAACACATTCACATTCAGACATATCATAAAACCTTCAACACACTATGGAAGATTTGTATCATGATAAATCAACTTCAAAATAAGTTTAAAATCCATTAATGGATGTTGACATTGATGAAAATGATTTGTAAAACCCTTTGAGAGAAATACCCCTTTTTCATGAAAGAATTTAAAAGTCAAAAAATTTGGAAAATAAGTCATTTAAATACATTTTTGAATCAAAGTGTCCCATACCACTTTGAAACTTTTTAAAGGAATTAAAATTTTAAAAACATTCATGTCCATATAAATAATTCCTTAAAAACCATTTTGAAGACATGGACATAAATGAGGAATATTTAGAAGAATAAATATTAAAAACATCTGAAATGATGTTTTAGTAAAAAGTCCCTTAAAATAATCCATTGGAAAACTCTTTCATAAAACATGGTCATGGATAATAAATATGTCCCAGTAGATACTTATGTCAAAACAACCTCGGATAATAAAGAGATTGAGAAAATAACCCTTACCAATTTGGTAACTTACGAAACATAAAGCCCATGAAAGAGGTATCATACAATGAATATGAAAATACACATAAATTATAGTGTATTACACAAAGAATACAATTATGTGCAGTACATACACCACACAAAAGGTAATAGTGGTAATATGGAATGAATCTCACGGGAATAAGGTGTGAGATGAAAACCCCTTACCTTGCACTTTCCTTTAGTAGAGGGTATGTTTAACCTCCTCTTCCTCAAATTCTTCCTTTAGATTTGATCAAAATGGCCCTTTAGGTTGGATTTATAATCAAACTAACGCCTCTAGGATAAATTTAGGGATGTTGAGAGAGTAATTCAGCAGGGCTTGGTCGATCCAAAAGGCTTTGAAGGTGTGAAGAATTGGTCAGAAGTTGGGTCCTTTTATAAGGGGGAGGAGGGGCTCTTTATGACGAACTAAAAGTATTAATTTATAATAAATTCATATTCGGTTTATAATGGCTCAAAAGTGTATTATTTAAATGTTAAGATGGGGATGGGTCTAAAACCACTCAACCAATAGGTTTTAGATAGGTTTGGGTTACTATATTAACCTTATCTTTTAGTTTTAACTCTTAGTTAATTAGTTTAACAATTAACATGTCACTTTGTATTTTTACATTATATAGTTAATAAACATACTATATACATCCAAAAGACCCCAAAGTGGTCCATTAATGATACAACTATGAGGATATTAGTCTGTTTGACAAACCTTATATTTTTACGAATTTAATATCAATTGATAATATAATATTTGTTTTAAAAACTCTTTTATGTCAATTTTGACACTATTCAATAATTGATTTTTGTAAAACTCATAAAAGAATTATTACATCTAAAAACGTTAATTATATCATTCCTAACATTCCATATTAACCTATAAAATTATTGGTATATATAAAAAGTCTCAAATTAAATTTATTTTGGTATTTATAATATCATTTATTCTAATTTTTCACTATTATGGTAATTACTGCATCACCATTGTATCATAAATAAATTAAAATATTTAATGTCTAATATTTTAAAATAAAATACCATTATGTAGGAAATCTTATTATCTTTCCAATGAATATTTATAGTTGAAAATCCAACGTATATAACCCTATGTAAAAATTGTTTTTCTAAAGGATATATGCTTGTGTCATTTTTGTATTCATTTTAACTTAATTAAAATAAAGTGTCTCTATCACTTACAAGTGGCTCCATGGGGTCCCAAAATTGACCCAAAGATTCCCATGGCCAGACATGTATCAACCTATAATGTTAGGACACGTTTTAGGGTAATTTGTTATTTTTAAAATATTATTTTTTAACACTTATTTACTGGATTTACCCTTTAACCATGGTAAATAAAATATTTACCAAAGTAATTATTCAAAATGTCAAAAAATAAAAGTTGCCTATAAACATAATTTAAACATCCTGATTCCAAATATGGAATCCATTTTTCCAAATTCAAAACACAGAATTAGCAGAAATTAATTTAAATTTAATTCCCGTTGTTAGAACAAAAATCGTATTTTTAAGAGATAATAACTATCAAAAGATTGACAATTGTTTATGTCCGGTTTAATTGTAAAATTTTGTCCAATGATCAACATTGTATTAAATGGTAAAAATATATTCTAAATATACTTTAAAACCACTAAAATTAATAATTTTTCACTACCAATTATTTTGATTAAAAAAGTTGTTTTTAATTAAAATTTATTAATTTTCACTATTCATCAAAATAAAAATGTTATCCGATGTAAGAACCCAGTTCTTATTTTATAGGTACGGGCTTCTTCTTTTCCTTTTCCTTAAGTGTTTTTTAGAAAATATGGAAAATGGTGAAAAAAATCCTAAACATTGGAACTACATGTCGTGTACTTTATCCACACACCGTGTACTTTTGGCCGTGTTGGGATGAGTACACGGGGCGTGTGGTCATGCTAGCGAAGAAGGGTGTAGAAACCGACTACACGCCGTGTAGTGGTACCTTACACGCCGTGTAGTTATTCGGCGGGCTTAAATAGTAAGGCGGTCGCGTCGCCGCCAGCTGGCCGACAGTACACGCCGTGTACTCGAGAGTACATGCCCTGTACTCATGTCGACTGATGAACAATGTGGCGGGGCCACCAAGTGAACAGTTAAATGAAAGAATTACACGCCGTGTACTCAACAGTACATGCCGTGTTCTTTGTTTTTTTATATTAAAATAGGCAGTAGCCTCCTCATTTGGCAGAGGAGGCACTTGAGCCATTTTGGAGCCAAAGGAGGAGGCCAGATCTTTGAAGATCCACCAGGCGTTCGTCTGGAATCCGTTTCAGCTTCGGACGATTTCGTTGGAACCGCACGAGTGAGACCTCTCCCCTACCGGTACTTTTCATTCCAATTCATCTCCTAACATAAGTTATTTATGTTTGAATGAGTTTTTTTCTTCGTCAGATCTACACCGTTCTTGGGCATTTTTGGAGTCGGCATTCAGGTATAGTGTTCGTTGGCGTATAAGGTAGGTGGCTTTGTGTTTAGTTTTCCAACTGCTGAGTGTATTGTGCATTTTTGTTCCACTAACCCATGATGTGGTGTCATGTGGCTGAGTTCGTTGCTATATTTAATACTTATAATTAATTAGGTATTTAATTGTGATAATAAAATGCTGGTTGGGATCGTTGCTTGGATCCGAAACCACCCCCAGGGCGTGTTTCTTTATTTAGCTGTTTGGAAAGGATACCCGAGGGTATGCCCTTAAAGTAGTAATTGTAGAATTGCCTTGATAGGAATTTCTTGTTACTGCTTGATTACCTGTGGGGCATGGCCCAAATACCTGTTTGCCTAAGGGCATTTTTGTATTTAGCCTGAGGGCGTTGTTGTGATTGGCCTGAGGGCATGACTGTTTTAGCCCGAGGGTTGTCATACATCGCCTGAGGGAAACCTTTCGTGCCTGAGGGATTGACTTTTGTGCCTGAGGGCGACACTTCGTATGCCTGAGGGAGACAATTTCTGTATGGCCTAAGGGCAAGCCTGAGGGCACGGTTACTATTCAAGCCTGAGGGCGTGGTTACTGTTCTAGCCTGAGGGCATGGTACTGGTTGGCCTGAGGGCTTGGTGCTGTTGAGCACAAAAATGTCACTAAATTAGAGGAATTAAATGAATAATAAACTGGAAATTTAACTATTAAGTTAATTACCTTTGAGTACTTCTTAGTTATTGCATTTTACTAGTACACACTTGTTGCATGTTTTACACACAGTTGAGCACTGGCCTTTGGTGGGTGCCTACTGAGATATATTTCTCACACCCTGTTTGGGTCACGCTTTTCGGCCCAAACAGATTACATTGCTGCAGGTGTAGATAGGGGCAAGAGTCCCTATACAGGTACTTGACTGTTGCTAAGAAGTAAGATGGCATGGGACCGAGTCTAGGCTTGTGATGCTGCTGCTAGCTATTTTTCTTGTTTTGTTGTACTCTATTTTCTGCTGTACTGTCTTGATGTATAACATGTTCTGGCTGTTTTTCTTAGAAATTGAAACATGTAGTATCATCACTTATATACTGTTGGTTATATCCACTACTGTAGTTATTTCAGTTCTATATGTTTACTGCTTCCACTGTTGTTGTATGTTTATTTTGGTATTCCGCTACACTACACTTTGAAAAATGAGGGCATAATTTCTCCACTATCAGACCTGGGCCCTTGCTGCTAGTCGGCAGCCTCTGGCATTTGGGGAAATGCACATGAGGTCATGTTGCGAACCAGGCATGGGGCACCCGTTGCGTGGCACTCGGGTCCGGGATGTTACAAAGTGGTATCATAGGGGTTTCTTTTCATTGACTTACTATTTGGAGCTATAGTCAGAGTTAGGACGAACAGTAGTTGGTAATAAGTTGTGCTCGGGTGTAGGTAACCCGTGTACATGGAAAATCTAGTCTACCTCATACCTTGCATTCTTTGATCTTGCAATTTTACGGTTGATATGTTTTCACCATTGGGTGATGCACTTGGATTGTGCTGTTTATATTTTATCTATGGGTTCTATTTCATTGCAACCCGATGAGATGAGGGTATTCCATCTCATGGATCATATAGGCACATGATAGATATCACATGCCATGCATAGTTTCCATGCCATGTAGGTGCATTAGAATTTTCATGTTGTTGTGATAGTTGTTGTGCTAGTAAAGCATGCTGTTCTGATAGATGCTTGATAAATACCTGCCTTGTGATATTGTATTATTATTTGAGCTTGTTTACAGGATGGACGCCAAACTTTGGTTTTTGGGGAGTATGGGCCCCCATTGACTGTAATTTGGTGGATTATTGACTGGTTATTGGTTATAACACAAATAAGATGTCAAACATTGATTTGTGGGGTGTATGGCCCCTCACGGGTCGGAATTTGACACTTAGGTGTGGTTTTCAGTATTTTCTGGGTTCTAGAGAAGTTTCTGAGACATACTATCCAGAAAACCCAGAATACATGCTGTGTAGGACCTCATACACGCTGTGTGTGTTCTTATGTTCGGGAAGGAAAACTAACGTTTTGTGTAAATGCCATGTACCCTGAGTACACGCCGTGTAGTCTCTTCTCGTGTCACAAACCGTGTGGGCGGCGACACGGGGTAGGGAAGGGGTTGGGTGAGACACGCCGTGTAGTTTTGTACATGCCGTGTAGTGTTGACCCGGAGTCCAACCATGTAACTAACAACATGGGTTGGTGAACTCCTTGACAGAACACGCCGTGTCAATCATAGACACGCCGTGTAGTGTGACCTGGGGACTCGGCTGTGTAACTAACAACATGGGCCAGTGTCACCTTTTCCCTGAACACACCGTGTACATATGGGACACACCATGTAGTCTTGTCCAAGGAAAGACCGTGTGGAGTTAGCCGTGTGGTTTGGAAACGGGGTGGTGTACACTCTGTGTACAGGTGTAACACACCGTGTGTGGTAAATATGAGTAGTCGACCGTGTCACAGACGACACAGGCAGTTGGAAAATAACACCATACACACCGTGTACATATTATACATGTCGTGTAGTTTTGTTGAATGGAAGTCGTGTGGCTTAGCCGTGTGGAAGGACCCGGGTAGGGGAAGCGAAGTCAAGTACATGACGTGTAGTCATTGTACATGCCGTGTAGTCATTGTACACTCCGTGTTGTATTGTTTTTCCAATTTTGAAATTCCATCTTCCTCTTGTTCCTTTATGGTTCCTTCATTTCAGTCTTAATAATCATGAATCTGAGGTGTTCTTTTGACATTGTAGAGTCATGCCACCTAGACGACCGCGAGTTGTTAGCTAGGGCAGCGGCGACGATTATACTCCGAAGATGGTGGGCCATGGGCTGCCAGTTGATCCACCAACAGAGCCAGATGTGGCACCAACTGTTATACCAGACACAGGCACATAGGCACAGTTCCGTGAAGGCCTATTGCGGTTCATGAAGACCTTTCAGGGAGCATCGCATGTTGCCACATCTATGGCCGAGCTGAAGCATATCTTTCAACAGCAGCATCTGCCTACTTTTTCAGGGTATGGCGGACCACATGCTGCGGATTCTTGGATAGGATCGATGAAGACTATTTTCGTGCATCTTGAGACGCCTCCAGGACGGAGTGTAAAGCTCGCAACTTACATGCTGCATGATTCTGCCAAGAGGTGGCAGGATGTTGCCACCCAGTCAGAGAATCACAGGGACATGGAGTGGGAAAATTTTCAGGCAGTATTCAATGGCTTCTTCATTCCTGAGACGCTATGGGTAGATAGAGCTCGAGAGTTCATGAATTTGCAGCTGGATGTTATGTCGGTGATGGACTAATCTGCTCGTTATACAGAGCTTCAGCGTTTTGCACCCATGCTGGTGGGTGATGAGACGTTGAGAGCCAGACGTTTTGAGGATGATCTTCGGTATGACATCCGAGAACTGGTAAATGTTTTTAGGTTGCCTACTATACACACGATTGTGAACCAGGAATTGATTACAGAGAGGAACCTGTAGTAATCGAGTGGTGTGGGCCAGGGCAGTTCAACACCAGTTATTGGTACTATTTCTGCTGGCAAGAGGAGGAGACAGATGTACTTCTCTCAGGGCGGCATTACCAGCTAGGAAGCTTTTTCGGGTGGCCCGATCAGGTGCTACCTGTGTGGCAGAGAGGGGCACAAGTGTCCGTAGTGTCCACGAGACCCAGTGGAGTGCCGAGATTGCAGGAATATGGGTCATCTGCAGCGCTTTTGAAGGGCATTTCTACCAGTGGCTAGTGAGAGGGGTTCTGTGCAGAATCCGCGTGCGGGAGCAGGGCCAATGGCTTCTTACCAGTCAGGGAACTAAAATATGTCAGGGCATGCAGGCAGAGATGGTAGTCATGGTCGTGGTATCCAGACACCAGGATCTTAGAGGCAACAGGGTGGGACAACTCAGGGTATCCAGGCTATGTCGTAGGGTCGCGACATTGTACAGGCATATGCAATGCAACAGACCTAGAAGGAGCAGGATCCCGGGCCTTCAACAGTCAGAGGCACTATTCTAGTAGCTTCTGTCTAGTCTTCAGTACTTTTTGATACGGGTGCTAAACATAGTTTTATATCTATACCCATTGGGGAGAGCCTTGGGCTCGGTGTTTCTACTTCTTCTGATATCTTGACGCTAGACACTCCATTGGGGACTACAATGGTTAGTGTACGTCAGTGCAGGGAGTGCCCCCTTGAGGTTGGTGGGTGTCACTTCCTTTGGGACCTCTATGTTCTGGAGATGGCGAGCTATGACGTCATTATCGGGATGGACTGGTTGGTTCCCTTTCGAGACATTGTAGACTGCTATCGTCGCAGGGTTCGTTTCACGTCACCATAGGGCAGGGAGTTTCTATACAAGGGTGAGTGGGATGTTCAGGCGAGTCGAGATAGACCAGAGTATCATGGGAGAGGTGGAGTCACAACCCAGATTGCGAGCATAAATCTGGATAACCAGGGGACTTGTCAGACAGATTTCCCTCCAGTTGTCAATCATTTCAGGGATGTCTTCCCGAATGACTTTTCAGGTCTACCTCCAGTTCTTGTGGTGGATTTATCTATCGAGCTTGTGCCAGGAGCAACACTGGTGTCCATTCTTCCTTATAGGATGGCCACACATGAGTTGTTGGAGCTCAAGAGGCAGTTAGAGGAGCTACAGGCGATGGATTTTATCTGACCCAGTACTTCTTTTTGGGGTTCTCCGGTCCTTTTTGTGAAGAAGGCAGATGGTACCCTTAGGCTTTGTGTGGATTATCGGATGCTGAACCAGTTGATGGTTATGAACCAATATCCCTTGCCGAGGATAGATGATCTGTTTGATCAGCTTCATGGAGCACGAGTGTTCTAGATGATTGAATTGAGATCTGGATATCATTATATGCGTGTTAGACGATCTGATATACCTCTCATAGCTTTCAAAAGCAGGTATGGTCTATATGAATATACGGTTATGTCGTTCGGACTCACTAACATGCCAGTAGTTTTCATGGCTCTGATAAATCGTGTGTTCCATCCGTATCTTGATTTATTTGTGGTAGTATTCATGGACGACATCTTTGTGTACTCTCACACTCGACAAGACCATGCCACCCATCTTGAAATCGTATTGAGTACACTGAGAGAGCATCAAATATATTCTATTCTCTCGAAGTGCCACCTTTGTATGGAACAGATTCACTTCCTGGGTCATATCATCTCAGAGGCAGGAGTTGCAATGGACCCAGAGAAGGTGAGAGCAGTAGTTTCCTGGGAGCAGCCCAAGAACGTGTTTGAGATACAGAGTTTCATAGGGCTGGCTTGTTACTACAGACGCTTGATACATGTCTTCTCCCACTTATCAGCATCATTGACAGGTCTGACTAAGAAAGGTGGAAAGTTTGTTTGGTCAAAATCTTGTGAGACAGCTTTTTAGGACCTAAAGGGAAGGCTGACATCATCACCGATCCTGATACTCCCTGAGCAGGGGAAGAGTTATACAGTTTACTGTGATGCATCAGGGATTGGGCTGGGAGCCATTTTGATGCAGGGCGGCCGAGTTGTGGCGTACGAGTCTCGGCAGTTGAGGCCACATGAGAGGAATTACCCGACGCATGATCTTGAGTTGGCTGCAGTTGTTCATGCGTTGCGCTGTTGGAGTCATTACCTGTTGGGAGATCATTTTATGGTTTTCACTGACCACAAAAGCCACAAGTATATCTTTACTTAGCATGACATGAATCTGATGTAGAGAAGGTGCGCTGAGTGCCTAAAATCCTTCGATTTTGAGCTTTCCTATACACCTGGTAAAGGTAATGCAGTAGCTGATGCGCTGAGCAGGAAGACTCAGATACAGGCATTGCAGGAGGCCAGTGGTGAGTGGCAGCTTATGACCTTATCCTCTGAGATTCATATAGAGGTGCATGACAGTCAGGGGAAGACTTATCTTTCCTCGTTATGTGTGACTTCTACCCTCCTGGACAGAGTGAGGAAGAGGGAGCTACCGGATTCAGAAGGCCTAGTTCTATGGGAGTCGGTGGCAGGTGAGGACCCTCCTTCCGGTTGGACGATAGGTGATGATGAGTTTTTGCATTTCCATGAACGTGTATGTGTTCCATGGGATATACGTGAGGAGCTGATGATGGAGTTTCATGCTTCAGCTTGGGTAGTTCATCCCGGGGTTACCAAGGTGTACCAAGATTTGAGAGGTCAGTACTGGTGGCCGGGTATAAACAGAGAGATAGCTTGTTTTGTTACAAGGTGTTCCACCTATCATAGGTGAAGGCAGAGCATCAGAGACCAGCTGGGCTGTTACATTAGTTTCCCATTCCGGAGTGGGAATGAGATGATGTCACGATGGATTTCGTGATGGGATTTCCAAGGTCACCTCGTGGTAATGACGCCATGTGGGTTGTTGTGGATAGACTCACAAAGGTAGCTCACTTCTTTCCGATCAAGGAGACCTTTGGTGTGGACGAGCTCGGAAGGCTGTATATCTGAAAGATCATACATCTTCATGGGTTCCCTCGTTCTATCGTTTCAGATAGGAACGCTTGCTTCACGTCTCGTTTCTGGAAGAGTTTTCAGAGGGCTCTGGGTACACAGGTGCTTCTGAGCTCATCATACCACCCTCAGACAGATGTCCAGTCAGAGCGGACGATACAGGTGCTAGAGGACATGTTGCGCGCATGCGTCCTAGACTTTGGGAGCTCTTGGGAGAATCATATACCCTTAGTCGAGTTTGCCTATAACAATAGTTTTCAGGAAACTATTGACATGGAACCATATTAGGCTTTATATGGTAGGCCATGTCGATCACCTTTGTGATGGTTAGAGGTAGGTGGGGCAGCTTTACTGGGACCACAGCTCTTGCAAGAGACATCTGAGTAGGTCCAATTGATTCGGAATCGGATGGCTACCACGTAGTCTCGTCAGAAGTCTTATGATGATCGTCGCAGACGATCTTTGAAGTTCATGGTCGGGGATCAGGTTATCTTGCGTGTTTCGCCGAGGCTGGTACACAAAGTGATTAGGAGACAGTGTAAGCTTTCACCGAGGTATGTGGGACCATTTAAGATTATGGAGAGAGTCGGGCTAGTTGCCTATCGGTTACAGTTACCGCAGCGGCACCGAGCCATGCATGACGTCTTCCACGTGTCTCAGTTATGTCGCTACCATTCAGACCCATCTCACACCTTTCAGCCAGAGGTGGTTGAGCTTCAGCATGATGCATCCTTTGAGGAGCATCCGATCCGTATCGTTGAAAGGAGCACAATGGTTTTCTGAGGCTGGTCAGATCCTCTCGTACGAGTGTTATAGAAGCATGGATGAGTGCAGGACGAGACCTAGGAGAGGGAGGCTGACGTATGTGCTTAATGGCCAGAGCTGTTCTGAGCTTTCTCTTCGCCACCCTTGAATGGGAAATTTGGGGACAAATTGATATTAGGGGGGAAGTTTGTAAGAACTTGGTTCTTATTTTATAGGTACATGATTCTTCTTTTCCTTTTCCGTAAGTGTTTTTTAGAAAATATGGAAAATGGTGAAAAAAATACCAAATTTTGGAACTATACGTTGTGTACTTTATCCACATGCCATGTACTTTTGGCCATGTTGGGATGAGTACACGGGGTGTGTGGCCATGCCGACGAAGAAGGGTGTAGAAACCGACTACACGTTGTGTAGTGCTACCTTTTACGTCGTGTAGTTAGTCGGAAGGCTTAAACAGTAAGGCAGTGGCATCACCGCCAGGTGGGCGACAATACAGGTCATGTACTCGAGAGTACATGTCGTGTACTCATGTCGACTGATGATTAGTGTGGCAGTGCCGCCAAGTGAACAGTTAAATGAAAGAAGTAAACATCGTGTACTCAAAAGTACATGTTGTGTACTTTTTTCAGCTTAAAGCAGGCAGTAGCCTACTCATTTGGTAGAGGAGGCACTTGAGCCATTTTGGAGCCAAATTAGGAGGCTGGATCATTGAAGATCCATCGGGCATTTTTTTGGAATCATTTTTGGCTTCAGACGATTTTGTTGGAACCATAGAGGTGAGTCCTCTCCCCTCCTGGTACCGTTCTTTCCAATTATTCTCCTAATGTATGTTATTTACATTTGAATGAGTTTTTTTATTCATCATATCGACACCGTTCTTGGGAGTTTCTGGAGTCGGCGTTCGGGTATAGTGTTCGTTGGCGTATAAGGTAGGTGGCTTTGTGTTTAGTTTTCCAACTGCTGAGTGTACTGTGCATTTTTGGGCCACGAACCCATGTTGGGGTATCGTGTGGCTGAGGCCAGTTCTATATTTAATACCTAGAATTAATTAGGTATTTAATTGTGATAATAAAATGCTGGTTGGGATCGTTTCTTGGATCCAAAACAACCCCCGGGGTGTGTTTCTCTATTTAGCTGTTTGGCCAGGATACCCGAGGGTATGCCCTTAAAGTCGTAATTGTAGAATTTCCATGAGTGGAATTTCTTGTTACTGCTTTTTTACCCGTTGGGAATGACCTGAATACCTGTTAGCCTGAGGGAGTTTTTGTTTTTAGCCTGAGGGCATTATTGTGATTGGCCTGAGGGCCTGACTGTTTTAGCCCGAGGGTTGTCGTACTTCTCCTGAGGGTAACCTTTAGTGCCTGAGGGATTGACTTCTATGCCTGAGGGCGACACTTCGTATGCCTGAGGGCGAGAATTTCTATATGGTCTGAGGGCTTGGATACTGTTCAAGCCTGAGGGCGTGGTTACTGTTCTATCCTGAGGGCATGGTACTGGTTGGCCTGAGGGCTTGGTGCTGTTGAGCAAAAAAATGTCACTAAATTAAAGGAACTAAATGAATAATAAAATGTAAATTTAACTGTTATGTTAGTTACTTTTGAGTACTGATTATTTATTTCATTTTACTACTGCACACTTGTTGCATGTTTTACAAATAGTTGTGCACGGGCCTTTGGTGGGTGCCTACTGAGATATATTTCTCACACCCTGTTTGGGTCAGGTTTTTTGTCCCAAACAGATTACGTTGCTGCAGGTCTAGATAGGGGCAAGAGACCCTATATAGGTACTTGACTGTTGCTGAGGAGTAGGAGGGCATGGGACTGAGCCTAGGCTCGCGATGCCACTGCTAGCTGTTTTGCTTGTTTTGTTGTACTTTGGTTTCTGCTGTACAGTATTGATGTATAACATGTTCTAGATGTTTTTCATAGAACATGAAACATGTAGCATCATCACTTATATACTGTTGGTTATATCCACTCCTGTAGTAATTTCAGTTGTGTATGTTTACTGCTTCCACTGTTGTTGTATGTTTATTTTTCTATTCCGCTGCGCTACACTTTGACAAATGAGGGAATAGTTTCCCAATATCAGACCTAGGCCATCGCTGCTAGTCTGAAACCTCTGTCATTTGGGGAAATGTGCTTGAGGTCACATGGCGAATCGGGAATGGGGCACCCGTTGCGTGGCACCTGGGTCTGGGACGTTACATCCGAAAAGTACCAGAATTTCACCCTAGGCTAAATTCGATATTCTAAATCGAAAAATGAAGTCCATTTTGAGAAGTAAAATTTATAAAATTTTAAAAAGTAGGTATTACTATTCATTATGGCTAGTTTGATTGGTTGTAGTGTGTGTTAGAACTCGAAGTTGTGTACAAAACATGCTATTCTATTATTCAAAGAGAAGCATACTTTGGAAACTTGGGGTGTTACATTGTAATTTTTTTTATGTTCCCATAAATTTATTTAGTCAAATTTAATATATAGAAGTTTAAAATATTATATTTAAAAAGTGTTCACAATTAAATTTGGTTAAAGTGCATTTTTTAAAAATACTTATTTTATCTGAAAAAAGAATTTGTTCTTACATTATGTCTAAGAAACTCATAATATGGATTCTAAAATTATAAGGATTATATAAGGTTCAAAATTTAGTCAATACTAGTCATAACCGCTTTTGAACAACTTGTTTGGTAAGACATGGTGCGCTTGAACTCGGTGTCACGTGTAGTGCATGTTATTGAATTGTTTTGAAGAAGTACATACTATGAAATCATGGGGTGTTACATGTTATCTACTAGGATAGAGTTGAATAACATCCCTCATTAATAGAATTAATGATATGATCCCATAGAAATACTAGATGTGTCTCATACTTGACAATCCTAGGATGACCAAGTGATCTATTTGTCACACCAATGTTTTATCTCCAAGCCATTCCAGATGATGATGAGGGTAAATAGATAAATCGATTTTCAATTGTTTCTTCTATTTAAGGACACTCATTTTATAACCACTGGTGGGGAAATGACATATTATACAACTCACATTATTGAGTATCTCATACCTGGCATTATCCCACCATACTAGGATAGATATAATTGAATACTGTAGTAGGCCGCATAGTTAAAACAATATAGTGCACCGACCCTTTTGAAGACTCAAAAAAAGTCATGGGGTTGATGAAATTATAATTTTTTTTTCTAAGGATATGGGATCCCCTATTATATATAAGATGATAATGTCGGGATATGTGGTGACCAATAATAATGATTTATGATCTCAAACTATATTTTTTTGGATTGGAAACTTATGACCCACAATGTCCCTTGAATACATGTGGTTTCTGATGATGTGTTGTCTATATCGTAACAATAACAATTTTTTTCCTAGGCTGCTCTAGATGATATAAACCACTAAGTATAATTATCCATTTTTAGAATGTGGAAATGATATAGTGGGTCCATGACTACCAGTGATTGATATCTAATATTGGTTCATTTGGAAAGCTACATACTTATTCTCTATGTTGGATGAAGTGTTTCCCCTCATGGGAGAAAAATCCCATTCCTTGAATGAATTCAAGAGATCACATATCATTTATCTATTCATAGATTCTCATTCTATTATCCCTATAAATGGAACCATACTCTAGGTATCTAAAATTAATAAATGGTACACCATGTTCAAAATATAGTCATTCTAGACTTCTGATTACCTTGTATAGGAAAATGGGCATAGTGATCTGTTTAACAGAACCCTCTCTATCATTTTTAAAAAATAGGGGTCCAAAATAATTAATTAAATCTGTAAAAGGTACCCATAAACCTTAGTAGAATTATGAGATGACTCATACTTCCAATTAGTTGATCCCATAATCACTGATAGATGGATTATAGGTATTCTTTCCCATCTAGTTTTAGTTTGTAGTTCTCTAAATTAGTGTCTATGATCAGAAGACACTAGATAGAGTGGATATTTTTTTATTTGGAATAGCTAAAATCCTTTTATGAAAAAAAATCTTCAAACCTTCCATTATTTATACACGTACCTAATTAGGGTGGTTATATCATTCAATAAGAAGATTCTCCTCAGATCACTCCTCTATGGTGACATGGTAATAGTCCTCAGAACGTCAATGATTCCTAAAAAAAATCTAGTAATGTTGAAGCCCAAGAGGGAAGGATAAAACATCATTCATAAGATTTATTCAATTTGAGCATAATAGACCATAACCATGAATAAAGATCATATTGCACCTACTTCTAAAACAAATATTCACAAGTACTTAAAATGATGTCCCTATGGTGCATGTAACACGACCTTGAACACTTTTCCAGAGTCTGAGCGTTGTTACGTTAAACTAATATCCACACTAAGGTACATGAAACTTGACAATAAATAATTCTCAATGGTCCAAAATTTATTAACTTAAACTATTCTTAGTCCATATCATTTGAGAATTGGAACATTATACTAAAAGGATACATTGTTCTAGTTGTATGAATTTAAACAAAAAATCATGGAATCCTCACTGCATGACATTAAAAAATAATCTTACCCCATACTAATATTAGATTCCTTTTATTAATATATGATCTTACCATGTGTGAAATCGAGATTCCATGTTTGATAAGTATGCGGTGGTCAAAAAATTAATACACTTCTGAAATCGGGATGCCTTGTGAAGTGCATATGAGGTTGTCAATAGAATTTCACCATATCAAAAACACAAGATAAAATATATCTCAATTCCATTTTCATATAATATTTAACCCAGTTTTGGATCCAGTCTTCTATACCACATTGTTTATAGAACTATATGTTGCTAGATTCTCGTTCATAGGGGATTTTTAGTGATGCATGTATTTCCCATCATTAGTAAAAAGTAACAAAATTATCAAATCATTGTCTGATCAACCCCATTTACACACCAGGAATTAAACTATTAAATTCACCCAGTTCTCCTCAGGGTGTACATGGTGTATGTGATCCTTCATGTATAAATTCATGTCTCAGTTTTCATTATTTCTGAAGAATATAGACCCTTAAGGCAAACACCCTCATTGTCTAAGCCTAGTGAAAATAAATTAGTTTTCTCCAATCCCATTGTCTAATAATTATATCTTTAAAATATGTGAAATTTGATTCCTGGTTCTTGGGATGTAAGTGGGAATGTACAAAAACAATTAACATTAGGATCCAGCTATTTCACTACATGAAAATTACCTTAAAATATACACTTCCAAATTGAAAGAATCATGGCATTAATTTTTTTTCAAAAGACAATGAATTCAGACATTAAATTGATTTCATGGGTACATGCCACATGATCATAAACTATATTTATGTGGATTCAAGATCGCTTCATATTGTACAGGGCCTCTCTTAAAATTTTGAAATCTTGTTTTATATCTAGTTAACATCAAGAACATAACATTATCCCCCTCTCATTTTCATTGTATTATTACCTTTAAATATTTGGAATAGTTATGAGCTCTATGACCTGAAACTAGGATACCTAGTCCATGTATTATGACCCAAAATTGTTACTATTCACCCCTCATTATCATTGTTCTTTTTTCCCTGGTGTTTTAGTAATTCAATACCTCCCCCAACCATCAAGAATTATGTGTGGCATTATTTCAATCAGCATGGGACATTTTGTGATTCCTCAACCTCTTATATCACATCCCAGCGAAACATTCACCACATTCCATCTGTAACCTATTGTGGTATCACACTAACATAACCTCATGGGCTTACTTGTATTGTAAAATACAAATTTATTTAACGTAGAGAATTAATGATTTATGATGCACTCATTTCTCAATATGAGGAATCAATGAATGTGCAGATCAATTACCTTGCCCCACCAATATTTTCAATGCATGAATGTAAACTTTATTCATACCTTATAAAATTTCATGATTCCAAATATCTATGTAAGATATGTTTAAATATCATTATTTGAGTAGATGTTCCACTAATGTCATTGACATCCTTCAACGTTGAGTTTCGAGGCCATATTTTTCATTATTCCCTTCTTCATGTGATACATAATAATTCTTTGGTATCCCATCTTTGTTTCACCCACCTTATTTTAATAATTATTGGGCCTGTATTTCCCATGATTAATGATTTCTTATCACCCCCTGTGTTTTTTGGAATTATTATTTTTAAATAATTTTAACTCTTACATATTTTATATTTCATTCAACACAGATTAAATGTTGTGTTGAATGAAAAAACTGGGGTTTGATTTGAATTCAATCATCATCATGTACATCTTGGGTTATAGTAAACACATGTATTAACATTAATTTCATGATAAAATGATTTTATTATGTTTCACTAAATGTAAAATTCCTTTGATAGCTAGAGTATCACAGAATACCATGATTTACTAAAGTATAATGTTCTAAAATTATTATCATACAAATATTATAATAGTTTTCATCTATCCATTGGAATGGTGGTTATGAATAAAATAATTAAATAATTAAATTATGTTTTAATGTTGTATATAATTAGAATAATTTGGTAACTAATTAAATAGAAATTAAAATAAATCACTATATAAAATATAAGAATGATTTTTCTAGAGAATAATATTTATTCAATCAAACACATTTCACATCAATAATTTAATTCGTTCACTTTTCATATTTTATTTTATTGAAATAATATTTTCAATTGAATAAATTATTTAACATTAATATTATGTGTTTTTTATAAAAGATATAATAATAAAAACAATTTTACAAAAAAGGTTATATATTATTTTAAAAGGAAGTTTAATCATATTTTAATGGTGTAATAATTTAAAATCAAAATTTTTACAATTTTATATTTCATATTTCATATAATAAATCTTATTTTTAAATTCTAATTAAAATTATCTTAGGTTGAATTATAGATATTATTCTAAAAAGTTTAATTTTGGGTTTAAGAGCTAAGATAATGAATTTATTTTTAATATTATATTTTCATAAAATTTACTTTCATAGATATATAATATTTTATTTTATTTTAAAGGAATATATTGATCCATAATACATATATTACAACAATTTAGGTTATTTTAATCAATTTCGCATTTAAATTGTATATAATAACATTTTATCTTTTACACAATTTCACTTTAAAGACATGTTTTCTTTGGCCGTGTGTGGGATTATTATTAAAAATTTTCTTACATCTTATATTAATAATGTTTTCAAAAATATATTCCAACATTTTCAAGAATCATTGTTTATAATATCTATTTAATTTATCTTAGTTTTCTATTAATATTATTAGTGGTTTTATTTAAAATTAATTATAATGATTATGTTAAAAACGAGTTTACATTATTGATAAAAAATAACTAAGAGGGAGAATAACATAAAAATCATCCATAACCCAGTTTATAGAAATATATAGACCATTAAATTCATTTTTTATAAAATTTACCATTATTTTAGGTATAATATGTAAGGGTGACTTCTTAACAAAGTTTTACTTTGTAAATTTACAAGACAACCACAAATTATCCATATTAAAAAGGGACTCTAACAGCACACTTATTCACACCTATCAAGCACATTGGATCATCCAAAATCAACCCAAATAATCTCTCAATATCACTCTAGTCATAATTAATCCTTAATATGTGAATAAATTAAACATCATTTCTTCTTTGGTCGAAAACAAAAGTAATTACCCAAAGAAGAGGTAACACCCTTGAACAAGATCTTTTGTTTTCATTCATTATCCACCACCTTAAATTATACTTATTACAGGATTAAATAAAAATTTAATTATCCTTAATATATATATATATATATTGTTATGTTATGTGTTTTACCTACACATACACACATATCCATCAATTTGGATACACAATCATCATTCGTGTGTGCGGTGAACTACAACATCACGAACCGATGACGTTTTTTCTTCAATTACAACACTTAATTTTAAGGAATAATTATTAAATTTGTATTTATATATGATATAAATTATATATATGATTTAATCATGATTCATTAATAAATAAATTATACAATCCATCATTATTTATGTTTTTGTAAAATGGTAACTTTGTTTATGGACATATAGACTGTCGCCCATCAAAGAAATACAATTTTCCCACACTTTCCATGAACTGTATAAAGGATGTGTATTGAAAAAATATATTACATATATGAAATGTTAATTATACAAAAATTATAATATATATTTATTATTTAAAATCATTCTTTTAAAATGATGAGAAAAAAGAAACAACCATCATGCATAAGTATGACTGACCATCTTATTGAATGTTTTATTCCATTTTATATTTATATCTTTTATATATTATTATAACCAATAACCTACAAAATATATATAAAATTTTAAAAAATTACAATATGAAAATAATTAAATCATGATCTCTCTATGAGGATCAATAATAGAAATTCATAATGTATACAAAAAACAAAGCAGATATTTCCTAAAACAAAACATTGTCATGAAATTGATAATAAAATGGCTAATATAAATTCATAATAAATTAATATATGTTATGATTTATAATAATTATGGTACAATGGTTGATTTATAATTAACCTATATTAATTATAATAATTGTATTAATGTTTATAATTAAATTTTGGATCAAGGTTATGGGATTTCTGGTGTCATTTTTATTTCCTTAGGATATACGCTATATTCATCACTTATTCTGTTTGTGTGGTTTATATACAAACAAATTACTCTTTACATATGGAATTTATTATGTTTAATGACATTAAATGTTTACATTGATATTATTTGGTCATGGATATCATGATTCAAAAGTTAATAAGATGTTAAAGAAATGTTATTCTTATTATTACTTCTATAGTAGTTAAACCATATTTACCACTTGTTTCATTTGTGTGGTGTATATACTAACAATGATTTTATTAAATTATTAGGTTAATTATATTTTTAAGTATTTAAATATCCATCTGATGATATCAATTTCATGGGGTTCACTGTTCAAAGGTCACTCAATCTGTAATTTTATTATTTATTAATTTTTCTTCATCGAGACACACATAATGTTATACAGTAAAATTATTTTAGGTGGCTTACATATTTCTCATTGAAATTTTATATCATGAATTTAATTATATTCATGATATAATAATATTCATGAAATATCATTCTTTAATCGGGATTATGGTTTAAAAGTTATAATTTCAAAGGTGTTTATTTCTACAATATCATTGTTTGTTAGGATTATTTAGATTATGCATCCATTGAAGGAATATTATGACCCATCAATAATTATATATAATGAAATATATTTTCCTCTATTTATTCATTATTTATTTTGGTATTTTTATAATTTTTTCAAATTTTTGGTACTTAAGAATATTTATAAATTTTTTTTAATAATATCCGATGATATTTCTATATTCGGTCATAAAATAGTTAAATTCAATAACCATGATTCCAAATAATGTTATAGAATTATTTTCAAAATCATGTAAAATGATCATTTTCAAAGAAAATTATTTTAAATGTGTGATATTTTTTATAATGATTTCCATATTTTTATTCATTCTTCCATTATTTGTTTTAAAATACATTTTCAATGAAAATATTTTCAAAATAACTTGAAGAATTTTTGTAAAATTTGTAAAATTTGTAAAATATTATAAATGATATTGTTTTAAATATTTTTTAATCCTTTATATGTTTTAAATTATATATTCAATGAATAGTATTAAAAATGATTTCAGGATTACCTTTTAATTTTATGAATTAATTTTAAATTATAAGGTTTAGAAATTATTTTCAACCATCCATTATATATTTTAAATGTTATTTTCAATGAAAAGTGTTTAAATGATTTTAAATAATATTTTACATGTTTCCTAAAATATTTTAAAAGAAATTTTTTTCAATTATTGTTTTTGGTTGAATAGATTTTTTAAATTATTTTTAATCTTCTTTTATAGGTTTGAGAAAGGTAATTTTCAAAGAAACATTAGTTTATTTTTGTTTAAAATATTGGATATTTTTCTCAATTTTTTTAAATCATAGGTAAATAATATTATCCATCAATAATAAAATCTATTGGTGTTACTTATTCTTAATTGGGGATGTGATACAAGTTACTATTCACACTTTTATCTGAATTTTTTGTGATTTGATTGCATAATGTTTTTGAAACTTGATTCTCTTTTAAATGTCATATGTTAATGAAACCTATTTCCCTTTCATGAGTTATATTATCTTGATAAATATTTTCTTTTAATGGATTATTATTTTAATATGAATCATATATCATTTAAATATGTTTTGATGTGATGAAATTATTTTGACCCCTATTTTATTAGTTTAGCTATGATATGATATATATGAATCCAATCAGTTTTTATGTGTCATGATATTATGAATTCTTTATTGTCTTTTGGAAAATGTATGTGTGATTTTATTTTGATACAAGTGGGATCTAAATAACCCTCCAATTAATTCGGTAATGTCTTATGTATCATGATGTAGACATGGTTGGAAAGAGAAGGTAAATCTGTTTAATAAAGGAATTCTTTCACATAGATGATCTTAGAAGTGATCCATGAATTTAAAATTTGAATGAACCTTGAATAATAAGATTTTATTGGGGGTGGACCGTGAATACTATAATGGTTTAGGGATTTGAAAAATTCCACTTAAATGAATGTGATATGAATGGGGATGGTGGTGTGTCCTGCACAGTCTGTTCATCCTCCAAAAAGTACATTGATAAGTGTTGGAAAAGTGACTTGAATGATATGGAATTTATTTTATATTATTATTTTCCTAAATAAATTTTATGTATTAATATTATGTTTATATTTCATTCTTTATACTCTGGAATCCTTTATGATTCATATATGACGAACATCGAATATTAATTCCAGGTCTCTAGCATGTGACATTGATATGCATGTTATGATATTAAAATTTTGTTTATATGTTTTTATACAATTAGGTTCATTGTATTATTATATATATCTTATATTTACCCATAATTAGTATTTTATCCCATCATTTGTTATTCTTATTTTCTTCATGTTATAAAAAAAATTCAATATAGGAGTTTGAAATGTGAATATGTTAATGGGAGACAGTCACAATCTTTTACAAAACATGAAAAATTTCTTATGTGATTACAAAGGAACTAAAATATTACGGTCCTCAAGAATGAACTATTATAATATGATGAATATGCATCTCAAATGATATAATATACTAGCTTTGTAATCCTTAATATCCATAGTTACTATCAAAAGAAATGTATGGTCTACCTTTGGTGACAAGGAAGATAAAACATTTTTGATATCCATAGGGATATTACTAAATATATTTATAGGGATAACTCTATGTATATGCCAATGGTTTCATAGATTTAAAAGAGTATATGATGATTTATTCATCATATCTATTATTATTTTTTATTACGTGGTTTTTGACTATTTTGAGGGCTTCTCACACTATACATTATGTTTTATTAAATTGAGGGAACTAGAAGGATCATGATTAATGTTGAATATGACAGGAAGTTTTAAAATATGTAGTCAAATTCCATGATTAATATAGTGAATGATTTTTTGATCATTCCTAATATGTTTTAATAGAAAATTCTTTACAATGTGTACATTAACAAACTCTGGGACTCATTAAATAATAGATGGAAATATTTTTTAAATAGTTGAGTTAATAGAGACCATGGATGAAAGAAGATTTTTATTCTTTGTATTTTTAATTTTTAATGAAGCACCTAAGTCAATGTATTAGAATGAAATGAATATGTTTTTATTTTAGAAAAGATGGAAGTAAATAAAATAACTATAATGAAAAAATTATGAGTTTTGTTTATAAAATGGACGAGAATACTAATATCCATATGATATATTTAACAGTAAAATGGTATAATTGTTGGATGAATGGGAGTTATGAAAATCAATTCTCTGTGTGGAATTCCCTAGAAGAGAACCAACAAGGCGGTATGATTAATGGTTATATTGATGATTATGATTAGATTGTAGGTGAATTTTGAATGGAAAGAGGTATTGAGTAATAAGATTATGTATAATTTTTAATTGATTAAGGATGAAGTAGAATAATCAAATTGTTTTTATATTTATATTGAATAATTATTTTATATGAATTTTGAAATACACATAGATTGTTTAGTTTATGTTTTCCACAAATTATTAACATGAATACAATTAAGGGTTATGACTAATTACAAATGTTTCAAATGGAAATTTGTTCTTCATAATATACATTTGATTAAATAAAATATATCGCATAATATATTCCCAATGATGTGGTACTGGATTTTTAATAAAATATATATTATATATGAATATGTGATATGGATGGTATTGAATACCATGTTACTACACCATAATTTTTTAAAAAGTGTTTAGAGTTTACATGATTTTTGGATTTAAAGAATAAATCCATATATCAATTGAATAAGAATGAATTCTTTTTTCAATTAGGATTTATGGTAATTAACAGTATTAATTTTAACTACTAATGATGGTATTCACAGGATTCACTTTTCAAAAAAGGGTTCTTTATGATATATGAGGCATCAATACAATGTGGTTTTTCAGATTTTTACTGACATTGTTTATAATGTTTTGGACATTTTTATATCGAATGGTTATAAAGATAACTAATTGTGCAATGGTTTATGTTATTATTTATAAGCTATTTTGAAGATTAATGTATTGAATCTCTGTAAGATAATTTTTGAATATTGGATAACACATCAAAACCTTATAGTTTGGATTATAATAGATGGAATAAACTATCATTCTATATATGGATATCACTTTCTATTAATGATTTCAGAATGAATACTTCACCATTATTTCGTGGATTAAGAGATGAAGGGGAAATTTATCAAGGAAACAATGAAAGAATTATGTCAATTTAATGTACGTATATCTTCTCATGCAATATTTTCAACATTACAAAAAGTGTTTTAAAATATAATTCAGACTTTTACCATTATTTTTTATGACATAAATGTATTTTTTCATGACTCTTTATTTTTTGGAATTTTTTTCATTCTCATAAAAATATTATATATCACTCTCCATCAAGATGTTGATAGTGATATTTCATATCCATTACCTTATTTCAACATTCTAACTTTTTTTTCTAATGTGGAAACCTATTTATGAGTAAATTTGTAAACTATTATGTCAACAAAATTTAGTTTTTAAATGGTACTGTAGAATTCACTTATACAATGTGGGTTTCTATTGAATTATATTTATTGTATTAATCCTATGATAAAAAATTAATTTTTATTGAGAAATTCATATTATATGGGTAGAATGTGTCAAATTTATTTTTATGAATCATTTTTTTAAAATTTATTTAAAAATTTAAATATTTTCTAATTCATGGAAATAATATTATAGATTGTGTTATTTGGAAGAACTATGTTCCATTTTTTTTTACATCAACAAAATGTTTTGATTATTTTACACAAAATAGTAATATTAGATCTAGGTACATGAAAAAATACATTTTTCTTGTACTACACATAGTATTGAGTTATTTATGTAGCATGTGTTATATGTATGTCATGGTTTTACCAAACTAAAATATACTATAAATATTATTAACAAAATATTATTATTGTTGTAACAAAGTAATTGGAATAGTGGATATGAATAACATTAATTTAATTATAAAAATAATTTTAACCAGGTTTATAATAAGATTTATTTTATGACAAATTAAACAGAAATTAAAATAAACCCCTTTAAAAAATATTTGAAATTTGTTGCTGGAACGCTATATTTATACCATCAAATACATTTTACTTTTTAAAATTAGATAAAAAATCTTTAGATATATTATTTTAATTAAAATATATATATATATATATATATATATTCTTTAAAATATATAATATTCATCTTATAATTTTCTATGTAAGACATAGAAATAAAACAAATTTTTTGCATGATGATATTTTTTAGTCAAAAGTTATTTTACTACATTTTGATGAAAAAATTATTTTCTATTTAATATTGGAATATATTATAAAATATATTTTATAATAAAAAAAATTTTGAATAAAAATTCCAAGATTATCATAGGATGATTTTTTTTAATTTTTTGAGAAGTATAATTTTTTGATAAATTTTGAAAAATACCAAACATTAATTAAAAACATCTTTTTTTCTAATTTTTTTATATAGTTATATACATTTTAATTTATTTTTAAATAGTATTTAAATAAATTATAAATATATTAATATAATTTAGTTTATTGGAATAAATTTTACATTGAAATTGGATATTACACCATTTCAAACTTTTGAACATTTTCACATTAAAAAATAGATGTCTCGTCCAGTATGTGGGAATAATATTAAATTTATTTCAACCAATTATGTTTTTAGAATTTGTAAAATTTTATTAAATATTTTTATACCACATAATATATAATGTATTGTAAATATTACAAATTTTTTGTAAAAAAATATTAGAGTATGTAATTAAAATTAATTAATGGGATTCAGGTTAAATGAGTTTAATTAGTGGTTAAACATTAACATAAAATAAAAAATAACCTAGAAATATTTCGAAAAACAACTTTATGGACATTTTTAATATATATAATCAATTTTATCATAAATTTATAATCATTAGAGACCAAATATCTAAAGGAAACTTCTCACTAATTTTTATATTTTTAGATTTTTAAGAATTCCATTCCAAATGAAATTAAACCCTACCACTTCTATACACATCTCAAGACTAATTTATCAACAAATATTAGCCCAAATATGTTTCAAAAATCAACCATAACAACTTATAAGACTCGCTTTTTACAATAATAAAACCATGTTATTACTTTGCTGTAAACCATTTGGAAGTACCCAATAAGCAGTAATATCTTCCAACAAGCACTTTTGTTTTATTTCTTCCTCCACCCGTCAAATATTTTTATCACATGATTAAATAATAACCATAGTATCCTAAATAAAATTAAGTGTTTTTATGTTATGGTCATAACCTACACATACACACTCATCCATCAAATGAGATACACAATCGTCATTCATGTGTATGATAGTATATCGCCTTATGAACTGATTTCATTTGTTATTGCGTAAACACCCTTCAAGGTTGGGAATATTGATGTAATTCATATTTTTAAGATGTATATTATATTTATTACATATTTATTATTTTTAAAATATTATTAAAAAATATATTTATTCGTTATATCTATTTTTTGGGAATGTGATATCATCGTTTGTAGACAAGTGGACTATAACTTCCTCAAAGGGAAATGATTCGTCCAAAATGTACATGTAATGTATTAAGGGTGGTTTTGTAAATTTATATAATATATATTACATAATAATTATATTGTAATGATAATATATATACATATAATTAATTTACTTTTATTCAGTCAACATAACAAGAAAACGGAAACAACGTTCATGCATATGTATGTCATATCATATCATTAAACAATTTATTCAATTTTGTATTTCAATAAATTATTAATTTTTAGGTATTAATATATACTCAATATATATGATATAAAATATTATTGAACATTATGAAATTATGTAAATCATTTTCAATGAATTTGTATCATGAATAACTATTAAAAACATATATAAATAACAAAGCAGTAACTACCCTAAATGTTAATTTATTATGAAATTGTTAATTAATGGGGGTTATAAAGTCATAATAAACTCATATATGAATATAAATATAATAATATGGTTCTTTGGTATATTTATAATAAATTTATATTTATGATATTGTATGTTTGAACATGTATAGAGAATGTCATGACTTATGTTGAGGATTTTCACATCTCACTTATATTTTTGGGGATATAAGAAATATTAACCACTTATTAAGGTTGTGGGGGTGTATATACATCACAATTACTTGTTATATCTTGAATTTAATATATATGATGATATTAATATTTTCCATTGATGATAATATTTCATTGATCTAATGATTCAAAAAAACACATATAGTAAGGGGATATCAATTTTCACTTTTATTTCCGCAAGACTTATTCTATCAAGGGTGTAATTAATATAAGTTACCAAAATGGTAAGATTTTACCATTAATGGGGTTCACAGTTCAAATTTTTCCAAATAGGTAAGGTAATTTTGACTCAATTTTCCAATTAAGAGACACATGTAATGTTATAAAAATAAATTCTTTTATATGGTTTATATACTTACCTTGAAAAATTTATCAATTATATAATCGATTTCATGAAATAATAAGCTTCAATTGATTTTATTCTATCAAGGGTGTTATTAATATATGTTTCCAAAATGGTAAGAGTATATTGTTTAAATATCATCGGTTATTATGATTATTTACAATTATGATTCTAGTGATGAAATATTAAGATAAATATATCTTTAACATCTAGGATTTTTATTATAATACTGTTATAAATGATATAATAATGTATTTTTAATAATTTTTACACTTTTTTTACTTAGGAATATAAAAAACGGTGTATGAAAATTCATTTATATTTTCTTATTTTGTTTGAAATCTGTTTTATTAAACAACAATTTTTCCAAAAAAATGTTTTCAAAAACGTATTAAATGATATTTTAAAATTAACTCTAAGGAAAATTATTTTAATTTCGTTTTATTTCAAAAAAAAATTCATCTATTCTCCAGATTCCATTATATGATTTTAATGATATTTTCAATGAAATGTTTTGCTAAATTTTTCATCATTATTTTATATTTTTTAAAATATATTTTCAATTAAAAATAAATAAAAAGGTTTTCAAGCATCCATTATGTGTTTTGAAATATAAATTCAATGAATAGGCTTTCAAAATGTTTTTATGATTTTGATATTATTTTTTCAAATATATTTTGTCTAAAAACATTCATAGAGATTTCAGTCTTCAACAATAAGTTTTGATATATATAATCAATGAATAGGTATTAAAACATATTTCAAGATTCATTTATATTTTTTCTACATTAGTTTAAACAAATATAATTTAAATATTTTTAAAGACTCTTTTATATGTTTTTACTAATATTTTCAAATACAATGGGTTTCAAAATAGTTTTCTGTTACTGACATGTTTTATTTGATTTTCAATGCAAACAATATATGTTTTCATAAGTCTATTTTCAATGAATGGAGTGTAAATTGTTTTTTTAAAATTAAATATATTTTCTTAAAGAATATTTTTTCAAATTATTTTCCATCTAAGATGAAATTTGTTGGTGTTAATAATTAATTATTGGGGATGTGATCAAAGAGTACCATTCATTTTATTTATCTAAATGATTTATGTTTTGAATGAATAATGTTTTTGAAAAAACATTTATCAATAATGGGTTATATATTTATAAAACTAATTTCTTATTCATGTGGTAAATTATTCTAAAACCCATTTATCGTTTAATGTTTATTCTATGATTATCAAACATATAGATTTTCTATAAATTATTATATAATAAAGTGTTTATGATATCAATATTATATCACGGGTTATTATAAGATGTTTTTGAAGCCCGTCTCTTTTTATGATACATGATATGATGAATGTATTGTTATCTTGTGGAAAAAGAATGTATGTTTTTTTATGATATGGATGAGAACAATATCTCCCACTAATGAATTATTTAAAAATTTACATCTCATGAGATATACATGTATAGATCGGGGAGTAAACAAAGTTCAGTATAAGAATTTATCTACATAAAAGAACCTTGGAAAGAACCTTTACTACAAATACGTTCATGTGAGTGAGACATGACAACAACGATGGTCTTAGATGTGAAAAATGATCACTAATGTGGTTTGGGGAGGAAAATAATTCCATAATAAAGAATTATATGTGACTGTGTTGGCGGTGTGTACCACCTACTAGGTTCATCCCCATGATGTTCCCTGATTGGTTTTGGAAACAAGACCTGAAATATAGAGAATGATATTATATGAATATATGTTAGCAATAATTATATGTGTTATTCTAATGTTTTTCTTTCATGACTTATTCTCAGGAACCCCTTATGATTCATCTCTTATGAACATCCAATATTTATGCCATTACTCAGGTATAAGATATTTGATATGCATGGTATGACATTAAAATGTTTATTCTTATATTATTATACCTTTATATTCATGTTATTCATACACATCCCCTTTATTTACCCTCAATTATCATCTGAACTCACTATTTCATATGTTTCATTTCATCGGGATGTGGAAAAATGGTTTATGTAAAATTACTATATTGATGGATCATTGTGGGAAACATTGATGTTCATTAACCAAACTAGAATATTGGGTTCAATGTTTCAATAGACACCAAAATATTAGGGTCCTCGTGCTTTTATTTATGTAATATTCATTATATTCATTATAATGAAGTAAATGAGTGGTATGTTTTGATGATTTTTGTGTGGAAGAGGGTCTATTGGTCCACCCATTCGTGTCATGTTATCTCACCTACATATAACACAATCATCGTTGGAAAAAATATTTCCCCTAGTTAATGATACATGACCCAAAATTAAAAGAAATACCTAGAATCCATGATATATGAGTTTAAACTTGTAGCAACCCTAGTCTAAATTTTTAGAATTTAAACATCCAATTCCAACATCCTCAACATACAATGTTAAACTGCAGCCTCACCTCGTTGGAAATTAGAATGCCTTATATGATAAGCATGTGATGATAATAGATGTCATACCCTAACTGAAACCAAGATGAATTAAAAAAATAGTTGATGAAGTTGGGTAATATATTGTACAAAATCAAGATTCTTAGTATGATATGTATGAAATTAACAACACTATACCACATATAAAATAATAATGCATCTTAATGTGAGATTATTTGATGTAATTTCAAAATATAATATCACCTTTTCTACATCAATCTTCTATATATCCATGTTTTATAACTATTGTTCAATTAATTCACATCTTTTTGGGATACATATTGACATACATGTATATAGTTTTGGGCCTATTAGAGCTATCGACTCAACAATGTGTCTTTCTCTTCCGAGAAAGGATAAATTTTGTCTTACCGACAAGGTCATCTAGTGTATTCTAGTTCATTAATGATTCTCTCCCATGGAAGATAATATCCCCATATGCACATTTACCACTTCTACATTAGTAATGAACTCTCTATCATATTTGGATAATCATCATTCTCCTGGTCTGAAATTCTCCCTAACAGAATATTCTCATGCAACGGTAGATCACATGTCATATTGAAATCATATCATGAATGATTTTCAGTAGAATATAACAAATTCGTAATTTCCAACTCGGTCAATTGCTGATCTTCCATTTTTTATCCTCATATATGTCTGATGGTTTTATTGATTTTTTTTAAATCATGGTTAATAGATGTTCCTCAAACCTTAGTTACTCGACCTTCACTATCATGGTTAGGAATGTCTCGATCAACCTTGTATGATTTTCCGGTCACATTATCTCCATAATTTGGCCTCTCCTAATAAAATAAAAACACCATACTTCTCCTTGTTTCTATCCCCAAGAATGGTTCATGTATGATTAGGAGTCAATATGGTGTTTTCCTCAGGCAATGTTAAGACATGTTATCCCCTAGGGTCCAAATTCAACAATCATAAACTATGATTCCATGTTCATGCCTCTGTATAGAAAAAATATGCAGGTCCCTCATAGATGTGTTCCACAACATGGCCACCATTTCCATCCTTTCATGATAGGTTGTAACCCCATTGTGCTACATATGTCCTTTTTGGTTATTCACAAACTAGTGTACATATACTTTGACATTAAACTATACTCTTTTTAAAAGAATTATAACTCTATTTTTTTTAAAATAATTGTTACGAATGAATTGTGCAGAATGATTTCCCTTGACCATAAATTAATGTTGGTATTTTAACCTCTCCACAGTACACATATCTACTTGTGATTTTCAGCCCTTGAGGCCATAAATTTTACCTTATTCTATTTTCTATTTGTATGAAACATGTGATCATAAAATACTATCATTGTGTAATAGTATTATATTCATAAACTATCTACAACCTTACCTTTAAATTTCATGTGGTGCAGTTCTTTCCATGGACATCCATTCTTGTGGGGTAACCACTTATTCATGCTGAAACAACATTTTTATAGTTCCTATTTGGTTTTCCTATCCTATTGGGCATATTGCATGTCGATTTGGGTTACAAGGCACACAATTGACATTATGTTGTTACTCATTCATGCTACACATGTCATTTAAGGATTACCACTATATGGTTCAAGAAATTAAACTAATAGTCATGTCCCTATAATCACAACTTTGAAATATGTGTGAAAAAATGCCTCTAAGATATCTACTGTTTCAAGTGGCCTTATATTCCCCTCTACACCCTTCAGTTGTCACATCCCTAACAAAATATTGTAAACTATGTGAAAAAATATAATTAACATATGATGGTTAATTGGGTGTACAAAAAAATATCAAAATGTTGTTAAACTTCTTTTCTATCATCCTTATATCATGATGTAAATCTATGGAGAATCGTAGGGCCTTGTTCGAGATTCAATTTCCTTCAGTGTTATTCACTTACCTCATTGGTAATTTTAGTCAACTAACATATGGAATCTTAGATGATTCTCCCCTAGATGATGAGATTGACTATTTTTCAATATAATATTCCCAATAAATATTCTCAATTCCACGTTGGTTTTTAGATAAGTGATTTTAAATTCGTTTGACCATTTGATCAGTCCATATACACTCATTGTATGTCCCTATATTTGGATCCTCATCATACCCCTGTATGAATGGATCCCCTATGTTGGTATCATGCCTTCTGAAACTATATCACTTACCATTTAGGCCACATTCCTTATAATTCATTAGAATAAATTTTGAGGGAGGTTTCATGTTTGGAACATGGAAATTTATTGATCATCATTTTTTGTACCTATTCCTAAAAAATGATGATGGATGTTTTTTTTCAAATATGGTCAGCATTTATCCTGAATTTCTATACTTTTCCCATTATGTTCCACATATTTAGCATCATGATTCACACCCTAAATTCTCATTTTTTTAGAATTAATAATTCCTAGTGATACCCCATTTATGAATTAGTGCTAATCGGAAAAGAAATTCACCATCTTATACATCCCCATTCCCCTACCAAATCCTCATTCATCCCATACACTCCATGTAGTATGTCAAAAAAATACAGACACCATGTGTCTAATTATTGTCTTAAGCTCTCATAAAAGTGATAAATCGCATTTTCATCCCTTGTTTTACACACTGTAAATTTCTCAATAGATCATAGGATTTAATAATTAGTTGTATCATGAGTATGAATGAATTTAAATAGTAATGATGAGAAAAAAAATATGTTCAAAAATTAAAGGATTTAAAAAAACTAGGTAGTTTTCTAGGGGACACACCCACATATTACAACCCTGTCATTAAAAAATCACACAAATGATATCCCCTTATATTAAGCATTAAAGCATTTACAACCTAAATTGAGTGTTCTATAGTGTATGATGCAACTTCTCCCAGTGTAATAACTCTTATTCAGTATTCTGAATTAAAAAATTAACACTATTACACATCCATTTCTTCTCACCTCAGCATTTAGTAAATAGGGATATCTCTTCTTCCCCATTTTACATGTCTTACACTAACAATGCCTTTCGATATTAGATGTACATAGCTGAAAAATCATCCTTAGGGAAATACTCTTACGTCATTATTTCTAGGTGGTAAATATCCCCTTCTAAAGCATGAATCTTCTTGGGGAACTCTGTCCACTGATTCTTCTAGGGGATTTCGAGCAGTTATCATTCTTCATGATCCTTCCCAAAGAGGAAGTCACGTGCCATTGTGCAATGGCTAATTGAGTGCACCCCACAGGTCCGTGGACTGATTAGAATGTGGAATAGGTGTAACAACCCAATTAAGTATAGAATTATGGATTTTCATATCTATTTCTATTTATTAATATGATAGTGTTTTAGAGGATTAAAATGAGAATAAATCCAATATAAAGCATAGAATACTCTAATATTTTTTTAAAGATCGTTTTACCACCTTTTGATAGAAAACTATTTTCAAATAAAACCATTGACAATTTTATAAGCTCTATTTGTCAAAATATACTTATTACTTAGCATTGGGACATTGAAATTTACTTTGGATAAATTTTTGGTATTTTTCTGACAATGTTCATTTTTTAGGAATAGAGAAAAATACTGCATTTTTTCAAAACTGCCTTTTATTTTAATTTAATTATATAGATAGATTGTCCTTTTAATTATTTTTAATGTTTAATTGGAATATACTTTTACCATTTAATCCAATTTTGGTTATTATAATTAATTTTACTTTGGAATTGGGTATAAACAAGTTTCAAACAAGTTTCAAACTTTGGATATATATTGTTTCTAAATTAAACGCTATTTGTTTTGACAACGGGAATTATTTTAAAATTATTTACTGCAATTTCTGTGTTTGGAATTTGGTAATATGGATTCCATATTTGGAATAATATGGTCCAAATTATGTAAATAAGACTCTTTTGTTTTTTGATCATTATGAATAGTTACCACGGTATTTCTCTTTAGTTATCCTAATTAATTAGTAATCGGGTAGTTAAGGGTAATAAAATAAAATTATAATAACCTAAAATGACCTGAACATGTGTCCTAATGCTATTTTTTGAGTCATGGCCAACCATGGGATTCCATGTGCCAACTTTGGGGCCCCATGGAATCAATTTTGTGTTATAGTGACATTTTATCATTTTATTTTTAAGGAAAGGAGAATATAACAAATGTTTGTAACACCTATGTAAAACAATTTTAAATTTGTCTAAATAAATGATCTCTTATATTATAAATAGTGATTACAAATATAAAAATATTTCCTAAATCATTGTATTTTTTATAATTTTTATTCATTAAAAAAATAAATTCATTTATGACACCATGTTGATGTAGTGATTACCTCATTAATAAATGATTTAACTGAAATGAAAATGTAATGTAAAATATATGACTTAAACTTGTCAAAAACCTATTTTATTGGTGGATTTTGAACCCTTATCACCTTATCCTCGAAATATATCATTGTGGGACCATTAAAATCGGAAAACCATTTTATAATAAAGTAATATTTCAAGGCTTTCCAAGAGTTCCCCTCCTCCGTCTTATAAAAGGCCCCCACCTGTACCCCCAAACCGACACCTCTAAAGCCACTGACTCAGCCAAACTCTGCTCATTGTATCTCTACATATCCCTCTATTCATCCTAAAAGCCTTACCTTAGGAAGAAAGATCTTCATTAAACCCTTTTGGTTCAAACCAAGGGGAGTTACCCGATTTAAAGGTAATGTCTTCTGTTATGTTCAATTGTTTTATTTGGCTTCTACAACCCCCTAAAATATTTTTATTCCTTTATTTTGTAACAGCACTAGTATATTAAATATACTAGGATGTTGTTATGAGATTTATTTGATTTTTACTTACACACACCTCTGTATAATGGTTAATGAACGTACTGTTTCTGTGGATGGTGAATTACTGCCTCACAAAACAATGATTTTTCAATCTTCTTTTAACAATTTTCATGGTGGCCATTAAGATGTCACTATATTTATGTATGATATATATTATATTTATGTTTTCCTTATTCTTCTGTATTTTTTTATGGAATACCTTTATGGTTTCCATTATCGGTAAACGTGATAATTTCATTTTTGGAAGTACGGACTACCTCCCCCTTAAAGTGATATGAATCATTAATGCCAAATGTGGGATGTATAAAGGATGGAATTAATGATATTAAATATGATATCATACTTTAATTATAATATAGATTTATATAATTATTACTTAATTCCATTAAATACAAAAAACAAATGAATGTAGCGTTCATGCGTATGTACGACTTACTGTCTCCATGAATGGTGCATTTCAACTCTGACCTCTAAATGTTATTTAATATTATAAATGCATGTATATACTGGATATATATTATATATATGATATCCACATCATGAATATAGTTCTGGATATAATGGATATTATACAACTTGACAAACTTGTAATTATAAGAATATTATTTTTGACTCAAGTACCAAAGATCTACAAAATGTCTGTTATTAACTTAAATAATTACATAATGTTCATAACATGGTATCAAGTGATATAAAAGGAATAATTAACTTGAAAAAGGGTCTTAAGAATGTATAAATTAACTCTAGTTTATTATTACGAAGAATAAATAACGATCGAGTCAAGTCGGACACAAGGTAAGGGACTTCATCTCAATCTCCTTTCATTGAGGCATATTTTTATTCATACCCAACATTCTTTTTACGGTGTACAAACCCCTTTGAAATTTACTTTTATTCAAAAGGAATATTTTTATCTGAGGCTTCTTACTAAATGAAAAAAAGGAATGTTTTTGTCTTAAATATGCAGCGACAACGACTTCTCTTCCACCGTGACCATTATTTGAGTTTCGGCTTCCTCTACAAGCCATACCATTTTTTAATTGAAAAATAAATACCATGTTTTACTTTTCCTTTATTTTAGTATTTAAAATGGTTTTGATAATTTTTTGATTATATCAATGTTTTTTTGATATCTTGTGATTGAAATGTAGAAATGTTAGGTTTCCTTTATGCATGTTTTATGTGATACGATTATGTTATGGTTCATGGGAATTGTTTATGAAGACGGGTGGTTCCATGATAAAATAAGGGAGGGTGACCCCAGTGATAGCTCTCCAATGCATTGGGTAATGTGAAGGGGTTAAATTATAAAGTTACTATGAAAGGATTTATGGAATATACTGTGATGGGTATTCCAAATGTAATCATGAGGGTTACTCCATACGTCAGAGAGTTATAAATTCCTCAAGTTTCCTTTATGTCTTATGATTTCTATGAGTTATTCATGAATCTTATGATTTCATGAGATGTGATAAATTACTTATGTTATATGAGTAAAGTATGATTTCATTGATTCTTATTTATACATGGACTAATGTTTTCATTCCATAATTTTATATCCCTTACTGATCTTTTTATTCTGATCCCATGTTTTTGAAATGTTTTTCACTGGTCAAGGGGAAATTACATGATGGGATGATATTGTTGAGGAAGTGTCAATAAAGAATCCATGTTTTATTTTAAATATATTTCATTAGATGGGAAAAATGAATACTGTCTTTTATGTAACAAACTTGTTTAAAGGTGGATTGTAATGCATGATTTATGATCTAATTCTCTAAAACTCTAAACATGAAAAGATCCTCAATGTTTATTTTTGAAATATCTCAAGATTAAGTAATGTTTAAGGCTAGGGCCTTATAATAGGGATCCTACCCCACTTGGATGGTAATCCATTGGGGTGTGTGATATTATGTTACACACATATCTCCCCACATTATGAAAAATGATGTAGTTATCCTCGATAAAATATGATCCAGAATCTTCAAAATATTCTGGTAGTGTAGCTTCATTATGAAGAATGACTTCCAATACACTCAATTTCAGGTCATTCATGGGAATGTCCCCATTTAGAATAGAATCCATATATAGTGGGAATGTGTCCTCCCTATTCCCCTCACTAGTAGGTTGATTACCCATTTCCTACAATGGAACCCTCAAGGTAGACACCTTCATAAAAATCTACCATGATTCCCCTATCAATTCCCATATCTCAGAACTATATCTAGTAGAAGACGCTTTTAGAACATCTACATAAAGCACATCTAATTTAGCCTCTATAATTGATGTAGTTTATAATACTATTTAAACCTCCTCCATTATGGATTTGACTCTATCAGTGGCTTCTTGTGTTCCTCTATTATAAACCAAGCTACCACATTCTCTTATGTAAGCCCATTAATGGAAACCTTGTAAACCACTTCTATTGAGGGAATAAACATAGTTTTCCCTTTTTTTAGAGCCTCCGCAGTTATCCAAACATCCAAGACCTCTCAATCCATAATTATCAGAATAGTAACACCTATTCTCACAACCACAAACTCTACCACCAATTAATGAGATATTAACAGTGGTTTCCAAGTACTGAATGTAGTTTGAACAGCCATTTGAATATGTGTTATTCAAAAAAAGGAAATGAAATAGTAGAAAAACTGAAATGTTGAAGAGTATTTCATTCATAGTACTACCCATGGAGGTGAAGAGAAATATTAATGGGTAATCCCCCAAGAAATGTAGTTTCTATAGTGGACTCCACCTCAGTCACATGTGATGCACCAACCAATTGATGTCCTCTAGTTACCAGAAAATTAGAGCCCCCTACCACACACCCACATTCCCCTTGAATGGTTGTGGATCCCCAACCTATTACTAAGGTTCATTGTGAACCTCACCCTAATCTATGATCTCTAATACCAGCATAAGTAAATTAAGAGTTAGATAAAAATATTATGGGTTTTGTAGCTTCCAATGTAGATGGGATCAGAGTAATCACCCTGTTGATGGGAGAGCCTTCTTCCAAATGAGAGTTATTGTAGGTGTAAATCCCCCAAAAACTTATCCATGACACCCAAAACAGGTTCATGAGAATGTAAACCTCAACCCGAGGGATATAAATATTAGTTCATCCTCATAAAAATATTCTTGATAGCCACCACAAGGTTCATTCCCTGAGAGTATACCAAATATTCTATCATTAATATAAATTACACAACCTCATCAACAGCCACATGGATGATAGATCTCATAAGACCCAGCTTAGTGAAAAGTGTTACATCAATGTTGAAATACCACCAAATTATGGGGAGTGTGTTAATCTATCTAAATATCCCCCAGATCTAACAAGTTTCACGAAAGAACACATCACTAGGGAAATCTAGAAAGCATAACATCTTCTTTGAGACCAGAACAAACACATATCGAATCACCCTACAGTTTTATCATATCTCCCAAATTGAAATACTAGGACAACTAAACAATATTTTTCGTCTATCCCTTTATCCTATTCATATGCTCATCCAGGGGCTACAAGCTCTGCAACTACTTCTCTACCCACCGAGCTGACCCATCCTTTACATAATGATATAACCACTACTCACCCACTTTTATATAGATGTGGGTCCTTTCCATCATCGGACTAGTTGGTCTTATTACATAGAATATCCATGTTAAATTGACTCTCCCATAATTAACTGATGTATATTTTATGACTCCAAAATCATGTGGTACCCAACCATTATAACTAGTACCCTTCCCTGAAAGTCCAATATTAATGACTGATGCTAAATTAAACACATATCATCATAGATCACTATCCACATTGGTGAGGGTCCATATTGAATATGAATGTCTCTAACAACCCAACCCATTACATAATGTCTATCAAGGCCATCTTTAGTGGGTGGATCTAGAAAATATTCATAATTTCTAGATGGAAGTTCATTGTTGGAAAATATATGTTTTATAGGTATTAATATTCTTCTAATGTGTTCGGTGATCTTACATTACATAAAATGGACGGTAACACACTTGTAGAGCTGATTTATCTTCTAGATGATTAGGAAGAACACAAGTTTTTTTCCCAATACTGAAAAAACGATTTTTATTGATAATATTATCGACCACATTGCTTCAAAATTGAAGGTTCCCAGATGAACCACCATGTGTGCATCTCTCTCTGGTTGAATCCATCGAAAAACTATAATGACATTAAAAACATCATTCATTACAACATAAGCTTCATAAATTATGTTGTATCCCCACAAAACCCACTCAATTCCAACCTAGATCCTCTAGTAAGTGTTCTATTTTCACCACTAGAATATCCAATGGAATGTGCTTGGCATTTTAGGTAGCATGTCTACCAGCTTGTTTAAGAAATACATGAAACATTTCTTGAATGGGATATCTTTAATCACGATCTTCTATTACCATGTCCCTTTAACATAATTTTAATGATCCTTTGTTATGTATGGTAGCTACTCATGGTCCTCCAAAATGTTATTTGTGATGAGGATATTTTAATACATCACATCTTCAATTATGATCCCTATGATTTTGTAAAGATCCCATAAACTGATTTCATCCTTCCAATGATGAAAATGGAATGTGTTGGTCCATCGATACCACCTTCATTGAATATTTATTGTGATTTCAAGGTTATTATATATTTGTAATCTTTATCCCCATGAAACCATATAAAGGACTACCTTTTTTGTATTTATATCATGTTCATATCAGGAAAACACATAAAAATAAGAACATATCAATTTATCTATGATGTTTACACTTGGGAATTGATCCCAAATGTTCATCCATATATTTAAAATATCTATTAAACCCACATTTATAATTATCTCATAGTATAGTGGGTGTATCATTTACCATAGTCTCCCAGTTTACATTTTAGATGTGCTACCAAAGAGTGTTTATAATGACAGAATCATGATACTTCTAGATGTCTCATCCAATATATCTCGAGAAATATTATATTAATGGTGAGCTCTAGAATAAGTAAGTAGTCTCATATCATCTCACCTTATAGATGAATACAATTTCCCACAGTCTGAATCGATAATGTGTAATCATATTTCATTGTTATACTACTTTTGAGATTTCGTTAGCAACGCAATATGCATATCTTGTTCCAAGGAACTCTGAATTCTCTCGTAGACTATTATATTCCCAAAAATTTCATCCAATTGAGTAGAAGAATCATTGGGACCACCATCAACCATTTTTATTGACAATGATGATTTTTTGTGATTCTATATCATGAAGAGATGCTTGGGGTCATAATTTTTAGGTTTTGCGGGTTTCTTTCGAAAAGATCAGGTTCACCGAACATCGATCTTGGATCACTATTCACCAAGACATGTTTGCAGTGGATACAGGCTTCTTGAGATGTGTGTATTGTGATTTCATAGTGGTCACAAAGATTGTGAGCTTTGTGAATAGGTAGATTGAGATTTTGTGTTCACATGAGTCTCCTGGTCCTTCTACCGGACCATATACATTTTACAAGATTATCACTATCCATGCTGCACAAGAGGGATTCACGAAAAATATTCAGTAATGGGATTCATAAAAATTGATTAAATTTATAATATTTGGTTTTATTATATTAAAATATAACCCATTATTTGAAGATTGGATATAATTCTAATGGAAGTTTTTTTGATTGTAAAATATACATGTCATAGTAGTGGTGGAGGATATTACAACCACTATATAGAATATATGAGTTAAAAGACTAAAAAATCCATTAAATAGTATTTTAATGGATCTCACCACCTTCGTTATTGTAAAAATATACCCAAGGACCTATAAATGAAATAAACTAATTGTACGCTCTGAAAACAGTCAGTAGGGATTTGTGGGGGAGTCCGTGAACACACAGTGGGTTGACAGTAAACACTACACCACATCATTTTTTCTCACAGAGCCCTATCACTCTTGATACTCATAAATATTCATAACTGAAGAAAAACTCCAAAAATCTAAGACGTTATAAATTCACCCCAAAACTATCACTTTTTGTGGATTCACATAATTTTGAACAATAAAAAATGATATGAGTTTGCTAACCTCTCAAGCTGGTTAGGTGAATGAGAAAATTGATCCCCAACGCATCTATTCATTTTGAAACATATCCCCATGGGTTATTGATTTCTGAAAAAACTGTACTTTATATTATTTAAATCACATGGTATTCATGGAATAATAACACCAATTTTTGAACATGAGGCTCTGCGAGGAACCCAACCTTCATGAATCCCGCCCTTGGAAACCATAACTTCGCCTTTAAGAAAGAGAACTCAGTTTCCTAATGAATATTACTTTGTGAATCTCATTAACTTTATAAAACAAATATTCTACATGATACACACCATTTAATGGACCCAATCTTGAGGAATGACATAACAAATTCATCCCCATGATTCATCCTTTCGGCTAACACCCATTCACAATGGTCATGTTCCCCCCCCCCCCGAACCAACCTAGGAACTTCCCTGCCATATTTGTAAGTCTAATTCCATAGGTACCACTCATTTTTATTTCCATCCTTTTACATTATGTGTAGATCGATCCCTCAACATACAACATTATTCTAATCATAATAACCCTAATTTCTACTAATTCAATAAATAGTAACCCATGAATTTATATCCCGATTGACCAATCCTACATTGTATTTCCAATTCCATTCCCTACCCAGAAGCACCTGAGCCATGATCATGTAACCTATAGAGGTTTCATAATCAAGGAAAACTATGATATCATATTTCTATGATTTCCTTATTACGGTTCTTCCAATTTCATTAAATTGGTCCCCTATTTGGATTTACCCCCACCATGTTTGAGAAATATGATATAGAACATCATAAATCCCCATCATAGTCATACGAAATTAATCTACATGATAACCTCCAAAACACATTATTTTAAACTATTGACATAACCTATTTGATGAAGACTAGATATCACATGTATGATTTACATGAGATGACCCACACTATTTATTTTTTAATAAAAAAAATTCTCCATGTACACAAAACATGGAATGAAATATCCTCCCCCCAAAGGGAATGAAATACTACAACTAGCTTCTACATGAAACCCCCACACAATCATTCCTGAAAATTGGATGTGACTTCAATATTAGTCATCTTTCACACATATTCCTAACGCGATTTCTCCAATAGTAATAATATTTTGAATGGAAGCTTCTACATGTAATCTTCACACCACCGCCATTGATTATCATTCCCTTACACGATCATCCTCATCGAATGATGTTAAACTCCATGGATTGGTCCAACCACATGACCTTAAATTGTGGCATCAAACTATGTAGGGATTTATCTGGATTTACTAAACAAGTTGCATATGATACCACCCTGAGGGGAAATCCCTACAATTGAAAAACTTAGATTGATTTCTTATTTTCAAGGGGTACAGCTCAGAATCTTACTCAATGGGTAGTTTTATTCCACCTTAATGATCCCTAAAATTGAATATTATGATACACCACCTTAATCCCTTTTAATTAGTATTTATAGTAAACCATTGGTAATAAAATGAGTGGCATCATCACTCATCGTGAAACACATCTAGGTCCCACTCAATATGATGTTCTAATCTATCTTTACGAACCTTCTCAATTGGAAGTTTAGATCATCCTCTAAAATTTTCCTCAATAGGGTGTTCTTCTCAATAGGGTGTTCTTCTCAATAGTGTACCCTTGTTTATGAATTTCACATGTCGGGATAAACCTCTTGACCCACATCTGTAGGGTATTTTGATCAACCTACCTGATCCATGTAAATAAGGCATTGTTATCAACGAATAGTAAACAATGTTGTGATAACATTTCAACTTGGGACGTACCTCTATGGATCTGCAGCAATAGGGTGTTCTTAACCACCACATGATCCATCTATGTAGGTCCACTTGATCATATCCCATTAATACATTGAAAACATATACAACCTAACCCTATAATATATGAAACGTGATCCTATCATATCCCCATAATAGTTTAACTTTTTTGTCATCTCTTTAAGATGATAAACACTCAAATTCATCACAATTACCTTCCCTATGTAATTAATATTCGATGATTGAGTCCACATCCTTTGAAAACATACTATGTGGCCATTGATAACTCATGATCTATGGGGTATTCAATAGGATCCATACTTAAAATGAATCACATGATTTTCCCTCCAAAAGAATAAGTTTCATAGGTTCCCAATATACCCAATGTCAATACATGGCATGATATTCCCAACAAAACAACTATCTTGGCTGAATGATGCATATTGGATGAGATAGAATATGTTTAATCATATCACATCATCATTAACATGGATCTATGAATGAGTTCCATGAACATGACATAATATATCCAAGAGTCAAAAACAACGCAACTAAATCCAAGATTGAGTCAATAAAAATAGGAAATAACAACTCATAATACGATTTCAATCAATGAGAATACATATATAATGAATTTCATAAAATAAAACATCCTTTTAAGGATATAATGTAGAGAAACAAAATCCAAATCTAGAGACACGTTGATGCATACTTCTTGAATACATCAGAAATAGTTCTGTAATGTGATGGAGATTTTCAAATAGATGAATTTAGATGTATAAGAGGTTGAATTAAATATTATTATGAAACAGTATGAGTTTTTATCATCTTAAATTTTGTCTATTATGAAATACTAATAATATGATTTCTAGTTTAAAGGAATTAGTGAATCCTTATATATTGTAGAGACAATTCCAGTTTTGTCTCGTTCCTTTGATGGAATTTTTTATATAGGATTAAGTACAACATCACTTATTCTTAAAGTAATTCATTGATTCATTCTTTTCATATTTATTTTTGGTTCATTCATCCTGAAATTTTCATGGATTATTATGACATGAGATGTGTCTTATTGTGGTATGGTATAATGTGACACATTTCTGAATGGTTGTCTTACAACAACACATTTCACCTGATCGGGGAAGATCACCTAAATTCTTCAAATTTGATTCATCCTCTATAAGTGAATGTATGGATATGGGATTAAGTTATCATGTAATTCATAATTATATTACCAAATACTCCTAACGGAAAACATTTATCAATGTGGTCATTGATCTGTTGTAAATAATCCCATTTCATTGATGTTTTGGACTCCACCATGGTTGAATATCTTGGTATGTTATACATGTATGTATTTTTTGAATTTATAGGGGTTCACATGGAAATTTAATTTGACTGGGATCCCTGATTTACTGATTTTTTTTGAAAAGTCTTAATGAGGTGGTGGGGACTCAATTTATATTGAGTAAAACATATCATCCATAGAAATATTGATATGTTGATCATGATATTTAATTTCTATATGATGAGATATATTATTCTTTATAATATTTTAGATGATCTGAAGGTATCAATATATAAAAGGTGAAGTTGGTTTATTATAATATTTTTTAGTCATCCACCAAATAATATCCCTTCTAGTCTTTGTATTGTTTCACAAGGTATTCACTTATATATTTCATATAGGTGGGGTGGTATCTTTAATATCATTGAGTACTATGTAGGATAAATTGGATGTGATAAATGATATATGTCATTCCATTTCCACAAATCATTGTTGAAAAAAGTCTATTTGCATCACAAACGCAATCCATTAGAGTTTTACATTGATGATTAGGCCATTTTAACGGTTTCCCCTTTATCAGGACTCTATCTTCTATGGATAGATGGGAATTTAACTCCCTGATATGTTATACCATTTGAGATCATTGAACGAACTAGGAATGATTCTTATCAGAATTAATTACCAGCTCCTATGATTAGTATTCACGATTTTTTCCACATATCATAGATAAAGATGTTTTTCCTAGATAATTCACATGTTCCAAAATATGAGGATGTTGCATTAGAGATTGATGTATTATTGGTGTATCATCTATTGGATGTAACTGACTCTCAGCAAAATTTAATTTTTGGGATGTCTATTTCATTTGTTTAATAATTCTAATGATAGAAATCATATTTTCATGAGACATTGAAGAAATAGCCATTTGTTAGAGGTAATAGCCTCACCATTTCCAAGAGAATACTTATTCAAATTGAATTTATGGTGATATAATTTCCTATGAATGAGGGGAATTATAATATCCTTAATTACCCTTATGTATAGTCTCTTTTTAAAAAGATTCACTGTTAAAAATCATGGGGATCTTGGTTGGTGCTTATAATATTTGGAGGTGGGTGTTCAGAGGAGGGAGAAAACCAATGAAGGAAAATTGATTGTTTTATAATTCCACATGCTACCCAGGGGGAGCCACCACTGCACCAGTGGAATACTAGAAATTTATATGTTCATTTATGAACTCCACTAATGAGATTGTTATACTTTTAAAGGTATAATCACTCTACTATGGACTACTAGAAATATTCTGGTGTCTAGACATGAGCCAATGGTATCTATCATGGAATAATATGTGGTGTCCATATTAATCTTTTATACCCTCACCCAATTTTCCAATCTAATGTCACAAGTAACCCTCTTCAACCTAAATAATTCTTGTACAAATACATGGAATCTTTATTGTTGTCTGTGGCTCTCTCCGTCAATTTTGCATGGTGTGTTGATAAATAATATTTAATGTAATCTATATTTTCATTCCACCTATAATTTATGTGGTTCATGGAAGATAAATTTAATATATTTATCATCTGATGATATATCTCAAACCCCTAATAATTCAACATTTGATTGTTTCCTAAATGGTGGATATCTACATCATTTTTTGGTTGGTTCATATAACCTATAAGTTATATGTTGATTTATCATCCATAATACACACATACTTATTGAAAAATGATTCCATGAAATGATAATCTATTTTATTCACATCCTCTAAAATGGTATAGTGTTTTAGGTCATTATTGTATTAATATACAATAGTGGTTGGTTTGTGACCTTGGTGTGGGGTAGGTGGATAAATCTTTAGAAAATATTTTTTGAACAATGAATGCTCATGATTTTTTATATGTTTTCCTAAATAAATATTTTGAGTGATCAATGATTTTCATGATATGTGTGTGTAAATTGGGATTCAAAAAAATGTTCTTCCCCTAATTCTTGTAAATGAATTATATTTTTGAAAACATTAGGAAAATGTGTTTTAAATTTTTTTTATATGAATTATTTTTGATAGTGATGTTTCATTTTTTATTTTCATTTTAAAATATGAGGAGAAATTATATTTTGTATTGAAATTTGTAGAATAAGAGAAACTTGGGACCCCAATAGGGTGTTTAGAGTTGGTCCTTTTGTTCGTTTCAATATGTGGTTAATTCATTTGGTGTTACTTAATTCATTAAAACATGAGTACAATAAACATGACTACAGAATATCATAGGTTTTTCTTCCATGGTTGTGTTTATTTATTTGATACACTCCATTTCATAGCTACATATCAATTGTGTACTATTATTGGTTGATTATTTTGGAACCAGATAACTAACTAGACAAGATTTATTTTAACACAATGGGATATCTCCACTATAATTTATTTCATTGTATTATATTTGAAATTAAATAATATGAATAATTTTATAAATTCAATAAAATTACTGGAAATTTGATATGTCATTTTGTTAAACGTGTTTTATAAGGAACTTTTAATGGGGAATTTTATTAAGATGTTTTTTATTTAATTGTGAAAACTAATAACCATTCATTTTTTCTAATATTGATAATATTGATTTAATTTTATATAAATTACTATGGAACACCATGGTTAACTCAAACATATATTTTTTTTGTTTAAATAGTTCACACTCCGTTTGTAGTGTGTATTCCTTTTTTTTATGTATCCAGGTAGAAGGTAATGGCTAGGGATGATTATGTTTAATAATAATTGGTATCGAGTTGTGGGACTGTGGGATGTTCCCAAATAATAATAAAGATTATCTACTAATAGTTTTTATGTTCCTTTATGTTTCCTTTTGGATATATCCATTGTTATTTATTATCATCATGGTTATATCAATACTATTCCAATTCTTTTTGAATATTTTATATTTATTATAACATTTTGTTTATTTATATACATTCCATGTGTTTAGTGTCAGGGTGATTCAACTATTTCAAATATTAATAATATTATTCACATTTTATAGTTTCCAGTCTAATGGGATCATGAATAAACCTACTATATTTTCATTATCAAATTAAGAACATAGTTGGATTGGTTTTATGTAATGCGTCATGAAAAATAAGATGTGAAAATTTGGTTTTGAATAATTCTTTATATGGACAAGATTACTTCATAAAACCATTTTATATTTTTATTTATTAATAAATTATTATCTAAAATAAAAAAATTATGATAGTAAATCAAGAGTGGTATATAATGAAAGTATTTCCTTTAATATTCATTTTATTCATTTTATAAACTGTAATGAGGAAACATTAAAATAATTTCCTTATATAAAATATGTTAAGGTAACATTAATTAATCAAAACTCATATAAAGATTTTTATTTACTTAGTTATAGAACATTTAATAAAAATAACATTGGCATGTTTTCCATGATTTAATGGTAAAAATTAAGGTTATTTATACAAATATTTTAATTTTGTTTCGGAGATGTGTTATCAATGAGGTTGTTATTGATAATGAAATATAATTTCTTTATAACATAAGAGGACATACAATATAAACTCTAAGAAAGTTATATAACAAAATATATAAATATTTTTTTTAATAAAAGTTATAATCCAATGAATTATATATTGAGACTACGAAACAGTTACATTGAATTATTGTTTATTAGATCACACTCTAAAACCCAAATGATAAATAAATAAAATCATAATCACCAATTTTAGAACCTTAATCTTAAATATGTAATTTTAAAAAATCAATTTATTGTTTTTTTCAATTTGTCTATTATTTAGGTATTATTTATTTTCAAATATAGGTGTAAGTAATCAGAATCCTTTGGTATTTTTATTCAAAATTATATTCTTATTTATTAATTATTATCCAAGATTAAATTATTAACATGTAATAAAATGTACTTGAATTTATTTTTTAGATTATTTTTGATCTTATTGTTTCATTCTATTATATTTTTCATTAAAATTATTGTATATGAAATTTGCGACAGATATGTTTTTGTGTTTTAAAAAAAGAATGGATTTTCTATTAATCAATAAATTTAATGTATATTTTGAAAACAATGAAGAAAAATATATATTAATAACATATAAATATCCAATATTATGTTTCCAAAACCAGGCTTGATAAAAATTTATTAAATTTTAATATTGGTGGTTAAATAGGTCGAAGAGGAATATGTATCTTTTAATCACTGATTATGGTTATAGAAGAGATTATTTTGTTATACATCACACTAAAAATGTATATTAAATTTATAGTTATATTATTTGTTTTTTAATTTAAATGGGAAATATTAATATGAATAAAAAAATTATAAATTAGGTTTCAATTAATAATAAATATTTTATTTTATTGGTATATTCATTTAGGGTTGTTAGTTTTACAATTATCATTTACTACTATTATGTATTATAATATTCATAATTTATATCTCCAAAATATAATTTTATTTTTTGGTAATTTCCATATAATTTTTTTATATTATATGGGATTATTTAGAGTCTATAGGATCAAACATCACCTGATTCTAAGGCTCAGTGAGCCTGAAATAGATTTTTTTTCTTATTTTGGTTTAATTAAATTAATGTGTGAGTGGGGTTTTCTAACATTTAAAACAGTGCTCTGATATATAATCCTAGGGAAATTTTGAATTCAAAATGATGGGTTTTTCATAGAAAGGACCTAACATTGACTGGAGAGGGTCGGCCAGATGAGATAGTTTTCAGAATTTTTGGATGAAAAATAAAATAAAATATAAATTTATTTATATGTTTATATTCAATATTGAGCGATGGAACGTCATCACTATATTAGTGGGGACTAGGTGAGGACAAGTCGTATTAAATGATTACCAATAATAAGGCTCTTAAATGTGAATCATAACAATGCAACAATGAAACATAATATAATTGTTGTGACCCTTTTAACTTTTACTGTTTAAAAGTGTTGGAGAATGAGATGTTTAATTTCTGTAATGGAGGGCGAGGAAATTCACTCCAACAATGAATGTTGGAGAGTCACTAGTGACAACGAGACAGCTTGATGAATGGAACTAATGAATGGTGAACACATTGTCAATCCACCATTCAAAGTATCTCAAATGACATCGACAACATATGAGGAACAAAGAACGAAAGAGAATGACATTGATCACCACCGACAAATGAATGTATCCAATGTAGGGGTTATTTTTTTGAAATTTTAATTTCCCATTGTTCATTCTAAAATAATTAACATGGAATATCCATGGATCATGTTGATACATGGGATGCTTGTTCTTGAAAGATGGATCTCATACTCAGAATTTGCATAAGGAATAATTTTGATCAAATCATAATCCTATCACCACAGGATCTAATAAAACTATAATGAAGATATTTCAAGCCCACACAAACAATTCGCATGAAAATTTGTTTATTTGCATTTATATGTGTCCTTCGTGGTCGCAGCAACCGATTGACGACAATGAAGATTCAATCCTATTTAAGAGAAGAAGGAAAAACCTAGTAGATTGAGGTCAGCAATGGGCCGATGGGCAGGGATGAAGCTACCCAACTGCATCAATGCAGTACTTCTTGGCACGGAATACAGGAATTTGGTCCATTAGGGACCAAATATAGGACAAGGTGCATCTGGTATTATCGGTCGTAGAGTTCATGAACGTGATGGTAGCTGGTGTCCTGACTTGGGGAGACTATCCTGCACAATGGGATAAACCTGGGGGCACAATTCGGGCTACTGAGAGGATCGAGGGGGAATTATGATATCTTACCTTTTGTAGGTCAGGACAAGGGAATTCAACTTGGTTTCTGGGCAACCCAATCTGGAGTGAAACAGACCCACATATTGCAGTCTAGGATAAATAAACCCAGGTCGTTGGGGGACCCAGTAGGTTGGACACACTACTGAACTGTGTGGGGTAAATCAATGCCCAATGGGCTTGGATTAGTATCCATATCATACAGGGATGTCCGATACCCAACATGGTTAGTTTAGCCTAACTGGGTTGGGTCATGTGGCGCCCCCCGGACCAGGTTACTTGTGTCAGTCCGACTGGTCCGGACCATGCCCAGACACAACCCACCCCATTTTACTAAAAGGAAAATATCATTCAAACAAGTTCTCTATTTTATGTTCCATTTGGGGAATTGGAACTCTCATGATGAGAATATACCTTTGGAATGCTGTAATTTGGATTTCATTTATGTTGAAATATGATGAATTGATTGAGGAGTGGATTATCTTATAATAAAGTGTGATACCTACGAGAATCTTTCATATGGCTGAGACACGAAGACTGCTTACGAGCATACCCAAGTGAACATGTAGGACTAGAAGACAATAGAACCTATGTATATTGAATCAAAGTGACATTGGGTGGATATGATCAAAGAGACTCTATGCAGATCAGCTCCCATAGACCTATTGTGGATCAACTCCAAGTGACCTAGTGTCGATTAGCTGTAGGAATCCCTGTGTGGATCAGCTACATGTGACCCCCTGTGGATTGACTATAATAGACTCTATGGGAATCATCTCTCAGAGACCCATGTGTTGATCAACTACTAGAGGCCAAGTGTGGAATAACATTGATGGCCTATGTGGGTTTTGGATCTTTGTGACCCAACATTCCCACATCACTCATTAGGGATTAGTACATCCGTAGATGAAGGTGTTCAGTGTTATGAATGATATTATTTCTTTCCGTTCTTTGGATTTTACCTATTTGATCTATCTTATTCGTGATCATGTTTGATGGTGTGATTTTTGGATTAATTCATGGTATTTCATTTGTGTTCTGGGGTCTCTATTGAGTATTTTGTTACTCACCCCTTCACGGGCTTCTCCCACATAGGTTGTGTATGCTGTAGATGACCAATTCCTTGATGTAGTACATGGAGGTCTAGGACACGGTGGTTCCTAGTGAGATTAGTATGGTGGGGAAAACTTATATGGATTTCAAATGCTACACTACACGTACCCATCTATTGGTGTTTTCAGTGGACTTCATATCAATGAACTTTTGTACCACCATGTTTTTATTTTTTCTTTTGTTGGGTTTGTATTCTGACATATATGTAATACTTATTGTACCATTTCTCAGTGTTTGTTTAGTGGCATACATGTTTTCTTTTACTGCTATATGGAATGTGGTTGTGTGTGTGTGTACATGTACTCAGGAAAATACCTCATACTCATGGGATGTTGCCTTTGGTGCTAGTCACAATCCCCTGGTCATTGGGAGGAAGTCTTGAGGTAGCCAAGGTAGAGAACCCTGGGTACAGGCCATGTAAAAGTGGTTTCAAAATAATTCTATTTTACCTTAACGACCAGGAGTCTGTTGTTTTACATTTTTGGAAACAATATTAAATGTATTATGTTCTACATTGAGATTCAGGTTGTCTAGTGTTGGTGCGGAAACCAATGTATCCATAACCCATGACCATGAATTCAAATTTTTGCATATATACACATAAACACTTATTTCATGCATCATATTGGAATGGAGTGTTCCCTCATGTTCTTCATGAATCAGAGTCATCTCACTAGTTATAATCTACTAACTGTGGTACATCTTGATCTATCATGGTATTCCTCCTCATAGACAGCTAGCTTGGATTCTGATACGTGACAATAAGGAAGGCTCATCACTCAATGAGGCATTCATTCAAAGACCAATTCTAAGGATTGCATAGTCGGGTGGGGCTCCATTTTTACACCCACCTGAAGATTAGTAGTTATTATCATTTATACTAGTGGAGGACACACGCAGTCCCCAAGCCTTTCACAGGATTCAGAAAAAATGTCCTCCTAAGATCTGGGGAATGGTAGATCCTCAGCCCAATAATGAATTGCTGGAGGTGGTGACGTGGGTCTTTTTCATATTGAGGATTCCTCTTGACCAGAAAATGATATTAGCTATGAGACTTATTTAAGGATCGATTGGGAGATGGTGGATCTTAATAATTCAGAATCCTGATGAGGCAACCCTCTCCTAGGATGAAATATAGAGGCTTCCCAGAGAGGAGATATTCCTCTCTACCATGCACTCTGTACACATACATGAGATGATTCACCTAATTTAAGGAAACATGTACATGGTTTAGTACTATGAGAGGTTTACACAACAATAATGCTACTCTTTGGATATAGTATGATAACCTTTCTTTGGGGCCCAGACCTTTGAACAAGGACTCCAATGAGTGATTACTGAATCAATGATTTCTGTTTGAATCCCCACATAGAATGCACTGATGTTAGGATCTATCTCCGGGCGACAGGTTTCTGAGTCATCTATGGTGGGCAGCTGACAGATTAAATAGAGGTCTATGTGGGCCATACCATCAGGAGGGATACCCATGGACACATAATCATTGGTGCGAGGCCACCGGGGCAGCAGGGTTCAGCATGTTGGGGGGGCATTATATTCATGCTGCGGGAGAGGACACATGGATCATGACTAACCGTCCCACTTTCCAAATGATCAGTTGAAGGTTGTGGGACCACTAAGACACATGTAGAGGTTTGAGCGAGGATGACCATAGGGTGGCATATGTGTAAGGGGTGAATGACGAGTAGTATGTGGTGGGTGACAGTTTGAGGTAATACCACATCCATCCCTAAGAGGTCTGCCACGGACTCAGGGAGAAGGTGGACACTGGCAGGCATAGCTTCTAGAATTTGAGGACTGTGACGTTGGTGCTCTAGAGATTATTAGTGGTAGGATCTGTTTCTTCTCCACATTATTTTTTGTTCATATAGACATAGGTTTGAGTAAAATTTTACATACCAAGGACCTTGTTCATGGCTCCGAGATTCCAGTGGTGCAGTATGCTCAGTCCTTACGATTAGAGACTCCTACAGTGGGGGGGGGGGGATTCGACAATTAGAAACCCATGTCAGTAGTCTAATCTTACTCTTGTAGGATAGAGATTTGGATAGGATATCCTATTACCAACATCGATTCCATACAATGTCATCATGGGAAAGGATTGGTAATCCAATTTTCATACTATGATCGACTATCTTAGGCTAGATTTTGATGGGTCTAGGAGGATAGTATTGTGTTTCCTTCACCAGTGAAAAAGGAGATCTTGCAGCATATGATGGAGTTTCTCGGAGGAGGGTTATGATGATAAATCACTAGTTGGATAGACTTTCCCTGATTGAAGTGGAGGAGTGGAGTCCATGATTTCCCACAGTGGGGGATGAGTAGGATGATTCCTTTCCTTAAGATGATCTAGGACTACCTCCTTTTAGGGTACAGAATATTATATCAATATATACCTAGAAATGTCACTGATATCCACTCCATCATATTAAATGTGACCCATGGAGCTTCATGAGTTTAGGGTACTGTTGAATGACATACATGAGAAGGGCTTCGAGAGGCCCATCATTTCACTATGGACAGTCCCAGTGTTGTTTTCCCATATGGAGGACGAAAGCTCAAGGTTATGTGTTGACATTCAGTGTCTGAACTAGGTTACCGTTAAGAATAGTTATCCACCTTCAATGATTGATGACCTATTTGATCAACTAAAAGGATTGAGGGGTCTCTCAATGATAGACCTCAGATCATGATATTAACCGCTTCAGGTACAGGGATGGGATGTTCCTAAAATATCTTTCAGATGCCGGTATGACCACTACGAGTTGTTGGTGATTCCCATAGGTTTGTCCAATGCCCTTGCAGTGTTAAGTGGAATCTTGAATATGATCTTCTTGTCATTTTTTAATTGTTTCATGGTGGTATTCATTGATGACATCTTGGTGTACTTAGTATTAGAAGAGGATGACCCAACACACAAGTGGATGGTCAAGTATACACTCCAAGAGATACAGCTTTATCAAAAGCTCTTGAAGTGACCGTTTTGGATTTGGGAGTTTCACTTTTCAAGACACATCATCTTGGAGGCTTGAGATGTGGTGGATCCATCGAATATATAGGAAGTGCTTGTTTGGGAGACACCTGAGAGTGTGATTGTGGTGCAATGTGTATTGGGTTTGGACTGATACTACTGGAGGATCATGCCTAACATTACCAGAGTAATATAACACTTATCAGCTTTGAAATTCAAGGGAAAACCCTTCGTGTGCATTTGTAAGTGTTTGTAGACATTCCAGGAGCTGATGCAGAGACTGAAAAGTGCCTCCATCTTGAGAATACCAGAGGAGGGCATTGGGTATGTTATTTTTATGCGACTCATAAGGGACCATAATGGGTTATGTCTTACTGCATGAGAAATAAGCGACCGCTTATGGTTCATAGAAGTTGATAAAACTTGAGTATAACATCATTACCCCTGACCTACAGTATGTAAAAATGGTAATTTATTTTATCATTTAGCGGCACTACATTATGTGTGAGTGGTTTACAGTCTACTCCAACCATAACAGTCTCATGTATATCTTCTCTTAGATGGTCCAAAATGTGAGGAAGCAGAAATTTATAGAGTATCTACAGTATAATGACTTTGAGATAGTCAATACCCCACAAAATAGGAATGTGGTGGAAAACAAACTCAATAGGGGTTCTGGTTTGCAACTGCTGAGTAAGAAGACAGAGCATCTATTTGCGATTTAGATATCCATCATGGATGATTATGGGGCATCATACCTTCTATTAATGAAGTTCAAAACCCTCCTCTAATAGAATTATTAAGAGGCACAACATGTGTTTTTTGACTATGATTCTCATCACAATCAATTATCCACATAATGGGCTCCAAATAGATTTTTGATAGGTAAGGAGATTGTCATCAATTTTTTATGGTACACCTTTGTACCAGTATAATTTAAAGAGAAGTTGAGAGAGTTCAATACACCACATTTTGTGGTGCATCTAGATAAGGAAAAGATGTACCAAGATCTCTTACATCAATATTGGTGGCCATGGATGAATAAATGAGTGGCCGAGTTTGTTTTGGGGTGCCTCACTTGTCAGCAACTGAAGGCTGAGCATCAGGTTCATGTAGGCTTGGCCCATCCACTTGAGGTAACACAAATGATGTGGGATGGTATCTCATTGGAGGTATTAAATTGATTTCCATGCAAGACTAGGGGCTATAATTCTATCTGGGTGATCATCGAATTTCTCACCAATATGGCTCACTTCCTACCCATCTTAGTGCTGCTATTGTTAGAGGCAATGGGACACCACTACATTCATGAGATAGTGTGGCTTCACAGGGTTCCTTTAAAGATAGTATCATACCATGATGGAAACGTCACATCCTGACTATGGATGGGATTGTAGGAGCTGTTCAGTACACAACTGTGCTTGAGCACTGCCTTTCACCCACAGACTGATGGTCAGATAGAGAAGACTATACAAACCATAGTGGACATGCTCTTGCTTGAATTATGGGCTTTGGTACAAGTTGGGAGGACCCATTTCCACTGGTGGAGTTTAAAAAACAAATACCTCTATCAATACACTACTAGAATCCCACCATTCAATGATTTTTAGGGGTGGAATTGAAGATAACCTCAATTCTAAACAGTCCCAGTGGAGTCAGAATTCGTCGGTCTATAGTTGGTACAGGATACAACTGAGAAGTTGTAGATCATCCAAGAGTGGATGAGGACTGCACATAGATGGAAAAAATATTATGTTGATTGTAGATAGAGGCTCTAATAGTTTCACAAGGGATACCATGTGTTCCTTGAGGTTTCACCCCAATGCGGAATGAAAATATTTGTTCGTGGTGGAAAGTTATCTATGATGTTCAAATGACCATTCTTGATTATGATCATAGTTGGTGAGGTGGTGCAGCATTTATCCCTTCCCCCATATAGGCACTGGTTGAATAATTATTTCCATGTGTCATAGATGAGGGGTTACATGCATGATCCATCACATGTCATTGAATAGGGCGTGAATGGCATTTGTGATGGAGCGACATTTGCAGTGTTTTTAATAGAGATAAGGGATTAATAGGAGGAGCTCCTTCATGGATTGTCAATTCCTATAGTGTGTGATCTGTGGTAGCATTGGAATATCTAGGATAGCACATGGGATCAGGAGGCTCAAATTCATTCTAAGTACCCCAGTTTGTTAGATTACCCATTGTTTTGTCTTATGCAGATGTGAATCCCTAATTGTTATGGAATCATAATATCCCATAAATTCAATGTATTTTTTGTTTAATTTTATGGGATTAATTTATGACTAGACACTTAGTTGACACATGATTCCAAGGCCCGGGGAGCCCAAAATTGAATTTTGACCTTTTTTTAATTTCAATTAAATAAACATGTGCAGAGGTTTTTCTAACATACTATCATTTGATTGGATCACAAATATGGGGTCACCATTGAAATCATAACAACAAGATTATCTTATATAATATAAAAAAATTACTGGGGAGGGTCGATTACAAAAGATAGTTTTCATATTTTTCAGACGAAAATTAAAATAACATAAAAAATTATTTTATTTGTTACCCTTCACCTTTGAGCACTGGCATGTCTACACGACGAAGACGATGAGATGATGAGTTGCATTAAATTAAGCCCATTAATGAGGCTCTTAAATGTAAATCATAATGATGTTTTGACACAGTGTATTATAAACATAGCAATGTGTTTCTCTTCTAATGATATAGTAGTTTAGTCAATTAGATCAGTAATTTATCTGATAGACAAAGAGTAAAATTTCAATAAAGAAGAATGATGGAGAATCACTAGCGACAATGTCATAACTCAACTACATATATCAATGAACAAGGAATGAATTATCCATGCACCCATCAAATAATTTCTAGGAATGTTGGTGGATGATCAAGAACAGAAAATGAAGGCTCTCGGTTCATCTCTTATCAATCCAAAAAATATATCCCACGTAGGGGTTAAATTTTTGTAATTTGAATTCTCTATTCTTCAGTCTAAAACAATGAATGTGGATAAACCTATGAACAAGATGATCTGTAGGTCACTTGTTCTTGAGGGAGGGAGATTATTCCTGAGGTTTTTCTTAAGGATTAATTTTGATTGAATCTTAATCCTATCCCCCATGTTATAATGAATGTCTAAAGCAAAGGGTGCTCATCGACAAGAACATGGCCCATTCCCCTCATCCTTTATTTTTTGTTGTGTGTTCTTTGTGTCCGCAACTCATGATTGACGAAGTTGAATTTTCGAGGTGGGTGTAGGAATGACGGAACCCCATGGAGGCAGGAGTTATAGTCAGTCTGAAGAACAAACCATCAGAACGAACTCAGTGGTTAGTGGAATGTGCCGGCGGCGGCAGCGGCCGTGGGTAGGTATTGATGTGCCATGCCGCTGCATCTAAGACACCTGCAGTAACATGACAGGAGCAAACAATAGTGGAACAACATCAAGAGAATAGGTAGCTAGCCACCCGACAATGTTTGTGGAGTGGGTTTTGGCCGGTATCGCTACATGGCGTGCTGGCACAATGTCTAGCTATAATCACATGTGGGATAGGGGAGCCATCTTAGCCAGTCGCAACGTGAAAAAATCGTACACCACCTGCTGTTTGGGAAGGATGAGGCCGGGCCATATAGTGCTCCAGGATGATGGGTGAATGGAGAGCTGCTGAGTGGCCCTGGTGAGAATTAAACTAGCTTGGCTTCTACTTCCCAGGCCAGCATAATACACCTGGGCCTCTAGGGGACCCATGCTAGGATCAAACTGGAATGGCTGTTATGGGAGGGGATGGATAAATATGGTTTGATGGGTTAATTAGTGGGATGGACCCATATCCATAACAGGCTCAGTCCAGAAAGGCCCAATGGTCTTGGCCGCGTTGTCGGGTCGGGTCGGGCTGACTCAAACCCAACATGTTTGCGTCATGCGGAGCCCATGGGCAAGGTAGGTTTGGGCGGACTGACTGGGTCAGACTGAGCCCAAACAAAACCATCCCCAAGTTACTAAAATGATAATATCATTTAAACTGGTTGTATTTCTAAAAATACATTTATATATTTTGAACCATATTGACGGGGAGGTTTTTATGGCATGCTATAGGGGGATTTAATAGAATATAAAATAAGATGAATTTCTTTCATATTGGACCCTCTCAAAATCATTTGTGATATGTGTGGAAATCATGCAGCTAGATGAGCCCCAAAAAATTATTACAAGAGGGACCAAGTCACCATGTAGGCCAATATGACCAGTGAACTGCTATAGATCATCTCTAAGAGACCTTGTGGGGATCAACTCAAAGTTTCTATGTGTGGATGACTTCCAAGAGACCCTGTGTGGATCACCTCCAAGTGGCCATGTGTGGATCATCTCCAAGAAACATTTTGTGGATAAACTATATGTAACCATGTATGGATCAACTATAGGAAACCCTGTGGGGATTATCTCCAGGCGACCATGAGTGGATCTGCTATAAGTGGCCCAATGTGGACCAACTATGACAGACTAAGTGGGAAGTGCCTTTGTGGGACCCGCCATACCAACATTAATCATTGGGGATGAGTCTCTCAGCAGTCCAATGTGTCCATTTTTATGATTATTAGTATTGATGTATTTACATAAGTTTTATATGAGTGAGATGTATGTCTTCATGATCTAGAATCATCCTTTGCTTTGTGGAATTTTTCAGTTTCTTTTATTTGTGGTTTTGGGTCCCTATTGAGTATTTTTTTACACACTCATACTTGGGCATGTCATGCATGTGTTCGGTCTAGTGCAATTGACCACCGCTTTGATGAAGGACTTGGTGGCCAAGGAACCGCTGGTTCACAATGAGATTATGAAGGTGGGTCATACTTCTATGTATTTCGGAATCTACTCTACACTTACCCATTACGTGGGGTTTTCAGTGGAAAAATTTTTAGATATCTTTTATACCATCTTGTTTTTAGCATTTCTTTTGTGGTTTTTTTATTCTAGACCATTTAACTTATATCTTGAAACATTCCTCAATGATTATTTTACAGGAATGCATTTTTTCATTTCCAACAATTTTAGATGTGGTTGTGTGTGTGTGTGTGTGCGTTCAAGTACACCGAAAAATGCCTCACTCATGGGATAATGTCTTCGTTGCCAGTATCCAGCACATGGCCCTTTGAAGGCGATCATTGGTTAATCACGACCCAGGCCTCAGAGGATGGGACATGAAAATAAATCACCAGATAAAAAATATTATAGTAATAAACGAATTTTATGAACAAAAAAATCATTTTTTCAATGAAAAATGAAACTTCTCATTCATGGAAGATGTTGTGTTCTCACATAAAAGAGAGAACATTTCTTTTTCAATTGAATAGAAGGAGGATAAATAAAGGTTATACCCTAATTATTATAACATTTCTTTATATTTTTGTAATCATTTGATTATATACATATTTTATGATATATTTATGTTGATTTTGGATTATATAGTTAATGAAAATAAAATGTTATGCTATACCTTTATTGGGAATTCAATTCATCCAATGATGATTCATTAAGAAATGATGGAATTTTGATAAAATTATTGAGGCTTTATGCTACTAAACATAAAGGGTATGAGATGAATTTCAAGAGAGTTAGTTGTATTATGTGGGTCAATGTTTGTGGCAGTGGATTATATAACCTTGCTAAATGAAAATGGTATTCTTGATGATTTATGTGTCAAATTGATTTTGTAATATTTGTACGATAATATAATAAATATAATAATACGTATTAATATTGATCGGATATTACTCATGTTTCTTATTTTATCTGTAAAATATATGATGACACTTCATACCATCTTTATAGGTGTTTCATCTTAATTTTGAAACCATTTAATGTTTTTTAATTTCAAAATATTTGAAATTAATATTTTAAATAAAAACATATAACATGTTGCAAATGTTTTTCTAGAAAAATGTATATTTATCCTATAATATTCATAATATCATTTATCATTGACTAAGATAAAAAAATTTATTAATTAATTTTTATAATTATTTAAGAATCAAATTAGAATATTATCTGTCTATATAACCATTTAATTTTAATAGCACAATTTTTAGAAATGTTTCATTCATTGAAAAATCAATTTTTTGTGGTATGTAATATTTAACTCTCAAATTTTATTCCTGAAAATAAAATTTCCTTCCATTAAGTATTTTTTACACTCTGAATAAAAATGTGAATATCATTTATTTGTTTCAAAATCCAATAATTATAATAAAAAAATAATTTTTATGAAATATTTATCTTCTATATATTAAATCAAATCTGTTTTATTCACTATTATTATAGAGTTTATATAATTTGGATACATCTATTCATACCCAACAACTTCATATATATAATTTAAATATAATATATAATGATTTTATTTCAGTATAATGTTTATTTTTTCCATATTTCAGTTTTGTGTCATATAATATCTAATCGTACAACATTTAAAAAAAGAAAATTAATACAAAAATCATTGGATGGTTTTAGATCAGGTCCCATACTATGACAGTTTAATAAATTTAATTAAATACATGCTTGGAAAATATATACGAAATAAATTCCTTCTTAAAATTTTCTCCATAGGTTTGGTCATATGTTATTTTACACAAATCCTAGATATTGTTATATGGGATATGGGAGGTCTGGATCATTGTGGAGAATATGATGATCGATAACTGATAAAGGATGACTATCCTAGAAACATCAATGGAATACATATAACATTGGTTATTTTCCAATGAGATGGGACAATATTTTTTATTATATTCCAAATTATTTGATTAAGAAAAATTTTAAAACAATACTTATATATATTTTATCTATATTAAAAAAAATTCTTTATGATATTTTTATCATATTAAATATATACCAACTGTTATTTAGTTTTAACATTTAATGATGTATTTATTTGTGAACATCAACTAGAGTTTTCATATTTATATAGGAAAATATTTGTTATGTTTTTTCCCACATCATTTCCATTCCACATGAAATAAATTTGAAGAATGTGATTAAGAATTTCATCATGTTCCATGGTAATTAATTATAATGGATAATCTAATAGAATAAATTTGTGTTGGAATTGTGGACGGTAAAACCACTATGTTGAGAAGAAATTTTTTTTGATGACATGGTTAATTAGGAAGGCATCTGAACCAAAATGAGGGGGATATATCAAAGGTTGTAAGGAAGTATTCCAATGTTTATTTTTTGACAATGATATTAGAAAATATTTCTAACTTACCCAATAAACAGTGATAGTTTATTGTCCAATGGTTCAATGAGTAAATCCACAGTTATCATTATATCTGGTGAAAAATACCCTACTACATGGTGTTTAGTTTTTAAAAACAATAATTTTTTTCTATATAAATTGGTATTTTTCATGATGTTATTTAAATACTACTAAATTTTCAATCCCATATAACATTCCACATTCCTTACTCATTGATAGATATATTTTTCAAAATGGTTTTGAACAAAGTTACTATTTTTTTGTAATTTTTAGTCAATAATAATGAATCAAATAAGAACTATTCAATACGTTCTTTTAGAGAACTCCTTGGACAGAATTTATGGAGGCATAATACAGGTAACATGAAGTGAATGATTGGAAAATGTGATGAAAATATTTTCCTGAAATAATATTTTATAAAAAAAGATGCAACCATATTGGAAATACGATGTAAATATGATTCATCAATTTAATTGATTCCTTCCATTAGAAATTATATATGATATTCTTTCCCAAATAAAATTTTACATGATATTTTTTTTCATTATTTCATTGATATTGCTGATATAGTAATGAATATAAAAGAAAAATTGATACATATCTGTATTATTATTGAAGACTTATGTTTATATAGAAATTCACATGGATAATGTGGAGAAAAATAATTTTAATATTAGATAATTGATAAAAGTATTTAGTATTATTCAAATGAAAATTGATGATAATTCAATTTTTTTATAAAACAATTTCAAATGATAAACATTAGTTGATGATTAGAGAGATGAATTCGGTAATTATTTGATATTTTTTATTAATAAAATGATGAATCCACTTATGCATAATATATATTTAAGATTCATGTATTTGGATTAGTACATGGTTGATTACATAGTTATGTAATATAATATATATGTTATGTATTATTTCATAGGGGAAGTTGAAAAACGATAATTTTCATCATCGGATATGTAATATATTAGACTTATTATGTAAAGAAATTTTTATTTAGAGAAATATTAATCAGTTATGGATAGTTATGTGTAAATTTTATGGTCCATGAATATATTATTATGGTGATGAGTAATATATTATATATATTATATAAAATATTCTAATCTAATTGGAATTTAGAAATTGATATAATAATATTTATATGCATATAATTTTCATCTAATGTTCCGTATATATATAGTTTATAAATATTATATTTTTTTTACACGCACTAAAACATGATAAAGACTAAAATGTTAATATTATGACCTAGGATTTTGGACTGATTAAAATAATACTCTCTTTAATAGATTTTGTCACATAAAACACCAAATTAACACATCAACCGAGTAAAAAACCATTACATAATAAACATAAAATTAATAATTTAATTCATATAATTATAAATGATAAAAATCAGTTAATAAAAATTAAATATTATCACTTTTTTTATTAATATTTTTTGAAAATAATATTTTGAATAAAGACATTATAAATATTCTATGGTATATTTCTATATCAATTTAAATTGATCATGTGTAAATTTTTATTATAATATTTACTACTTTTTGAATCCTCTTTTTGAATCTTCCATTATTTTCATATATATATATATATGAAATAGGAATAATGATATCAAATATTTATGAAGTCATTTGACCAAAAAAAATAAAAATATTTATATTGTTTTTATTAACTGTAAATTTAAATTTTATAAATTTAAATTTATAAAAAGAACCAAATTTTTGTTTTTATAATTTTAAAATATTTTTACGGATATATATTTTCATTTTTTAAAAAAAGTAGTAATTTATTTGCGGAATACTGTAAAATATTTATTTCACAAACAATAATAATTTTACTAGTATTGAAATTTTAATTAGAAATTAAAATTTTATTTTTATAATTCAATATATTTATAATATTAGTGATGACATAATTTTAAAAATTTAAATATTAATTTAATAACACATAATTAACATTTTAGAATTAGATTATTTTTTAAAAATATATTTTTTATATATTATAAATATTTTTATTAAAATAAAATTTCCTCACATAATTAAATTGAACAATGAAATTGGATTAAAAAAATCATTAGTAAATATAAATATTGTTATAATATCCCCTATATTTTTGGTCTCATTGTATAATTTACCCTATTTCATAATCTATTTACCACAATAAAAATTGAAATAAGTGAAAATCGAATAGTAGAATAATGAAAATTGGTTTATATCTTGTCTAGTAATATGTGGATGAATCTATTAATGACCATTTTATTTTTCTTACTCAGTTATATTCAAATTTGGTAGTTACATTACTTGACAATGACATCCCATTAGAGAGATTCATTGATTAATTAAAAAAATTACACAAATTTTCACTTTTTTATTGGGTACTGCTCTCCAAATATTCCCTCTAAAACAACCCTCTTATGTTGATCCCAACGTTTTCATTACCTATAGAGACACACATACCAACTCTTTAATGAGGGTCTATAGTTCATTATACACCATCGCCAAACAATATTTAACCCTCTTTGTGAAAGAGATAAACAATAAAGTGAGGTATACATTTCTAACACCCGTTTTATATTTTTATAAATATTCAGTCCATTCTAAATAATAAAATTTAATTTCAGATGATCCTAATATTTTTTGAAGTATTTTTCTATATGTTATATATCATTAAATTTAACTATATATTAAAAAAAATATTTCCTGGATGTATACTAGAGATCTCAATCTTTGTTGTTGTTAAAGATATATCCACATGAATTAAAAATTATTTCTATATTATATATTGGATGATGTGATTTTTGAGTGTGATAAATGATAATTTGTTCTACATGTCTAAAAAACATGTTCTGGTGTGATGAATATTATATATAATAAGGATGGTGATTTTATTGTGAACCAACAATGTTATCTGATGAATGATATACATATTTAGATGAAGAGAAATCGATAACATTATCAAGGAAATGAAATTATTAATTTAGTTTATGAATATATTTGAATCCTTAAAAATAAATATAATTACATATATTTATTTTTAATTATGAATTGAAGAATATTTTTTACATAAATTATATACATTATAATTACTATTAATGTTCTACGAATTAACATGAATAATAATATTTTCTATTCCAATCTAGCTCACTTGGCCAGTTTAATCAAACACATGTTGAAACAGGCTGAACCATGTGCGAGAGCCATCCATGAAGCACATCATGGATATAGTGGTAATGTGATTTGATAGTTCCCTTATGTATTCGACATCAATATGTTCATAAAATGAATTGTAGTTCCTTATTTATATCCTTGGTCTGGCACGACCCAAGATCAGAAGGTATGGGAATTTTTTATAGGGTGATAAGAACAATAATGGCTCGATTAGCTCAAAGAATAATGATTCTTATGAAATAGATATTAAAAAACCTTAAAATTAATGTTGGATATGGAATGAATGATTTTTTTTCTCATTAATAATGACATTCACATAACATGAGCAGCTCGATCGAGTAAAATTTGAACATCTGATCGAATCTGTCTTCTTCATAAACCATATTTTTTAAATAATATAATCATGAAACATACAATACTCTAAGTTTACCTAATGACATCGTTCGATTATAATTAATCTAGACATTTAAAATGATAAATATTATAAAATAATAAAAGATCAACCATAAGAATCCTTATGGGAGTCTTTATGAAGAAAAATTATTATATATTTTCACATCCGAACAATATATTCAGACAACGTGTGAACATAAAAAACTATTATAGGTGACCATATATCCCCATCATATCATGTTATCACATCATATAAATAATATCAAAACTACCTTCACATAATTATTCTCACATGTATAACATCCATCATGAAAAATGTTTGGTATGTTGACAGATACTATCCACAAATACATAAAAAGGAAAAAGAATATATCTCTTGTTCAGGAGAATTCCTCATGATATCACATGGTACGTTGGGAATTTCCATAATATAAAATTTCAATGTGTTTTACTATTCAATGGGACACTGATTTATTTAGTTTTTTTTAAATTATACCATGACAGTTTTCTCTAACATGATGTAAAATTCAGATTCCAATGCACTTAGTAGCTCCCTTATAAATATCGATGCAGGGGAGATGGTTTTACATTATTTAATATTTTATATCTCATTAAATATTGTAACATCAATGGTTTCATGTGAACATAATCAAAATAACTCTCTTCATGTTATGTACTCATGATATAGAAAGAGATCCCCCGAACCTCCTAGTTTTTGTAATGAAAACCTTCAAGCTTGTGATAATCACGAAGATGAGAAGAAATCATGTGAAGTACATTGGGATTTCCTGATGTGATAGATTTTTCATACTAACCTATCAACATGAAGGATACAAAAATAAACTCACTTGATTCATTCATATGGAAGATATAAAATAATCCAAACAAATTACACAAAAGAAGGGGTATATAGAACAATTTTTTTTCTCAAGTGAATATAGTAAGGATAAATTAGGATATGTCTCATTTGATCCTATATTCACAAAGGAAATAATAAATAAAATTTATATAAAAACATTACTTGAAGGCAATAATCTTAGATTAGGAAGATACTTTTCATTGTTTTGGTTCACATACAAAATTCACGCCATGCGTGAATTATACCAACCCAGCTCTTAATTTCATATTTATAAAAGATTTATTACATAAAAATGTACTCATTAAAAAGTAGATGAATGAGAGGTCTTGTGTCTTTGGAGTTTAAGAACACTACATGACAACTTAAGACAAATAATATATTGTATTTATTGAAAAAATCTTTTACGAGGCCACAAAATATTTTCATACTTGGCATTACATGGGATAACCTACGGACAAACATACGAAAAGGGTGATTTATAAATCCTATTAAGGGAGTAAAGAAGTTATAACATGAATAAAAAAATACATGTTAGGAAATATTCATATCAATGGATAACAGGATAAACCTGAAAATAAATGAACGATATAACTTGATTATCATTACATGGAAATGTGGTAATAACCTAAAACATGATATTAGCATATGCCAAGGCTCATCGCACATGGATTATCATGAGTAAATCCACATTGCACATGAATTAGAATGAATAAACCATCATTTTACATGAATTAAAATTATTAAACCTTCAATTTACATGGAATATCGTGATACTAAACATTACCTAATGAATTGGAGCGCTATCAGGGCACACCATTCATAAACATTTCCTTTAATGCATGTGTGCCATATAGATCATATAACATGGAATAATTAAACATAATAAGTGATTAAGAGATCATGAAATTTATAATATAATCATGTAAGTACCATTAAATTTGTATATGAGAATAATGGTGAATATCCCTAATAGAGATATAGGAATGGTATTCACTACACAATGATTTTGGCATGGAAAATCGCAGAGTAATTTCTAATGCATAACGACTACATATAAAAATTCATAAGTTGGGATGATGATATAGAAAGGTGTCTCTAATCATTTATACATTGATTTCATAGTAAGGGGTTCATGGAACATAATATACCAAGATATAAAAAGGAATTTAGATGAAAAATATCGAATATATCACGAATTTATATAAGAAGATAGAAATCCCTTATGTAATTTCGGCATGGAAACGTTTGTACATGGAAAGTGTTAATGAGCGAGATAGTGGTATGTAACCTTCAAAACAAAATGAGCATAGTATTGTGTTAGTTTAAAAATCATACCCCAAACATTTGTAATTCAAAATAAAATGGTATATAAACATAAAGAAACATGTAAAAAAATTTGAAAAGAAGGAATACCTTTGTTGGATGTGTGCTCCCCATGGACTGGGGGAGGCTTGGGAGAACCATCATGGGAGATTGGGGAACCATGATAGGACTATAGAGAGTTGATATATGTTTTGGGACATGCTAAAATGGGTTTTAGGGAAGACGAATGTGAGCATGGTTGGATTTATATAAGAAAGGAGGTGGAATTCTTTATTATTTATGTTTTGGACATAATATAATAAAATATTCAAAACCACAAATCAACCCATCATATTTTCCCATAATTTTTTTACAAATATGAGTGAAAAAAGTATTTAATTAGGAAAAAAGACGAATATTTCAAAATATTATCTTTTCTTATGTGAAGCTGGTCACATTATTAAAGAAATGAATATAAAATCCTAAGATATATTATACATTTTGGAGGATTAACAAAGGATTTATAAAATATGTAAAAAAATATAAAATATAATTATTCAATGGGAAAATATATATTCTTAATATAATACCAATTATATTTTTTATTACATCATTTTGTGGTCATCATGATGTCATAAACATACTATATATTTATATTTAATTTAATTTTTACCTGAAAATTCAACTGTCTCAAAAAATTATGAAAATTTCACCATTGGATTATTTAGACATCCTGATTCCAAAACAAATATTCATATTATTTAATTACTTTCAATATATATGAATTTTTACTTTTAAAATAATAATATATATCTATCGAAAATTGACATGTTTTGACAAAAAAAAATTATAAACCATATTAAAAATTACATTTTACTTCAAAAAAATTATATCCTCATTTATTATAGATTAAATTAATTTTCTAATAATATTTTATTAAAATATTGATAATTTAAAAAAGTCACTAATTCCTAATGAAAATTTTATAAATTACACATTTGGTTTTATCATATAAAAAATATAACACTTCTCATACTGATTACCTAATCATTTACAGATAAGGGACTGATATAATCATTAGTTGTAATATATTATTTTAATTAAATTAATTAAAACAATATTTTAATATTATAATGTAAATATTTCTCATACGTACCATTTTTAACCAAAGAATTACTTTATGATGATCAAAAAATTTTAAGAAAGAGTCATAAAGGAATTAGGGAATATTATATTTATTTATAAAAATGGATTACACAATATGTAACTATTATCTTGTTACATAACACCTTATAACACCCGAATATTCTCTAAGGGTAAGGTGTGTGATGTTGACAGACTCTTGGGGTTGCTCTAATTACATAGCATAGGTGGTAATGTCTATTAACTTGATCTTGTCATGTAGGAGATTTCATTAATGCAGATCATTTTAATGTTCAGCATTGGATTGGTTAAGAGTAAAGCCCAGTGAATCTACCTCTATTATAAGCTCTAACAAATGATATTTATATGGCCTGCTTCTACAATATGGGGAAATCATCTCCATTGTCTTTGTATAAAGTATTTGTTAAAGCCTTATACATATATCAGTTGTGTGATCATAGTTCAATGGTTATATTATTAATGTTAGTGATACATAATGGTAATTTAAACCCAAAAAGTATAGGTTTTTCAATATCCATAAGACAAAAAATAAAGTTAATTTTATTCACAAATGATTAGGATGTTACATCATTCCCCCCTTAAGAAAAATTTCTCTCAAAATTTTCATTTCCCACACTATAAAAAATGAGGGTAACTCTGCCTCATCACGTTCTTTGGTTCCCATTTTGCTTCTTCCATATTTTTGTTTCTCCACAAAACTTTGACAAGGGGAATCATCTTATATCATAGAACATTCTCTCTGAAAACTAAGACATTCACTGGCTTCACATCATAGGATAGTTCATTCTCCAATGGTACCACCTCAGGATTGATAACATGTGAGAGGACGGGTATGTACTTCATCAGGTGTGATACATAGAATACATAATGTACTTGAGACATGTTTGGTAGGAGTTATAGTTGATAGTCAATTTCCCCAATGTGATCAAGGATCTCTAAAGGGCCGATATTCCTTGTACTAATCTTTCCATTCTTCCCAAATCTCATAACTCTCATACATGGGGATAAGTGGAGGAATATTGTGACTCCAACAATAATCTTTAGATCTCATCGATGATTTTTAGCATATCTCTGTTGTCAACTCTGAGAAATATCAATGTTATACTAGATTTTATTAATCTTCACCACCATTTTTTGACCATCTCAGGACCTAATAGTTTCCTCTCCCCAACATCATCCAACATGTCAGTGTTCTATAACTCATACCATAAAGGGTTGCATAAAGAAACATTTGAATGCTTGAGTGGAAATAGTTGTCGTTAGAGAACTAAAAAAATGGAATACATTGATCCCAACTTCCATTGAATTACATTGAGCGTGGTCTCAACATGTCCTCAAGTTTTCGGATAGTCGACTTAGATTGTCCATTATTTTATGTATGATAAGCCTCACTAAAGTTTATCTCAATATTTATAGTTTTTTGTAGACTCTTCCAAAACATAAATGGGAATCTTGGACATCAATCCAATACAATCCATATTTGTATACCATGTTTTCCTACCACTTCTATAATGTATATACATGCCAGTTTATACAAAGAAAAATCCTCCCAAATTTCAATAACGTGTACTCATATTATATGACAATCGACAACAACCCAGAATGCCTTTTTTTCTTTTTGATGTCTTTGTATGTCTGCTGAAAATTACATGGTGAAGTTTTCCCATTTCCATGTGGGTATGGGTAATGGTTTCACCAAACCATTAGAATTATGCCTCTCATCCTTCACTTGTTGGAATACGAGAAACATCGATTTATACTCAATGGTCTCCTACTTCATGTTATCCCACAAATAATACTCCTGAAGACACAGATACATCTATGTGTTTTCTAGAGGAAAGGAAAAATTTAAACTATGTTCATCATCTAAATGTTCATTATTTCACTCTGTTTTTTATGGAACTTATAGGCTTGAACTAAATCTCAAAATTCCTTCTTCATTAATATCGACCTACGAGGATTTTATTTTTCTAATAGTTTCGTCTTTCTTTATAATTCCTACATCATCCTTTTGGTCATCCATTAACCTTTCTAAAGGAGATAGTTTATCAATAATGTGTTAAAATATTTGATTATGTTTCCTTATTTATTATTCCCATGTTTATATTCATCAAATCTATGAATATTGGATTCTTTTAATATATTTTCAATGAAAGAGTTGTTAGATTCATTCTATTTAGAGCATCTTCCACTTTATTTGTTGTCCTAGATGGGATAGAATTGAGATGTTGTAAGATATGATATGATCTAAATATTATAATTGGTTCATATTCATCTCATTCTATGTGAAAATAAATTTATGTATTTTTTAATCCATATATAAATATCACATTTTTCTTAGAAGAGGTAATGTTGCCAAATTTTCCAAGTGAAGATCACTGCATCCAACTCCAGATCATGTGTTTGATTGTTTTCCTCATGAAATATAAATTTATATTATGCATTAAAAATTACATTGTAATTTCTTCTCAACACATAACCCTTTTCCATATTTGAAACATCACTGAAGACTATAAATATCTCCACTCTTCTAGGCAGAGTGAGAACAGGGGATGTGATTAGCCTCTCCTTGAAATACATGTCGTTTTATTAACATCCATCCTTCCATGAAATTATAAATCCCTTATATTTATTCTTTATAAGAAGGTTAGAGAACCGTGAGAATTTTCTCACAAATATGCGATAATATTTGGATATGAAAAGAATGCTACATATAGTTTTCGCATATATAGGCCATGGAAAATCCTCAATTGAATTTTCCTATAGAAATCTATATATATCTAATTGCTTGTGATGATATGACCCAAGAATTAGAATTCATTTAACCAAAAATCATAGTTTCTATGATTTTTAAGTATCATATCCCTTTTCAAGGTATCTAGTACAGTTATTTGATGCTCATTATGATCCTCCTTTGATTGTGAGTGTATTAAAACATCACCTATAAATACTAACATAAATTTTAAGAGGTAATATCTAAATACTATATTCATCAAGTACATGAATTGTTCGGTACTATTAGTGAGTCCGAAAGGAATTAATATGAATTCATATTTCCCAAACCTTGTTTGAAAAGAATTCTTGGGGATATCATCATACTTCACCGTTACTTGGTAATACCCCAACCGCAGATCCACCTTCTAGAAGTATTATTCTCTATGTACCTAATCGAACATATCCTAAATTTCATGAAGATGATACTTCTTCTATATCATTATTTTTTTGAGCTTATTATAAAAATGAAAATGTGCATTGGACCATCCTTCTTTTTGAGGAAAAATACTTATGCACCCCATGGTGAAGCACATGGGAAAATAAACTCTTTATCCTGATTTTTCTATAGTTTATTTTTAGATCCTCAATCTCCAAAACAACAATTAATTATGGAGTCTTGGGTATTTGTAACTCCCCAGATATATTTTCAATTGATAATTCAACATCTTTTCATGGAGTAAGATCATACAATTACTCAGGAAACACATCAATAAATTCATTTTCAATAGGAACTCCATTAAGGATGGTTCATTATATAGACTCAATCATATGATAATGATATGCATGATAATAGGGATGTTATGTCCATTCTTGATATGATGGTTCTAATGAATATCCATCCACCTCCTTGTACATGTAAAAAATCAGGGGTCTACTCCCCATATAGAGAGTGATTTGACTCTCACATCAATTTATGTTTCCTCTATACAAGGAAAGCCTATACATTCCATGAATTGCATCAAATATCACTAGAGGGTGTATGATAAGGTTTTCCGGGATGTTCAATCCACAAATTGGGGTAGAGGAGGAGCTATATTTATGGGATTAAATAATTTACCCATTTCTTGTTCTCACAGACATATCTACATCCCTGGTTTTTTTTGGTGTTTGGATTGTTCTACTAAACAATCGGGGAATAAAGAATTCATATAACATGGATCAAAATGTACATTTCTATTCTTGAATTAATAACTAGAATAATTGTTAGCACTTAATTTTAATGATTTTCTTCGCTGGTAGCGAAGGAAAAATTTCACCCATGCTATCATGGAGGTTTTTGGTTGCCTCCAAAATCCATGGTGTTAAGGCACTAGTTTTCAAAGTTCCCTACTTCACTGTAGTTGTATAAATAAATGATTTGTTGTGGTTAAAATAGATATTTCTTATCCTCTTCCGCAATATCATTTTTTTCTAGAGGGAAAACATTAGTATTGTGCCCTTCACTTCAACACCTAATGCATTAACTTTCCCCCTTTAGGAAATTCCCAGGGTTCTTCTTTCCACACCTTTTTGAAGTGGGGTACTGGAATTTTATAGCACCATTGTATTTTTTCATCAGACTTCCATAATTAATTCCCACTTTCCACATCATACCGCTATGATACCCCTAAGATTGTCCAATCTCTATTTCAACATTGAGGGAATATTATAAAATATCTTCTTAACAATGAATGTTACGCATCGCTAGGGATTTTAATAGTCTATGTTTTAGCACAACAATGAAGTAGTAAACATTTCAATTCATGGGGGAAGAATAACTATAATGATGGAGTTCTGTCATGCAAGACATGTAAAGTTTTCCTCATACACTCGGATGGATTTTTCATCTTTTTCCTTGTGGTAAATGAATTCCCATTATATTTTATGTTATAAAGTTGAAGGAAAATATTTATTGAAATACATTTTTCAGAAATAATTCCATTCCAACTCCTCAATATCTTCCTATGGATTGGTATTATTGATCAATTTCCACCATTTATCAGCTTCACCCACCATTTCATAAGCTTCCAAACGAACCATTCCATGTATAGAACATTGATGTATGAAGAATATCCTGTAAATTTAGCTGATCAATTGATCTTTGATTGAGTGATAAAATGTTCTATTTAATGTAAAAGGCCTTTGTCTCATGAATCTCTCGATTTTTACTTGTTAATTGTTAGTGGGGGGGTTGGATGTTCCTATAAACCCATGTTTTTATTCAAAACGTGAGTTAAATGGGAGATTATTGTTATAAATATTATGATTACTGCTCTTATAAAATTGGGAATCTCTTTAGAATAGTCATCACATCGGTCTTCAGATCAGTTTTTAGACTATGTCCTCATATTAGCGACCATTGGATTGAATAATAGTAAATTTATTGATAATTATTTTAAACTATTAAACACATAATGGAAATCAAATGACAAAAAGGGATAACAAATAAATTAAATTTATTTCATTAACTATTGAATTTTTAGGCTTCAATATATGTTATCTATGATCAAATAATTAACTTATATTCATATGGGCTTTTTTCCCCTTTAATAATGGTTAATAAAATACTTCTGAATTTACCAATTCATATACCCTAGGAGTTTCTAACCATGAGTTATAGAAGTCTCCTTTTCATGAAATTGTTCACATTTGTGTCTAGCATACATTTGAGTTTTCGGGATTTACACCAGGATACATTTATATCAGAGCCACCACTACTAGCTCATATCCCTACTAGGATGTATTTTCCCTATAAACTACATACTATATACTAACCAAATTTTAGGGATATTTTTATTATACGTAGTCTTATCCCTAAGTAATTCAACATGGTTTTGTAATCCCAATCCCCAAAATAACTAAACTCATCCTCTAATACCAATTATATGAACCCTTCTAATTATTTAATATGTAACAAGGATTTATTACCTAAACATGCACTTAATACAACCAATTACATCGAGAGGTCTAGTGTCATTGTGGACTAGAAAAATTAGTTGACAACTTAAGATATAAAATAAATCATCATTATTGAAAACTTCTTTTTTATAACCACAACATTCCTTTTTTACTTTTCATTAAATGGGATAAACAAAGGACATACATAAGAAAAGGGTGATCTTTAATTCCACATAAGGGAGTAAAAAGGTATAAAATGGAAAATTTAATACCTCTTTGTAAATATACATATCTATGTATCATCAAAGAGACATGAACATAAATCCATGATGTAGAATAATTATCATAACATGTAAATGTGGCAACAATATACACATGATATTAGCATGAGCCAAGTCTCATCACACATGGATTATCATGAGAAAACTCTCATTAGACATGAACTATAATGATTAAACATTAATTTAACATGAGTTATAAAGTGTAAACCCTCATTGCACATGTCATATCATGATAAAAAACATTACCTAATTTATTGGAGTGCTATCAAGGAAAACCCTTCATTAACATTTCATTTAATAAATAAATTTGCCACATATATTGTATAACATGGAATCACTAAACATCATAAATTATTAAATGATTAATAATTTTGAAATAAATATACGTAAGTACCAATAAATATTTATATGGGAATAATGGATAATTCCATTGATATAAAAATGGGTATGGTATTCACCAGAAGATTTTTTTGGTATGGAAAATCACATTAAATTTTTGACAGCATAACGACGCCATATAAAAACTCATTAGTAGGTTTGATGAGAGATAATTGGGTCCCTCAACATTTATACATGAAAAGGATAGTATGGGGATTAGGTAACCTTATATCACAACATTTAAAATAGAATTTAGATGCATAATATTGAATAAATTCTTGAATGGAAATAAGTAGAGAGAAATCTCTTACCAAATATCAGCATGGTAACTATACCAAACGAAAAGAATTAATGAAAAATGAAGTTGTATATCACCATTCAATCAAAAGGATGGCATAATGGGGGAGGTAAAAAATCATACACCAAATTTTTTTATTGAATATAAAATTGTATTACAAATTAATTAAACTTTTATAAAAATAAGAATGAATGTAATCCCTTATTTGGATGTGTGCTCCCAAATGATTTGGGGAGGGTTGAAAGTTCCTTATTAGGAGATTGGAGAAACATGATAGATAATAAGTAGTGGATAGAAGAGCGTTGAAGTTTATAATGGGATTTTAATGAATCAGAATTAGAGATACAGATGGTTTATATATGAAATTATGTGGATTTCATTATTATTTAGGTTTTGGACGCTACAAAATAATTTATTCAAAAATCACCAACCAAACCATGGTATATTTCCATTTTTTCCCAAATAAATGTGGTAAATATTGATTTAAAAGACCAATGTTCGACTATATTAAAATAGAATCCTTTCTTCTGTGGAGGTGAGTCACGTTATTATATAATTGAATTTAAAATCATAAAATAGGTTTAAAATTTTGGATGATTCACTAAAGCTAAATAAAAACAAAAACAAATATAAAATCAAATTATATTAATGGGAAACCATTTATTTCCTTGAATATACCCATTATTTTATTTATTATATAATTTTGGCGTTATTATGATGTCTTAAAACATTGTATATATTTTTATATTATTTTACTTTTACCCCAAATTTTGACTTTCTTTGAAAATTATGAATAATTCAGCATTGGATAATTTCAATGTCCTAATCCAGAAAATAATATATAGTTTATCTAAATAATTTTATAAACATGTGAATTTCACATTTAAAATAAAAAATGTCATTTATCCAAAATTGATGGGTTTTGACAAAAACCATTTTTAAACCTTAATAAAAATTACAATTGACTTCACAAAAACATAATACTAAATTATTATTAATTATCATAATTTTATAATAATATTTTTTTGAAAATTATAATTATTTCATTAATTTATTAAAATAATATTATTAAAAATACATTTTTAGCATTATCGTATGAAAAATATAACTCTTATCAAACTGATTACATAATCATTTAAAGACAAGGAACTGATACGTTCATCATTTATAAGAGTTTTTTATATTATATTAGTAATAAAAACATTACTTTAATATAATAATTAATATATTTCTCAAAAGTACAATTTTTTCCTAAAGAATCAATTTATCCAATTCATTATTTTTTAAAGAAATACTATTCTCATAAAAGAATTGATGTATTATGATTTTATGTTAAAAAAATTTATCACATGGTAATTAATGAATAGCTTGTTAAATATCACCTTATTAAACCTTCATGTGACCTTTGGATATGTTTTTTTATGGTGACAGATTCTTGCGGTGGCTCAAATTACATAACTCGTGTTGTAATCTCTATTAACTTGATCTTATTCTATACGAGATTCCCTTTAAGCTTAACATATTGAATGTTGGACTGGACTTAGTCAAGAGAAAAGCCCAATGATTCTACCTCCTTTCGAAGCTCCGAAAAATGATCTTTGTGTGGCCTTAGTCTGCTGGATGAGGATATCCACTCTATTGTATTTGTTGAAAGTATTTTTTAGCCTCATAATTATATCAGTTCTCTAATATCTGTTCAACCAATATATTATCAATAAAAATGATACTTAATGGAAATTTGAAACAAAAAAAGGGTATGTATTTTCTATATTCGTAAGACGTTAAATGAAAGGTAATTGTAATCATAAATGATGTGTTCATTAAATGAATTGAGGCTCTCAAGAATCACATTTGAGTTATAGTGAATATAAAAATATTATATATTATATGTGATAGAGATCACATGAGATTCCATGCATGTCATAAAAAATTGTTTTTATGGAGGTAAACTGATAATCCTATACTATAATTCAATTATTATATTCTATCATTGATATTAATAATAATAGAATTTAGTTTCCATTCCAACTTTATTTGATCATCATTTGGTTCAATATAATATGTGATTGTGGAATACAAAATCATATTCACATTATCCTTACTAATGAAGAAGAAGAATAAGAAGTACAATCCGCTAGAATTCCACATAATATGAGATAAATAACATATTTCTATTTCCAAGGAATCATTTTAGATTTTCATTTTGAAGAAGTTAACAATCTTTATTGCATTGAAGATTAGAAAAAAATTTATATAGTATTAATCACTGAATTAAGTGTATGATGGAATCATCTATCTTCTAATTCAATGCTTCCGCAGTAATTATACTCATTTGGTGTATTCAAATCATGTTCATGTTCATCACCTAACACATGATTTTACTAGTAAAAAGTAAATCCCAGTAAATTTGGGTTAATAAACTCTATACACTAATGATGTAGTTATCCAAACTATAGGGGACCCTATTTAATATGTCAGTGTTCATTGTGCCCTATTTTTGATAATATTTTTTATAATAATATATATAATGAAAGGAACTATTCATTGAATATGTGATAATAAAATTAAAAGGGATATATATTGTAAAATTTATAACATGACATCCCACACATATTCATCCCACTCTCCCAATGGTTTTTCTAATGTTTCCCAAACAATTGGAAATTGAGAAACATTTCACACCATGGATAGGATTCTTTTATTTGAGGCTTATCTAAATTTTTTTAAATATATTTAATATTAAAACAGAATGAATATTTATAATTGTTTTATATATTATATATTATATCTCAATCTCATATGTAAATTTGAATAATAGAAAAAAATTAATTGATAAATTTGAAAAGACAATCCTTTTGGTTAAATGAAAGAAGTATGTGATTCACCATTATCTAATTATATAAATTAAAATTATATCATGGATGTATAGGATCATGATGTTTATTCAACATCTAATTATAATTCAAATAGGTCTACCCTATGTAAATTTTAACTGCATTATATTGTGGAGGAATCATAAATTTTCAATAAAAAACAATCATCGTTATGTGACAATAATTTGTTAGAGTGTTGTTTTATCAATAGAATTCATTTGGAAATCAATTTCCACGTTGAATAATATTATCGAAAATTGTCATAAAAAATAGTTGTGTTTATATTTTTATTAATCGAATGAGTGTAGGATGATATTTATGAGCATTAATATAATTTATAGAACATATATAAATATTATGAGGAAACAATCCAACTGAAAACAATTCTCTCCAAAATAATTATAGCCAAAGATATATATATTGTTGAACATGAATATATATATATTAGTTTTGGTTTTCTAGTGTATACATAAAAATTAAAAAAAGGATTATACAACCAATAATGTTTTATAAATTTTCCATGAATTTGAAAAAATATAATGCTAGTGTTTATGTCATGAATTCTAATCATGAAATCAGTGAAAACATGATCATGTTTCCTAAAACATTGATGTAGTAGAAATATAAAATTCATTATGTAGATGTTGTGATGATCTATAGGAAGTGAGAATATATATTTATGATAATGTAATATGAGTTGTTTATCCTAAATATTTAATTCCTTGAATATTTAGCCAAAATTCAAATATTAAAAATGTTCATGATAATTCTTTACAACAAGCAAACATCCAACTTGTCACCACATGCTATGAAACTATAAAAACATATAAGGTGGGATATTATTATAAAACACCTCACTATTATAGAACCAAAATGTTAAAATCATTCAATATTATACATCAATAATTATATATATATAATGTATCATCCACCACTAATAATTTTATATGCCTCCTTATGAAAAAATTATTCAAAAAATAAAAACCTATAAAACATTGGATGAAATGTAAAATTATGTTATTAAAAATTAATTTTATTAGTAAAGGAATACCAGTTTAATATAAATATTTTCTCTAAATAATACCAACATAATAATGAATGGAAATAATGCATGTAGGAATGGATATAAAATTACACTAGTGTTCCAAATAAGAAATCACTTTTTTTATGTTATTTTTTTCGACTAATTGGGGAAAAATTAATTTGTTTTTTGGACCACATTTTCAATATATGAAAATAAATCAAGTCATACAGCAATATTTATTAATGTAGTCAAGAATCATACACCATAGAGAAAAGGTAATAATATCCTCATTACAATATAATTTTTAAATAAAAAAATTTGTGTTATTTTCAGTGGATGTGGTCAAAGAGAACATGAATGAATGTATAATAAATTAAATAATTAATGTAATACTAAAATAGATACAATCACACATATTATAAAAAATATAGAGAATCCATCATTGGTAAAAAATGATATGAAAAATTTGAAATAATTCAACAAAATATGTCTTAGAAGTCTACCATAAATAAGAATAATTAAATAATTATATTCCAAATTAACCTAATAAGATCATAAAGGGTTGTAATATGAAATGAATATGACTCATTTTAATCTAAAAATATACTTTATAATAGATCAAAAAAAAATTAGTTGACAAAATAATTAATTTAATCAAATCTACAAAACAATGTGTAAGGCCAATTCATGAAAACAATTTAATGGACTAATGTAGTTTAACAAACACATAAGAAGAAATGTGGAACCAAAAAATGATTTTAATATACCAAATGAAATAAAAATGTTTTACACATTTAATTTGGAAATAGAACATTTATTTAGAATAAAATCAGATAATGAGAGATGTAAAAATGATAAAAAATTATTACACATAATGAAATTATATTTAAGGGAGGTTTTCAAAAAACAATGACCATAAAATCAAATAAATACTTTGTTTATGGTGAAAATTATGTGGAAATATCTCTGATGAGTGTTTTTTAATAGCATCCTCTCACTAATAAATATTGAAGAAGAATTGGAAAAAACATGATGATGAATATACCATTATTTCTATGACAAAGATGATGATTCAACACAATGTTTCCATAAATGAATGTGATGATTCCATGATTCAAAAAATTATAAAATATTTCATAATAGTTATCATGAAGTGTAAAACCTCATATTACAGATAGAGTAAAGTATTTTCATGGCTGAGATGTAAATTTCATCATTTTTTATCTCACTAATTATCAATGGGGATCCACTTTATTCTCGTATACTTTTCTTTTTTCATTACATGCATCAAATTGAAGGTGATGATCCGACAAAAGGGTAAAATGGTGAAAATAAAATTATAGTGATTTATTGATAGTCTGAATAATCATTCATGTTTTTTAGAATTCACTATACTTGTTTGATTTAAATATTGATATATTGATGATTATTTTTTGGAAATTATAATAGATACACCTTGATGATGATGATTCTGTTACCACAACTGATTAAAAAAATTTAATGTCATCATTTTTTGATAAGGCCAAAAAAATTTGTATAAACATTAATTAAAATTCAAAATAGAAATATATTAGAATATAAATCATAATTATGTGATCCTTGAGGTCATCTCTTGAAATGGAGTGTCATAATTATTTTTCAGAGCCATTTTTCATTTAAATAATTCATATATAGAATGTACTTAATCTATTTGTAATTTATATGTTTTTTTGGTTACTATCTCTTCCCTATTTAGAAAAACATTAAATATTATATGAACATTATGTGGGTTGAATTTGAATAAATAAAAGACAAAAAATTAAACTTTTTGAAGACATTCAAGGATATTTAAATCTCTTTCCTATTAAAAAAAAATAAAAACTGATATGAATATAAGTAGTGTCGAATTTTAATAAATAAATAAATAAGGGAAAATTATTGATGACATTCTATGATATAATTGTTGTTAATATATGGGCTAATATAACTAAATTTTTATCATATTTATATTAAGTTGACTGTATGAATTTTATGTTGTATACATCATGAAAGATTTCATGAAAAGTTGTACTAGGAAACATTAAATTTATTTTTTACAATAGATTTCATCTAATTACTTTTAATATGGAAACAGATAAACAATATGTAAGGAAAAAAATAAGATATTCTATATCATCTAGTAATATATTCAAAATTTCAAATAGAGAACATTGATTTCTAAATTAGACCCTCTTTTTTCTACACTAGGTTAGCCCAAGTATAATTATAGAGGAACTCTGATTTCTAAATTAAAACTTATTATTTTCGACACTGGGATTTCCCACGTAGAATTATAGTGGAATAACATATTGGCCATGTCTTAATAATGATATGATATAATTCTCTTTTGTTAACTTTTTATATTTTTATAGTAATAAGGGAATAATAAAATGTAAATATATATTATGAGAAAATATAATCATCGCATATTCTTATATAATAATTTTATTTTCATCATTTGAATATTAACAAAAAAGAGGGATATTTATGATTCAAAATTATTTTCTTGTTGTACTTCAGGTCAACAATTTACTATATGATGAGTAATATAGTGTAAATATGTATTAATTTTTTTTTGATTTAATTAAATTATTACTAGAGATAACTTTTATGCCTGTTACTGAAGATCCATGGAGAATATGTTCGTGGATCGAAATTATTTTTCAAATGAAGTACATTTTATGTTTGATGATTGATAAATTGATCTATATGTTTCAAGTCAATGTTCTAGTGGGTGGAAAATTATGTGAAACAAGGAATTTAATTGATCTTTAATCCACTGATGATCGATGATTTGTGATATATATATATATATATGATGTCTAGGTGTCAAAATAACGATTTCTCTAAAAATGATACTAATTTCATAAACTGATTTTAATTACCTAAAAAATAAAATACAATTATATTTTTACATGATGAGTAGAATAATTATTGTCAATGAAATTTAAAATTTAGTAATTACTATGTATTTTATGGGAATTTAATATAAAAAATGGCCAAAAATCTATCTCCGTAGTGTATCTTAAAAAAATTATGTGTGAGTTGGTAAACCTTCTGGTAGAGACATTTTTGAACATTAGGATAGAGATAAGAAAAATTATATTTCATAGTGCCCACATGGAGTGTTCATAGATAATCATAGATCATACATAGAGAGGTTCATGGGACCATGATGGTGTGGCATGGAATATGATTGCATTATTTTTTATAGTGTTGTGGGTGTAGACCAAGAATTGATTTTTATTGGTGAATAGAACAATGTTTCATATTAAGAAGAAAAAAAAACAAATGTTAAATGCTATTTATGATATTACACGTGTTGGTAGTATTCTATTCAAAAAAACACATTCCCCATAATCCTATTGATATACGATATACAATAGATGAGAAATTCTCCTTTAACCATTAGATTTTCACAGAATACATTTGTGGATGGGAACATCATTTTTTAGTCAATAATAGAATTCAACGATCATCACTAAATAATGAACCAGTGATCAAACTAATTGAATGAGACCCACATGTATTTCAAATTATATTTCTTGGTTTTTTATAAAAAAAGTCATTTTTTCAAACACATGAGATAATTCCATCAAGCATGTGCATGAACGATGATGATTAGTAGAGTTGATCACATATTCTGACATCATCTCATGAAGACATCAAAAACAAAGACTATATCATCCATCAGAAGATAATTTTATCTTTCATATCTTCCACGACATGAAGATATAACTATTTTCAGATCTATTATCCAATTAGAAATAACATGAATAATGATTTAATCAAATAATTTCACTAGAATTATAAGAACATATATATATATATAATGGTTTAGTCATGGAATCCCATTTTCGTATGAATTCCTTGACATTTATGATCATTTTTAGATCAATGATCACTTGATAATGTAATGTGATTTTCAAATCACATGATCGTTTTCAAAATTCATGATGTTTAAATCTCATTAAGTGCAATAATTTATTTTTACGATGTGATATTTGTAATTTAAATATTATTTCCATTCCAATTTTATTATACATGTTATAAAAAATTTGTTGGCTAGGTGTTGAGTTCCTCAATTACAATCATAGATCCATGAGAGATGGTTTATATGATAAAATATTAAATTATTAAATAAATTGATAGTATTAATTTATTATTCACAAACCAGTTCATGTGATGTTTCACATATTGTATGTTCACATAATGTAATGAGACCCAACAATCCTCATCCATTACATGAAGAAGAATAATGAATCCAGTGGCTATGAAAATAAAGAAATAGAACCAATAATGTACCCACTGATTTCATGAAAAAGGAACTCAAATACTATCATGGTCATCGAAACGATAATAAAGAGAGAATCCAAATATTTATTTATGTGAATGAGAATAATTTTTTAGGGCATACTGTTTGAGCGAAGGTAGAGATCATGGGAAGAAATTTTATACTATCATTAAGATAGTGAGGATTTGTGGGGGATTTTATTCATGTGATCATTCATTAAATATTTAAAAGTACATTTCACATTCATACAATAATAATGTGAAGACATTTCACTTAGAGAAGACATATACCGTCTATTTACGTTTGGTCATACAAAATTAAGATGTGAACGCATGAAACACATTTGAGATAAAATATATAAAATAAAATTAATTTTTATCTTTTATGTACTATGGTAGGAAATTGATTCAATACAAGTCTTATATGACATTATTTCATGAATAAAACCAAAAAAAATTACATTGAAACATAATATATTTAAATTTTGGAAAAAAATAAAAAATATTAATAAGAAATTTTCAAATCTATTCCCACTTGAACATAATTTTTGTAAAAAAAGTATTTGATTTTAGTCCACCACATCTTTTTTAGTTTATTTTTATTAATTAATAGGAATAATAATAAGTAGAAAACTATTGGTTAATTTATAATCTAATAAAACTAGTTTATTTTAGTAGTCGATGAATCCATTTTTTAATACTTCTTTTTGTGGAAGCTGACCATATTCATTGGAATATAGAGAATAATATTTAATTTACAATATTGATCACGTTAGAAGGGGAATTTCTAAATTCCCAATATTTTATATCAAAGCTTATTCTTTCATTGTACTTGTTTTGTTCCTAAAAAATGAGTTCAAGCCCATCCACCTTCTCATTCATTTATAGATAATAAAAGACATGTGTGTGTGTGTTTGATAATAACTGGCATACATGGAGGATATATTCACAAACACTAGATGAAAATATAATTTTAATAATATTCATATTTTTATATGTTTTTATATATTAATTACATCTAATTAAAGTTAGAGATAAAAGATAAGAATTTTATTGATTAGGGAATTAAGTATTTAATGGGATAAATGTTTCATAAGTAATAAATAGTTTCAAACATTGTTTCACCTCCCCTAGTGTGGTCATCCCAATGTTATCTGATCATTTTTCCCATATCAGAATTCCAAAACACATATCATTATTATATGATGAGATTGTTAAAATTACAATATAATAATTAAAAAGCATCCAATATTACCAAAAGAAAATTAAAAATAATATTTTTTTTGCATGGACAACCACCTCAATGATGTATCATGTTTCTTTTTCCATGTCCACTATAAAAGAATATTATTAACTAGAAAAATAATATATATTTACCATATTTAAGAAATATTTTAGTTTCTAAAATATTAAACCATATTACCCCTCTATCCCTTTCAATTGAAAACAGAATCCATGCCCATGCATACATGTGGACTTAAACCTCAATTGAACACTAGACATTGATTTTTTATTTCATTATCTACAAATTTGGATTTATATGAGAAATATTTTAAAATATGCTGATTATGTTTATGATATAATTATAGTTCTACTATGAAAAATTTTATAACCTATTAATGATATATCTAGAAACCGAATATAATTAATTAAATTATTTAAAATGAGAAAAATAATCTGTGAAATGATATCATATTTCTAATTAAGCGGATTATATAAATTATACATTATTTATAATTCATGAAAATTCACTGATATTACACTAATAAAAAATTAATCACCTTATTATTATTATGGTAAAATGATATTATTATTAATAATCCTCATAGTCATCCATTAATCATGGTATGATAATGTTTAGGTTGATTTGACACCATACTTGAATAATGCTATAAATTTTTTTTAGATTATAAAATTCAATAATTGAGTTCAAAATAAGATATAAATGTTTTAATAGATATGTATTTTTTTAAAAGATAAATTATCATTTTATGTATTAATTTAAAAATTCCCTATATAGGTTAAAATTAATATGAAAATTTAAGTTGTTGATTTAATATTCATAGAGAATTACTAAATTAATCCAAAACGAATATATAATTTTCATAAATCATAATTATAAATCAATTATATTAACTATGATTAACATTTAATGAGTATCATTTGGTTAACAAGGAATACCAATAATGCTATTAAAAACTAGCTTAAATGATCAACATGACCAAAAAATTACCTAATATAGTTAATAAATAACTAATATATATGCAAAGTGTAATTTTGAATGATATTTTAATAGGTTATATAGATTAAAAATTATATTAAATATGTAATTAATACATTAATGTTTGTCACATATGAGAATATTTAAACGACATGTCCTTAATCCTAACAGATTATAATGGTGTTGATCTTGAATTACCTAACTTAGAACCCCAAGTATATATTTAGTATTTTGTTTCTGATAATACGGTCTAATTTCAAACATATTAAACAATATTATACAATGTGAACAATTATGATATTTATCTATTTTTTCCCACCATAGAAAATATTAAAAACAAAACATGATTTCCAATCATGATGAATTTACCCAACATTAAACATGATCTCTTCATTCCCATATTGCATCCTTAAAGCATATGATGTTTTTTAAACAAGGGTTGAACAAATAAATCTCAGTAATATACCTAAAAATAAATTACGAATATGTTAATCTATGATAGTTATAAATTTTTTCATTATTGAAAATAAACCTTGTGCAAATAATAATCATTTTATTAATCAAGAAATCACCTATCAGATCAAAAATTGACATAAAAAATCCTACAAAATAATAATGAATAAAATAAAAATTTGTAAGATGAAAAAATCCTGGAACACTATTTAACAACTAATACATATCATCCATATAATTGAACGTAAATTTTTCCCCTGAACATAATCTAAATTACATACCTTATCAAAAAATTGATATTATAATAAGAATAAATAAATAATTGAAATAAAAAAGAGAATTATTCTTTATAATGCATCATTATGGAGTAACCATCATTGAGAAATAAGAATTAACCACCATAGTTATTCTTGATATAACCCTAATGATTATACATGGAGTTACTATCACAGTTGCAGAATGAATTACAATTGTGGTCAACATTAAACATTATCATACCCAATGATTTAGAGGTCTATTACAATCTCAAATGAAATTTATTTATAATTAAAATACAGGTTATAAATAAAATTTGTGAACCATAAGACAAAAATAAAACATGAATACGTATATCATAAAAGCATTCCTTGAGGAGAATCAATTATTTTAATATAATAATGAGCACATATGAAGGATAAAAATATATATTAAAATAACAATGTACGTTATTTATGTAATATTCTAGAAAAATATTATTCAGAAATGCATGACATATTGCTAATATTATATTATATAAAAACATTCCGGCAGTGTTTTTTGGGAAAGTCAGAGTTTACATCATTTAGAAAAGAAAAAATATTCGTTCAAATCATTTTGTAAATTTTTAATCATTGGTAAAAGTAACATTATTAAACCATATAAGAATATAAAAATAATCATGTATAAAATATATAAATAAATAATTTGAATACGGTAGAAAAATTGAGTTTTAAATGGAAACATTAATATATTATATTTACGATAAAGTTTTTTATAATGAGTATGAATCATCAAATTCATTGTTTATCAATTTGGATAATAAACATTTAATAATATTTCACCTGAACAATAACAATTTTATTATTTATTATTAACATTATATTAATTATTTCCTTATTTTATAAAATTGAATAATAATTGAATTCCATGTATTAGATTTTATGATTTTGGATACATAAGTCCAAAATGACATTGGTTTGTTCAATATGGTAAATGTGGTCATTATTAAATCATCTATAGAGTAATAATAATTAAATAATTTTCATATTTATACATAATTTATCATTTTAAATGTATTATTTAATTATTTTAGGAAAAATTATCTACATTATAATCTTGGATATAATAGGACATACGTACGCATGATTAACAATTCCATTTTTCGATGATCAATATGAAAAAAAGTTATGTATAATATAATATTTATATAATGATAAAACTATGAAAAATTTCACATTTCTTTCTTTAATATACAAACATATAATTCATGTGATGTGATGAAGAAAAATGATTCACATAACTTCGTAGAGGTAATGGTCTACAGGTACACACAACTATTATTATTTTTTTATTGGGTGGAATGTTAAAAATTATAATTATATTTTATGGGTTAATAATGTTGTAAACATTATTGAAATTATTTATAATCATTAATTAAACAATTATTATCATTCATGAAAGATGGTGATTTGAAAAAAATAATTGGTATGCAAGAAAATAGTACACCTTACACAAGAATGATGAAATCGTTTCCCACGTTATGGAAGGGTTGATGGATGTTGTTCGACCAAAAATAATAATAACATATAATAATATTTATTACATTATATTTATTATTTTATCATTATTGAATAAGTATCAAGTGATTTATAAAAATAATCGACCCTAAAATGATCGATTAAAAATGATACATCTTCTTCGAACAATCTCCTTTTCTTTAGACGTTAATAAAAAATACTGGTGTGATTCCAAAATAAATAATTGTAGAATGAGATTTTTTATTATAGGAATATAGTTTTGTGTATCCAATAAAAATGGGCATTTAATTGTGAATAACTGATATGAATAGGTTCCCTTTTATACTGGAGGAGAGTAGAAGTCTTGAAATTTAATAAAATAATAAACTAATATAAAATATTACATAACAACAATTGGATCCAATATTGTTAATGTATAATATATTATTAATATGAATCTAAGAACCCGCATGAAATAAAAATTATTTATGTTTCTACTATATTTCAAACCCTCAATTTTGGATTTAATTATTATTTTCCCCTTTTAACTCTCACCATGAAAACATGGTTTTTTATTATATTTTCGGTACTATTGAAACTATAAAATGAAAGAAAAAAATAATTAGACCATTGTTTTTACTCTCACCATTATAAAAAAGACTTTTTTGAATTTTTAATTCATAGAAATTCTGTATCATTTAATTAAATATTTTTTTAAAAAATATCAATAATGTACCATTTTTTCTTTCCTTTATATAACTAAAAGTAATTATATCATGATAACACATAAAATTCAAAAATATTTTTTTTTATCTAACCATAATTTTATAATAATTTATCATATTCTTTTATCTTATTATTTGTCTCAATTTTTTTACATTAATATCTTAAATATGATTTATTTGATTCTCATAATAATTGAATAATAATTTCATTAGCATTGTGACATAATATAACATAATTATCTCTTCCTTAATACATATAAATAAATTACCATTATGAATATAAATCTTTTACACTTCAAAATACAATTTATATTCCAAAATATAATCTATATTACACCATATTACTAATATTAATATTATTAAAAACTAGTGTGTGACATATCATACATATAATTAAATTAAAAAATATAAAGTTCCTAATATTTTCTATGTGTCCCCAAGAAGCTATACATTCGACCATTGAATAACTATTATTGTTATTTCATCATACAATTAGATGTAGAAAACTGTATATATCTTATTATGGTTCTTTTTGTTTTATTTTTTTACCCAAATTACTTGATTTACCCTTTACAATATTAACCAACATTAATAAAATCACTATTCATATTGTCAAAAAAATAAAGGTATCTTTTTAATAAATAAGGATTCTATAATTCAAAATATATAATAAAATTTTCAAAATTAATACCACAATTGTTCCAGCTTTTAATAATAAATTAAATATGAATAATGCATAGAAAATATGTATTTTGGACAAATTCCTATTTTAAATATTAAATTTATTTATAATAATTTTTAATATAAAATTAATTTAAAACCAATAATGGGATAAATCTTAATAAAAATATAATTATTAAAATTTAAAATTAATTTAAAACACAATTTCATCATATGATACATAAAAATCATGCATAAAAATCCTTATTTTTCAGAATTGCTTAAAAAATCTATATATTCAAAAAAGTATAAAAAAATAATTTTAATATAATCAATAACTGGTGAATTAAAAAAATGAAGTTAATTTTTTTATTAAATATTATATAAATTCTAGAAATTATATTATTTAATTATCAAAAGATGAAAACATGTTTATTTAAATCAAATTATTGATATATAAAATTATTTTGTTAAAAAAATTATGTCATTATTATTTATGAACATAAAAATTCATTAATATTGAATTAAAACATTATATTTATTCCATAAATAATGTATTAATATTTATGAACACCAATTTAATGGCCATGTTATAGTTTTCAGGTTTAAATTATAATACTTAGTTATTCAATTAAACTTGATATGGTGTATGTTGTAGAATAAAGAACACAATTTTTCCTTTCTTAGGGTCATACATTCTCTCCTATAAGAAATTGAGTCCTTTATATTTTTAACAAGATCTCAATATCCATGGAATGACTTTTTCAAAAAACCTCACTGACATCCCAATTCATAAAAATGGATTATAAAAAATACTCTCAAAAGGATAAAATAGGGAAGTATGATCGTTGTATTGAGAAAGAAATAGTATGTTTCCAAGAAAGAGAGGATAAGTTGAATGTGAAAATATGGATATTCAAGACATAACTAATTCCCAAATATTTATACGGAATGATCGATTACCAGATCATGAAAAATTTAACAACTAGTGAATCATAAATCCTTGATAGATTGCAATGACATTGATATAATAGTATGAAAAATAAAGATATGAAATTTCTGTTTGAATCATTCTTAACTAAATATTCTGAATTATTTTACTACCATGACTTGCTAAATAAATAAATATACATAATTTCGAATTAAACTTTCATCCCTTAATCAATTTCTTCCACGATATCATATTTTCCACCTAACAATAAGTTATCAAGATGTGGTTTTATGTCCCAATGCACTAGGATTGTCATCTATGGATCACAAAATCCATTAAATAATAACTATCATTTTCTGTTGTATATAGCTATCATCAATAGCCAAAATGTTTTGGACTAGATATTATTATTATCCAAATAGAACAAAATATTATATGATGAAAAAATATTAAAATCTCACAACATAAAGGGTTATACCCAATGTTCTACATAGATCGTTCAGTAAATAATTATCCATTAAATTAATAAAAAATAAAAAAATCAAAACCCAAAAATATAAATTAATTATTTAACATAGTATCCGATGGAAAATTTTAAAATTTATCTTAAAAATATCAAAAATCACTTTTAATGTACCATACAATATTAAATTCCCATATTAATAAAATCTTTGAGATATGTTATTAATTTCTCAAAAAAACTTGAAACAACATAAATCCATAATAAAACCTTATTTTCTCCAAAAGTATAATTATACCATATTTATTATAATAAATCATCATAATATTATAATTACCATAGTCATATAGGTTCTTAAAATATTGAACATATTCTGAACTAACATTAATCACATAAAATTAAATCATTTTAAATTTCATGGTTATGAATTCAATAAACGATAGGAACCCAAAATGAAAATAATCATTTTTTATAGAATGTAATAAAAAATAAACAAACAAACTAGTCGGGACCAAACACATTATAGTCATAGCTAATTAACCTTTTTCACACATCAGTAGTGGGGTCAAACATCATGGCCTTACCAGACATGACACGTTATCTCCTCACATGCGATAAGATTTTTTATAAAAATATAATAATATAAAAGTTTTAATATTTTCAAAAAAAATATATAAAATAATCAATTTAGCCTTCATAAATTCCACATTAATGAAAATTAATTATCATAAATGGTTGTCTCAAACTATTTATTTTTCATCCCAAATTTTAATAAGCCAAAATTACATTAAAAAATGTACCTAAAAATATTATTTGTGAACTTAAGATTCCATAACATAAATATGAACAAATATTTTCTATAACATTTAACATTTGACAAATCATATCTATATACACATAATGATATCCATAAATCACTATAAATCCATTTAATTAAACATCATGATCTCCAAAGATATCTAGACACACTTGTAATACCAAATGTAATGAATCATGATTAATCATTATGTAATATAGTGACATCATACTATAATTATATTTCCTAAAATTATTTGTATAATTTTAATTTATATATTTATATAATTTTTACAATCTCATTCATAATAATAAGATATATTAAAATTGAAAACTTATTCATACTATATAATGTCTTAAACATATAAATTATTTAAAATAATACATGATTTCATTGGATAAAATATTTTCACTATAATATAATTCACATTTTCCTTACAATTACCCATCAATAAAACCATTAAAAAACAATTTCAAAAAATTAGTGAGCACAAAAATATAAGTAATGGATTCAAAATGGATAAAATAACACATTTTTCAATTATACATATATATAGTTTCATCTTTGGATAAACATATAATACTCAAAATAAACCTTTTCGTACTCATAATATATTCTTTTTAACTCCATATTTTTCACACTAACATAATAAGAAATCATAATTGAAAAAAAAACCATAATGGTATATTTTAAAACAATAGAAACTCATGAATAACTTTTCACAATGTTAAACCTTTAACCCATAAATATAATCATTTAGATAAATAAAATAGAATACCTTGTGAAGAATTGTAATAAAAAAAGAATTGATAAATCCTATAGGTCACATGGGGCATAATTTTATTATCTTACAAACTTATTGACTAACCCTCTTGGTTAAATATCAAATAAACAACACAATTAGACAATAAATTCTCCACATGGTTTTGCATGGAGTAATCTTCGTAGTTACATTGGGAATAACCATACCTATATCCATCCAACAATAGCATATTCCAATAATTGTAGAGATGTAATGGAAACTCTATAAATGGTTTCTATTGAGACCATACATTAATATAACAAATATATATAAGAATAACATAATCATAAAACATAAATACTTATATAAAAATCTTCTTTTTGTAAGATGACTTATTTAAATATAAAACACTACATATTCAATTGAAAATATTTCTTTGAAAAAAACCATATATGATTTTAAAGTATAAGTAAAATGAAATATTTTGCATAAATGAAGGAAATTCTGCTCATGTCATGTATGTTAAGAAAAACACCCCTTTTTTATTTGGGAAATGTACAATGTTATTTATTTGGAAAATAAAAAAAATATTCCATTCAAACTCTTTTCTGAAAATAAGAACATGGGTAAAAATAAAATATAACAATAATATAATAATAATAAAATCATGCTTATTAATTTTTTTGAATAAATTAACGTGAATATGAAATAAATATATTGGTTTTGACGGAATATTTCAAATTTTATTATAAAATGAGAGTCCCTTATTGTGAATTCGACTCATCACATATGTTGTTTAACATATTGATTAATAAACATAGTGTAATTATAGTACTTATTAATACCATTATTAAAATATGGTATTCCATTTATATCAATTATCACCATGTTATTTATCATTACATAAAATTTTGTGGTGAAAAAATATGTTTTAAATATATTGGATACAAAATTCAAAAATGAATTCTGGTTTTTGAATTCGGTCAAAGAGATAATGTTTACATCACCATATGAATAATAGTAATCAAATAATTATAATTTTTATACAGAAATTATTATCCTATTTTAAAATTTTTGAGATGGTATTCAAAAATTAATTATTTTACAATCCGGGAGATTGTGACATCCTAGGGTCTAGCACTCTCTCAAGTGTCCAAGAATGGTTTTTATGGGACCCAATGTGAACCTACCCATATAAATGTGGCTAATGACTAGTATCAGAGGTGTGATATGTTATGTGGGGAGACTATACCCACTGCATTCTAAATTTACAACAGAAAATAAGATTATTCATTAATAAATAAATAAATATATGAGTGTGGAAATAATGATAACAAAATAATACATCATAAACGAATGATAAAAGAATACCGACCAATCCAAAAAATAATAAAATAATGATATAATTATGTGCATTAATGTAATGAAATTTTATGGTATAATTAGTGCATGTAAAAGACTATACGACTCAAATAATGACCCACCATTCTTTTGTCGCAAACCCCACATTACACACATATCTAAACTCCATCAAATCTAGCAATGAAAATCAATAGCAATGTCATTTCCATTATCTAAACCAGAATCTATATAATCTGCATGAGTACCAATCAACATCCTTAATAGGATGTGATTATAACTCAATAGGAGAACTACCCTATCTCTAATAGAAAATTTATTATATGACGTGTCTTTAATAAATAGATACACATGGTAATTAATTAATTAATTATTAAACAAAAACCCCTTACTAGGGTTCAAATAAGAATATCTCTCAGAATGTATTGTGATCATTCTAACCACCACTATTAATTAATTGAAAAAAAACATGTTTCATATCGATATCGGGACATCTCTAATCGTGTAACACAACCATGCCAACCACAGCAATTCAAATGGTATAACATAACAATCATCCTTAAATCCCTATAATAACTATAACATCCAGGTTAATGACCTATAAGAATTACAATATCCTGGTCAAACCCCAATAAGTATTAATGATTTGAGGACAATACCCTTAAATCGTTAAAATTTTAGACTAGGTTGAGCCCATTAACTATAAGCATTATTGCATGGGACTTGTCTGAGCTCACTCAATATCATCATTACAACATGTCATTATAATCACACTTTAATCCATTCACCAATTTATTTTATTCATGGTTCTCTCACCAAACCAGTATCTATGATCATGGTTAATAAGCAATTGAATCCAACAGACTCCAAATAATAATCCCATTCATTTTGTAATTTATTTTTATGCTTGTTTGGTGATATAAATTACAATATTTCATATAATTGGAAATTGTCAAATTGTAGGATTACAATTTGGACCCCCTACCTTAACCAACGATGAATGCAATAATTCCAATTGAAAATTCTCATAAAAAAATTTGGGAGTTGATCAATAGGTGGATATTTTTTAGAAAATGATCATGCTCAAAACCAATAGCACTTGTTCTTGGGATTACACTACAATGATTAGAGAACCAATGGATATAATGGATTAAGAAAACCAATAAGTCTTACAAAGGATACATTGAAAAAACATGATATCTATAAGTTAGGTTTGTAATTGAAAATAGCCTTCAAAATTTTATAAGTTCGAGAGTATTAAGTTGTAGTATAGATAAAGTAACATTCTATCGTAAGACACACTTTAAAATAGAAGTTCATGGAATTACACAACTTGTAATGAACATATGTATAATATAAATATTTTTAAAGGGATATTCCAAAAAACCCATATCTGTGGATTATTTTATTAAAAAAACTTGAAAATTAAATGACATTGAATCCATTTACATGATATTTAAATGTTCATCAGATTGGATTTCAAGTCATTTTCATGTTAAATAACCCAATCCCATTTTAGATCTTTTGATCTTCTCAATAAAATGTGAAAACACTAGAGCTACCAAAACATGGACTCCATTAATTCAAATATGCAATCATCATTGTATATTAATTCATTTCCCCAATAAAGGGTCACCGTGTGGCCCCTCTATGGTTTCCCAATGTTTCCAGAAAACCCGAGAAATTGTTAATTAATACAACATGCATCATTGATTAAAAATAACCAATATGGTTTAAAGGGGAGGGAAAAATTACATGAAATAAAATTAATGATAGCATAGAGAGTGATGCACCATAAAAAATACATGATCTTACAATCTCCCCATGATATAATAGCCCATCCTAAAGAAAATCGAAATGTAATTGTGAGGTATCAACAAACTATTCTAGACACATTATTTTCATATTAGAATCTATATCAAATAGATCATCCTAAACATTCATGTCTAGCCACTACACTTAATCCAATAATATAATCCAATCCCATTTTCATTTTTCACTATTATACACAACCAATTATGAATTATCCTCAAAAGTAAAATCACCATGATGAATATCATCTTCTAAAATTATCACATCAAAATTTTTTGGACATTTTCTCTAATGATTATGATCATGTAACTTGTCTTTCATGGCATTTTATAGGATGGAATGGATAAATGGTACGCCACTAGATTGACCTTTCCCCCCATCTCAATTGGATATAAAAACATAGGATCTATCTTTCACCATTTCTTAACTAATTTTTCCCAAATGTCAAGAACCCTCACAGAAAAGAAGATGACCAACCTTGAATTCCATAGGTCATATCTTTGAGTTAGAATATGATTTATTTTTTCTCTCTATGGTCACTAACCACTATCAAAAAAGATAAACATCATAAGAAATCTTTTAAAATATACTAGGCCCAACAACTGATGAATTTCCTTCCACCAGGCAATAAATTGATGAATGACATGGCCTTCTATAAATTTTTTCTAAAGGATCCATTTGGATTAATGACTGGAATATATTAAAATATTCAATGTCAATTAGTCACATATGTTACTCACACAAACCTCCACAATTAAAAACACAGGCTCATAACATATCCTATATAATATTAATAGTCAACTCAGATTGACCATCAGACTGAGGATGATAGAATGTTTATTATATAACCTATGATCCATGGAAATTATAAAGAACCTTCATCAAATGTTATCTGAAATGAGTTTCTATATCCAAAATGATACTCCTGGGAACACCATGAATCTAAACCACATCCGACTTGTAAAGACTACTAGATCATCATCTATAATGTACTCCCATATATTTATGAGCTATTATACGTTCATTTTTCAATCCTTAATCACCCATACATTGTAATTATTATAGGTTATCATAGGTAATCCAATAAAAAAATACAATATGAAAACATCTAATTTGCACATAGAAATTCTAAAAGGATACAAAATCATTGATGGCCTCTACTGCTTGACTTTGACCTACTTGAATGTGAAGCATCTAGCCATGAAGCCATCTACCCCGGTCATTATTCTTGAACACCAGTAATACGTATGGATATAATGATACATATTTAAAAAACTATGATGAACCTCCCCTAGAGAATCATGAATATATCTCTTCATCACCTTATGTATGACCTTAATAACCAAAACACATCTAACTAAAATAACCTATTTAATATATCAAATAGAATATCCTGATGGTATGTCACAATAATATATTTTTTCTCTTAGAATCCATCAATCAATATTAGAAAACATATAGGTATAATATTTCTCCAAATGAATGTGTTTAAATGTTTTCCAAGTTAAATATTATAATCCATGGATGTCATGAACAACTAGATTCATTTTTTTGAAGAGATTCATTATAAACCACTTAGAATAAGACTCTCATAGTTCCTCTCTCTGTGTATTTTAGATTAGTGTATCTGAAATTGTTCTTCCCATTCTAGTGGTACAAGATTACTATATGTCGAATCATGGATGAAACTTGAAAAACATCCAAGGATGAAGGTTCATTTATTACTAATATAATAAGTACCAATGTCTCAATTTATACATGTATACCAATCAAATCTCACACATGAGATAATTTCTCATAAATCATAGTGCATATACCACTAATGAAAACACCGTATCTTGATTTCAATAATTATTCTCATGGAGTATACTTTTCCAAGCGCCATAAGTGAACCCTTGATCATCTTATAGTAGAAATTATATGACTCTATCTCTTGATGCATCCCAAAAAATATTATATTCCCTACTCAACATAGTAAAAATGATGATATGTGTTGAGGTAATCATACCCTTTAGCTCTTGAAAATCTACATCCCAAGAATTCTACATAAAAAACCTCAAACTTTTCATCACCATTAATGAAATTGGGGCTTCTAAATGGGATAAATATTGGATAATCAAGAAATAATAACATTCCAATACATGATGGCTCTAAATCATGAAGATATTACTGGGTTGTTCCCATGATACAACAATGGTAGCTTTCTATAGTCTACTGAAAATCCTACCATTGAGATTAAATGTCCCAAAAAGTTCAGTTTATTAATAAAGAAACAACAATGGATTAGCTTGGAGTAAAGAGATTCTCTCACAATAAACTCAAAATGATGTCATAAAATATTCTATACAAATCATTTATAATATAGATCTCTGAGTGACCATTCGACTCTAGGTACTCTACTGGTGTCATTATTTATGGTATGATAGATACTAGCTCTAGTCTAGGAACCATCTAGATCATGGACTCAATCTCATTCTCGGGTGGTAATATGTCGATCTTGTCCGTAAACACATAATGAAAATGGTATAATACAAAAGAAATGAATCCTACTACATTACAACATTTTATAAAAAAATATTATCTATTTGAGCCACAATGCAATTTTATTTGAACTGAAATGGTCTTTTGTTACTACCCTGAAGATCCCACTCACCATAGAGAGCATAAATACTTCCTTATAGATATTAATGTTTAACTCTTCTCCTAAAATAGTTGATATGAGCCTAGTACATTTCAAGTCAATAATTACTATGTATAAAATAAATTTTTATCATTTTCAAGGGAGAATGTTCTGAAAGGAAGCGATAACCACCATTCTCTAGAGACCATGTCTGGTAACATTTGATATTTGTTAATCCCACTCCCTATAGTTTGAATATGGTTATGGAACAATCAAATATTTCTACACCCATAAAGAAAATATTTTCAAAAATACTAGATACAATGTAATTTTATTTTCACATATAAAAAAACAGAACACATGCTACATGATAGAAGAATTCTTCCACTAAAAATAGATACTCAACATTCATAATATCCTGAGTAGTCAGCATAATGTCCAGTTGGTTTATCCCTCTGCCCTGACCTCCAGTTTGACTACCCTGATTTATTTCCCAATCATTGTACTCATGGTTCAATATTCAGGTACAACATCACTTCATCTTCCGAAACAGAAAGTGGAACTTCAGCTTCTAGATTTTTGAGGTGTAGTTGAGCCCCATCCTAAGTAAGGTTATTTCCTTGATCATGTTACACTAGTTTATATTGGATATTTCAATTTGAAAAATCAAGGATGACCCAATCATCCACATATACATAAAAAAAATATAGGGTATGGACACTATGGGAGGATACTGTCATACTGGAAACACTGATATCACTATAAAGGTACACGGTCATGAGATGGATATTTACTACAGAAACTAATCATCTAACTACTCTATTTGATGAAATTCATTGTACTGGGGATTCATTCTACCCAAATAAGAGCTCGGAGTTATTACTACTTAAATAACATTGTAAAAACTTGAGGACTCTATTACATTCTCTTCCTCGAGAAGTGCATTTTTCATCACATCAAACAAACTATAGAAAAAACTCATTATCCTATGGTCTAATATAAATATTAATTATATCCTAAAAATAATTCACCTTATAGATCACATTAGCTTCCATATAGATAGGAAATCATTATAGAATGATGAAATTTCAAGAATAGTACAGTACTGACAAAACCTCTTAGAATAGATGAATTAAGTCTCATGGTTTTTTTTCTATCATTGTCTATTAATATAAAATGATTAGTAAATTCACATTTATGACCTTTGATGATAGTTTAACATGCTTCCAATATTCCTCCAAAATATCCCACAAATGATTGGATAATTCATGTTGTATATATATAGAAACATTCACCCTCTTATCTGTAGGTGTTCTAAGAAGAATAAAGACTATTTTGATGGAATTGATCATAAACTTATCCTTCAAGGATACTTATTCGACATGAAAAATTAGAGTATTTTATAGATGAAACCCTATAGTCATCTCAGACACTGAAGTAATGGTACGAGAAATCTCAATTTTCATGGATAAAATGAACATCAAGAATCTATTTGGAAGATTAACATCAATAATATCCAAATTATCTAGATGATTTAATTATTCATCAATTTAAGAGTGTAATGTTTACCACTCTCCTAACTCTTATGATGCATATAATGATAAGGTATTTTCTCAACAATAAAATATCACACCTTATAAAAGTGGAAAACTACCAGGTCAACCTTAATGGGTGAAAACAACAGAGAACCACGAACACTTGCTATATTAATATAAGGCTTACAATTGTTTTTACAAGACGTAAAAAATCATTTATTTCATTTCAATGATATAAATGATATCTCATATCATAGATAAATAGGGAATTGTATATCATAATGAAATAAAAATGTCCCTATCAAGAATAATGAATGTCAATATTCCAAATGGTCCTATTAGGATTCATGCATATTCATCTCACGCCATACCAGACTATGCGTAATAATTAAAAGAAACAATACATTATAAAATTGTAACCCAAAAAAATATACACCACTCAAGTTGAAATTGCATCAATAACAAAAATCAAAAAATTAAAAAAAATCATCCCATCTCTAGGGAATCAGATTTTCCAACATACATGGGTTAGATACACCAATAATACATATCATTTCCAAGTCCCATCACATCCATTCCTCCTTTATATAGTTCCAATAAATTATGAAACATTAATGAAAACCCCTATTATGCCACATTGAAATTTCCCTCAATCCGGGACACACTCATGCTGTCAGAAAAGGTTATTTGTCAGACCACAATCAAACCATACAATATGCTAGAGGATGTAGACAAATAAAAGTGATGGGATTAGAATTATGGGGAGACTATACCCCCTATATTTAGAGTTAAGAACTTAAGAGTAATATCCAATAATAATAAAATAAGTGTCTGACTGCAAAAAAAGAGAAAATAATATAATACAAAGAAAAATGACTATAAAATAAAATATAAATATATAATAAATAATAAAATAATATTATAATGACATGATGTAATTTAATGAAATTTCATTCTAAGAACAATACATGTAAAACTCTAGAAGACAATAATAATGGCCCAACCACCCCCGATTCTGAACTGCATATTGTTCCATTCTCCAAACACTAGAACATATAGAAATGAAAATCAATAGTAGTGTTTTCCCATGTCCAACCCATCATACATATAATCATATTGGTTATGAGTTGGTGACCAAAACTCAGAGTGATAATTTCATAGAAGGTCAACACCACCATTTCTAAATAAACTATGTTGAAAATAAGTGCATACAATAAAGGGGTATGTAGGTTTATTAATTAATTCAAAAATTAATAAAATTCAAAAACTACTATATTTGGAATCATTTTATGATATATCTTAGAATGCCTCTTTACCATGCCAACCATAAAACTGCATCCATCATAAAACGAATTGCTTTGGTTCCATGCCAGAATATCTATTAGCATATCTCACAACCATCCCAATAATAATCGTAATAATGGTATACCATAACTATAATGGTCAGTGAATTATATCCTATATAGAAATTGGGTAAAATCTATATAAGGATTATATCAACCATTCTAATTACCTATAATAATTACAACATCTAGTACAAAGCCCTATAATCATTACATAATGGGACTATGCAGACCCCACACACTATAAGCATTACACAAACGGACTGAGATAACCAACTCAATATAACCATTATAGTATGTATGTTTTCATGATCATGGGGAATGAATGATATATTATCATATCATCATTGATATCAAGACCATTCATTACAACATGGATATCACAATATCACATCATATGGAAAACTGATTAGTTATGAGAATTATCATTTTCATTCATTTACCACATTCATTTATCTCAAAACAGATCAATGGTGAAATAAATAAGATTTAATTTATAATCTAGGAATTAAATATCCTCCATTCATATATGGTCTCATTTCATGCTATATACACAACAATACATTGATTCATTAGGGAATATACATTCTTGGAACATGCACTGAGGTGTGTCTGGTTGGGCATGATGGCTGATTGTGGGATTCCATCTCATGCACAATAATTACCATTAGGTCACAATTGTATTTCTCAAAAAAATTAAAAATTGTTCATTAATTGATAATTGAGTATATATTGACATTCTAATGGAATGAAACTAATTGGGGTTTCAGACCCATCAACACTTTGAGACTCACATTAGTTGAGAGGATGGGAGGTCAAGCTCATCATACCCTTTTGAAAAAAATTCTCCTACTCTAGGAAACCATTATTTATTTATGATATGTTTCTATTTCCATTCATAATAACTATATGTGATCATATACCCTAAATAAATATTATTGGATAAATTTATCTGAAAAAAAATAAATGGAATCACATTAATGAACAATGGATGGGGGTACTCTTTTGAAAATACATTTCTATATATCTGAGTTTTTTCATCCATTTATGAGTAATGGATATATTGTTATGTGATTATTATTTTTAACCAGATACATCCAAATATTATTCCACTCAGAGTCAGAGTTGATATTCAGATATGGGGATTGGGGTATTATGTAGCATCCAACACACCCTAGTTATAGTAGGAATCAAAACATAGGTAATTCACTTAACACCTAACATTTAACGTCTTGAAGATTGTACATATATGTGGGAAATGAGGAAATATAAGTTTGAGATCATGTATTTTGGGTAAAGCCTACTTATTATGGTTATGGAAGGAATTAGGGTTATCATAGTTCGATTGAATAATCAGCTCACTAAGGGGTGAGGTAGATTGTCAAACCCATATAAATTGTTTTTTCCCTACAGACGAAATGTTGAAGAAATGTTTATTATATATAATTGGATTTTTTTTATTGTGATTTGGCCACTAGAAGGCATCCTATATATCCTAGTTACTGTATGAATTAGACTCCTCATAGGTTTGTAGTTCCAGAGATACACACTAATATTTCACTATAATTTTGACATATGATTTTATGTATTAGATTGGGGAATACAAACTAATTTATCCATATAATTTTATATTCTTATATGAAATGTTTTATGATAATTATAACCCCCTATGTTCACATGAAAAATGAATGTTGTGAGAAAAAAGGGATGGAAAATGACTAGTCTCATTGCTTGTGGATACTGAGGTTTTATATTGGGAAAACCGTTTAGATGGATAATATTAATCTCAGGACACATAGTGGAGTCCTATGTATAGTTTTCATGGAAGAATGTAGATACCTCATTATTCCCTTGATTGGGGATTCCACACTGATGTTTCCATTGGGTTAATTCTTACACATTTAGGGTAAAAAAGTTAAAAATTTACAGGATTCCCAAATATTCGTTGAATAAACACTGTGGATGTACTAGGTCATAAAATCACAAGATTCCTTATTATACCTCTCTTTATATACCTCTTGAAATCAATTGAATGTCAAATAAAAATGTGTTTATTGCCAAATTGACATGTCATAGGATTTCTTCATGACATATCCTAGGAAAATCATTTTATCCAAATGGGTATTCTGAATGATGTCATGTTTCCTAGATGGGGTTTTAGAGGGTCATCTAATGATCAAGGCTATCATTTATGTGGGACATCAGAAGGAATTCCAGGCTAGCCCTATAATCCATTAGAATATATAGACTTCTTTCTAGAGGATCCCCATTGATCCTCTAATATACCCCAATGTCATCACTAGTGTTGGTTGACATATCTTGGATGGAGTTTCATGTCATGGATTACCTGTCTGGAGGGAATCGCGAGACCTGGCTCGCATTCTTATAGGGCGGGGTGTGAGCTATTGGGGATTCTTGGATGCCACCATGAGTCATAGCTGCCATGAGTTGGTGTCTTTATACAACCCATAAAACATGATTCAAATACATCATAATGTTTTTATAGCTATCTCGAGGGGATTATTGAGACTAAATGGTGTGAAAAGGGGGTTCCCATAATCTGGTTTCAACATGTCCAATAATATATCACATAATCCAAATAGTATTCCAAATAAACATCTTAAGATCAATGAGTCATGCAGTATAATTTTTTGGTGTGAAAAATGGTTCACGTGTAGCACACCAGTAATAGTGGATATGTCCTAATTTTAATCCTCACAATCATTACTTTAATTTATAGACATTATTATTTGATAATCTTCTGTATTTTTTCAATTTTTTATTTTATTATGTGTTGTTTTATCTTGAAAATGTTCTAGATAATCTTCATATATCATGCTAGAAGGCATTTTACAAATGTATATGTGATCAATTTAAGTTATTATTCATGTCAGGTAATTTCTTCAGCAGTTATCAAGTATCATACATGACATAATATAAGCCTCTTTTGATATTGGTCACTCCGAGAAGTCAACTCTAATTCTGGTGCATTTGGATGCAAAGAGGATATTCTTTTTTGGGGGAATTTTGATATCCTATTTGTGGTCATTCACTTAATTTTTATTAGTGGTTGTGTTATATTATTAATTTAGGGAGGGAGATTCATATTCAACCTCAAAATTATTAGTAACCACATTGTATGGATTGTCTCATGGTAATAAAGGATGGAGTCAGTAGAGCGCTTAGACATTGCATGTCTTTGCGAGTCTCCATCATTGATCCCTCCTATAAGTGTCACCTGATTATCAGTGACCACTCCCATAAATTCCCAATATTTTAGGCTATTTAATATTAATAGATAATTGATGAATCGTGAATGTATTCTTAAGGACATACATACTATCATATTATAATGTCTATGAGACTTTGTGAGACCATGATTCATGTTGAGAGGTGTTTCCATGACACTCGAATCATTTTCCAGAGGCATTGGTGATATAGTGATGTTGAAAATGGTGGCACATCACAAGATTTATATAATAATGATAGGCTTCATACTCCATATCATTTATTTCCCTTTTTTATGTTACATTTTTTTTGTGACATCACGATGTTGCTTGGGTGATTTCATGTATAATCACATTGAATCTCGGTGATGCATAATATTACTGAAAAAGGCCCCACAGAGGTGCGTGATCATTTGTTTGAAAATCCCATTTGTCTATCCATAGGGAGCCATTGGGGGAGTGGGACATTTTCTGTACATTCAAAATGAACATCTAGTGATGATAATGAAATGATGATTGGATTTTTCAAGATTAGACAAACTTGTCATCGAGGTTTCTCCATGATTTTTTATGATTGGTCGGGGAACATCATAAGAATTTTTCAACTATGAGAGACTCCTACCTCCCTCATATTAATTTTATGTTTTTATTTTACAAACAACTCAATTCCCATATGTTTATATGAATAATGTGAAGGAAATAAAATTGTCCTCATCGTGGATCCATCGATTGAGTGTTGTGCAGCAAGAGGCCCATGACATATAGAAATTTTTATACTATTGTCCAAGTACATTCATATGGTTTGTCAGTTGTCCACCTGTTGAGTTTCTATGTTACTATGGGAGCTTATCTAACTACTTCCGGATGACATTTGGTTGTTTTGGGATACTTTTAAAGAGTTTAAGGACTTATTAAGAAGGGATATGAGACATCCATTTTCACATTATATGCTGCAAATGGTTCCTTCAAGTGATCCTATGATAATTACATGATGGAGTATCCTTTTTTACCTCACATGGTCTGTGGGTACATCCATCTTAATGTTAGGTTTCTTTTGCGGGAAATATAAAACCCACATACATATTTTTATTATTTTTTGAATTTTCTAGTGCTCATCATTGGGGAGTCAAAACTTTCCTCCCTATAGGTGTGATGTAAACACGGAAAAGGGCACATTTATGAGTAATATAGATTCTCGTTTGAGCCTTTGGTATTTATGTGAATCAAGGTCAGGGGTGATTCTTGGAATTTCAGTAGATACATGGTATACCGAAAAATTCCCTATATATAAGGTGGATGTGTGCATCAATTCATTTCACCAAGTAATCATCCTTCATTGAATTATCATATTTCTTCTATTAAATCCTTTTATAACAGTATCATTTTGAAAGTCATTCTCATGATATCACACCGGAAGATTGCTTATATGGGAACACATCTTCAAGAGATACTCTACTTAAGAACCTAATCAAAACAACTATGAAAATTATTTTGGTAATTGATTGAACTATGAACACAGGGATATTGATTTTTATCAGAATTATTCTAGTTATTCGAACAAGTTCTTATGATAGATATACTACGATGTGACTCATGATACAATTTCTAGGTCATGAAATCATGAGTCTCTAAGTGTTCATGCAATTTGGATTGGCACTATGGTATGTTATAACCAAGAGAACTCTAGGGATCAAGAGATTTGAAACACATTTAGGGATTTCAAAAATACCTTTATTAATTCTTATAATTCGCATGATGCATCTAGATTTTGTCCTTATTTTGAATTGTTTTTATTTTATTTGACTGACACGTGATACTTAATTTTTTATATGTATTTTGGTTCTTATTGAGGATCCTTGGAAATGACCAATAAAAGGGCCATGATTCCTTTAAATCGTAGCATTAACCCCCTATATCAGGTTTATTTTGATAATGAGTCATTATATTGGTTCAACTTATATAAACTCCAAGATTATCATTTATCGCACAGAATACCACTATACATGTTCACATGCTATACTATGCTATAATTCCTCCTTCATACATTAATTTTCCATCTCACTATATCTCAAATACTTTTCCTTGTTTTTAATGACAATTTTTAATTATGGTTAACTGATTGAAACGTGATCCTTAGGTTTCCATATATACTGGAAAACTCACCCTCATGTCAGGATGGGGTGATTTCAATAATTAGCTAGTTTCTAAAGGATACTCAACTATACTTTCCTCCTAACATAACAACCCTAGTGGATGATAGAACAAAAGATGGGCCCACTATCTATGAAGTAATTTTTATAATGAATGGAGATGGATATTCTGGGTCATGCAAAGCTATTCAGACATTGTTGATCAATAATATTGGCACCACCACTATGAGGAAGACTTCATCTACCAATTAGTTTATCAGTAACCTAATTTTTTTGAGAACTAATCATCAACTAGTGCGATAGTACTAACAACTTCCATTTCTCTTAGAGTGATTTAGGCATTATCATATGGGACACTTATCAATAGAGTGGATTTCCCCCATCATAGAGAAGTAAGTAGAGTTTCTATTGATTTAATATGTCTATGATGATCCCATAAAAACTCATATTCATGAAATGGAAATGGTCATCATTGTAATGAAAAAACATTGTAAAGTACAAAATATGTTATCGCTAATCTATATTAGTCTTTGGATATATATTTTGTTATATCGTAGTGGGGTCAGGCACTCTTCCATATTCCCTCATAGTTTTCATTCTATGTATTTATGTCATTCTACTAGATCATATTTGGTCACATTGGAATATGAAGACTATACCATATGGTGATGATGAGTGGGCTCAAAAATCCCCCTAAACTTTCTATTGGTAGGATTAAAATGAATATTTTTTGATGGATGGCTTTTCCATATTGGGGGAGCATGTTATGTGATCTGTGTCGGCATAATGAAGATGACATCACAGAATGTGAGAGGATAGAACCTCAATTTGTATGTTTTTGTCCTTAAACATATTTACCAAAATCCTTGGACATGTACAATAAGAAATGACTCCATACATGATCAGTGGCCCGCCCCTATTTTTGTTTGTATGGATGGGGATGAGTTTAAATTTCTCTGAATATGGAAATTCCACTTGGATCATATATTCCCTAAACCTTCCAATATTTCAGAACATCTCAGGGTTTGGAACCACATTCCATTCCCCTTCAATTGTTAAGGATGTTCTGAGATAATCTGGTATATTTGATTTTACAACTATTCATGCACTGGCTTGGGTGATTATTGATAATTACTGTGATTCCCTTGCTGAAATTCCATATATGATCTCAATTTGGGATGAGGTTCTTAAAGCTAGGGTGGATAAGCTAATTATTTTTAATTCTTATACACCGTATCAATTTTCTCATCTTGTGTATTACACCCAATGTGTAACCCCTCTTCCTATGGATTGCATATGAGGATAGAATTATCATGGGGTCATCCACCCATTTTTAATGATGTAGTATTGTGGAAATACTAAGGATGAGAACATTATTTACTCATATAATGGTTCCCTCCTTCTATAACTAGGATTATACTCATGCATTGGTAGTAGGTTATCCAGATGGTGTGTCAAACTAGATGGCTTTTCATTTGGAAACAACTTATTCTACTCCAACATTGTTAATTGTCACAATGGTAGAGCTGACTGATGTTTTGGGAAAGATGAAAAATAAGAGACCTTGTTTCAGTGATGACTATACTAATATTGATAAAAAATAAATTGGGGAATTTATTAGTCACGTATAGGATATATATGATATGCTATTCAAGGGAATAGAAAATGAGGGATCTTTAATGATTTTTTATTAGCACAGCTGGTGGATCCTCCGCATATCAAACCTACACCATTAGTAATGGTTGCTCAAAAGTAATGTTGGCTGATCTAGTAATAGTTTATTTTTTTACACTACTGAGATTCTAGTTGAATTTTTTGTTGATCAATTAGAGTATATTCAAAACAACTTTTCTTGGGGGATGAATGATTTGATTACCAACCATTGCGAGAAGTCATGAGTAAGATTGCCCTGGTTGGCATGATATAGCTACTGATGAAAGAGACCAACATGATTACATAAACAAAAATCCCCTTGATGAGAATATAAAAGAATCATTATAGGTATTTTAGTTGGATTGACAGTCGATATTCATACAACAAGCCCATATTGAATATTGTAATGCGCAAATATGGATATTCTTGGAAATAATAACTCAGGTGGATTATAACATTTCAATGTCAGCTTCCTCTTTGAAAACGTCCAAAAATATAGTTGGGAAACAAACTACAATAGTTGAGACTCACTATCTTGTATTAGAAGTGGGAGGGGTGGAATTAGCGGAACATCATCATTCAATCAATAATTCTTTATAGGATATTGATGTAATATATGGTGTTTTATGAAAGAAATATTATGTCCAATATCTTACATGATATGTTATATTGTTCTTAAGTTATCAACTAAATATTTTTATTTAAATGATACCATTATATCCTTGTCATTGGAATGGATAGAATGAATAGTATCAATAGAATTATAGAAATATGGGTTACACATTTTTAAATAATGATTCATTGGTTGCTAAATTTAATAAAAATAAAAATAAAAATCAATTTAATATAAATAATGTGTGTTTTTTAAAAACCTATTTAATAGAGAATAATAATTTTTATAATATATTATCAAACTTTATGGATTTTTATTTAATTTAAAATATATTTTATATATTCAATTTATTATTTTATAATCATCTTATATGTTTTCTATATATGATATAGGAACGAATTTAATTTTCCAGATAAAAGAATTATTTTACAAAAAAATATAATTTTACCACCTATTGAGGGTGAACAATTTTTAAATAATTTTTCTAAATTTTATAAGTTTTATTTTACATGATAAAATTATTTAATTGGTATCTATACATAATTATTTACCTTGTTAAAAATTTTTATATTTTTCTGATGAAATTTTTATTTATTCAATCGTAAAAAATACAGATTTTTTCTTCAAAACTACCTTTTCATCTAATTTATTTATATAGTCATATTTCCTTTTTATTGAATTGAAAGTGTAATTTTATAATGTTTTTATAATTTAATCCAATTTTTATTATTGTGTTAAATTTCACATTTAAATTGTACATAAACACATGTAATTATTTTTATTATTTTTATTTCTTAAAAACTCGCTTTCTGTTTTTGACAACGAGAATTAATTTTAAATTTATTAATGAATCATATGAGTTTTGAATTTTTAAAAATAGATTACATATTTGTAATTAGAAGGTTTAAATTATTTAAAAAGTTAACTTTTATTATTGGACATTATGAATAGTGATTTCATTAATTATTCTTATTTACTAGTGTTAAATGGTAAATTATATAAATTTGTGTAAAAATAATATTATAATAATATAATAGTTCTCTAAAATGTGTCATAATATTATTTTTTGAGTCATGGTAAACAAAAAAAAAATCCTTCGGCTGAAACCTTATCATTTGGGAGCAATAGGCGTCGGATAATGACATGTTATAATAATTAATTTAAATTAAAGAGAATATTACAAAAATAAAGTATCATTTTACTAAAACAATTTAATTTTATGGAAATGTAACTAATATCTTTTACTATAAAAATTAATTTAAAATATAAATTATTTTTCTACATGGTGGTATTTTTTTATAATTTACAGACATTATATAAAAAATTTATTTATGACAAAATGATGATGTAGTGATTACCGTATTAATGAAAGAGCCCAATAAATGATATTATTAATATCAAAATAAATATAATTTGAAAATTTTTATTTAGTAATGTAATTTTATCAATGAATGTAAAATTTTATTACACTATCTGATGGTTTTGTTTTATTTTTTTTCTCTTTTTAAATTTTATTTAAATTTATGCAATTAAATAGTGAAAATTGACATAATTTATGTTTTAAAAAATATTAAATTATTTATAAATTCTATAAATATTATTGTATCATAATTTTATTATGGTATGATCTGGTTTTTCATTATGTGTAATAGTATTGGAAATTTAAAACACATATGTAAAATTAATCGCTTCTTAACAATGAAATTGTTGTTACCACTTTCTAAATTAAAAGAGAATAATTAAGGGTAAACTAAAAGGATAAAGTTAAAAAAAATAACTCAATACATGTCTAAAAAATATTGTATGATATGATTTAGTTCTATACTTATCTTATATTCTCTATATTTCCTATTGGGGCCACTTGTTTTAAAAAAAATTAATTTAATATTTCAATACTTTACAAAAGTCCCCCTCCTACCTCTTATAAAAGGCTACCACCTATACCAATATAATCACACCTCTCAAGCCCCTTGTATTTTCCATCTTATGCTAAAGTAAACTCTTAATATTCCCTCATTCCTCATATAATCCATAGATAAGTGTAATTTCATTCTAATAAAGCCTTTTGGCTAAAATTAAAAATATCTTCCTATTTTAGAGGCAACGTTTTATCTCATGCTCTTTTCCTTTATTTTCCTTTTCCACTCCCTATGATCTTCTCATTATATGATTACATAGAAACAATAGTATACAAAATATTCAATTATTAATTTATCCTAATTTTTAAACCCACCCTTACACACACCTCCATCTAATTGATATTGAACATGTTGTTTCCTTGTATAGGGAACCACAGCCTCACAAAACAATGGTTGTTCAATTTTCCCCTACTACCAATAATTATAGAAATTATGATGGAATGATATTTACAAATGACATATAATTTATTTATATTTTCTCTATTATTTTTTAATTTTTACGCACAACATACTTTTATGATTTCCAAGATGCGTAAATACGCTAATTTCATTTGAAAAAGTGTGTACTACCACCCCATCAATGTGATATGACGCTTTCATGCCATAAATTGAATGTATAAAGTATGGATTTAATGAACTTATGTAACATATATAATATATTTTAATTATAATATATGTATGTATCATTTAGTTTTCATTCCTTTAATATGACAAATGAAAAGAATGTAGCATTCATGCATATGTACATCCAACCATCTCCATGAACGGTGAATTTATTTTATTATCGAAAAATATATGGATATTTAAAATCTATATATATATATATGGAATATATGTGATATTTAAATCATGAATAATATTCTAGAGATTATGTACTTTTTATCAAATGTACAATTAACATAAAAACAATTTAATTTTCGACTTAAGTAAGGTATATCGACAAAAAAATCTGATATGAACAAAAATAATTATGTAATTTTTGTAATATGGTAATACATGATATAAAAGGAATAATAAAAATTAAAAAGGGTCTCAAAAAATTATAAATTAACCTATATTTATTATTCAAGAACATATTGATTGCACTTGATGAGTCGGACTCAAGGTTATGAAAATGTCAACTCAATATCAATTTTTAAGTTAAATAGCCATGTCATTGGTATTATTTTTTTAAGAATACGTTTGAATGGCATAAAATTATTTTACTCTGAATATCCACGTATATTTGGTTTATTTATTTTTTTCACACATAATTATATCATTGATTCATCCTAATCTAATGATAATATCTTTTTAAGGGTCATCATCTCAATATTATTTCACAGAGGAGTACATTGATATTATGAACCATTATTATCCTATGTGGTGTATATACAACTCATTTAAAATTTCATATCATGAATTACTACATTAAAATTATATTTGATGTTCGTTTAAAGGTACTCTGTAATTATTTTTATTCAAGTGTTTCTCAAGTGGTAATGGACTTTTTAACAAAAATCCTCCCTTTGATGTTTCGATGATTTATTCTTATAAATCATTTACCATTATATCCATGTTTTCAAAATGGTTATTATAAATTTTTTTCTATGGACATTAGTGTTTTTAAATTTCAATTTATTTAAAAAAAATCAATGTTGTATGGGACACTATGATACATAAGTATATTTTTTAAATGATTTAAATTGTTTTTCAAATGAATTAAATATTTCCATATATTGAAATGATTTCTGATGATTATAATATGGAAATGTTTTTTATTTTATTCATGGTTTATGTGTTATTATTATGTTATTTTTATTGTGCTTGGATTAGGTATATGGGTGGTTTCGTTATAAATTGAGGGCGGGTGAGCCCGTGATAGCTCTCAAATGCATGTGTTTCGTGATAAAGTAAAAGATATGGTTTATCCTATTATATTTAGGGAATATACGTTGATGGTTATTTCAAAAATTACCATAAAAGGTATACCCAATTTAGTTTTCAAAGCTACATTGTAAGTATGACATATATTCCACAAGTTACCATTATAATTTATGTTTTATGATTAATGATTACTAAGAAGTTTTTCAATTATCTTTGATTTCATGTGGTATGTTTATAAGTTTATGTTCTAAAGGTTAAAATTATTGTTTTCTAAAAAATATATGAGATTAAAATATTCATGGGATAACATTTGGTTCCATTATTTAATATCCCTTACTGATATATTTGTTCCAAACACATGATTTAGAAATGTTTTCCATAAGGTATAATGATGCATTAGAGGAAGAACGAAATCAACATGAATGTTACGATTTTATTTATCAAGAAACTATATCATGTTTTATACTAAACAATATAAATTTTAAATATATTTTAGTGATTAGAAGTGAAAACACTGTAATTTTTTATATATTGTGTAATAGTTGTAGCATAATCTTATAAAACTCTAATACGAAGAAGTTACAGAATGTGAATTATTGAACTAACTAAACATTATTTAATTTTTGAGGCCAAGGACACACATTGCTAATTTGGAATATTTAGCTAAATAAATTCTTTTTTAAATTAATTGTTGGTATGCACCCCATTTTTTGACTGAATCATAGAGAGGCTCATAATTATTGAGATTACACCCTTCACATGGTATCAATGAATGTTTTTTTAACATTATATAGGTTTTCCTTTTTTTTAATTCATCAAGGGTATGAATTTATATTGATATTAGATTATTTGAATCATCAAACATGTCCATCAATTTCATAATATCATGAAAATATGAATAATTGGAATTTATTGTTTATATTCAGCAAGAAAACTATTTTAAAAATGATTATTAATTCCCACCAACACAAGATTCCTCATAGATACATCTATTATTTCTATGATGCAATTATCTAGTTTGTAGAAGGAAAATCTAGGAGGATTTATGTCTAGGATGAGTATGCTCACTTTTGATGAAATGGATATACTTTGTGAGAGAATATAAATTACCCTAAAAGAATTTTCATGGGATTTACAATATATTACATGAGAGATTATTGTTGGTTGATAGTTAGGGGTCATTTAGCATGGACCTGATATTGCTTTAGTTTTAAGTATTTTTGCTCCGACCTACTAATGTTGTAGTTTAAATTACTTTTAATCTGACATACTATTATTTTATTTTATGTTATTTTACCACTAGTAATATATTTCTATAGGTCATAGTTTTTTAGATGGGACCTACTACGATTTATGTTTAGTGTCTTTTAGATTGGATAAACTATTTCAACAGTATAGGTTCTTCTAGCTCTTCTCATTTATTGCATTATATTATTGTATTTTAGGTAAGACAAGATATCAAAATAATTTAGATCTATTTTTGTCATACCTGCTAATGATCATGGAAGATGTTCATGACATGCTAGGAGTGACCCAAAACACTATGGGTTGTTGGGTTCTATCCTGTTGTTATTGAGGAACATGTGGACTAAAAATTTTCTTTTTTAGAGTGATGCAATTAGATGATGACCATAGTAACATATGTTGGATCCATATGCATACAATCATTTTCATGATAGGGGTATCATGAAGATGGGTATTGTTTCAAAGTTCTATGGATGATTTGTAGTGGTAATATCATTTAACCTAAAAATACTTGGGATGCTAGATCTTACAAGATAGTTGGAATACTGGTGAAGAAATTCAAAATCCAAATTATTGAGTGCATAATATTTGATAGGGATGTCATCATAGGCATTCCCATTGAGATTATGAGTGGAAAGGTTTCGTTGTAGTGTTTGTTGGTCTAATAGTTATTGGAGATCCTTTCTAGGAAGGATTCTATTCATTTAGTTGGTTGGTCTAGGACCTTATACATAATTATAATGGTCAAGAAAAATATGACCTACATAATTTTATTAAGTCCATGAATAATTTATAATGAATCAAACATTCATATTATGATGATGGAAATTGGAGGAAAGCTAACTTGGTAGGTTATGGAACCCTAGAGTAGTTCAACACCAGTTCATGAATCTCAATCCATATTCAATACTATTTTAAATCACAAGGTATGGTCCATAAAATGTTTGTGAATGAAGTGCCAGATTCTATCCTTCATAAAGGGTGACAAACATAGTGATGAAACATCGATGATGTCGAACGTGATATGTTATTTTTGAATAGAGACTATAGTCTCTAATTCAAAATTCACAGACCAGGAGGACAAAATGAGATAGACAATCATTTAGTAGTTCAAAAAAACCGGGTGTTTATTTCTTACATCGTGATGATAAGGATCACAATGATCAGAATTTCAATTATACGGAGTGACACATTTTTTGAGAAAATAAGTACATATGTTGGTCTCATTAGAAAACATGAATAGTCATGTAATGGGTCCCTGGAAGCCAAATATCTGTTCCAAGGGATATGGATGGTTTATGGTGATCATTGGCACTGAAATCGTGAGGGTAGATTTTCAAAATGTGTAACATCCAATATTCATTCATGAAACCTAAAAATTATGTCACATTTAAGAGAAAATACTCATTCGGTGGTGAGGTGGGAAAATTAATTATTGTAATTTTCTCATGGGCTAGATGGCCAAACAAGCGTATCTTGTATTTTTATAGTTCTATGGAGTCTACCCAATGTGATTTAAGACTTATTTATTTGTTCCAAAATATTTTCCATAACAACGACAATGAAGAGTTTAGAAAGAGAATTGTTTACTTTTTACCAGGCCACACATTAGGGGTCGTCTACCTGGCATTTTTTGTTTATCTTTTGAAAATAGTTTATATTACTTTTATTCACACCAAAATATGATAGAATTTATTTTTGTATAGATTTTTTCCAAGTCCCTTCAACTTAAGGTCATGATCTTAATGGACCTAATTGGGAGGGTGGTGCCCAGGATCTGAATTTGGATACCGATGAATGAGAGTACATCACCATACATATGAGTGGGTGATGATAAAATTGTAAATCATTGATCGAGTCTCTTAGGTCATTAATAATCATATGATATAGTCATACTATATGTAGTTCAGATCACACAAAGGTGTTCTGTTATACCACAATGATTCCATGGATCACAAGTATCATAAGTTCCATTTCTTATACTGACAGATATAATTGATGATTGAAAACCCATACACATGAGCAATAATAATAAACTCATATTCCCTGAAATTATCGCTTGAATAAAATTATCTTTTCCCAGGGCCATGTATTAATTTTTTAAACACGAGGCACTAATGATGTGAAGTATGATTTATGGATGGGGGATATTAAAAGCTGTTGAAATAATATTGTACTCTGTTTGAGTGGGTTAAGGCTCTATTGGTCTCATGATAGGGGATGAAAAATGTAAAATGGGCTATGAAATTTATTTTCATGTAGTTGTGAAGTATTTCGTGCATTTTATTTTCATTCGATAATGATTTTTTTCCTTGTAGTATAATTCAATATAGTAAGAGTGTTTTCCATTATTTTTAACATCATGTGTTAAAGACATGGGAATCGATGTTCAATTAGTTTTAATGATACATAAAAAAATTGTAAATATATTTGGGTCATAGATAGGAAAAATTTCTATTTGAGACTCATTCCATATGTAGTTACGACTCAGATCATATCAGTTGTTGTAGCTTGGTCTTGGATAATAGATCTAGACATCATTATGTATCATTTAATAGATGGACTGAAACCACACATTATTCATAAATGAGAAACACTCTATGTTGGATTAACCCATACATAGAGGTGTACATTGCTTCTATTAATTTTTGTTGTTTGTCCCGTGATTGGAGATCCATGTGACACAACAATTCCAATTATGATAGGAATCATGTCACAAGTAGTTCATGAAGGTCACCATAGTTTAACATCATGGGGTATGTAAATGGGATTTCGAACGTGAAGAGGTGAATTATGGATTTCACCCAATTTCGGAAATCCAAGTATTACTATGTATCTTATGGATATATGAATCATTCCATATATAGTTACTAATTTCCCATGTATTTAAAGGCCAAGAATTGAGTATAAAGATGAACCTACATGAAATAACAAAAAAAAATTATTGATGGGACCAAGTTTCCATGTTTATGAAAACATAAATAACTTATAAAAATGAGAAACAAGAATGATAATTTCATTTGAGAATCACATTCCTACCCAAGTCTGTACTATATGTACATATACTGAATTTTTATATTTCACATGTATGGACCTAGGAATAAATATTCATGTGCCCCAATGTATCATGCGGTCACCGGAATCATGTCACATGTCGTTATTGAATGCATGTGTGGTAGGATGAAATTTCAAAACTTATCATTGAAATTTAAGAGCATGAGGAAGTAATAGTGGTGGTAATTACGGATTCATTCATCCTCTCTCAACCATTTCTAGAAGTTATATATTAACATGACTTCTATACTAAGATACATAAAGGATTTCTAAATTAATTGGTTGAATTATATAATGAATGTGAGGAAATAATTAACCTTCCCAAATATTTCAAATAAGAAGAGAAAAAACACATGATGGAAAGACAACAACCGTGTGATATTATATGATGTAATTATTGAGGATTCTAACTAATTACTTCAATATATTTAATATCTACTCGAGGGTTCACATCAAAATGAAAGGAATATTAAATATAAACCATTTCTAGGTGTTGAACATTTAATTATCTCTATGTATTTAATTTCATTCAAACATAATTGAGTATCAATTAATACTATTTTGATATTACTTATTTGCATGAAACACATGTTTTCATGGATGATGATGATGAAAAAAGAGATGTACCTATTGAGGAACACATAGAAATACTTGAATACATTGAATATTTATGAGAGGGAGAAAGATTACAGATCATAGTTACTATTATAGAAGAACATGATAAACACAATTCCAACATTAAATGAGAATAATTTTAAATTAATTATTTTAATTATACTTTTGAATCTCCCATTGATTATTATTTTCATAAATCAAATTTTTATAAATCTATGTAGTTTGAGGATTACATTGAATATGTAGAAAAAAGGATGAGGAGGTTCATACTTTATCCTACACACACCTTACTGGAATTACTATAACTTAAAGCGGTAGATATAGTGTAGTCTAAATAGGTAATTATCCAAAAAAATTATTGTAAATTGATAAATGAGAATAGTATCATGTGGGGGTTCAATTACCAGATTACACAACCATAATATATCATTGGATATTAGATTTTTCTTACGTTCTACATGTAGTAAAATTTCATATCCTACTTGGGGGATCATACCCAGATGTATATTTACATTATTTCAAGAAATATATCTTGGAATATTATTTTATGGACTAGTACATCATGAATCCTACTCCCTTTGTTCATTTTGATCTTAAAAGACATGGTTCTTGTGATTAATTGAGTTATTATATTTTTTAGGAACATGATTGTAAAATAATGTCCCAATCATTGAAAGATAATTACAATGCTTTATTGTAAATATAGATCACTTTTTATGTTAATCGTTTAATGTCCTTAAATTTGTTCTGACTTTCCAATTTATATATTATATTTAAATTCCATGCCCACACTTGAATTCAGGTATGACTTCGCAAATATATGTTGTATTTGTTTTTTAGAATTAATATAACAGTTTGTAGATTTAATGTTTCTGAATGATAATGAGAAAAATGAATATATAGATGACTAAAATGAAAAAAGGATATTAAAATGAGGACTCATGATAGGAGTGAATTATGTTTTTTTAGTAATTGATATTTTCCCTACATTTTACATTATTTTAATTTCAAAAATTCTTCAAAATAGATTTTTTTATTAACAAAACCTCAGTTGATTATCCAATGTCATAATTCCCATGCTCGGGAGTATTTATTGACCATGTACAACATATTTGTTTCATGAGAATATTTTTAGTGATCTTTGGACTTGCCTCCGACTTGAACAAGTAGTTCTACTTATTAATTTTATGATTGTAAAAATAAAAATATAAAATGTTTCATGGGTATTTTGAGGAACCAGTTATCCTTAAATTATCCCCATTACATCAATAATTTTTTATCCCATAGAGACCATGAATTATCTCTTATGGTTTCAGCCGTGATTCATGACATTTCTGTCCATTCTTTCCCTGATATAGTTATTTTTTATTGTATTTTAATTTGTATATGTATGGGCTAAGGGAGTCATTGTGGGAGGGATTAAATAAGTTTTATGAAAGTTTTTTGGAATTTATATTTAGGTAATTAATAATTGTTTTTGATTCACTCAATGAAGTAAGTTGTTTTCTCTTCTTGAAAACAAAAAAATGAAATTAAGGAATGGGTTGTGACTAAGAAGAATAAATAATCACTATCACCGGACTAATGATTTCTATAATATGTGGTTAGGTGAAGGATGTGATGTTTATTCTAAAACCTAACATTCTACAAAGAAAAATAAGAGAAAAATACTACTTTAAAATGATATAAATATATATATATATATTCAAAATTGGAAAAAATATAACAATGATAATATCATACATTATGTTATCATTACTCAATAACTTTTCATTGACTTTTAGGGAAAAGTGAGATGCTAAATTGAAGGGATAAATGTAATTATACAATTATTTTTGATATCATGTATTGTACAGAAGAGAAAAACCTCATAATTAAGCCTTATTTTTCAAACATCAATTCCTATGAATAATAAGCAGCAAATTAATTTGATCTATTGATGAAATCTCTCATTAGTTTATGTGACTTTTTCCTTTTAAATGTGGATGATGTAGTTCCATTACAAGCCTATGTACAAACAGAATTTCCTCATTATGTGAGCATTACTCAACATTAACTGTATCATGAGTTATGAGAGTCAATATTCTAATGAGAGGTAGATCATGATTTGTCATGTTTAATAACATTTAATTATGGGGAATTACTGAATGAAATGAGATGTTTCGACAATTTTAAAAGGGGAAAATTAAAATAAATTAATTTATTATTTCCTTGATAAATGGGAAACATGATTGATATTTTATGTGACATTTGATATTTTTATTTTACCATGATGATTAATTAATTTTATTACCTTGAATTTAAAATAATGAAAACATTGGTGCCCATTGAATTCCATGGTGAGATTTTATGCTCAAGGACATGCATAGTTTATGTGTGGGATATTTGACAGGGCTAATATATTCATGATTATTTATATTAATATAGTTTTTTAAAACCCAACAAAATCGATCAATTTTATATCATTTCCATTAATTTTTGATTTATGATGTGTTTTGGGATAAAATATAATAATTTCTTAATTCATGAATTTTAGATTTTTTTTATAATTTAGTATTTTGGGCCTAAAATTTAAATTTTAATTTCAATTTCATTTATTTGTTTTATGATATCTTGATTTATGGGATTCAAATTTCCCTTATCTACTATCATTGTATTCAATCATCAAAAGGATCTAAAAGACTAATCATGCTTAAAAGGTGTTATGGATGACAACATGAACTCAACCCCAGTAATTGATGAACAAATAATGATAAAAAAAACTAATTAGGAAAATTAAATTTGTATTTTAATGATAATTTAAAGTGTAATTTTACCTTTAAATGACATGAAGATATTACCTCATTAGTGTGGAAACTAAATTCTTGAAATTTGGGTCATAATTAAGAAACATTCATCCAGTATTAATTATTTGAATTAATGAGATTCCAAATTTTCAACAGAAGTCAGAAAAAGAATATATTTCATTGGTACAAAGAGGATAAAATTTTTAAAATAAGTCAATAATACACCTTTCCATCATTATGAAATTAAATTGTTCTACTATTCAAAAAAATTTGATGCATTGAATCAATAGAAGATATTCAAGGAAGATTTTGAATATCATGATTTTTAAGATGGAGGGGTGCCCCCACCCTTTTCCTATATAGGTAGAAGTTCAAAAAAGATTCAAGGTAGTCCTGAATCACCATTTTAGTTAAGGCCTAGGGACACTATTGTATCTTCAATATTTCATTATTCATTTATTTTATTTTAGTTTTATTTTCCCATGTCATGGGAAATCATATTTTCTCTAAACTGTTCTCATTTCATCCTCAATCCATCTTACGATTCAAAACAAAATATCATTCTACCTCACTGATGTACTTCTATTGGGATTAATTTTACTATTTCAATAGGATGTTACTGACCCGATCCTCGATATAGGGGGATATTGCATGGTTTTTTGTTAACGAACATAAATTCAGTATGTATTTATTATATAAGTGTTTCATTAAATATTATTATGCTGGTCTAATGTTCATCTACATGGAAAATATTCCCAATTCCATTTATTTTATATGGTTTTTATTTTTCCCTTCACTATGTAAATCCTTTCACAAAAAAGAGATTGGGTTTCTTGAAAACATTAAATAACATATGGTAGAGACATGTCTTCATAGGAATTTCATTAACGGTTCAGGTGTTATCCTATTCTACTATTGGAAGAGGTGGGGTTTGTATGATGAAGTAATAATAAAACCACACACATTATAAATAAATGTAATTTATTTCATTAATGATGTTCTAACAACTGAATTGTCAAATTGAATTTTAACAAAAATATAAAATAAAGAAAACCATGTTATTAGAAGTGGGACAAAGTCATTTATTCTCTAATAACAATATAACTACATCTAAATCTACATTTACAATATTTTATTTTTTAAATTAAAATACATTTTATATTTTTCAAACACCAATTAATTATATTTTTTGATAAATAAATTGAAACAACAAAAGAATATTAGATTAGGTGAATTATAATTAGTTATCAAACCAACTGCGACAATCCTCATGTGAGACGACCCTATCAGTCTTAGAATTGTGTTAGGAAAAATAATTTTTTTCATTCACCTACAAAAATCATGAATTAATCTTCCAAATATGCCTTTTATTACGCTTATCATTCTATTGAATGGTTATCCCTGTTGTAGTAAAATACACCTCACTATATACCAAACGTCGGAGGGTTTGAAGAAGGATGAGGTTAATCATGAATCCATTATAATTCAATCACGTCTAAACAATGACATTATTTATTCATCCCATTAGATATAATGGCATGTTGATCCCTTGAAGTACCTCTTATAGATATTTTTGTGTGGGAGAGATGTTGACACATGATTTAGCTGACATAGTCTTTGCTCGATATACCTTGACAAAAGAATTCCATCTCAATTTCATATGGGATTCAGAGGGTATCAAAAAGTACCACACTATTAAATTTAGATTGATAGATCACATCATGGACATAGAGCTTAGCTGGTACAACCACTATCAATTTCATAACATCAAACATTTTCACTAGTGGTCGGTGCTTCTGGATGTGTGGTTACTCAAGGATATGTGGATCATGAGATAAGGTGTATGAGGAGTATTGGACTAATACTTATATATAGGTTAGGGGTTATCAACTTCCAAAGGCTCATGTCATGTCGGCATTCCTTGTTTCTTAGGTTGATCGAATATTTGAACCCCTTATAAGAAGTTATTCAATACAATAGTGTGCATATGATCGATATAAGATTATTAGATGCCTCCATGTCTTCTTTGAGAATGCTAGATCACTTAACCACATTTCATAGTTTTATATATATCACCTATATGTTTGTGGCCATACTATTGTGTTCAAACATACCCACACAATCATATGTATATCTAGTTTCTGGCCATATTCCCTCATGTCCCATGATTATGAGTGAGAAACACGTATTTTGAGATATATTCACCATCAATAAAGTGGTTTTAATTTTTTATTACATTACAAAATATAATATTATATCATTTAATTAGGATTATTTCATTTGGTAGGGTAGTTCCATTTCATTTAATGTAGTAGAGATAAACCCTGCAAGAGTTATGTCATACGTTGGAGTAGAATATTACTTATCCCAGTCTCTTTATTCCTACTAATAATGGTCACAAAAACATTTGGTTGGAACATATATTATCTATTTATCTAGTGGGTAAGATATTATGTTTCTTCAAAATAGATCTCTCATGATGGGGTGATCTTGGGAACCACTTTTCCAGTTTATTTAGTTATGGAAATTCTACACATGCCCGGAAGAGACTTTTTTCAAATCACTTTCTTCTTCTGACTAAGAAATTGTTATGAAATCCACCATCTCTAAAGAACTATCTGATTCCAAATGTATTGAATTATCCTTTAAATGATTTAACTCATTGAATATGAAATGATTATTTATATTATGACAGAATATTATATGAAAAGGGTTGTTGTCGAGGTAGTCGGTGAGGATGATCTAATCTGGCATCCTAGGTTGTGTTAGCGTGAGTAGGCTATGATCCATTGAATACATGATGTAACTAGGGACATGTTCATTTTAAATTTGTTTTGTTTTTTAATTATATTATCAAATAACAATTGAAAAAAGTTTTTGCGTTCTTCTGGATGAGGGAAATTACGTGGTTTTCACCGCTAGCCTATAGGTGCTGTGAAATTTGGGACTGGCTTGTTTTTTTGGATGGGTTGTACTATTCTCTAGAGGGATATAGATGTAGGTTTTATTTCCATTTTTCTTTTCCCATATGATGTGTTCATGAGTGTAGTTTTCTGTCATGTTTTTTTAATGGATTCCTTAAGACATTTCACCATATCATCAAACTTATGGAACACAATTAGATAGTTCATTGGGAACAGAGGTATCACCATCTCATCCTAAATATTTTTAGTAAAGAGTTACAATAATTTTTTCTTATGAGAGAGTCATTCTAAGTGAATATTTTCAACCTTTACACCTAGATATGCAGTCATAAATCATCTCATTTTCATTTTGTTTGAAGTTCATCTTTGACACTGATCGTCATTTGACTCAACATGGTGTTGAAATGATAAATAGAATGATGAACAATATATTCCTATCCAATATCAGGTCAATATAGCAGGTTGATGTACAAAAAATGGAAGGACCTGTTGTTTTAAAGAAAAACATTATATTATTTACATCTTAATGATATAGGGGTACCATTATTACCCTGCATCTGTATATAATGTGTGTGAGATTTTTTCTGGGGTCACCCAAACCACAAAAAGTAGAGATGATAGGATTTAAAAATTCATGTTGAGAGTGAATGTCAACCACCCATTGAGGATATAAATTTCACGCAGGATTCACATGTGTGTTTCTCCCTTACATGGATCCCATTAAAGTAGTAAGGGACCTATTAATGTTATGCTGATTTGAGGGCACTAATTTTTTAGCCATCTCCCATCAATAGGAAATGGGTGGGGCCGGATGAGCTACCCAACCTTGGTCCCTTTTTGATCCTCTATTTTTTTTAATATTGAATGATTTACTAAATGAGAGAGATATTTCCTTTGATATAAAGGCATGTCGTGATCATTTTTTACTTCCTCATATATGTAGATTTGATGTCTAGATACAGAGCTAGTCTGATTCTTAGATATTAATCTCATTGGATGATCACCTATAAGAAAGTTGATATTCATCTATTTATTAAGAAGATACTCACTGGAAATGTTTCCCCTGATTATATCATCATTGTGTTGTCTTAGGGTTTTATATCACACTATAATGTTTTAGAAACTATTCCTCAGTGGATGGAACCTCGACCCATCCAAGTGGTCATTGGGATGTAGCCTCACAATTCTCTTTTCCATTGGAAGATATCCACTAGAGAGATGGAAAATCGTTATTGGGAGGGGCCAGATTTTGGAGTCCTCTCGGGATCCATGTCCATTTATCCTTGATTGGTGCATCCAAGTCACCCTCTTCTCTAGTTACATTTTCCATGATGTGGAATTCTATATTTTCATATTGATTGAAGAATTAGGTCATGTTGATAATGAAAATATTTATAGAGGCATATCGTGCAATTGTGGTTATACCATTACTCTATATGTAATTTGATAATTCTATATTTCATTAATCCATGTAGTTATTCGAACCATTGTCCATATTTGGATGTTTTCTCTTGTGAACTGGACGAGGTCTGATAGCCTTCCATGTACGCTCCTCCCTCCATTGAAAACGAATAGTGACAATTAACATGGCCACATACATTGAAATTGAGTGAACCTAGAGCAGAAGAGGTTTTTCTTGTGGTGGTAGGAATTGGTAGGATGTTGAACAATATATTTTCCCTCCCAACATAATTATGAATTATTATCTCAATGGTCATTATTATTATTAAATATCCACCATCTCTTTGGTGTGGGTGTTATTCAGTGAATAAATTATCACTGATTGTTCATATTGTTGAGGATAAAATTACTCCATTCATGGATTTGATTAATCCATATATAGACATATTGTTATAATATCCCACATTCCATCAGGGAGGGGTGGATCTGGAATCCATGATGATGTCCCCAAGAACCGTTTAAGGTATAATAATCCCAATTAGGGTGATTGAGATATAAATTCCCTTTTCCAAGTAGGTCTAGAGTTGATTCCAGCTTCTGTAAATGTGTCATGAATACACTTGTGAATTGAAGATAAGATAGGTGGATGTAGTGGTAGATATTATCATGTCTAGTGAGAAGGCTTATTTCCATGATGGCTACTACGACAACTACAACTGTGACATTTCAGATGTTGTTTAGTTGTGATCACATGGGATCTTGGAGCGATAGAATCCCATAGTGAGAACGTTTATTAAAAATAAGTTGTTTGGGGGATCGAAACATCAGTCTCGGTGACTGAAAAAAATTTAAATATTTTTAGGGTCTTCGTTTTATGTCCTTCTATTCATTATATCATTCCGATAAAGATTTCTATGTATCCTAGAAGAGGGGGAATTTAATTGTAGTGACCTGCTTTCCTGAGCATTAAAAATTATGTAGATTATTTCTAAAGGATATAATAGTATTTGAAATTGAATCTATAGGGTTCTACAACATCATGGGTGCAACAATTTTTAATGATATTTACACTTCCTATAAAAATATATGGAAGCATTTCGTGGCTTTATAGATCAACATCCATGGGGTTGCAATGAAATGGAATAAAACATGTTGCCTATTTGTGATGTGATGTTCATGTTTTGGACCCCAATCCATGTAGATAGAATCCATGTCATGTTAAAATAGGGTATTTTGATTTATAAAAGGTGAAAGTCATATCAGATATAAGGTAGATATTGGAAGTTCATTTTTTGATTAGTATCCCATGTATTTGGGCATATATAAGGCATGCACTATTTTTGTATATCATCTGGGATATCATAGTAAGATTTAGAGAGGGTCTAGAACAAGATGGTGGTGATTTTTGTATTACTCTATCAATATGTCTATTTATAGCTCCTCTTTTTAAGACATACATGACTCCATATAGTCATAGCAAAAAATATGATTCTGAGGGTCTCATATGGGCAATAATGGATTGATGTCGGAAGCTGATGGATAATTATATGTGGTTGAACTCTATGTTTTGATAATCTCTCTATACGAAGGAATCGATGAATTTAATACCACTCCATAAAAATCTTTATGACATTTAGACTCCACTATATATGATGGTTATTTAAAAAGTGTAATATTAATTTTTGGTTGGACATATCACTGTATGGAGGATGACCATGGCGGATATCAAGAATGCAGTCCATTTGAACCATCTATACCCAAAAACAAGGAGGAATATCATGGAAATAATTATCTACTTCATTGGTAGATGAGTTGACCAAACTGTGGGTTATTGAGAATGTTCTTAAAATGATCTCAATGATAATGAAATTGAGATGATTATGAATATGGTCCATGTTTAGAATCATTGTCAGAATATGAAAAAATTTCATTTGAAACTATGCAGGGATATGAGCCAACAGTATGTTGCCTTCTGGAACTTTATGATTACCATATTGTGGTTTGGAAGTATGATCCCACATCTAAGAAGTATGTGAAATATTCCAATGATATGTCTCATTATTGAGTAGCATACAAGCATATCCTGATGCATGTTTCATTCTCACCTAGTGATCCTTGAAGAGGACATGAGTATGATCTCGATCATTTGCCTTTTTAATATGTATTTGTACATTCATTGAAATAGTATGAACCTACACCTATTCATGTATTTCCCTAACACAATTGTCCATATTTAATGAATGAGTTATACCCTGTTTTGAATCGGAATCTCTCAATGGAATTTATCGACCGACATCTAGTATGGTATAAGGGATATGAGAATCTTATTATATATTTTTAGAAGGATGGTGGTGAAGTCGTATATCAGAGGAAATTGGAATGTGTTCCTCACTTCTCAGATCTGTCATAATATGCTATAACTATTCAATAACATGAATATGAGAATGTTTTAAGGCTTCTTCCATTCTCACTTGGATAGTCATAGAAATAACATGGTTATATGCCCTATATTGGGTCCCTGTAGTATGCTGTATTACTTCACTGATAAGAAAATGAGTATATCAAAAGTCATGTTCATCATTAACATTAGTAAATAAGGGAGAAATGGGGATATGATCCTGGTCTAATTCATTAGGAAAATGGTTCCATACATTTTTTATAGGCATGTTCCCTTGGAAAACGTCATGTGCCTATCTCACTTGGTGTGCCCAGATTGGAAACGGAGCATGATCTCAGTCCAATGAGACCCCCATTATCAAAATATTCCAATAATCCTTTTAGGAGGGGGAAATAATGTGTGTTTTCCCTAGAACAACCACTTTTTTCACTATGATCAATGCATTGTGTTGTAAAGGATGTTGGGTTAGAATTATGAACATATTCCTTTAAATGAAATAGTAAAAAAAATATTAGTGTAGTTTATAAAATATTTCCAAAATAATATGGTCATTTTCTCTATGTTTGTAAAGTGATAAAATCATTTACATTTTTTGAATCCCCTATTTTTTGAAGAATGTCATAAACTGATGTAGGGATATGTACTAATTGTTTTCCTCCATTTTACATTTGAACATGAAGATGGAATTTATGGATGAAGGCAGGGATATGCACCACCCCTTGCTAGAATTTTCAATATTCCCACAGACATGTTCTAATTGAGAAGTGATATGCGGCTACTTACTAGTTGCTACCAGAATATGCCATAAGGTATCGTCAGTAAGAATGATAATATAAGCATCTTCTGGATATCTAGTCCCTTCCTCTCATGATGATACTTCATAGGTTCTTGTATATTAGTGATCAAGGAGGAAATCTATTTAATGAAAACAATAGTATTTTATTGATGGGTATTAGTAAAATGTTGATAGTGATCGTGGTTGGTAGGTACCCTCCTTGGTGGATCCCGAACCAGAAGGGAGTCATTTTTTCATTCATGGCCCACCTTCATCACAAGATGATGGTTGATGTTTTGATGTTAAATGGATCAGATTCTAATGTAATTGGTTGTGGTGACTAGGGCCACTAGATTACCTATACCATTTTTTGGGTGATGTGGACTCACCATTTTCATGATTTAATTAACTTGTGAGCTGCTTCTAAGGTTTGGATTATAACATGTTGGGGGTACTCCCAGACCATCACGATCACCCCTAATATTGGAGCTATTGATCTCGTGATATAATTTTGATATTTCATAAGTAAATGAGGATGATGAATATGTTGTCTGAGATAATATTTTTATTGATAAGAGTGGTGTCCTCAATCATGCAGTCAATATGGAATAATGTTACCAATTACCACAATATCATGGACATTATGTTCTATATAAAAAACACAAGTTTTACAGAATAATTGTTTTATTTTTTATTTGACCACCCGGATCATTAGGACTTTTCAAAATGGGGATGGATTTATTTATTTGGAACCCATGTTATAGAGGATTACCAATATCATCATTCTAGTCTTTCTAATTTATTTGTTGAAATGATGTAAAATAATTTGTCAGGAATTATGATTGACTAACCATTCTTTCACTTGAGAGTTTCGCATCGATCTTACCATTTATTTTCCATATAGTGTGATTTACACAATATTCATATGTATTATCACCAAATTTTTTTTATTTGATAGAGTCATGTCAGGTTCACCATTTTTGATTGTGCATGTGGGAAACATGTATTGATATATAATTACCTTACCATTTTTTCTTTGATAGATTCACGTTGGGTTCACTGTTTTTTTTTTCTTCTGGGAGTGGAAGAACTAATAACCCTCTTGAGGTAGGACTTATTGGGTATGATTTATTTATTTTGGGTTAGAGGGTTCAGATCATGAATAATAATTAACATCTGGTTAAAAATTTTGTAGTAAAGAAAAACAAAAAAAGTTTCCCTCATCCATAACTGGGTATATACATAAATTTCAATAGAAAGAGATCAAATATGGTTTTAAAACCAAAAACTATTAGGCGATCTCATTGGTCGAGTGTATGAATAGCATGTCTCATAATACACTTTTGAGGTGAATTGTCACCTACTATAACACTATCATATATATATTTATGATATGTTGGTGAATCCTTTCCTAATCTTGGTACATGACCATTACCCTAATAAAAATTATAAGTTAATTTTTTTATAAAATAAATGAAAGGGGATTTCAATAATGAAGAAGGGAATGGGGAAATGTTTTGTGAATCCATACATATTTATCTAAGGTTCTTCATCAGTTTCTATGCAATTAATATATTTTTATGTCTTGAAGAAGTATAATAAGCTATATTTAAAATTTCTGACATGATAAGTAGAGGTTTATATTTCAAGAACTAGATGGATACATTAAGACGCATCCAAAGATACTTGGTTTAAGAAGGAATCAAAACACACATAGATATTAAAACCCATGTTGTTTAGCATCATCCGCACATGAAATATATGGGGGAATCGGGGAATTATTCTTACATAAAAAAGGATATTTGTTTAATCTAGGGCCCTAAGAAGGAATCCAATGCATATTGATTATTACTATATTCATAGTTCTCATTATTAATTATCTCAAAACATTTATGCTAATGTTTCCTTATAATCAAGAAATATCATATTATTCTGGAATGAGAGGCATATACCCTTATGTTTCCCTATAATTTTAGAGACCATTGATGATGATGGTGTGATAATTGATACTCCCTAAGCTCACCTGAGAAATGATCGGTGTGAAAAACATGGGATGGTAAATTATCAGTTTCATTTATTTTGGCTAATAGACATATATACTAGGATAACACTTTTGATGGTTAATAATTAATATTGGTCCTTAGAGAGTCAGCATACGTAACTTTTTTTTGGAAAAATAGTGTTCTGGTCAGAGACCAAAACACAAATTTTATTAATAAAAAAGGGGTTAAACAGGTCTAAAAGAAGGTATTTTGTTTTTACATACCTCAAATAATAAGGAATAAGCTCAGGGGTAGATCATCTCTCCAGGTAGTTTCTTTATCAACGCCCATGTGGGAAAGGGAATCCACAACTCCATTTGCTTCCCGGTAAATGTGCATAGAAAATGAAGTTGAGGGCAGAGAGAGAGTGCAAACATTCAATCCAACGGGAAGTGAGTTTCTAATCCAGGTGGATGGTACCCTTCCAAATTGCCTTGACGGTAGTGGAGGAGACTCTTTCAATCCATAAGTTGTTTCAGTTGTGCAGATTGGCAAAAGAGATCACATGAATGACGCTAAGTATCTCATCTTCTAAAGAGGTAGCTATTCCACGTGATCCTTGTATTTCCATTTATTGAGGATTACAAACACATGTATCCATTGGGATATGGATTACAAACTGAGGGAAATAATGATTTCAATCCTTGGTATTCATTTATAATCAGGGTTTACACAAGAAGGTTGGAAATAGTCAACAAATACTGGGATACCCAGGTAGAACTGCCATCCATTCCTACTTGAACTGTATTAATTGTCTTCTTGACATGTCTTGATTTTATTCTTGACATTTCAAAGGATGTCTTCCTAAATAATAATAGTAAAATTTTTATATACAATTATCTTGTTTGAAGGAATCCACATGTTGTTGGTGGCATGTCTGAGGGACATTTAGTGATCAAGGCTGACTTCTCCATCGTACATCACACGACCTTCCTAGTCCACCTGATAATGATTCACATGATCCAACTAGGATTTCCATAGGGTTATTTATTATCAATATTACAATCCCCAGTATAATCATGACATAAATATTACATGACTCAAATGGTTTCACACATACTTTATGACAAGTCTGATGGGTATCGCCTGACCTGGATAGCATTTAAAGAGGGCATTGCGAGATCAATTTTACATGCCCAGTTACTACCATGAGACTCGGCTGAAATGAGTGGGTTTAATAATATGAGACCAAAAAAATGTGTGATGGATATCACAATGTTTAGAATAATATCTTGTACAGATTAACATGATTATCGTGGTGTGTTCAGGGGGATCCATGTGTCATTATAAGACATGGAATGGAGGACTTCACATGATCCAAATAGTTTGCTTCAGGGGCATCACAAGACCTATGGGACACTCCCAAGTGATGTAATCTTTCTGAGATGGATAACACACTGTGAATGAGTATTATAGTATATGATGCATCTTTATGCCTCATGTTCATTAGTCTTGGTTCCACCCTTTATATTGTGAGTTCCTTGGTTTTCGCCATAGAAAACATGTATTATGTATTGTTGGATATAGAAGATGTGCATGTTGTTCATCACATGTCCATCTAGATGTTCTTCATGTGATATATATATATATATATGATCAAATTATGTCTTTATGAATGTCACCTAATTTCATTGGTGGATCTACAGTAACTTAAATGATGGATGAGTTTCAGGTCCATAGATCATCCTCACAGATAATTAAACTCTACATTTGGTGTGTCTAGAAAAAAAGAGACCAAACCATCATTCAGAGCCCTAAAATAGTCTGGATGTGGCAAATCTCTCATTGTTTATAGGAGATAGTGGATCATTTTTCTTATTGGGTTGGGGGATTTAATGGCCTCATCACCTCAATTGTTCTTCACATTTTCCATAATCTAATATCTGTACTAAAACAGGCTTCCTTACAGCTCATGTGTCACCTTCCTAATGCATCACGTCTCCTCCAATTGAAAATGAAACCTACCAATTACGTTCCTCCCGCGACGGGAATCGCATACCCCCCAAGACTCCTCAATCCTGCCCTCCTGTTTATGTTTTATTCTGTGCTTCAGTTTTCTATGCCGCTCTACCTATATTCCTCCCATCTCCTCCCGTCGATGTCTACCGACCCTTGACGAGATCCATGTTTTCACCGCGAAGCCGAAATAAGTCGATGAAGATAACGGTATCAATCACGATTCGGTAGGGTTTGCGATTGATTTCTCTTACATTCAAGTTTCTTCAACTATCTGTTCTCACAGATTGCTTTATAGGGTTTGTGATTGACTGCTCCAACATTAAAATTTCTTCCCTCAATATTATGGTATCAGATCATTGGGAATCTGCATCGAGTCTGGTAACATTCTTCCTACGTCTGCATGTCTGCATTTCTACAATCTCGCAGATCCCGCTGTACCTACCTTCTCGCCTATATTGCAGCCTGATTCTTCAACATGCGCATAAAATTTTCTACACTTCATGCCTTATAATGGCCACTGAAACAAGCAGTCCCAGTGTCTCGATCGGCTACACCACCAACTTTCAGCTTCAACACCAGGAAAGTTCCCTATCTCAAAAATCTACTTCTACCGCTATAAGCAATTACAACCTTTAACACCACCTCCATTTTATTCGTATTCCATTTACATGATCACCTTCGACAAACAATTCTGGTCTATGAAATTTGAAGTTAGTTCTGATTTCTTCTATGACAAACCATAGAAAAGGAAAACCCACTTTCTATAGTTATAAAATGAAACTGTAAATACAATATAATTATGTGTGTCCTGCTGCTAACCAAACATTATAAATCTATAGATCTTTCTATTCTTCATGTGGAACATATAGAATGAGCATCAACAGTACTACAATCAATTCTATCATAAATTATTGAAGAGGTAAAACAATTCAAAATTGCTCTAACAACCCAGTTCACAACATTATTGTAGTCCAAAAAAAGTACTCACATGTATTAATGCATCTCTACTTAAAAATGACGGTTTTAATGCTAAATTTCATATAGTATTGATTTTCCTATATTACATTGTAGGAATGGTAGATTTGTTTCTCTTTGAATCCCAATGAAAATTTTTACATGATGTTTTCCATTATTTATGTTTTCAGAAGTAATTCATTGGTTTTATTTTTGTTTTAAAATCTGTAAATTGATAATGTAATTTGAGTTAGAATATAACAAATAGTGAAATGTTATTATTAATTCCCATATCTTTTTCCTATTATTTATATTCTGGTTTCTAGGAATAATGAGAAAGATACTTTATTGTCATGTTTTATGATCAAGGAACCTGGACTAATTAGATCAACCCAAACTTGAGTTCAATGTTATCAGGTTGGTGTACTCGATTTCATTTAGAGTCCATTCACACTACTATACAAAGTGTTAATTAAATAGGTATAGTGGAAATTATATATACCAGCCATTACTATATGTCTAAATATAATTGTTGTATGAATAGAAAAATGATCTTGGAACCTAGACTAACTAGGTGATACAATTTTTCTTATTTGAATTTGAGGATTCATCAAAAACACTTCACAAGGCTTAGTTTGGTTGATAATTTTATAATTGGAATTATTCTATAGGATTTAACAGGTCAGGATATGAGAGTGATCTTTGTATAGGACTATTCATTTGATAGTTTTTTGTTCCATTTTTCTTTGTTTGTTTCTAACATTGATTATAAAGGAATCATGATATGGGGATAATATGTGGTAGTGAAATTGCATGTGAAGTTGTGTTATTGATATTCATTTTTCTTTGTTTCTTTGAGATCATACAAAAAACATACAAATAAAATAACCCATTTTTAAAACGGTTATTAACAAATCTATAGAACATAATAATGATAAATAAATTTCATATTCAAGATAAATGGTGTCGATTCAGATTGTGAAAAACACTTACACATATACATTAAATTCATTTTATGTTTACTCCAGTGTCTATAATTTTATATCATCATATTTACATTTATATTTTGTATGTACCACATTCAAGAACATGGCTATACTACATCTCTATGTGAAATATTCAAACAATTTTTTTGTTCAACACGCCCTCTCCATGTTGAACCAAAGGTACATGGATACTATATTCACTCTACATTTTTCATTAAAACATCTTATTAATTTTTTAACTGCTATAATTACATATATATTTTTAGATACATCTTATTACTCAAATATTGAATTTTTATTAGGGACCTAAATGTATGAGTATTACATAATTTTTTATATATTACAAATGTGTTCTTTTCAAGTCCTTCTTGGTTGGTTACCAGGTCTCCATTGTCGTCGACGTGCTTCAATTTCACTGTTAACCGTCCTGGTGGATACCCTTCAACCTCTTCGCGAACCCTATTACCATCAATGATACCTTATCCAGTGAGACTATAAATCCGGATCTATCAAACATGTATGTTCTCTTGATATCATGGAAATAATAAATCTTTATTTTTCTTCTCAGATCTAACTGATGAGTCAACATTTTACCAAACTGGAGATTCAACATGTTACAGATAGATCCCTCATACAGTAATATTTCTTTGATAAAATCTCTAACATTTTCCTCCTTGTCAATGTTTCACATTTCGATCTTTTCATACCAAATTTCAATTCTAAAATATTATACATTTGTATTCAATGATCAGTAAATAGGGATCCGCAACGTTCAATCTTCCACTATTTATATACGATTGTATGACTTCTAAGACCCTACAGACCCAATGTTAAGAAAATGGTGTGTTCTTCTAAATTTCTATAGATTTTTTCCCTTCTCTCAAAGATTTATTAATTTTAGTTTAATAGTATATTTCCATAAAATATTTTTATACAACACCTATTCCAGTTCAATATTTACAGAATATGCTTCTTCTTCTTTCCCATTCTTACATCATCAATTTTTTTCCATGGATGATATTGATTTATACTGACATTTCAATGCATCCGAAAGTTTAGTAATTCTTAAATTATATCATTCAATATAATTTTTTCCAATTTTATTCATGAAGATTCCCTGTTCGGTTCATTGATGTTTTTTTTAAACATCTTAGACTATATGCAGAGTAGACTAACACATTGCTCTGCTCTAATTTTTTTAATTTAAGTTTACTCATATAGAATTTCACTACTATTATATAATACATCTGCATTTAAGAATAAGAAATTACAGATTCTCTTCATTCTGTCTACCACCATTACTATACATCTTTCTGTCCTCAATAACCCTATAGATCCAGAGTGTGAAAAAATGTGTGTTCTCACATATCCCATTGTTAGTGCTCCAAATTTAATGATTTCTATAAAAATGTATTTACTAGTTCACTGCTTGAAAACCATACAACCATATGAATTTGTCTCATAGATTTCTAAAATTGGAGCAATATTTATGTATTAGACATCACATTTTAGTACATGACCATTCATAAACTGATTCAATCATTTAATTACACTTTTCATCAAACATATACTCTTCTGTAATTAGAAATTTATAAAATTTTGTGTTTTCCTTTTTAATGTATATTAAATTCAATTACATTCCATGTTTGTTTCTTTAAAGTTAGTCTGTGTTATTTTAATTACACATTCTAAATTAAATTTATTTTCAAATTTATCATTTTTAGTTTTTGTATTAAATTTCTTAAATTTAGGAATTTATTTCATATTGTATAAATTTTTAGGTAAGTGGCATTGTAAGTTGTTATGGTTTCGTTGGATTAAGTGATAATACTGACACCTCTAGAAAGTATAAAGGTCACCCATCTTCATCTGCATGTACCGTTGATCCTCAGAAATGGAGTGGGTTGAAAAATAATGAAATCCCAGAAGACTAGTCAGCCTCTAGAGTCTCTTAAAGGAGAGTTAGATGTCATCATTGAGGATGTGTACCCAACTTCCAGCCTAACTAGGCCAGCTGCTGCTCCACCACGAATATCATCAAGGTATTTTATACCAATGAATATATTTTAGGCCTAAAAGTTTTTAACAGAATGTTTCTTTTTGGCGAAGTTGGATATGGTGTCGGCCTTCTAAAGTTGACAATGAAGACTGCAAATGAGATAAATGTACCACTAATAATCAATTGTTGCCCCTTGATGTCCAGGAATTAAACGTACCTGAGAACTAGGTATGAGGCATCATCATCTTTTTAATGCATAATGTAGAAGTTTTTGTACCACTTACAACTCTTCAAGAGGACCCAAATGACATGCATATTGATTGGGAGTAGAGGTATGATTCCAAAAATGTTGTTTTAGAATAGTCCACACTATTGATTAAAGACACTAACCTCTGTGGATCGGTGGAGTAGGTTGTTCCTCCAACGGATTCATTAGTCTTCTTATTTATTTTAGTGTGATTTAATGACACTCATAAATTTAGTGGTTTTATATTTGTTGATGTGCTTTCACTAAAGGGAAGAGAAACATTATTCTTTGTTTTCCTTGTATTCCCTTTGAATTAATTTACAGTCTACTCTATTATTCAAACATTAGAGGTAAGTTGAGAGAAAAATATAGAATTTTATAGGACAAGCACCACTTGTAAATTTTTTTTTGTATAATATTAGCATGGTTCCTTGTATGATGATTTTTTGATCTAAAATACCACAGATAAAAATACCATTGATTTTTTTTAGTTTCTCAATATCTAAGAATTTTGTACTTTATTTATCAACTGAAACAATTATTTTTTTACTTATATAACCATGTTTATTCTAATTAACATTGATGTAAAATGATGCCGACTATCATCAAAAAAGGAAAAATCATCAAGTTTCAACAAAACATGTCTACCAATATACACCACCTTTGATTTTATCAGGTAAGATCAGGCTGATTTTCTATGTTTCAACCAATTATTATTGATTTATATTATCCTTTGTGATTATCCTACTATTTAAATACTGATATTCATTTATTTTTTATATTTTAATAATAAAATCTACCCATCTATTCTTTTTAAATGTTCTCACTATGGATTAAATCATCTACATCTTTCAACTTCAATTTTGTATTCACTGATGAATAACCTGTTGTTGTATCAATATCTTACACATTTTCATGTGATGAAGATAACAAAACCAGTATGTATACCTAATCATCTAATGTAATTCCCATAAATAATATATGTGACTCCTCTAATGAAACATCTCTCCATTGCTGATGCTCAACAGAATACTGATCTGTAGGGTTTTCTTTCTACTCAAACCAGGCTTGAATTTTTGACATACCTCTATGTTGATGTTGATACAATCTAATGTGGACTCACATCTTTTTTGGTATGTTCAATTATAGGGATTATTATATATATATCCATAATGAAAACACTACTATTCACTTATAGTTGTAGATATTCAAAATTCGTTTTATCTCTCCCTATCATTTTCTGCTACTATAAAGAACCAAGAAGTGCATGCTACCTGTATATAGCCTACTATAGAAAACTGGATTCCATCTTGAACCTGCTTTCTACCTATGTCAGCAAGATGATGAATCAATTCTAAACATATTCATCTCGAGAAGATTTTAATGAAGGTTCTGAAACATATTCAGGTTAAATTTAGAGTTAATGTGAAAATGGACAGTTTTGATTGATTAATGTCATCCATCATCAATTTTATCTAGATCGATCAAATCCATGAATTACAATATGTATGATCTGGGCTCTGTTTTTTCGCTGGGGGGTAAGACTATGATTTTATTTCAATTCTTTTATGATAAGAAATAATTTTTGTCAATTTATATTTTCTTATATCTAATTTGAGTTATTTATATTATATATTCTGTTGATATTATTTACATTTAAGGGATGCTGCTCATCACTAGGGTAAATATTTCTTTGCCACTGCTGCTGTTCAAGTAGACATTTGGGATCACTATAGGTTTGATATGGAATCCATTTTTTCTTTTCCCTGGGAGTGTTACCATCGATGGTGTTTTTTGTTAATTTTATAATGAATATTTTTTAGTCCTACACAATCCTACTTCTTGATTTTAAATTTAAAAAACTCAATATTCTTTCCATAAATTTTTCTGATCCAGTGCATATATTTGAATAGGGACATGAAAAATTCCTGAATGATCTTCAAGATCCCAATATTTTGGAAACATTAGGAAGGTAGGATCATTGATTTTAAACTATTTTGTTTCTACCTCATCCCTTTAATAAATAAATATATTATCATTTGGGGTTGGTTTTATGAAATTACACCTTTATTTCAATTCCTCAAATCGATCCATGCCTGCGTTCTTTTAAATCTACATGCACCCTTCTATCTAAGTTTCAGGATCAGTTGCATGGATATAGCTCACCAGTGTTGGATGGAAAATATGAGGCCCTGGGACCAATCGAGAGATTAGTAGCAAAGGTGACATTGTATCAAAATGGTATGATTGATTAATTAAGGGTTAGGAAATCTTGATCCACACCTGCTAGAAACACAATGGGAAGACATTCAAATTATGGAAGGAGATGACTAAATATAGACATTGTAAATTGTGGCATTGGAAATTTATTCCATGAAATCAGATCCCCTACCATAAACCCAAAAAATTAAGAGATTGGGTTGGAATTGAAGATATAGCTCTAATTATGGAGGCTATGTTTTGAGTGATCTGGTTCTCGACTCTCGACTCTGGTGGTGGTGCATTGTTCCTGGTAATCTTTATTGTTGGTTTTCATTGTCTTTTCTTACAATTGTTTTTGCTCAATTACTATCATCAATGCAGTGCATAATTATATGGTTTTTGAGTTCATATATGAGTATCCCATGTAGATTTCATAGGATTATCTTATCAGACACCCTACTTTCCCATCATCGGCTGCATGATGGCTTTTAGGTGCCCTTCAGTGGCACCCCATGTTGATCCATCTAATTTATAGGTTTGGTTCTGTATTTCCTTGGATGATTTGGTACACTTATCCATTTAAAACCACTATAGGGTTGGTTTTGTATTTTCTTAGATGATTTTGTACACTTATTAAAATATATCATTTTATCTTTTATCGAATTTATTATTAAAACCACTGTTCTCATTTAGTTTTCAACACATTTTATTTCATAGTAAAAAATCAAATTTTTTGTGAATGATTTTAGAAATGTATGATCATTCATGTAATTTAAATCTTCATCCTCATAATAGCTTTCAATTCCGTTACATTTATCCGTATTGTTTTCTTAATATAATATATTAATACATTATCTATTTGTATTCTAATAATATCTACCATTTATTATATTTTTATTCTAAAAATTATCTTGTGTTTAGTGACATGACAATATGTTTTTGAATGATGAAAACTCATCTGATTTAAAAAAAATTGAATTGTTCCTTGTATTTTCACGGGCAGAGTACTAGTTTTTCATAAAAATTCATGCTGGGAAATGTGGAGGGCTATATCATAACGTATCTTCTGGTGTCTATTCCATGGATTACACTAATGGAGTGGCCATATTTTTAGTGTCCAATATTCCCTCCATTAAATTACACCTTCATAGGGTTATTGACTACTAATGGGTACTTCTTGAATATTGTGGGTATGATTAAGGACTTTTATATTTATATATTGGTGTGTCCAAGAATCTTCATGAGACCAGGATTCCTTCTGAGAGGAATTAACGTCATGCTCTAAGGCTTTTCTAGGCGATTTCATGACATTTTGATGTGGAAAAGGTTACTGTTTTACATGAGTTTTATGACCACGAGAGGATTCCCCCTTTCACATAATATTATTTCTATATTTATATTACATTGGTCGATGAGTATTAAAGTGTTTTGAGTGTTGTCAAGGACTAGCACCATGAATCTCAGGAATGCATTACATGACCCAAAAGGGACCTATTGAGGTGGATGGGAATTAAATAATTAATTCCATATATCTATAATTTGGGTGTCAATGGTGGAGTTCAGCATTTCCCAAACATGCATGAGGAGCTTCACGTGATAAGGATGACATGCCAGTATGTTGAGGTGAACATGTCACTTGGGACTCATGGTTTTCATGTGGATTGTCTTGGGAAAATCAAGTGACTTTTTCAATTGTGAGAGGCTCCCACATCCACCACATTAATTTTATTTTTCATAATTTAAAAAATCTTGAAGTCCCACAATATTATATTAATTTCCTTAAAGAACAAACATTTCCCCATTAATGTTCCATCACAGGAGTTTTATCCCTACAATATGAATCCTCTATTACGTCATTTTTCTGCTATTTTTAATGGTGTTTATGATGTATTTTTATGTTTCTAATGGTTTATGATCCACGTGGTGAGAGGGAGCATATAATTATACCAGTTCTTGACTATCCATTGTCTGGGACAACTTTTAAAGAGAATAAGGACTTATCGATATGGGATATGTAGGGCCTACTATAGGTAAAGTTCTACACAAGGTTCCATCATATGACATTATGATAACAACACAATGGTGTATTCCTTGGAGTCTCATGTGATCTGTGTTTATTCTAAAACGTCTTCTTCCTTTTATTTTTATGGGAAATTATAACCACATCCATGTATATCATACATTGTTAATTTTTTGGTTATCATTTTGATCGAAGAAATTATCCAGTTCAATTTATAGAATTCACTCCCACCCATCATTTTTCTATAAGATTGTTCAATCACCAAATTAATCCAACATACTCCAATGAAAATTCTATTATATTTTTAAACTTTTTCTGATGCATGTAATGTTGGTGTAATCTCAATATTTACTTTACATAGTAATAATCCAACGATATGGTAAGTATTTAGACCCCACGCATTTAAAAGTGGAATAAAATAATGTATCCAATAGTAAACAATCATGAAGAAGGAGGAGGTGATGATCTCTAAGATTATCCCACATCAAAATTGATCATTATAAACACCAACCGCAAACACTATCAATGGATTATCAAGAAATGGTTAGAGAAAAATTGTTGATAATATTATATTGTAACCAAAAATACATACCGTGGTTTATTTTCTCAAATAGGATATCTAGATGGATGGTTGGAACTCCATAATTTCATGGAAGATGCCTTAGGGTCTAGAGGAGAACACATTTGGGAGATAAAATAAAATTAAGCAACACAACATTCAATAAAAAATGATTTTAGGGAATTAAATGGTGTGTATTGTAGGAACAATTTAGGAAAATTATTTAAATGAGTTACATAAATAACCCATCGCATTATGTTATTTCATTAAAATCACTAGAAACAATCATTACATGTCATACATTAACAAAATGTGTAATTGTTTTGAAGTTGATTCTTCAAGCCATTTCCAAATAAAACCACCATGATCGCTTTTTAAACTTCTCATGTTACCAATAAATTTTAATAATATTTCACTCAATTTTTCCAAAACTCCTTTTATTCAAAAAAACATAGATCAATGATTGTTATTTCATCCCCCCAACAATGTCTCTGTGGATACACTCATGATTTCTCATGTTTACACATAACCTAAAATAATGTTTATTGAAATGATAGGTATACACAATGAGTCATGACCACCAAGGTTTAGAAATTATGAAATAGTCACATGAGTGATATTTAAATAAATCTAGAACTATTAGAGAAAAACATGAAAAAATATGGACTCTTACTAAGACAATATTTCATATATACACATGTGTAAAGATTAAATTTTTCAAAAATCATAATGGAAGAAAGGATTGTATTATTTTATATTTTGATAATATGATAATATAGTAAATAAAATATTCATATTTTTATTCCCTTATATATATCATTCATTTGATTTGGTGACGAAAATTTTATGTCATCGCTTTTCATAGGTTGTAGTCCCCATGTAACCACAAACTGTGTAATCATTTTTCAATGCATGGAATGATTATATGTGAAATGATATATTATCATTCCACAGTTATATTTGAGTCATGAATATAATATATATAAATTAATTCCATAATTATAAATATATATTTATTGCAGTGATGGGAAACAAATTACACAGGTTAATAATGCGGTAGTCTGTGGTACACACAAACGATTTATTTTATTCTCACTTGATGCCAGTGGATGTAGATATAGGTTATGAAACTAACTTAATAAAATCACATTATATGGATTAAACTAGATATATTATCTTATATTGGGTATATATGGATGATTATATGATTAGGAATAAATAGAATATAAATGACTAATTAAAAATGATACATCTTCCTGGAAAAATCTCATTTTCCTAACACCTAAAGACTATTAATATTAGTGTTATGACTAATATAAGACATAAATAATTAGTGGATACATTCTAGGATGTGATTTTTTTAATGTTTGGATTGATCTAAATGGTTTTGAAGTGTGTTGAAATTAGAAGAAGACATTGTTTTTTTAAGAGAAAGGATGAGCACTCATGAAACCTCAGAATATACTAAATTAAAATAAAATAATATTTAATACCAAATTAATATAAATAAATAATTTCTAATATAACAAGGGAATTTATTCCAAAACACTCATATAATAAAAAATAGATTATTTTTTATTATTTTTTTATAATTATTCTTCAGTTTTAACCCTTATTTTAACCTTTCAACTCTTACCATTACAACATGGAGTTTTTATACATTTATTAATAATGTAAATATAATTTAAAAAACTACACATGATTGGAACATGTATGAAATTTTAAAACTTAATCATTATGACTTGGATTCATTTATTATTTCTAGTAATTTTAAATAATTACAAAATTGTTCATTTTCATAGAATATCGATAATGTAAATTTTTAGAACTGATTTATTTCCTACTAACAAGAAAAAATAAAAATGAATCATTTGAATAATTTTATCAAATACATCACATATTATGGAATTATATATAATTAATTGATAAAATTAACCATATATAATTATAATTTTTTTAATGCTTTTAATATGATTTGTTTGATTTATTTAATAATTGATAAAATAAAGCTTCACCATAATGAAAATATTTTTTGAAATTATTTCTTCACTAAATACTAAAAATAAAAAAATACAATTATGAAGATAAATATTAAATATTTCAAAATAAAATTTATAGTTGAACATATACTCTACATACCAAAATATTTAAATATTATACTAATTAAAAACAGGAGGGTGATATGATTGTCATTTCATTAAATGATTTAATATAAAGGCATTAATCATATTAAATCGACCCAAAAATGTAATAAATTTGACCTTTGGTTGATTATGTTCATTTATACTCATAGAATAAGTTTTATACATGTTTAATAGAGGTATTATGGTTCTTCACATTTTATTTTTAACCTAAATTACTAATTTACCCTTTATAATTGTAACTACAATTATTAAGGTTATTAATAAAATTGTTCAAAATTTAAAATTAAAATATTTACTAAATTAGGGTCCACTATTTCATAATATATATTTCATTTTTCAAAATTCAAATTAGATATCTACTTAATTTAATTACAAATTAATCATAAAAAACACAATGATAAATAAATTATTAAAAAAAATACTCTTTTAAAATATAGGTTGTTTTTATACTAAATTCAACTAATAATTCAATTTCAAAAACCATAATTTTGTTACATTATATAAAAATGAACTAATTAAATTATAAAATCATCACAAATAAAAACGATCTCTTTTAGAAAAATTAAATTAAAATTATTTTCACTTAAAAACAATCTTTTTCATTAATGTTTGAGAAAATAATATTTTTTGAAAATTCAAAAAAACCCATTTTATGATTTTATAAATATGATTAATTCAATAATTAAACAATTTATTGAAATAAACCTTTTATAATATCATGAAATTATAATACTCAACCATAAATTTATGTAAAAAAATTATGATGCAAACAAATTTTTGAATAATTAAATGACATCACTAAAATTGTGTGTTTATTTACTTAGAATATATCAATGCATTCAAATTATTTTCAAATGTTATGCTTTTCCATTTATAAGTTATTCTAATTCATACATTTGAATTTATAGAAATGGTTATAACGACCAAAATTAAATAATATTTTTGAGTTGGTCATTTATGTTTGATGTGGTCAATCATATATGATATAAAACATTGTGTTTAATTTAAAAAAAATATCAATGTGACATTTAAATTGTTCTTTTTACTAATATTAAAAAGTGGTATTACATTTTTCTTTAAAAATTTATCACATTTTGACATATGTTTTATTATAAACATAATTTATTTAAGTGGTTTATATAAATCCTAATTAAGATGGTTTATCATTAAATACCCAATATTTATTAAATTTAATAATAAATTTCGTTGCTTATATGTTTCAACAATTTTTATTAGAATTTGAACAATTAAATAAGACACCCATTTCACTTACACTGGTTATACGCTTTGAACCCCTCTTATTTTCATGGGTTATGAATTCATGATGTTATTACGAATCCTATCACGTTACATATGTAATGATGTGATGAAGAGTTAATGAATCCTATTTCATTTTATGAGTTATAATTTGATGTTAATAAGACATATGACTTTTTATGGGTCATCATATGATTATATTTTTATTATCTTGTGGAACATGTGTGAATTATTTTACTAAGAAATTGGTGGGACCGATATCTCCATCCAATGTATAGGGTAATGAAATGTTTTGTATGAGCTAAAAGGGTACATGTGTTACTACCCAGGTTCGATAAGAAATGGTCTATATGGGTGTATCCCAATCATAAATAGAAAGAGAGTCTATAGGTTATAGCCCAAACCAGAAAACAAGATAGTACATGGATTGTAGAAGAATCATTAAAGGAAGAGGGTAAATTAGTAGTATACCAAGTAGAAAAATAAAAGGGGTGATGGGTTTTAGCGCAAGACTAAAAGAAATAGGTACATATGTTGCAATACAAATCTCAAAGTAAATACAATGGTCATATCATAATAACAGCATGTTATAAAGGTCCTAGTGAGTATTATTGACCTAAATGTTTCTATTTTTATATGTATGCCATAAATCCTATGTCTTATTCCGTAGTTATGATTTTAGGGGTCATTATTTTTAATTCATTAGTATTCATGTCTTTTACACTACTAATAATTATACCATAACTTGTGTTTATAATATTTGATATGTAATGTATGATCTCTAATTTTTATGATTGTGTTATCATACCCCAATTTTCATGTTTTTTATTATATGTCTTATTTTAACATTACTGGGAATATAATCTCACCACTTTCATATGATTCCTTTCTTCAGGTTACGAAGAATGGTTTTTATGTAAATTAAATAATGTTGTAGATCTTTATTGGAGGTGTTAAAAATAATTTTCGTGTATTGAATATTTAGATGACCTGTTTCCATTTACACTAATCTATTATAGACCTTGGGCATGTATTTATGAAATGAACTAAATATTCATTGAAAATGATGTAATAACAATGTAATTTATTCCTGGGTTGCTATAGTTGGTATGAAATGAAATGTTCAGTCAGCCATTGAAAACATTTATAATAATACTATAGTGATCTCAAAATGTATATTTTTATGGATATGTGTATTGATGTCTCTAAGGATAAGTATATGGATGAGTTAATGTTTAATAAATATTCGATAATTTTGTTAAAGTAAGAAGTGAGAATTTTACTAGAAATAGATCCATTTTTTGATATTATTTGTGGATGTCCATTTGGAATAGATTTACCTTGGTGTAACAAATCTGACAATGTGTTTTGGGCCTGACTCAGGGTAATCTGGTACATGACTATGGTCTTTGATGCACACATGGTTTTACACCCCATTGGTATATTCATTAGGAATTCACAATCTATTCAAGAACTACAATGAAGTAATTAAAATTAAGTTCCCTATAAACAACCTAGGATGACCCTAGGGTGACATTGATTAACCAAGGTGTCATTATATATAAATCATATAAGTAATATTTCATGATTATGTGTCTTTCTAATATGATTTGTATTTTTCACCCCATGCTTTCTGATTTTATTCAATATTGTGAACTAGAAAGAACATGGTTAACAATGAATGTTTTATATGTGGAATGTGTGGGAATTATGAAAATTAGATTTACAGTGTGGAAATATGATATAGAGAGTCAAGATGGTGTCTTGAGTATTGGTTATATTTCTAAAGACAAAGATACCACAAATAATATGTGAAATGTAAGGGATCATCTTCTAGTATTTTTTATATTGATCATAAAAAGAGTGATTAGATTGAGTTTTAGGAACCTGAAGACATTAATCATATTTTCATGTTCTATAAAAGAGGTATTACAGAATGCTATAATGAATCTGGAGTAATAGATTAAGAATGATGTTATATTAATGAAGTATTTTTTAATTTAAAAACAATGTTATATGAATCATCATATTTCTATGTATTTTTAATAGAAGTTTCCATTATTGATTGAAAAAGAAATGTTTAATGGTGTTGAAATGATAAAATTTTATTTCTTGGAAATATGATATTTGAATTCAAGGATGGTATCCCTTAATTAGAGAAATACATTGAGATAATTATGTTTGGTTTAAAATATGTTTGTTGTTAATAACATAATTGGATAATATGGACTATGCTATAAATGATTTTTGAAATAGTGATCAATATCATCAAGAATTAAGTTTGAAACTACTTGGATTAAAATAATATGTACAATAACTTTTTGAATAACGAAGCACACATATATTATAAACGGAAGTATAGTTTTTATGGTTGTTACCATGTTTCAAGGGAATATACGATGAGGTTATTCACATGATTTGAATGTTCAAACCACGTGATATATTGTGAATAACATGGTAATAATTGTTTATCAGATTTCAGGAATTTCTTTCTATAGACATAAGTTTTCTTATTTTAGATAGGTTATATGGTTAATCATTAATGAAATGTTTTTGTTAAAATTCAGAAAACTAATTCATGTGTTGTTTCTCCATATAAGGATTTATGCATATTGGATATCATATTCAAACTCTCTTGTGATCATGATAACTGAAGAAAAATGGTATAGGATGTCATGGGACTAATGATCTATTAGTACTTTTGGAATGAAAAAGTCACATTCCTTTTGAGAGAATGAGGTGATGCGGATAAAAAATAATAAAGGGTTACATTTTTTTAAATTCATGAAAGTATATATTTTAATGAAAATTATAAAACATTAGGAAAAAGGATCTTAAAACCAAAAAAAATTACTCCCTTCATTTTCTAGGAATCATATGGACCATTCGGTCATCGCATATTTGTGGTTTGTTGATTGTTAAATTTTTCCTCACCTTGTTTTCTATCACACTTCATCTGAAAATGATAGTAATATTTCTCTTCTATGTCTATGTTTTTGCTTCCCACCTATCTTCTCCAAAGTGCGAATCTCATTATGAGGTAATTTGGTAAACTTTTATGGTTCATAAATTCCCTTTTAAGGGATGGTTTACTATTCATTTTTACGATGGGTTTTTCTATGAATGAAACATTCAAGTATTAAAAATATTATTACCGATATTAATTTTGATGGAATAAATTTTTTTAAGGGTGGTATAATGTAACACCACAGGATATTTGGAATTTTTTATCAAATTAACATAATCTTTGGATATTATTCCCTACCCTCAACATTGAAAAAAGCTTTTCATTAAGACAAAAATTCCTTTCACATGAAACCGGTTTGGTATTTTATACAATCAATAGAAACCTCGAATACATTACATTGAATAACATGGTTTGTGTACGTTACACACTTGATTGACCTTCCTCGATGCCTTACGTAATGGAAAATACTTAGTGTTACCTAACTATGAAATGTTATTAATAGTATTATAATAATAATATATAACCGAGTTTTTATGTTTATGAATATAAATATTATTAAAAAAATAATTAAAATAGGTGGTTTACAAAGATAGAAAATTAATTCATAGGATACCAATTAATTATAAAGGAATATGAAAACCTAATGAATATAAAAGAATATATTGTTATAGTCACAAAGCTATTTGAACCTAGTAAATTAAATTTATTAAAATGGTTATGTGATATTGATGTAATACATATTTTATATATTTAATAATTATTAATATTCATCCCCCATATATAATATAGTTAATATGTAAACAAAACCAATTTTATACATAAAAACCTATTTTTTAGAAATGTTGGATTACAAAATTTTAATATAAACCCAATTAAAAATCCAATTTTTTGATGTTTTATAAAATTTTTAATGTCAAATAAACATTATCTTTTTAATAGATTCATTATAACTATTTTAGGATATATATTAGGTATTTTTATGTATGGTTTAATCATATGATGAATAATTAAATATATTGGTTTTTATTTTGAAACTACATTTTCATATAATTTATATATAATCCAAAATTATAATTTTAAATGGATTAATAATTTAATTAGATCATATTTTTGTAAAATAATCCTATTTAGGTCATAGGACCCAATTCCACATTGAAATTGGATATAATAACCTTGCATACTTTTGATAATTATTAATTTAAAAACTCACAGTGTTATCCCATCAGTGGGATTAATTTTAAATTAATTTCTTCCACATATGAGATTATAATAATTTATAATCTATAATAAGTTCAAATTTTTTTGACCAAAAACATATTTAAACAAATTAAAATTAATTACATCACATAAGAGAATAATTAGGTTAATAATATACAATACCATTTTTGTAAGACCTCGAATGACCTTGACACTTGTACAACTCCCATTTTATATCCATATAAATACCATATCATATATTGTGTCATCCTTGGACCATTATTGGATCCACATTTAAGATGAAAAACAAGGCTGATATTCTCCCTTCAAATTTTTATAAGAGTGACACTGATCCACTAAAAAAGGCCACCAACTCTACATATTCTTCACACCTCTCAATCCTCTTATGTTCGTCCAATCCTGGCCCTTTACACACCACAAAAACTACCACTTATATGGTGAATCCACCCATTAGGTATAATTCCTCCCATCTAATCATTTTGGCACAAACCAAAAGGAGTTACCTGATTAAGAGGTAATGTCTTCTCTCTAGACACATTCCTTTATTTTCCTTCATAACCCATCCACTCAATTTATTCCATTATTGTGTAGAAAACCTGATATCCTAAATATAGTTGTATATTTTTATTATATTGTTTCTACTTAAACATACACACACATCCATTCAATCTATTTCGAACATATTATTTTTGTGTGTGGTGAATTACTACCTCACGAAATGTTGATTGATCATTTTTCATTTACCACCAATAATAGAGGCCATTATGAAGGAAAATATGTTCATATATTTAATATATTTTAATTAATATGTATTTTTTATTATTTATTCATTTTAAAAAACACATTTATTTACTTTCCTTTTTGTTTTTATATAATAATATCAATTGAGGAAGTGTGGACTACCACCAGCTCAATGTTATTTGATAGGTTCATACACCACATGGAATATATTAATGATTGTTTTAAAGAATTCATATTATATATACGATATATTAATTATAATTTAATATAAAAATACAGATATACATACATTACATTTACATACATTCATTCAATAAAATAATTAGAAATGGAAAAATGCTTTCATTCAAACACAGAGCATACAATCTCCATGAGCGATGCATTCAATTTTGTTCTTATTTATTCTTTAAAATATTATAATAATAATAAACTGGATATAAATGATATCTATATCTAGATTAAAATTTTTAAATAATTATATAATTATAAAAAAAATTGATATATCAAATTAAGATAGACGCAAAGAAGAAAGTGAATATTACTCGATGTTAAACATTAACATATGATCGTTAACAAGTTGGTAACATAAGGTCACAATCAAACCCTAAAATGTATTATATATAATAATATTTTTGTATAAAATATTTATAATAAATTTATATTAACTATATAGGTTTTTTAAAGACTACGACGATATTCAAGACACAATGTTAGGGGATTTCATCTCACTTATAATTTCCATGAGACTCATGTTATGATTGGAACACTTTCTTTTTGTGTGTTGTATGTATTGAAAAATATTTTGTATTAATTTATTATAAATAAATTTATGGTTCTTAAAATTTTCATTTTATGATCCATCCTTAATGGGGTTTATGTTTCATATGTTACCAAATTGGTAAAAACAATATGTCTCACTTTTCTTTCTTTGATACTCATGTGTTGTTATGCACTAAAATTATTTCTTGTAGGTGTATATAGATTAATTTAAAATTTTATTTCATTAATTGAATTAATTTTATGATATTTTCTTATATATTTAAATTCATGAATTACATAGAGATTATGATCCCATGTTACCAATTAATATGTGTTTATTGAGACAGTCTATTTTTTCTGAGATTGTTTATGTTTCTTCTTCTTTGGAAAAAGTTATAAAATCCATATCTCAAGGACATTCATAAATTATCTTAACCCATATTTATACATGTTATATTCATGTAATGGTTCCATTTCTATAATATTTTGTCAAAAATATAGTAAGAACACGTTTTTAAAAATCTCAGCATTACCCTCCCTTCAATCAAAAATATATGTTTTCTAAAAAGGGTTTCATTGAATATCATACTATTATCCTAAATTCTATAAAAGATATTTTTACCATTTTTTAATTTAACAATTTCATAAAGGGAATATTCTTATCACTTTTCAAACATGTAATCCATTTTATCCCTTTTAACATGTAAAAAAATGTTTTTTTACCTAGTATTATATGTATGTATTTACCCGCCATCATTATTTTTATGATTACATTTCATTTTAACATTTTAATCTATAAGAAAATGTTTTTAATTTTAATTATCAAGGAGAAAAGTTTTCAAAATTATTTAATGACTTCCTTATGAGTTTCAATAAATTTTCTATGAAATTTATTTTTAATTGGTTTTTTGTACATAAAAACCTTTTTCAAATAAGAACTAATATTTTACTGAAGAAATGTTTTTAAAATATAAATCAATTATAATTTCTATATTTCATGAAATCTATTGACTTTATTTATTTTCATTTATGAAATTATATAATTTTTTTATTCATATTTCTTTTTTATGTGGTTTATGTTTTGATAGAATTATGATTAAGAAACCTATTTCACTTAAACATGTTCTATGCCTTTGGAACCTTATTCTTTTCCCGGGCAATGAATTCAAGAAGTTATTAGGAAACCTATCTCTTTTAATTGGTTATGATGTGATTAATCATGAATGATACCCATTTCCTTTTACAATTATTGATTTGATGTTTATAATACATATTCCTTTTTATTGGTCATGTTATAATGAATGTTTTATTATCTTGTGGAACATGTGTGAATGAAATTACTATGAACTGTTTGGTGTCTATATCTCCCTCCAATGCATTGGGTAATGAAATGTTTTATATGGGATCACAAGGTACATGGGTTTTATCCCAAACCCGAAAATATATAGGTAATGTGGGTTGTAGACCAAGGCCTGAAAGAAGTTGGGTATATGGGTAGTATCCCAAGCCCAAAAACAAGATTTTACATGTGTTGTATCACAATAATAAAAGAAAGAGGGTACACTAGAAATAACTCACGCCCAAAAACAATACTATACATTGGTTTTAGATCATAGAAAAAAGAAAGAGGTTACATGGTTAGTATCCCATTCCTTAAAAAAAGAAGGTACATGGGTTGTAGGCCAAGACAAAGAGGATGTGGATACAAAGGTTTCTAGCCCATGTCTAAAGTAGGTCCATGTGTAATAGCCCAATAATAACATGTTATAAAGGTCTTGGTAGGTATCCTTAACATACAATATACTTTTAAAATATGTATTCTAAAAATCATATGTCATATTCCGTAGTTACGATTTCATGGATCATGATGATTATTCTCTTATGATTCTTATCTTATGAACTACCAATAATTATACCATAACTCATTTTTATGATCTATTATTTGCATGGAATGGTCTACGAATGTTATGGTATGATTATCATACCCCTAGGTCCAAGTATATTTTTCAATGTCTCCCTTGTTTACCATTACTATGAATCTGAGCTCACCCATTTCTTATAATTATTTTCCCCAGGTTAGGAATAATGGTTTTTAGGTACAATTAATAATAGTTTAGATATTTTGGGATTTAAAAGATATTTCACTATGATAGTATATTATTTTCCATTTTTTCAAAGTCACTAAAGAATTAAGGTTCTCAAGCATGTATTTCTGAAATATACTAAATATTCACTGAAAATGATGTAATATCCTTTTATGTTATGTATGGGTCTCTATATGGATGATATATATACTTATATTTAAATAAATATATTTCTATTTATGAAATTATTATAATTAATTATGGATAATATATTAAATACCATTTTTTCATGAAGATCATAAGAAAATGAAACTGTTACTAATGAATGTGTATGACCGATTGTCTCAAGGATCATAATGTAATCCATTTCTCAAAACCATATATCATTTTTTATATTAAATATATAATATATTTATTATATAATAAATTTGTTAATATTAAAATTACAGTGATAATTAATCTATATAATATCCATATGAACCAGATTTCTAATTTCAAAATAGACATGAGAAAACAAGGCAATTAACAACCAAAGCAATGAAAATAATGATTTTTTATTAACTAATATGTTATAATATGTTATAATAGGATCATGTAAGATATTATAAATACAAATATGGTTATTGAATATGTTAATAACAAGTTTAAAATATAGTAACCACAAGCTTTATTTCATATTGAGATGTGATTTATTACATTAATATTCACTTAATACAACCCAAAAGATTCAAGGGTATATTGTATTTGGGGTTTATAAAATTTACATGAAAACTTATTACATAAAATATATCATATTTTTTAAAAATATCGTTTACATTACCAATACATTCCTTCATACATAGCATTGAATTGGATAACCTGAAGATATATATAAGAAAATTGTGAGGTTAAATGCTCTGTATGGTGGTAAACAAGGCATAACATTGAAAATAAATTAAATGTCATGAAATAGAAATATCAATGGAGAATAAGTAAAACTTGAAAATAAAGGAATCATATATAATGAATTTCATAACATTGGATTGTGGAAACTACAGAAAACATTGCATCTTTAACATAGAGAAATCAGGTAAACCCATTTCCCATCATGAAGGAAAAAATTCCTATATAGTAATTAGGTAATCCCCTATCCCATAATGACATATCCTGATACTAAACATCACCCAATGAATTATATCACTATAAAATTCTAGGCCCACCCATCACTTTCATTTCATTCTCTTTCATAAGTACACCACATAGATCATAAAACCTAGTATTGATTCATCGTCATAATTTATTCCATGATATCTTTTTACTAGAATAAATACATGTACGTCCTAAAAAAGGTATATTTTCCTTAATGTGAACACCCTTGATTTTTAATTGTAATGTTATTCACAACGTAATCTGTTTTGAATTGAAATTTGTTGTGCAATTTCAGCAGCCTTACAGCGTGACATTAAATTTCATAAAAATGGTTGTTGAAATAGAAAAGGGTATATAATAATATATACATGTAATTGAATGTTAGGGGTCATAATAATTACATGTCCAAACACATGTGTTATTGAAATATAAGTCATAGCATAATATTGAAACTTGAATAAAGATGAGAAATGAAATAACTTTAACAAAATTTTCTGCAATGTAATAGGTGTACATAGGAGGGAATAAGGAGAGATAAAAGAGTCTATAATAAAAAAAATTATTAGGGATGTAATGAAGATTTTCTAAAAGATACCCCATCATTTTTAATTTAAAAATAAAAGGGTATACCATTAAAAGTAAATGTGTAGAAAATTTAGAATGGAATGGACTTATACATGGATGTGTGATCACAATGGTTTGGGAGAGGATTCGTGCGATCTTGGGGAATGGTGGGACTAGATTAGGGAGTGTAGGTAGAAGTTATTATGATACTAGAAAAACATTAGGGATGAGAAATGAGTGCTTCTATGGGATTATATAAGAAATGAGGGAGAATTCATTATTATATAGGTTCTGGAACCTAATCACTAAAATATTCAAAACCAAATACCGAACAATGGATTTCCCATGGTTTTGGGCCACCAATAGTGGAAGACATTATTTTATTAGTAAATGTACTGAATATATTAAAATATTTCCCTTTATTATGTGGAGGTGAATCACACTCAGTTGGAAATAAATTTAAAATCAAAAAATATATTAATCATTTTAAATGATTCGTTAAGAATAGAGAAAATAATTCATATAAATATAAAATCAAATTATTTTTATGATAAAAAATTTATTTAGTATAATATCAATTTTATGTTATTTATTATATCCATATTGGGTCATTATGATGTCATAAAACATAATTTATATTTATTTGTTATTTAATTTTTTCCATAAGAACTCGAATGTCTATGAAAATTTTGAAAAAATATAAATTGGATAATTTCTAAATCCTAATCCCAAAAAATAATAATATTTTCAAAATAAGTTTCTAAATATATAATTTTTAACATTTAAAATGGGAACCTAAATTTATTGAAAATTAATGTGATTTGACATGAATAGTTTTCAAAACTTAATAAAACATTAGTTAGACTTCATAAAAATTATATACACATTTTTTATTATTAAAATTAATTTGAAAATAATATTTTATTAAAATATTAATTCATTATAAAAATATTTATTTAATTAAAATAAATTATTTGAATGTACACTTTCTATTTTATCGAATAAATGTATAACTTTTATCAAAATTGTTAGCTAAAAATTTTCAGATGAAAAACTAATATAATCAACTTTTATAAGAAATGTTCTTATAATATTATTAATAAATTCAAAATTTTAATATAATAATATATATATTCCTCTAAATAATCATTTCTTCCTGAAATAAAAATTTATCAAATTCATCATTTTTTGGAAATACCATTCTCATAATGTAATGGATGGAATAATACGTCTATTTATAGATTGGAATTACACAATAAGTTTCAAATACGTTGTTATATAACCCCTAATAACACCAGTATAAGACCTAAGGGTAAGGTGTGCATTGATGACAGAGTCTTGGGGGGCATAGATTACAATGCTCGTGTTGTAATCTCTATTAACTTGAACTTATCCATTATGCGATTTTGATCAAACTAAACATGTGGAACCTAACCTTGAGATTTTTCAAGAGAAAATCCCAATGATGGTACCTTCTTTCTATGATCCAAAAAATGTGCTTCGTTTAGCCATGTCTACTCGATGAGGTCATCATCTCCTATGTCTGTGTCAAAAGGATTTGTTAATACCTTATATCTATATTTGTTTTCTAATCATTTATCAATGGCTATATTATAATAAATAATTATTCTTAACGACCATTTCAATACTGATAATAATAAACAAATTTGGAATGTAATTTCTATATCCATAAGACATTTAAAGAAAGGGGTTTTACTCATAAATTATTGATTCATTACAACTGTAACCCCTTATTAAATTTCTACATCAAAACATACATTTCCCACACTAAAACAGATATGTGTAACAATGCCTCATCACTTTCTCTGGCTCCCACATTGCATCTCCAAACTTGTTGCTTCACCACAACACCTTAACGAGGGGCATCATATTATTTATTTAGAGCATCTCCTCTATTATTAAATATCATCCCCGACTTCTCTTAATAAGATAAGTCATTCTAAAATGGTACAACCAAAAAATTGAGTACATGCGATTGGTAGGGTATGTACATCCTCAAGAGAGATACACAGAATACATTATGTAAGAGAGAAAGGTTCGGTGTGATTTCTAGTTGATTGGCTATAGATCTAATGCGATAAAGGATCTGAAAATGGTTGATATACCATGGACTAATATTTCCATTCATCCGAAATATCATAACTTTAGTACCTTCTGTTTTTGGTATGTGACCCTTACATAATGATTTCAGTTGTTATAAAGTTAAAGGTGATGAATGAGAGAGTCGGGAGAACTTGGAATGATTTTTTGAGGAAAAGGGGATGTCGCATGGGCAGTGCACGGTTTTTGTAACTGTGCTGCCAAACCATGCGTAATTGACACTGTTGAGGTAGTGTCTACCACATGCTTGGAGCACAGTTTGGGAGACTGTGCGAGGAGGTTTTGAAAGGGTCTTTTGTGGCATCGAATAATGCACGGGTAGGCACGGTTTGTCAAATGTGTGAACTAACCCTGTGTGAACATAATTGAGATCCTAAAAAGAGAATGCCATATGTTTTTTCTTCTTAATGGCTCGTTTTTCTTATAAGTGGCCATAACTCGTGATCACTCTCTCTTGAAGGTAGTGGAACCTATCCAAATAGTATTGGGGGTCATCCAAAGGCTTTCCATGGTGAAAAAATGCCAGATTATTGAGATACGTGATAGTTCATTGTCATTCTTGATCGTTTTCTTAGATATACTTATCCCTTTCTCTTGGTTACTTAAATATATGACCATTATGGTTAGATCTAAATGTTTGGATTCCAAATATGATGATATATGGTCTTGGTCTTTCTTGGAAAAGATATCTAAGGTGGATTCTTGATGAATCAACCTGGTTTTCTTGTGCGTTCTTTGTTCGTTGTGGTTTTTGTCAAAACCTCAGAGGTTGGAGGCTTATTTCTCGACTCCACATAGTAGAAATGATTGGAATTCTTTTAAGTTGATTTTGTGGCATTGAATTTATTGTTATTTGGTTGTTGAACACTTTTTGGAAACCCTCTTGAGTGATTATTGAGAAATATGAAAAATTGGGTATTTTGAATGAGTGTATTAGTTATTAATTTTTAAAATAGGTATTCTAAAATGTTGATTTTCTGGATTTGTGACACATGGTTTGGATTAGATGTATTCATTAAATGGGAATTTTTTATTGAATTGAAGTGGCTATTTTGAAAATAGGTTATTCTTGGGTTTTCCATAAATGTACAGTTTTATTGAAATGGTTTGGATTGGTTGAACACACTTGGTTTTTCACATGATAGTTATCCGTGTTCATGGGATTGTGGGAAAGATAAGGGTTAGGGGACTCCCCCATCATTAATGTGATGGATAAGGGTTAGGTATATCCCCCTTCAAAGGGTGCATATGGTATGAATAAGGGTTAAGGGTCTCCCCCATCCTTAACAGGATGGATAATGGTTAGGGTTTTCCCCTATCAAAGGGTGCATGCGGTATAGATTTGGGTTAGGGGTATCCCCCATCATTAATGGTATGGATAAGGGTTAGGTCTCTCCTCGATCAATTGGTTAACTAAGGACGATTTAATGAAAGGATGACTTACCACTAGCGACTATAGGGAGATCCTGGTTACATAGAGGGTGGGTTGTGTGGATGTATGAAATGAATTGGGAATGCCAAAAAAATATTCAGAAATGGTTTTAAATGTAGTTTAGTAATTTTTCATGAAAATAACTTTTTGGAAAAAGTGGTTTCAATTATGCCTGATTGATTTTGGTTATAAAAGGTTTTGGAAAAAAATTATTTGGTTATAATCTATTTTGGTAATTTTTTTATATAAACTGTATTATATAAATGTGAATAACTTTTCTATCCTTGTGGAATGAGTAGGGAAGTCATTGGGGTAAATCCTATTGGGTTCTATATTCACCCCTACATTGGCAATTTGGTGATTTTGTAGATGATATCTTCTAAGTCAAGGGAAAAGGTATTGTTTCACACGTATTAAGCACAACCTCAAATATTTTGGTCTCTTTGGTGATTATGGAGCTTGATCCATGTGAATCATGAATTATTGTGGTCTATTGAGAGTCTTATATTGTTTATCCACTATTTACATTGATACTTGGTTATTCATCCAGTGTTGCATACATTGATATGGTTTTGAGATACATGAAGATGTTTGGTTGTCTTTCATTTGTTTATATATTTTATATTGAATGTTTGGTTATGTTTTGTAGGTTTATGGGTTTATTTCATAAAAGGAAAATCATCCCCCACTTGTATACTAAACCCTTCGACATTTATTGAATGCCTTTTGCATCTTGGGGATGTCTCTTAAGTCCAAGTAACCCTCACCGACTCCTCAAGCCAATGAGAATTGGTGGGTAACTACAAATGGTATCAGCTTGTTTAGTCCCTGAATAACATGTAGTCATCCGTGTTCCATGTTTTGGAGATGAAATCCATTCTAGTCTATTTCGTGTGCGGGAATCATAGAATGGACTAGGATTTTTAGAACATGAAATATATAGCATAATAGGACGTAGCTAACCCTTTTATGATGAACATCGTGTTACCATGGGGTTGTGTAAATAAATGTTTTGATACACTTCTAGGATTATGAAATCTCATTTTCAGGAGTTTATCCAATGAGATGAGCATGAAATGCATTATATAGGAATTAATTCTCACTAGGAGTCCATACATCATTTTGATAAATGATCATTTTTTAAAAGAACAGAATTGGTTTTCAAATGAATGATTTTGAATAAGAGAATGATTATCGTATTTTGAAAATTGATTAATTTTCAAAAGCATGTGAAGTGTTTTAAAAAACTAGTTGAAAATGTATAAAAGAATGGTTTCGAAATAAATTTGGGATTGTTGATGTGATATAATTTGTAATTCTAAGACAACAGTTTCTAGAGAGTGAGATTGAGGGAGTTTGCTGTTGGTTAAAAAATGGAACCAAGTAGGCATCATCAAACCAACCCGAAGAAGCGGCAGAGAATGTGGTTGCACTTGATCCACTGATGAACCAAGAGCTGGTTCAGAGTATTGTCTATGATTTTCATGATATAGATAAGGGGGACCAGAGGAATTAACCAAGGCATGTGGACAGTACCATCCAGTTCATGAAGAAGAATCCACTAAACATTTGGGGTGATGTTGAACCTGAGAAGGTAGATGTGTGGCTAAGTATAATGAATCATATATTCAATTTCAACAACACAACATCAGAGCTAAAGGTCGTGTTGGTGACATATATGCTTGAGGATCTTGCACGTCACTGGTGGGATTTAGCGGTTCATGCTAAATTGGATGAAGGCATTACATGGGAGGATTTTGTATAATTGTTCAAAAAAAATTCTATCCTCAAATGTTCAAAATCTAGACATAGATGGACTTCATCAGGCTGAAATAAGAGATCCTCTCTATCATAGATTATGCGTATAAGTTCATGAATTTAGTTAGTTTTGAACCAGTGGATTCAGCAAGTGTGTCTTTGAAGGCACTCATCCTCGAATCAGGGATAAGGCAACAAATACGGTCGAAGATAGCGATGGTCTATATTACATATTATACGAATATGGTGAGTAGAAAAACTATTGATGAATGTTATATCTCGTGATCGATAGGTGGAGGAATGATGATTCCTAGAGGAAACAGTGGGAACTAAACTAATGGGAACAAGAGGAAAAGGTACACCTACTTCAATGGTTCTAGTTGAAATTTTAACCAGATGGCTGGATCAGTAAACCTACCTACACAACCTGGGAGAAAAGAATTTTTTCTTCAATGTGGTTTTCATGACCACATAAAGCGAGATTTTATGGCCCAACCAATATCATTTCATAATTTTAACATGTTGAAACATCTTCAACACTATTTCCGAAGTTATCTAAGGTCCGGTGCTCAAGAAAATTATCTGTTATCGCAAGCAACATATGGTTCAACTAGACAAGGACAATAGAATAATTATCATCAGCATAACAAAGCTAGCCATTGTGATTTGAGAAATACCATGACTCCTCAACTAGGGAAACCTCAGGAAGGAAAAAAAAGATCAGTACAGTGAAGAAGAAATTGTATGGAGATGAGCACATGATTGTCGATGACCATGCTGAACCATCTACAGAAATAGGTACGATTGTTTTTTAATTCTACCTTTTTGTAAGTGTTGTGTGATACTGATGCATCAAATTACATCATTTCTTCTCATGTTGTTGAAATTCTATTTTTAAAACTAGAAATGATTCCTTTTTTTGAAACAATAAACTCCTCTTGGTGAAAGAGAATGTCAATAATTTGTGTATAGAGAATGTTCTATTACAGTTGATGGAGTTCAGTTAAAATGGGACTTCTTGATCATGGATATGGATGTCAATGATGTAATCCTGGGTATGGATTGGCAGAAAATGTTCATGGCTCAAGTAAACTGTTATAGGATAAAAGTTAGTCGCATGACTGGGGATGGTATCGAGCATCAATTTAGAAGATAGATAACTATAATAAAAGGCGCAAAGAGCTCATTGGCACCAATGGTGGGAATGATATCTTACCAATTGGAAGTGATGACTTTGCTATCAATGGAATTTATTAAGGAATGTAGTTTTATAGCTATTGTGTATCAATTTCCATAAGTCTTTCCCAAGAACTTCTCTAGGTTACCACCTCTACGAGAATTGGAGTTTACGATTGATCTCTTTCCGGGGACCAGTACTATTTAACTTCCATCATATAGTATGGCACCAACAGAGTTACGGTAATTGAATGTGCAGTTAGAAGAGATAAAAAGAAAGGGTTTCATTCGACCAATTACATTTCCATGGGCAACACTAGTTTTGATCATGAAGATGGTATATGGAACTCTTCGGCTGTGTTTTGATTATCGTAAGATTATCCAAGTTACGATAAAGAATATATATATACTTCCACACATTGATGATCAATTCGATCAATTAAGGGGAGAACAATGGTTCTCCAATATTAACTAGTGACCAGGATATCACCATTTGAGTGTTCAGAAAGAAGATATTCCGAAGACAACTCTCAGAAGTAGATATGGCCACTATGAATATGTAGTCATCCCTTTTGGTTTAACAAAAGCACCAGAAGTCTTCATGGAATTAATGAATCAGCTGTTTCAAAAATATCGGGTATCATTTTTTGTGGTGTTCATGGACGTCATTTTGGTATATTCAAAGACAAAGGCATATCATGATGTGCACCTCGAAACAATGTTACAAAAATTATGTGATCATAATTTATATTCCAAATTATCAAAGTGTGATTTTTGGATACAGGAAGATCGTTTCCTAGGACATGTCATTTTTGAGAATGGTGTTTCTATTGATCCTAAAATGATAGAAGCTGATATCTCTTGAAAACCACCGAAGAATGTGTTCGGGATATGACATTTTCTTGGTCTAATTGGTTACTACTAACTTTTTGTGAATTATTTCTCATGAATAGATTCACCAATGACATCTATGACAAAGAAGAGTTCTCCATTCCAATGGATAGAAGTATTTCAGATGTCTTTCTAGGAACTGGAATTCCAACTTACATCGGCACCAATCACGACCTTTCCAGAATCAAGACATGGGTTTTGGAGTATTCTGATGCTTCGTGATCAGGGTTGGGTTGTGGTCTCATTCAAATAGATCATGAGGTTGATTATGGTTCAAGGAATTTTAGGGTTCATGAGAAGAATTACCCAACACATGATTTGGAGTTATTTGTTGTAGTCCATGCTTTGAAAACATGGAGACATTATCTCTTTGGGGAGTAATTTACTGTGTTTATGGATCACAAAAGCATGAAAAGCATTTTCTCATAGCATGATTTGAATATGAGGAAATGGATGTTAATAGAGTATCTCGAAATGTTTGACATTGACTGTATGTACAAACCAGGGAAAGGAAATTCAAGGGCAGATGCATTGAGTAGAAAGTCATATGCACTATTGGCGAAAGAAGCTTAAGATGAACGGTAGTTGATTTCAATAATAGCCGATGTGCATGTGGAATGTGAAGATCGAGGTGATGTTTCAGTTTTCTTTTCATCTATTCTTGTTCCTGATTTAGTAAAAATGATCAAAGAATCACAAACATTTGATGCAGGATTTCAAGTTGTAAGTTCAAAAATCAATGGTGGGGAGACCAATAATGGCTGGAAACATGATGGGGGTTCATATTAGTGTTTTAGAGAATGAATTTTGTACCTATGGTTTGTCAAAACAAACTATTTCATGCTTACCACCATTCAATATGGGTTGTACATCTAGGTACATATAAGATGTATAAGGCATTGAAGGCACAATTTTCAGTAGAGCGACATGAAAATTAAGGTGACCGAGTTCATCTCATGCTACTTAAATTGTTATTAGGTTAAATCATATCATTAGAAACTAGATGGTATGTTTTGATCATTGCATATCCCAGTGTGGAAATGGGATCAAACAGTATTGGATTTTGTTATAGCTCTTCCAAGAACGGTCTGGAAACACGATGCCATTTGGTTGATAGTGGATTGTCTAACCATGTCAGCCCATTTCATCCCGATTGGTGAAACTAATACGGTAGACGATATTTCAAAAATATATATTCGAGAGGTGGTAAAGATACATGGTTTACCAGTTTCAATAGTATCAAATAAATATCCAAGGTTCATATCTTGTATCTGGAAATCATTACCGTAAGCCCTTGGAGCTCATTTTACTATGAGCACTGCGTATCATCCTCAAATGGATGGCCAATCCAAGAGGATGATAAAAACATTGGAAGACATTTTGTGGTCTTGTGTAATGGATTATTATTTCTCAAGGGAGGATCTTTTATCATTAGTGGAGTTCTCATACAATAACAGCTATCAAGCCTTGATACGCATGGCTCTGTTTGAAGCATTTTATGGGTGTCCTTGTCATTCTCCACTATGTTGGGTGGAAACAGGTGAAACATCAATAATCAGACCAATATTTGTCCAAAAAACAATATAGAAGATCTAGTGTATTATAATCAGGATGGAGATAGCTCAGAGTTGTTAGAAATCTTATGCATATCACCATCGAAGACCGTTGTCGTTTGTTGTGGGTGATCATGTTTTCTTGAGGATATCACCATATCACGACCCAACCTTTTCTTATATTACTATTACATCATTTTAAAGATAAACAACATAATATTATTACACATAAATAATCCCATGGTTTAGTGACTGGGGGAGACTAGGACCATACATAAAAATTACAACATTAAGCATAAAAATTTATTTAATTTCTTCCTCTCTAGATTCTTATTGGCACTTGTCCTCTCCTTAGTACATGTATCCACCTAGGTATATTCATCATAAGGGGTGAGATAAAAACCTCGTAAGAGGATAGATAAAAAGAATATATCATGGGTTGAGCATAAACATGACATAGGCAAAAGATCATGAACATGAGAGGAGAATAAATAGAAGTCATGAAATGTGGCTATGCATAAAAATTAAACATCATGTCTTAGTAGTTAACTACCACACATACATGTGAACCAAGAAAGCATCTTGTTCACAAATAATTTCACATTTACTCATGAGATTCATCATTTTACCCAATGCATTACAGTGTTGTATAAATACGGGTGCACCCGTCACATTCTATCATTCATATTGCGCGATATAATTCCAGGCACACCCGTCACATCATAACATTATCATTATCATTTTTTCCACATGGAAATTATATCAAAAGTGAAAATAACTAACCCAAGGAATGTAATGGGTTAAATCTCATAAGAAAAAATTCCTAAACATTGGGTTCCCCAAAGAAATATGGAATAACATACATGTTACAAGAACCGTCCATTTTGAGAGAGAAGTAAAATATTGTTTCTTAAAAGAAGTGTTATTTTGGGAAACATTTTGTTTTACATAAAAACCAGTAAAAAGATGTATATCCAAGAAAATAAAAAAAATTATGAAAAAATGATCTTTAAAGAGTAACCATATAAAAAATGGAGTGAAAGAGAGAGAACCTGAAAGGTGAAAGTTGGGTTTGAGAATTTCCCCTTACCTTGTATCCAAATGATTCCTTCTCTTTAATGTCTTGTATAATGACATTATATTCATTAATTAAAAATATATAACCTTTTTTACATTAATATGGTTCATTATGTGTTAATTTATTTATTTTATGTGGCTTTGGATGAGTTATAGTGTTTAAAAACATTCTTCGGGAATGTTTGTTTTTATGGTTTTCTTAAGTGGTTCACTTGTATTATTAAATTGAAGTTCAGGTAGAACATGGGTGAAAATGCAAAACTGATATTTCATGTTATTAATGATATTACAGGAGTTTGAATGATATTATAATTAATTATATTAGATCCATATGGATGTATCATTAGATAAGAATTAAATGAGGATTGTTTGTGTTAATTTGGGCTGTTTTCGATCACAGTGAACTTGTTTTATTTTATCACATAGTTATATGAACATAAGATAGTTTTGGAACATTAAATAGGAAATAATATGTATAAACCATTCTATTTCAACCATAAAAATGGTTTCATGACCAGATCTGAAGGTATAAATGGAAGAAGAATGCATGTCGTTCACGAAGGTGATAAAATTACACCTCACGGACAACGTTCTCTTTAAAAAAATGAAGAGGGAAAAGGGGTTGGATGATATAATATCTCATTAGCATCCTAAAATTACATTATATGTATAGTAATGGAGTTAAAATACCATTTATATAAATATAGATGGGGAGAGATCAAGAAATGAACTAGAACTTGAAAGGAAATTAAAGGGGAAGAGGGAGAGAAATTACCTCTTAAATCCTCCTCTTGAGATTCTCCTTACGGAAGCTAGGAAAGGTCTTTTGAAGAGACCAGAAGCTCATGTAAGTGAGAGAGGGGATATGGGAGATATTTTTACAGAGTCTAGAGAAGTCCTGGAGCTTGATAGGTGTTAGGAAATGTGGTTCTGAAGGGTGGTTTTTAATGTGGAGGGGAGATGGGTTTCCTTAATATAAAATTCATTAGTTTATTAATTTCACCTAAGACAAGGAATAATGAGTCTTGAATGAACAGTAATAATAATTTTATCTTTGTATCCCTAGCCAAGTAGGATTACATCATCACAACATCACACATGACTCTATAAATGGCGTATTTAGCTTATTTTTGTAAATTACAGTATTTCACTATTCACCAAAATTCAAATATTTCAGAAAAATTCAAAAAAATTACCCCAATAATTATTCAATGTGTAGAAGCCATAAATGAATTCCATTTTTCAAAAATCATTTTCTAAATATTATTAATTTAATATTTAATTAAATTCATAATTTACTTAAAAAACAGTTCATAAAAATTAAAACTGATTTTATAGTGCTTTAAAAAATTACGTAGGGTCTTATAAATATATCTAAAAACTATATTAAATTGATTCAATAATTTATGAATACATTTCAAAAAAAATACATTTTCTTTTAAATTTATTAACTAATTATAATTAATTATTTATGTCTTAAAAAATATCCAAACATTTACTAAGGTCAAATTGCCAAATTCTAAGATGTCTAAATTTTATTTAATTATTCATGTCTAAGGTTACTCTTATTATAGATGATTTAATATTCATAAGTGTCATAATACTATTCATAAGGGTATTCTACTATTCACAATGGTATGTTACTATTCACCAAAAGTTATTTTTGTTTCGTTAGATTCCAAAAATAATCTTGAACACAACTGTGTATGTCAGATTTTCGAAATTCAAAACACATAAGTGAAAAACTTATGATTAAAGGCCACTTATCACTTAATAGTTAATTATGATGTATTTTCATGTTATTTTATTAAATAAATTCAGGAAGGGAATTTCCATTGAAAAAACTTTTGGGTTGTTACATTTTCCCCCTTAAGAAATATCAACCCCAAAATTTCACTTTACACAAACATGTGAGGGTGTTTCTATTTCATTGACTCTTCTGGATCGCAAGTTGCTTCCTCAAACTTATGATTCCTCCAAAAAACATTGACAGGATGGGTTGTCTTGTTGCGTAGAACCTAATCCCTCCAAATTAGAATCCTTACTGGCTGCTCCTCATAGGAGAGATCATCTTCGAGCTGCACCACCTCTGTGTTTAGTACATGTGAGAGGTCTGGTATGTACATCCTCAGTAGTGATACATGAAAAAAATCATGAACTTGAGCCATATTCAGTGGAAGTGCAAGATGATAGGCCACGACTCCTATGTGGTCAAAGATCTCAAAGAGGCCAATATACCTTGGTCTTACCTTCCCTTTCTTCCCGAATCCCATGACTATCCTACAAGGAGATATTAGAAGGAAGAATTTATCTCCATCGTCAAAATCCAAGTCCATTCGATGGTTGTCAGCATAGCTCTGTTTATGACTTTGACCAGCGTTGATGTGTTTCTATATGACTTGAACAATCTATGTCATCTCTTGAACAAGATCAGGTCCAAGTAGCTTTCTTTCTCCAACTTCATCCCAACATGTTAGAGTTCTACATCACTTTCCATACAGAGCTTCATATGGAGGCATCTGAATACTCAAGTGGAAGCTATTTTTGAATGAGAACTCATCCAATGGGATATGCTGATCCCAACAACCTTTGAATTCTGGAAAGCAGGCTCTCAATATATCTTAATGTGTCTTTATAGTTTTTTCATATTGACCATTAGTTTGGGGGTGATAGGTCATGCTAAAATTTAATTTAGTACTCAAATCATATTGAAAGCTACACTAGAATTTAAATGTGAACCTTTGATCACGGTCAGAGACAATTGAGAGTGGAACACAGTGTAGACTCACCACATCCTTCACATATATCTTTGCTTGTATTTCAAGCGAGAGATTTTCCCGAATAGCGATAATATGGGCAGTCTTGGTGAGTCGTTCAACCACAACACATATTGCATTATTTTCCTTTGAAGTCTTCGGATGACCTGTGACAAAGTCCATAGTAACATTTTCCCATTTCCACATGGGTATAGGTAATGGCTGCATCATACCTTTGGACTTTTGTCACTCAACTTTAACTTTCTGACATACCAAGCACCTTGATATATATTCAGCAATCTCTTTCGTCATGTTATCCCAACAGAAGTGTTCTCGGAGATCGTGATACATCTTGGTACTCCCATGATGGATTGAGAAAGTAGATCTATGTGCATTATCCAATTTCTCTTTCTTTATCCCTGGTGATGAAGGAACACAAAGTCGTGTTCCAAACCGAATCACATCATCATCGTCGATATAGAACTATTTCAACTTCCCTTCCATTACTGAATTAACTCTTTTTTGTATCTCCACATCATCCCTTTGTGCTTTATTTATCCACTCTTATATTGATGATTGTGAAATAATTTGGTTATGGTAGGATATATCCCCTACCCTTATCATTTCCAAATCCATTTTTTAAATATCCAAGAAGATAGGGTCTTTCTCAATCCAAAGCATGTATAGAGTAGCAGTTTATTTTCTTATTAGAGCATCTGCTACCTTGTTCACAATTCTAGGATGATAGTGAATAGAAAAATCATAATCCTTGATTAGTTCTAACCATATCTTTTTATGCATGTTGATCTCCTTTTACATAAATATAAACTTTAGGCTCTTGTGGTCGGTGTATATATCACACTTCTCACCATAAAGGAAGTGCTTCCAGATTTTGAAGGAAAATATCATGGCTGCCAACTATAGATCTTGCATCGGGTAGTTCTGCTCATGTCTCTTCTACTTCCGTGAGGCATAGGCTATCACATTGTCATTTTTCATGAGTACACAACCCAAGACTTTCTATGATGCATCACTAAATATCAAAAAATGTTCTCCAATTTTCGGTTGTTTGAGTACAGGTGCAGTGATTAGCCTTCTCTTTGGCTCCTTGAACCTTCCCTCACATTATTCTATCAATACATACTTTACCCCTTTCCTTGTTAACTTAGTTATCCTTCTTGAAAATCGTGATAAGTTTCTCACAAAACCTCGGTAGTACCCACCTAATCCAAGAAAACTACAGATTTCTATGACACTAGAGGTCCTGGTCCATTGCTCAATTGCTTTTGTCTTTGAAGTATCCACATAAATTCCCTCACTTGTGATCCCATGTCCCAAGAACTTGACTTGCTTCATCCAAAATTCACATTTTCTGAACATGGCGTACAACTTCTCCTTTCTCAATCTCTCCAACACAAGTCTTAGATGATCTTCATGTTCCTCCTTTCTCTTGGAGTAGAAGAGAATATCATCAGTAAAAAGCACCAAAAATTTGTCGAGGTAACATCTAAAGACACTATTAATCAAATCAATAATGATTGTAGGGACATTAGTAAGTCCTAAGGGCATCATCAAAAAATAATAGTGCCCGTACCTAGTACAGAATGCAGTCTTCTAAATATCTTCCTTCTTCACCTTTACCTGATGATATCCAGAATTAAGATCCACCTTTGAGAAGAATTGAGCACCTCTTAACTGATCGAACATGTCGCCAATAATTGGAAAAAGATACTTTTTCTTTATGGTGATCTCGTTGAGTTCCTAATAATCGATACACAACCAAATTTTTCTATCCTTATTCTTCACAAAGAGCACTGGTATACCCCAAGGTGATGCACTAGAGTGTATGAACCCTTTTTCCAGATGCTCTTGCAGCTGCTTCTCTAACTCCTCCAGTTCTATAGGAGCCATCTTATAGGGACACTTCAAGATAGGAGTAGCTGCGGGTATGAGTTCAATTGATAACTCTACCTAACGATCTGAGGGATTTCTGGGTAACTCTTCAGGAAATACATTGTTGTATTCCCTCACAATGGGAATTTCCTCAAGGTTATCACTTTCCTTCAACTCAACCATTTGGGAGAGGTATGCTTTTTCATAGAGAATCAACACACACACCATTGATGGATTTTTCAAATGAGATTCATGATCTACCTTGAATTTGTAGAGGAGCATGGGATGGTTCAGAATATGAAAATATATTTCTTTTTCCCTAAAGTTGATATGTTCTATATATAACGAGAGCCAATAAATTCCCATTATAGCATCAAATTCCACCCAGGGTAGAATTACAATATTTCCCCAAAGAATCTTCCCACATACACCAACAGGAGAAGAGTGAAACACTTGGGTTGTAATGATTGCACCACTTGGTGTTTTTACAGATATCTCTACTTTAAGGTTTCAGGACATCAATTTTTTAGTTCTAGAAAACTTGCAAGATATAAAGGAATGTGTAGAACCAGAATCAAATAAGTCTTTTTCCATTATTGGGTGAATAATAATTGTACCCTTTATGACATCATTATCATGCTCCGCCTCAGTAGTTGTGATGGAATAATCCTTCCCTTGATCCTTTGGCATTGGAGGCTGCTGATGTTGATTACACTCAGGAACTCGAGGTTTAGTGAACTATATTTCATAGTGCCCAAGCTCCCTATAGTTGTAGCATTGAAACATGAGTGGTTCTCTCCTTTCAACGACTACATTCTCTTTATTTTCTTTCCTTTTCGACACTCTTGATAATTATGTCCATCTTCCCCACACTTGAAGCATTTCCCCATCCCTTTGAGGCAGTTCCCATGGTGTAACATTCCACATTTTTTGCATGTGAGTCGTTGATTTTTCTTCCCAACTTTTCCATTTGATCAATGAGCTTAAAACTGCTTCTTTCTTTTCATATCACCATAGCCATGGGACCATTCTCCAAACTCCATCTCCACATTGAGAGCACACCGAACAACATCTTCATAACATCCACAGTCTCGAATTTTGATATTCTTTCGAAGGTGTGGTTTTAATCCACTAAAGAATCTATAAATTTTTCTATCATTGTTGATAACAAAACCCGAAGCGCACATTGAAGGCCTTGTGAAATTCTCTTCATAGATTGTGACAGATTCTCCTTCTATTTTATTAAGCTCTATGAATTCTCTATCCATCTTCGTACAAAGGGTTCATTGGAAATAATTATTAAGAAACATTATCATAATGACTTCCCATTCCATCTCTTCAATTTACTCACCTAGATTGGTGTTCCTAATCAAATCCCAACATTGATCGGTTTCTCCATATAGATTATTAACAGCTAGTGTCACCTTCTCTGTCTCAGAACAGTGAAGTACATAAAAGATCTTCTAATTTCCACATTCCTCTCCTTATTACATGTATCCACCTAAGGATATACATAAAAAGGGGTGATCTAAAATCCTAGTAAGAGGATTGATAAGAAGAATATAGCATGGGGTGAGCATAAACATGACATAGGCAAAAGATCATGAACACGATAGAAGTATAAATAAAATACTTGAAATGTGACAATGAATAAAAATGAAACATCATGTCTTAGTGGTTAACTACCACACATACATGTGAACCAAGATATAATTTTGTTCATAAATAATTTCACATTTACTGATTAGATTCATCACTTTACCCAATGCATTGGAGCACTATATAATTCCAGACGCACCAGTCACATTCAAAAATTCATATTGCGCAATATAATTCTGGGCGCACCCATCACATCATAATATTATCATTATCATGCTTTCCAAATGGATCATATATCAAAATTTAACATAAATAACCCATGTAAATGAGTTGGTTACATATCATAAGAACACATTCATAAACTTTGGGTTCCCAAAAGAAAGAGGGAATAACATACATGTTACAAGAACCGTCCACTTTGAGAGAGAAGTAAAAGGTGGGTACTTAAAAGAAGAGATCTTTTGGAAAAAAATTTGTTTGACATACAAATCAGTGAACAAGATGTATATCATAGAAAATAAAATCCAATTATTAAAAAATGTTATTTAAAGGGTATCCATATAAAATATGGAGTGAAAAAGGGAGAACCTGAAGGATGAATGTTGGGTTCTATAATTTCCCCTTACCTTGTATCTGAATTCTTCCTTTTCTTTAATATCCTATATAATGACATTATATTCATTAATTAGAAATATATAACATTTTTTACATTAATATGGTTCATTATGGTTTCATAAAGTTATTTCATGTGCCTTTGGATGAGTTATATATTTTTAAAACATTGTTCGGGAATGTTTGTTTCTATGGTTTTCTTGAGTGGTACACTTGTTGTCGTAAATTGAAGTTCGGGTAGAACATGGGTATATATACAGAACTGATATTTCATGTTATTAATTATATTAAAGGATTTTAATTATATTATATTGAATTATATTAGATCCATATAGATGTATCATTAGATAAAAATTACATTATGATTATTTGGGTTAATTTGGGTGGTTTTTCGATCACAACATACATGATTTATTTTACCACTTAGTAAAATGAACATAAGTTAGTTTCAGTACATTAAAAAGGAAATAATAAATATAAAACATTATGGTTAAACCATAAAAATGGTTTCATGTCTAGATCTGAAGGCATAAATGGAAGAAGAAATCGGGTCGTTCTTGAAGGTGATAAATTAACACCTCATGAACAATGTTCTCCTTAATAATAAAAAGAAGATGGAAATGGGGTTGAATGATAAAATATCCCATTAGCATCATAAAATTCTATAATATGTGTTATAAGGGAGTTAAAATAACATTTATATTAATATAGGTGGGGAGAGATCAAGAAATGAACTTGAACTTGGAAGAAAATTAAAGGAGAAGAGGGAGAGAAATTACCTCCTAAATCCTCCTCTTGTGATTCTACATAAAGAAGCTAGGATTGGTCTTTTGATGAGACCAGAAGCTCTTAGACGTGGGATAGGGTCTAGAGAAGATGTTTTTGCAGAGTTTAGCAATGTCTTGGAGCTTGAGAGAAGTGAGGAAATGAGAGTTTGAAGGGAGATTTTTATAGTGGAGAGGAGAGGGGTTTCCATAATATAAAATTCATTAGTTTATTAATTTCCCACAATACAAGGAATAATGAGTATTTAGTGAACAAGAATAGTAATTCTATCATGTGATACCGAAACAAGTGATCTTACATCATCAAACCATCACACATGGCTCTATAATTATCTTATTTAGCTTAATTTTGTAAATTACAAAATTTCACTATTCATCAAAAATTCAAGTATTTCATAAAAATCCCAAAAATTTTACCCCAACCATTTTTCGACGTGTAGAATCTAAAAATGAATTCCATTTTTCAGAAATAAATTTCTAAATATTATTCATTTAATATTTAATGAAAATACTAATTTACTTAGAAAAACAGTTTTTAAAAATTAAAAATGATTATATAGTGAATTCACAAATTACGTAGGGTCATATAAAATTATATAAATACTATAAGAAATTGATTCAATAATTTATTAAAAAATTTCAAGAAAATAAATTTCTTTTAAATTAATTAATTAATTATAATTATTTATTTATTACTTAAAAAATACTAAAATTTTTACTAAAGTCAAATTTCCAATTTCTATGCTGTCTAAATTTTATTTAATTATTCATGGGTAAGGTTAATCTTATGTTGGATGATTAAATATTAATAAGGGTCATAATAATATTCATAAGGGTATGTTACTATTCACAAGGGTACGTTACTATTAAACGAAAATTATTTTTGATTCATTGGAGTACAAAAATCATCTTGAACAAAACTGTGTATGTTGGATTTCCGAAATTAAAACCACAGAAATGACAAACTTATGTTTAAAAGTCACTTATCACTTATTAGTTCATTATGTTTTGTTTTCATGTTATTTTATGACATAAATATAAGAAGTTAATTTTAATTGAAAAAACATTTGGGTCGTTACACTCCATGGATTGGACATCATTGTTTTGGGAATCAGGGAAAGTTATCTCCAATATACATTGCCCCTTTTGAGATACTAGTATGGGTTGGGGACGTGGCTTATCAGTTGGAATTACCACCACATTTTAGTTTGGTGCATAATGTGTTCCATGTATCATAGTTGAAAAAGTATCATCCTGATCCTGACCATGTGATCTGATGGGATCATGTTGAGTTAGAACCTGATTTATCGCTGGTACATATTCATGTTCGGATCATGAATACACAAGAGAATGTATTTTTTGGGAAAAGCATCGGCTTAGTGCAGTATTTATGGAAACATGGTCAGATTGTGGAAGAGACTTGGGAACGTGAGAAGTAAATGAAAGATCAGTGGTCGAAACGATTTTTGGCCAGTAAGGGTTGTCTATTATTTGAGGACAGAACTACTATTGGTGGGGAGAATTTAGTACCCATATTTTATGGTATGTAACCCTTAATTAATTATTTTAATGGTTATATATTTAAGGGTGATGAATGAGAAAGTCAGGAGTACATGGAATGAAGTTTTGAGGCAAAGGGGAAGTCGCAAGGGGGTTGCACAGTTTGTCTAACTATGTGGCCAAACCGTGTGTAGTTGACACTTTAGAGGGAGTGGATCCAACATGGTAAAATTACGGTTCAAGAGACCATTTTTGGAGGTCATGAGAGGGTCTATCGATCCAGTGGCTAACGCATGGTTAGCGAATGATTTGTCAAACTGTGCGGACTAACCTTGCGAGCACTTAAATGTGATTCTAAAATGTGGATCTCAAACTTTTTTTCCTCTAAATGTCGCTTTTTTCCTCTTATGTGGTCATAAATCAGGTTCAAACTCCCTTGAATGTTGGAGAACCTCTCCCATGAGTATTTGAGGTGATTTGAAGGCTTTCCTTGGGGAATCAAACCGAGATTCTTGAGCTATTTGATCGTTTTTCATCATTCTTGATTGGTTTCTTAGATCTATTTTTCTTTCTCTCTTGGTTTATTTGATCCACAACAATTATGGGTAGATATAAGTGTTTATATTCCATATATGATGAGATTTGGTCTTGGTCTTTCTATGAAAATAGATTTATGGAAGGTTCTGGAAGAATCTGCCCTATTTTCTTGTGTGTTCATCGTTCGTTGTGGTTTTTGTCAAAACCTTCGAGGTAGTAGGATTCATTATCATCTCTACTTAGTAGAAATGATTGTAATTCATTCAAATTGAATGTTTGGAATTGAAATTATTGTTATTTGGTTGTTTAAAACTTGTTGAAAATCTTATTGAGTGATGGTTGTGAAATCGGGAAAATTGGTGATTTTGAATGAGTGCTTTGGTTTTTAATTTTTAAAATTTATATTTTAAAATGGGGATATTCTGGATATGTGACACTTGTTTGGGATTAAATGTTTTCAATAAAAGGGAATGTATTATTGATGTGAAGAAGCTGTTTTGAAATTGGTTTATTCTTGGGTTTTCAATAAATGTAAAGTTTTATTGAATTGGTTTGAATTGGTTGAACACACGTGGTTTCTTACATGATGGTTGTGTGTGTTCTCGAGCATGTGGGATGGATAATGGTTAGGGGTCTCCCCCCATCAATAATGGGATGGATAAGGGTTAGATATCTCCCCCGTTAAAGGGAGAATGTGGGACGGATATGGGTTAGGGGTCTCCCCCATCATTAACGGGATGTATATGGGTTAGGGATCTCCCCAGTTAAAGGGTGCATGTTGGAAGGATAATGGTTAGGGGTCTCCCCCTCATTAATGGTATGGATAAGAATTATGGCTCTATCCCATTTATTTTTTCACTAAGGACTACTTAGTGAATGGATGACTCACCACTCGCAAGTATAGAGAGATACATGTTACATGCAGGGTTAGTTGTGTGGATGTGTGAAAGGAATTGGGTATGTTAAAGGAATATTGAGAAATGGTTTTAGTGAATATTTCGTTATTTTTCTGGAAAAATTGGTTTCAAATACAGTTGTCTGATTTTTTTTATAAATGGTTTTTCAAAACTTGGTTATTTTTCATTATTTACTATTTTGGGAAACTGTTTTATATAAACTGTATTATATAAATGTGACTAACATTTCGATCATAGTGGCGTGAGTAGATAACCCATTGGGGAAAACCTAATATGATTTATACTCACCCATACATTGGATCTTTGGTGCTTTTTCAGATGTTATCTTCTGAGATATGGAAAAAGGTAATGTATCACAGGTATTTTTCACCACCTCGTGTTGTTTGGGTTGTTTGGTGATCGTAGAGCTTGAAGCTTGGGAATCATAGAGTCTTGTGGTCATTTGAGAGTCTTCTATTTTTCATCTGTTGTGCACTTTGATACATGGTTATTCATCGATTTTTTTATACATTGATATAGTTTTAAGATACAAGATTTTGTTAGGTTTTCTTTCATTCGTTCATGCATCATACAGTGAATGTTTGGTTATGGATTGTAGGTTTATGGGTTTATATCTCATAGGGTAAATCATCCCCCACTTGTTTATGAAACCCTTCTGAATTTATTTACATCCTTTGGCATCTTGGGGATGTAGCTTAAAGACAAGTAACCCACACCAATTAATCATGAAAATTAGGTATATGGGGTGTTATAATAACTCTCTTCCTTAGAGATATGCATAGGAATACCATGTATCCAACATCAAACCCTAGGTCTTGTAAATGACTACCATCACATTTCATTTGTCGAATCTGAGCCATTTTGAAGTGATTTTTGGTGGACCTGATCATAACTACCATTTATTTGACCATATATGGACATGAATGTTTTTGGTCTCTAACTTCAACCCAGCATTCCGGTGTTATACACATCTCCCATAAAGGGTTTTATAAGGAACCATTTGGATTATTGAGTTGAATATATTATTGTACGAGAAATCCCTGAAAAGAAAATGGTAGTATAATATTTATTTGAAGTCCATTGAGAAAGATCTAAATATTTCATCAAGTATCTGGACAGTCCATTCTGATATTCCATCAGTTTGAGGGTGATAGGCCATGTTGATGTTCAACTCAGTGTTCATAGAATATTGGATACTCTTTTAAAACAAGGTGGGGAATCATTGATCACAATTAAAAACAATTAATAGTGGTGTTCCATGATGAAATAACACTTCTCTGATTTATATTCATTCTGGTTGATCAAATGAAAAATCATCTCAAATTTCAATGAAGTGTGTTGTCTATGTAAGATGATCCACAATAACCCAAATATCATTGCTTCATTTTGATATCTGTAATTGTATGGTGACAAAGTCCATAAAGATGTTTTCCCATTTACATGTTTGTATGGGTAATGGTTTCACGATCCCCTTACACTTCATACTTTTATCCTTTACTTCTTGACATACCATTCACTTTCCCATATGTTTGGAAATCATTATCCCCATGTTATCCCACAAATAACTCTCTTACCAATCCCGATACATATTTCTGTTTCCTGGTTGAATTGGGAAATTCAAACTATGTGAATCATTCAAAGGTTTATTCCTTAACTCTAGATTTGTTGGAACACATATTCTTGACCCAAATCATGCAATTCATTTTTCATTAACATTGATATATGATGATTTACTTTTTTATGATTTTTTCTACAATTTTCTGAATTCCCACATCATCATTTTTAACATCCTTTAATATTTCCAAATGATACAGTTGATAAATCATTTTTGTAAGGATTGATTATGATTCAATATTTTTGGTTCCCTTTTCTATCATAAAAAATTCATAGAAGATTAGATCCTTTTAAATTATCATCAATGATAGAATTTTTGGGTCCTTTCAACATAGAGCACTCGACTCATTGATTCCATTCCCAGGGTGGCAATAGATTGAGTAGTCATAATCATTTATTATATCTAACCATCTTCATTGTAACATGTTCAATAGTATTTGTGTGAATATATCAGGGAGACTTTTATGATCCATATATATTTCACACATTTCCCCAAAGAGATAAGGCTCCCACATTTTCAAAGCAATGATCACAACTGCAAACTTTTGATCTTGTGTGGAATGGTTTTGATCTTTTTTTCTCTACTCCCTTGAGGTATAAGCAATGAATTTGTCATTATTCATCAATATAAAGTCTAGGACCTTCTTCTAAGAACCAATAATGATTATGAAAATCTCCCCACTTGTGGGTACTATGATCCCATGGGTACTAATATGACACTTATTCATCTCCATGAAGCTTTCTTAACATTCATAAATCCATTAAAAATACTTCCTTCTAAATTATCTTTGTAATATGTATTTTAAATCATGATAAATTTATCAAAAATCAGTGATAATATCCATCTAACCCCAGGAGGCTACAGGTATCCATCAAAGGTTTTGTCATCGCCTTTCTCCCAATTTCTTAATCTTTTGGAAGGATCCGAAAATATCCCAACAATTGTGATGATATGTATTTATAATGATACTTCCATCAATGATAACTCATACTTTTTTTACTTTTCATAGAATGTATCTTTTCATATGGTCACTACTATAGTTCTTAGTTACAGGTCTTTGTCCCCCTTTGTTTGGAAGAATATTAGACTATAATCTATAAATACTTCAATTTTTTTAAGGTTATCACTAAAGATGATATTAATCATGTCCATGAAAATTGATGAAGAATTTGTGATTCTGAAAGGAATTACTATGAATCTATAGCATTCATAACTTTTAAAAAAATCATTCTTGGGGATATTCACTTTCTTCACCCATACATGGTAATATCCTGACTGGAGATCAATGTTGGAGAACAATTGTGCTTCACATTTCTAATTGAACAAGTCATAAATTAATGAAAATGATACTTTTTCTTTATCATGATGTTGTTGAGATCATAAAAATTAATGTGAAGGATTATTAACCCAACATTATTCATAACGAAGGTGACTGGTGCACCTAATTGTGAAGCATTTGGGAATATAAGACCTTCATCTCGAATATCCTACTATAGTTTCCATAGCTCCTAAAGCTCTTCAAAATCCATTTAATACCGAGTCTCAGATATTGGAAACACCCCAAGTATAAGATCAATGGGGAATTCAACATCCCTTCTAGGAGGAAGACCAAACAATTCCCCAAGAATCACATCAGTGAATTCCCTCTAAATATGCATATCATTGAAGATAGATTCTTCCTTAGACTTAGTCATATGATAATGTTATTCATGATCATAGGGAATTAATATTCATTCATGATATGACGTTGATATAGAAATTTCATTTTCCTCCTTGCACTGGAATAGAATTAGGGGATTGATTCACCATATGGAGAGTGGTTTTCCTATTACCACTATTATGTTGGATCTATATAGGGAAATCAAATACATAGCATGAATTGCCTCAAATTATACTTAGGTAAGTATTATGATGATCACTAGTATGTTCATTTAACAAATTGTGATTGGGTAGGAGTTATATTCATGGGATGCAATAATTTCTCTATTTTTTATTTTCACCGACATCACTTCTTCCATTATTTGAGGTGATGTTCGGATTGTTATAATAAACTTTTGGGATATAAAATAATATATAAAATTATAATCAAAAAGTATTTTCACTATTACTGAATGAACAAAAATCATACCAGTCACCACATAGTTGTTGAGATTTTCTTCAATGATAGTGATGAAAAAAACACCCCCTTATTACCTTGGATGTTAATGGTTGCCTCTGAAAAGCCTTTTTGTAAGGAACTGGTTCAAAATGTTTCATGGTTCATTGTAATTTTAGCAATGATGAATGAGTTGAGGATTGAATATAGTATTTTGTTCCTTGGTTTTAGTAGCGGGTTATTCATGTCTGCAATCGTTAGCTGGGTTCCCTTCTACCCCGCACCTAAAGAATATTCACGTCCCTTCAAGAATTTTATAGGGTTCTTTTTTCTGCAACTTTGGTATATGGGATGATATAATTACATAGAATCCTTGGATTTATTCATCATAATAATTTAATTAAATCCCAAATTCTACTTCTTATCCCTATGAAAACCCTGATATTTTCCGATCTATATCTCAACTTTGGGTGAAAATCAAACAATATCCTCATAGCAGTCAATGTCGTAGATCACTGGGCATTCTATAGGCTTGGTTTCTGCCCACAGAATAAGCGGCCATACTTGTATTTAGGGTTATAGATTATATTGGTGGGGTATCTTGAATGTTTGGTGATCTTTTCCCCCCACACCCTAATAGAGTCATCATTCTTTTTCTTGAGTGAATGGAAATCACTTTCCAAATTAAGAGATAGGGGTTGGGGAAAATATGAAACAAAAAACATTATCGGGAAATCCTTCCATCATATTGCCTCAATCTCTTCCTCAGGATTCATATTTTTATCAATGTCCACCATTTATCATATTTAGTATCCATATTTTAAGCATCCAGAAGAACCATATCTTATATATAAAAATTATGGATGGAGAATATCTTCTCAATAGTGTGGATCCATTGTTCTGTGAATGATGGATCAGATGATGCATTGAATGGTGGAGGACATTGTATCATAATGCTCTCAATTGAGAATTGTTGTTTATAGGGGGCAGACATTCTTCTTTACCAATGTTTATATTCAAAACTACAGTCATCTGAGGGAGTATCGTGAAAATGTTTTTGATTCTTGCTCCCATCTGATTAGTCACCTCATAGTAATAGTCATCAAATTGATCTTTTCATTAGTTTTTTGCCTTATTACTCGTATTACTTGTCATTGGATATAATAAAATGAAAATAATGGGTATGTGTTTTAAATTGTTAAACACATAAATGGGAATACAATGAAACAAATGGATAACTTATAAATTACATTTATTTTCTTATCTTATGAATTTATAGGCTTCAATATAAGTCATCCATGATATAATACCTAATGCATGGAAATTGTTTCATGATCCCTTAATAATAGTTCTACTATTCATATGAATTTACCAAAGCATATCCAACATGAGTCAATCCAAGAGTACAACCAAGCCCATTTTCGTACACCGGTTCCAATTTGATTCTTGATCAAAGCGGTGTTTTCATGTGTTACCCATAAACACATCTGGGATAGAGTCATCTCTACATGTTCATATCCAGAAATGGATTTATTTTTTTTATAAACCAATTATTCTATAATCAACAAAATTCAGGGATATTTTTTTATATTTATTCCTATCCCCATGTATTTCACTTGGATTTTCTTTTTATAAAACCCAAAATTACTAAAAATATCTTTTGACCAACTATAATAACCAAGATATTTCTTTCATTTTTAGAAATTATTTATTACAAAAAAATTTCACTTAATACAACCCAAAAATTCAAGAGGCCAACTATCATTGGGGATTAGGTAGAATACATGACACCTTAATACATAAAATAAACAATCTATATTGAAAACATCCTATACATGACCCCAACATTCCTTTGAACTTCTCTTTGAATGGGATAATCAAAGGAAATACATAAGAAGTGGGTGAGATATAAATCCCAATAAAGGATTAAATAATGCATAACATGGGAAAAATTACATGTTAAAAAATAGACAGATCAATAGAGTATAAGAGAAACATGAACATAAAGGAGATATATAGCATGACCATCATACCGCAGAAATATAGAAACAACTTAATACACTACCTCATTACCATAAATGAATCAGGTAAACCCCTATCCAAATATATTGGAAAAAAGACCTAAATTTTCTTAAATATACAATATCCCAATATGACATATCATGATACTAAACATTACCCATTTCATTGAAGTGCTATTTAATTATCGGTGTACCCATCACATTCATACCATTCGGATGTCTATGTGTGCCACATAGATCATAAAACATGGTATTCCTTTATTATTGTAATTTATTCCAAAATAAATGGGTCTGGAATATATACATTTAATTCTGAAATAAAAAGTTGTATGTAAATAATAGTGAACACCATTTATAGGTAATGGGCTCGGTAGTCACTACATGATGGTTTTTGAATGGATGATTATGGTGCAATTTCCGCAGCCTAACGATGTGACATTAAAATTTATAAAAATGTTTTATTACATAGAAATGGGTCTCTCATAATATATAAATTAATTTTAGAGTGTTGGGGCCATATAAATACATTTCCCAACAAGAGGAATTCAGAAAGGTACGGCATAAAATAAAAATGAAAATGGACGGAAGTGAAGAAATTGAATATCAATTAAAAAATTTCACAATTATATTGGGTGTACATGGGAGGATTCATGAGAGAGAGAGGTATATCATTATAAAAACAAAAATGGAAATATGGGGGAGGAGTGAAATAATACCACATAATTTGTTATTTAAAATTATATGGCTATAACAATAGAAGGAATCATGGTCAAAATTGAGAAAGGAAGGAACCCTTTCTTGGACGTGTGATCCCAATGGAATAATAGAGGCTTATTGGAAGATTAGGGCACCATGGGAGGACTCTAGTTAGTGGATATTAGAGTTAGGATGATCTTAATTTTGTTTTAGTTAATAGGAATGAGTTCTTTGGTGGTATTACATAATAATGTAGGATGAATTTTTAATTATTTATGTTATGGACACCACACACTAAAATATTCAAAAACACAAAGAAACCCTTGGTTTCAGGCCATCAGGTGTGTTAAAAATTATTTTATTAGGTAGAGGGACAATGATACTAAAATATTTCTCTTTCTTATTTGTAGGTGAGTCTCACTCTCAAGGAAATAAATTTAAAATCATAAAATATATTATACATTTTGGAGGATTCACTAACACCATATAAAATAATAAATGTATGTATAAAATAACATTATTTTAAAGTTAAAATATATTTTGGGTTGATGACATATTTTATGCTATTTTTTAAATTACAATTGTGTCATTATGATGACATAAAACACACTATATATGTTTATATTATTTAATTTTTTCCAAAAAAAATTACTCTCTCAGGTAATAATGAAGAAATAACCATTGGATATATTTTTCATCATGATTCCAAAAATAATAATCATTTTTTCGAAATAATTTTGATAAATATGTGAATTTTCACTTTTAAATTGAGAACAAACACTTATTGAAAATGAATGGGTTTTGATAAAAAAAATTTAACCATAATAATAATTAAATCCGACTTCCTGAAAAATTTATTCTCATTTTTTATTTTTTAAATTAATTTGATAAATATATTTTATTAAAATCCCTATTACATCTAAAATATTTTAATTCTGTCAGATAAATTCCTAGAAAAACACATTATGGTTTATCATATCAAAATATAACTCTTATCAAATTGATTACCTAATCATTTACTGATAATGAAATGATATAATGATCATTTAATGGAATTTTTTATAATATTATTAGTAAAAACCACAGTTTAATTTGATAATGTATATATTTCTGAAAAGAATCATTTGAAGCAAAAAAAATAAATATATCAAATTCATAAATTTTTATGAATGATAATGCTCATAAAGGAATTCATTGAGTCATAAATTTATTTATAGAAAAGGATTACACCATAAGTAAATGATACCTTGTTACATAACACCTTACAACACCCACATAAGACCTATGAGTAAGGTTTGCAATGTTGACATCCATTTTTGGTGGCTCAGATAACATATCTTTAGTGGTAATCACTATTAACATGAACTTATCTCATAGACAATTCCATTCAAGCTTAATGTGATGAAACTCGCCTTATACTTTTTCAAGATAGAAGACAAGTGATTCTACCACATTTCTTAGCCGTGAAAAATTGGATTTGTACGACTCGAGTATTCTAGATGAGGCCATCATATCATTTTTTTGGTCGAAAGGATTTGATAAAACATATATTTATATTAGTTTTCAGATGACTTTTAAATATATATATTATCAACATTAATTATAATTTACATTAATTTAAACCCAAAAATAATAGAAAAATTCATATATTTTCTATATTCACAACACATTACGTTAAGAGGGATTTTATTCATAAATGATATGGTCCTTACATTAATCCACTATAAATGATGTCAATTCACATTAAATTAAAAGTAAGTGTGTGGTAAGGGACGTTGCCTCAGTTTCCCACCAATAAGTAATATTATATTGTTCTTCAAATAATTACATTAATATAGTGTATATACTACCCCATTAAATGTTATTATCATGATACATTTATACCTCATCGTATTTTTAGTCTCAATAATAGTTATTTTATCAGAGGGGATTTGACAAGATAATTACTATGTGATGAAAGTTATTTTACAATCTTATGTTATTTTGTGACTAATTAAATTATATATAAACAATAATTTTTTTATCATATTTTATTAAACACTAAAATTATCGAAAATATAAATAACATTCTCTAATATATATTTTTATTTTCTAAACTGTAAACTATTTTAAAAATGGTGTTTATATTTACAATTACATGATTTACTGGGGAAACATTAATTAATATATATCGTTTACACAGTATGGTTATTTTATCATAAAACAATTGATTAATTCAATAAACCAATCTATATGTTCATAATTTATTGGACATGCTGTGATGAGTGGGGTCTAATATAATATCGCCCTTCGATGCATCAATAGGACTCATGATACAAATATGCATGAAAAATTAATTGTTATTATAGTTGAACTTTTAAAAAATATTGGGAAATTTATTAATGGTAGAGTTATCCTGATGAATAAGGTCATGGAATCCCATAACAAATAATTCCATTCATTAATAATTTAGTTATTATTATCAATGATATTTTTACAATAATATTATCTCTAGAACCATATCATTCAATGTTTATTGAATATATGGAATCTATTTTTTGTTATTCACCTATTCTTATTTATTATTCCTTGCCTTATAATGACATTCATGTTCTTAAATTGGGATGTGTTTTTATTTATTTTCAATTCCACATTGATTGTGGTTATTGATTAATAATATCATCGTCTATTCATAAACATTACCTTGAATTTGAGGTCACCCGTATTTTTTTATTCTACATGATATAAAAATGAAATCGTTGAATGAGTTTTAAATGATGTAGATTAACTTTATTTTTATATATTTTTATGTTTCAATTTTATTCTTAATGTAAAAAATTTATATCATGTATATATCATATTATCTAAAATGACTAAAATTACCAATATGTCACAATTTTACCATTCGTATTTATGCCAATGTAATAAATAGGACATTGGCTCAATGACACTAGAGTCAAGGTCATTACAATAAGTAGTAAAGGATGTATAATAGAAACATTATGAACTTGATTAATGAAAACATAGATTAGAGAACAGAAACCTATGATCAAATTTAATGATAGAAATTGAAGAACTTATATATGTTATTATAAAGAGTAGAAAATATCATTCCCTATAAATATATCCTTATCTTGAAACTACAATTTGAAATAGTTCTTGAACATAGTTACATAGGGGTAATTAATATGAAATGGGTGGATTGGGATTGACACAATCCTCACATAGTGTATAACAACCAGTTGTAATACAAACCTATTTTATACTCTTCATGGATATGATTTGGATAATTAATTTTTTTTGTATAAAACAATACAATGGATTTAAAAACAAAAAAAACCTATGAAGAAACTTAGATTAATAAATTTATATTTATAATTCAAAAATTTAATTTTATGTAATGGGTTACACCATATTTTTAATGATAATTTATGTTGTAAAATTTATATTTTTATGTGCTATTATAGTATTTTACCTTATCATGAAATGGATCATGTAAGGATGAAGCATATCGATACTCATGGCCAATATAAAGATTGAATAAATGAGGCTGAAAATAATAATCAGAAATGAATTGTAAATTTATGGAATTATTTGGTACTCTTAATTGGGTTACGAAAAATAACCATTCCCCTATGGAAAATACTATTTTTCAGTGAAATTATCTTATATTAGATTACTTTATTTGATAGAAACCCCCATCACATAGTGAGTAAAATAATCATGTGGAATCCTAACATTGTATAGGGTATTTGAGAAGATATTGATTGAATTTGGATGTATGGAATTGTAAATGGTTACAATAGTGATTTATTGTCTTAATGGAGATGCTAATCAATAGTGGTCAATGAAATAGAATACATCAAAGGAACGTAAAATTGAAAACATTTACTTCTAAACTTTTATGGAAATAATCATTAAAAAAAATTCCCTATTAGAAACAATTTTAGATAATGAGAAACATCCTTAGATTAAACAAAAGGAATGATGAATTTTTTATGGAGAATTAGGAGACCTATCCATTGTCATCTTGATGTTATATGAATTACATATAAGTCACATAGTTCATGGTTAACCATTTATTTTAAGTCATTAATGTTTTTCTCCCAATGGTGATCATCTCTAAATATATTTATTCATAAGATGAAATAGTTTAATGTGATATCGATATTAAGAAAAATTATACATGTATTATTCATTAAATGTTAATAAAACATACAAATAAGATGATATAAAAAATTAATAAAGGGAAGAAGGGAAATAATGATTTTCCCAAATGTTACAATTTTGGGAAAATCATATATGGGTACATAATTAAAGTAAATGGTATTTTTCTACATAGGTGTAGAGAAAGGAAACCATGATTGTAATTATTATAGAAATAAATAAATTTATAATGTGAAATTAGTCAACTATAAGGATATGAGTAACTAAAAAATTAATGACCCATTATTCGTGGTAATATAAATCATGAGAGGCTATTGGTTCAAGAACAATATTATTTTACTTACATAATCTACGTGGATTTATTAATGAGTATCAATATCTGTATCAATGGAATATGTTGTAAAAGTATTTTATTGATAATATTCTCAATGTAATAATAATCAATATTATGAAGATTATAAAAATGAAAAGTTTATTATCGTACATTAATGCATATGTTTAATATTACTAGGAAAAATAGTTAAGTGGAGTGCTCTTCATTTATGAAAATACATGATTTAATGAAATATAACCCCTAATATGTTTGTGATGTTGAGGAAATTATTTTGTGATAAATAGATGATTGTTATGGAAAATTTAAATTGGATATTACTAACTACCCTAGAAATGATTAATTTTTTTTGAAAAATTGGTTTATGCCACAATTGAATGAGTTTACAACATGTTTTCATTTAAATAATAGGAACATTAAACAATTTGTTTACAAAAGTAATAAAAAGGAATGACTGTTTTCAGTATGTTTTATAGTGAATTATGTGATTACCATGTTTCAAGATAATTACTGATGAAGGTATCAATATATTTGGTGTGTGATGATTAAGAGATAGATTAGGTTGTTTGGTGGATTAATGAAAAGATCATTTTTTAGATACACCGAACATATTTCTATTTTTTTTATTTTAAATATTTGGATGGTTCATAATATAAACCATTTAAGATGTGTTTTGTGTCAAACATTGAATAATGTATTAGAGATTAATGTAATATAACAAAATACATAGATTTACACATATTGGATAATATGTTATAACCATATTGGTTCTCAAAAATATTTAGAGCCACACTATAAGAATTTTTAATATTTTATAGATGACAATATATATTAAAAGTTAATTTCCATCCTCCATGAATAAAAAATAATTTGTGAATTTTAGTTAGAAGGAATAATCAATTAATGGGAAATATTTGACGTCATAACAAATGGATGAAATTTTGGCTATGAAATAAAAAAATATCAATTAGATATGTTGTAATACATTAATATAGTGTGAAATAATTACACAACTATTGAAAAAGTATCATGAATTGTTTCCCTATAATCACAATACTATATGATATTAAATACAATTTTCCTACCTATATTTTATTGAATTTTGTTCTTTAACATCCTTTTAACTATGTTCTCTATTACTCACCATCAGAATATGGATGTTATTTTTCTATTATAAGTCGAATTTTTACATCCCAACTATGTTATCCAATGTTGAAACCATGTTATATGTTATTCCATTTTACCTCTATAATTATATATCTATATTATTATGACGATATTTTCTAAATTTTTTAAACATTGTGGGTTTTAAAAAAGGTATTTTCAAATTTCAAAACATTTATTGATTAAATATGGATTAAATTACGAGTAAGATATTTATTTAAGGGGGTAGAGTGTAACAACTAGCTATTTTAAAATATGGAAATATTATTTTTTATAACATATTTTATGATATACTACGAATATAAAATAATATAATATCTAGAATCCTTATGATATATAATTTTTTAAATAAATTCAATATCATTAATATCTTGCAATGCATTGAGCACTGAGTTTAAATGTAATGAGTTACTTTATGAAAATATTATTATTTGAAATTTATATCAATAACCTATAATTTTCATTTTAATTTATGAATAAAAATTCAAAAATTATTAATTGTATGGTTAAATATTTATTAAAAATATAAATAAGAATTAATTAAAAGAAATCGATATTTTTTTTAAAACACTATCTTTTCAAAAACATTTTTAGTAGCTCTATTCACATAAACATTTAATTCATTTATCAAATTTATTATAATTTATTACGTAAAAATTTAATTTTTATAAATTATAATATAAAAATATTATGATGGGTTTTTTCTTTTATGAAAGAATTATTTTATTGATAAATAATGAAAATACTAAATTTTAAAAAAAAAATTAAAAGTTGATTAAATTATATGTAAAGATAAATTATATTTATAATATATTTTTAATTAAAATGTGTTAAATATTTTATTTATTAATATAATTCTTTCATTGGATACATTTTCTTTTTTTCTTTTTTTATTAGAACATTGAACATTTTTATCAGTTTTTCTATAAAAACCCACTTTCACGTCATGTATGTGTGGAAAATTTTATATTAAAATTTCCTTCTTCCATAAATATACTTTTTTAAAATTGATTTCATATTTTTAGTTTAAATAATTTATATTATATAATATGGCCATGTTATTTTTTTTGAAAAATTTATAATGAAAAATGTAAAAGTTATTTAATGAGTTTAAGGTAAATATAGATTTACCGAGTCATTGAACTAAATATATAACTGTAAAAAAATGACATAAAAACATTTATAAATTATATTTTACGGACATATTTAGACCCTATCATGTCTAGGGCTTGGTTATAATATTTTTCAGACACTTATGGCCAATGAGAAAAAAGGGTACCCCTTTTTCATTTCAAAAATTACTAGTGTTCCACTCACCTAACTTATAAATGACCACCCATCCCCTCACTTCCACTAACCATCACACCATTATGGTCAAACAATAACTACCCAAATAAAATACCATATTTCATAAAATAATACATGACTTCTTATTTTTAACACCATGAGATTTAGTGAAATATTGTTTTTAGATTTAATTTAAACATTTTTTTTATTTTTAATATCATGAAACCCTGATTATAGATTGTTTTATATGAAACTCTATGTTATGTATTAATTTCACACAACACAAAGTAATTTTTGAAAAAAAGAAACACATAGATTCAATTTTGTTATATTAAACAATATTTTTTCATGTGATAAACATAATGTAATTTTCCAACGATAGCTTGTGTTATAGGCAAGACATGTTTTTACCAAACCAGAATGTACTATTAATATTATTATCACAATATTATTATAGTTTTCATCTAGAAATTTTTATGAATGTTATAAATAATATTTAGTAAATTATAAAAATACTATTCAAACCTATATGTAAGAAGAATAATTTTGAGAACAATTAATTAGAAATACAAATAATACCCTTTTATAAATATATTATATCATATGCTATAAAATTATATTTATGAAATAAAACATATTTTAAAAAAAATAATATAATAATAATATATTTTTTAAATTATCTTCTTGATATATATATTTATTAAATCAATTATCATATGGTGATTTTTTTCCAATTTAATGAAATGTTTCATCTTTGGTTGAATAATTAAAAATACAGAAATTCATTTAAAAACTAAAATTTCATCTAAATTTCTTATATATTTTAATTATATATTAAATTTTTAAAAAAATAAATTTATATCATTTATACATATATTAATCCATTTTACTACATTTTTATCTATTTCACATTGAAATTTCATTTATGAATATTTCACAGTTTCTAACATCATCACTTTAAAAACTAGTTGATCTCTTCACATTTGTGGGATTAATTTTAAATTAATTTCATCCACTTATTTGTTTATAATTTTAAAAAAATATTTAATTTTTGTAATAATCATAATTTAAAATGTTTATTAATTTCAAATTAGTTTTTGATCCAATTTTTTTTCAATGTTTTTAAAATTAATTATAACTATTAAGGTAAAAATGAGTTTACTTTGTGATTAAACATTAGCATAAGGGTAAAAATAACCTATTAACATTTACATTAAACATTTAATTTCCATATATAGATCATATAATAAATTTTCTATAAAATGGACTATTATTGGAGGAGCATGATGTATGGGACACCTATCAATAGTGTTTATCTTTTTATATTTTCATGAATGACAGTTCCCCACTATAAATGGGACCCCCCCCAACAGTTCATAACACATATGAAGTCTGTATTTTCATCAAAAAGATAAAAACTAAACACTCAAATCCATAATTTTATCATAGAATCCTAAACTTGGGAATATTTTAATCCTTTTTAGTCCTTCAGTGCTAACAAAACAAAATTACCTAAAGAAGAGACAACAACCTTCAAAAAAAAACTTTTATTTTATTTCTTTGTCCACAACCTAAATTATTATTATTCCTTTCACATATAATATAATATTATTCTAAATTTAATAAGATGAGTTTTGAATAAGGTTTTTACATAAAATTGCATACGCTTAAATCAAATGGGATATAGAATCAGTTTTTGTGTGTACGATAGACTACTACCTCACAGACCGAAGTCATTAGTTATTTAATTACCAACATTCACATATGGGAAAAATTATGTAATTAAAATTTTTATAGGATATATATTAAATTTTTTATTTATTTATTCTTATGGTATTTTTATATTAAACATACTCTCATGCTTTTCATCTTTTAGGAATACAATAACTTCATTTGTTGTTTCCTGGACTAACCCCTCCTCAAAGTGATGTGATTCGTGCACACAATACATGAATTCATTAATTTGAGGATTAGTAAATTATTATGATATATATAAAATACTAATTATTCATTAATGATAATATATATATTTCATTTACTTTCCCTCATTCAATATGATATGAGTAAATAAATATTATTCATGCATAGACATGGCCAACTTTATACTTGAATGGTGTATTCCATTCAATCCATCAATATTTTATATGTTGTTATAAGAACATATATCATTAATATATATGATATTTACATCAATTTTATATTCTATAAATATTTTTATCCTATAATACATTAGGGGATCAGGAATAAAAAGTATAACGTATACAATAAAAAAATCAATCCTTACTAGAAATGCAACATTAACACAAATAGTTAATAAAAAGTTATTATAATGTAAATATAAAAACATATATTTAATTATATAGAATTATATGTTTCATATATATATTTATAATAATATTATATTTATTATACATGAGTATTTAATGTGTATGAATAATTTCATGAATTAAGGTAATGGTTTTCACATATCACATTTATTTCTATGAGATATAGGCAATATTCACAAATAATTATTATGTGTCGTGTATATAAATTAATATTTCGTGTTATATCAGGAATGTAATTTATATAATGATATTTAATGCTCAAATTTTGTTATTCCTTCAAGGATATCAGGATTCAAACATTTCTCAGGCAGTAATGGGATTTCAATGTCACATTTATACCTACGAGACTTATGCCTTTTTTTCCACTTGTATTTTGTGGTGAATATACATCCTCTTGACATGTTATATCAAAAATATAATTATTTTATTGATTTTTTAGGATTATCTTAGTGGTATTATTTCATGGGGATTTTGATTCAATATTACTATGGTGGTAACAATTTATTACTAAAATTTCATCATTTTTTGAGATTATTTGTCATTGTACTTCCATTTATGAATTTTTATGATCCATATATCACAAAATCATGTGATTATTCATCTCCTAATATAATTCTCTCTGTACTCATTTAATGGTATCATTTTTTACTCTTTGTAACATAAGATAAATATGAATTTTTTTTATAAAATAATACATTATCTCACACATCTATAAAAAATATATAATCTTTCTGAAAAATATTTTCTAAAAAATGATTCCAAAAAATACTATAATTTTTTCCAATTAATATTGAATTACATTTTTACCCATGTCCCACCATCCAAAAAAATGGTTTTTAAAAAGTTAACTTATTTTCTGATTGATAAAATTTTCATAAAAGATTATATAGTAGAAGGAATTTTGGAATATCAAAATATATCATCAAACATGAGCATTATGTAAATAAACCATATTTTATATGATCTCAATTTTATTTTCAAATATTAAAAATTTTAAAAAATATTCATTTGTTTAAAAATTGTTTTAATTTATATTCATATCATTCATAATATATTTTAAAATCATATATTCAAATAAAATTGTTTAATGATTTAAAGGCTTCTTTAATATGTCTTAAATATTGATTTCCCCGCAAATGGTTTTAAAAAATTTAGAAATTAAATTTTTTCCAAGATTAATGGATATATTCCTAGAAAACCATTAAATGTTTATAAATTTTACATTATATGCATTTAATGTTATTTTCAAAGGAAAATATTTTGATATTTTATTATGTATTATATTTTTTTATCAAAAAATGATAATTCCCATATGAAATAATCGAACTAATTATTCAAAATATTACTTCAGTAGTGATGAAAAATTGTGATATTGTTTATGCAATATCAGGGGTAAAATCCTAAGACACCATTATTATAATCTCTAGGAGTGGTTTATGATTATGATAAAAGTTTTCATACAGAATCCGTTTGTATTTGACATGTTATACGATGATAAAATTATTATGAGGTTCACCTAAATTCTTAGGATATTATATGATTCATTGATTTTTAATCGTTTGTCATTTCAACATATTATGATTTATTTATGTGTCAACAATACCCTTTTAACTTCATGTATTATGATATAATGAATGGTCATGATCATTAGGATCACATAAGTATGATTTCATTATATTATGGGTGGGTCCTATATCACTCTACAATTAATTGGGTTACAAAGGATGACTCATGAGAAAATATTCTTTTCATGAACCTAATTACATGTTATAAATTTTATTAATGAATCTTATTACATGATAAAAATGTTATGTGTACACCAGATTATAAGTTTAAAATTTTATATGTGGACTATTATAAATGTCCGTACGTTTTTTCATGAATTCATATATATGTTCACAATGTTATGAGTATAATTCTTTACATGTTAATAATTTTATACATATACCAAGTTTCATATCCATATGTTTTTGGATGAAGTTGGTCACATTTTTACAATAGTGTGTGTGAACCCATTTACATGTTAACATTTTCATCTAGGGTACTAGTTTCATGTCCATATGTTTATTTTATAACTTGATTACATGTTCAAAATGATAATATTAAACCTAATTACATTTTCAAAATTTTATATGTGAACCTGAATACATGTTTTCAATATTTATAATTTACTAGGTTTCATGTCAATAACTGTATGTGAGTACCAGATTACATTTTCACAATGTTCTGTAGGAACCTTATTACATTTTCACAATGTTATAAATTGACTTGTATTCTTGTCTATATGTTTATATATTAATATGATTACATGTTATAAATGTAATGTGTGAATCATATTTGGTGTTCCAAATATTATACCATAACATGGTTTCATGTCAATAATTTTTTATAAGGGCATGATTTCATGTCCATTACATGATGTGTTAAACAATTTCTATTTACACATATCTACAATTATATAAGTCAATGTGTATACAAAAATTCTAAATAATATTCCATTGTTATGATCTCATAAATCACATTCTATGATTTACTTATATTCTATGTCATGTGAACTACTGATATTTATTCCATGATTCATGTTTATATGAATTTTTATGTAGGGTATAATCTTATAATGTCATGTTGAAGTTGTCATTCCATTTTATTCATGTTATGCATAGATATATCGTATAGTTGCCCTTACTGAGAATCTAATCTCACTATTTCATCTGATTACCTACCACAGTTTATGAATATTATTTTAATATAGAATTAAAAATTGGTTATTTTTTGGGGAAAATTGAATATCATTCTCAAAGTTGGAATATTTTGTTTTATGATTCCAAATACCCTAAACTGTGACATTCCTCAAGTGTGTACTTTTTTAATTATCTAAATATTCTCTTAAAATAATTTTATAACCTTGAATGTTATATATGTGTATATACAGTTTTTATCAAAGTAATGGTTTTGTAAACCATTATATATAAGAATGAAATACATTACTATGATGACTAGGTATATTTATAAGGATATGACATGATTTTTATCTAACTTTAAGATGAAGTTGTCATATATTTTAAAGTAGTTTTCATGATTAATGAATCATATATGAAATTTTCCATGACTACGTGGTGTCTTCTTTGATATGTGTTTTCTAGTCCACATTGAGAAATAGAAGTAATAGGGTTATCATTGATTGATTCTGGTGTTGAATGTGTGTTTATTATAAAAAGCAGTTTACTAATTGGAAATCTAATGTAATTAATCTAGATGTTTGTACATGTATTGGTTATACTTGTGAATATAAAGAGACCAAATTCATCATGTGAAAATTATGGGATGTTCAAACAATATTGTTTACATTAAAAATATTAATAATGAATAGGTGGAGGACTATAAACCATAAGGAATGAAATATAATTTGTATCAAATATATCCAGTATTAAGGAATAATATGATGATGCATGAAAAAATGTTTAGGAATAAATTTGGATGATTTGAGTATATATATTTTTGATGTTAAGTGTTATATTATAAAAATCATGAAATATATATTAATTATTTGTGTATGTTTATCTTTATGAATTTAAAATGATATTTTGATTTTTTATGACTAATAATAATTAATTAATGGAAATATGATATTTTGATTTAGGGATGGTATCTCTTAATTTGTTTCTGAGGTTGAATTTTTTTTGCCTTTGATAACAATATGATTGATATGGATACTGTAAATTGGATAGATCTGATAGCCATGGAACTGATTATTTAATCTCTAAAAAAGTGGCCTATGTTATCTTCTATGATGATTATGGGGTTTTTAAGGAAACTTTCCAATCATATTTGGAGTTGGATAAAATGAATTTTTTCAATAAATATTTATGTTAATTTAATTTATTACCTTGTTTTAATATAATTCATAATGAATGGATTATAAATTCTGGTATGTGAAAACCAAGATCTATATTATGATAAATGGTGGATCAATGTTAAGTTTATTTTAAATATAAATAAGTTACCTTCTTTATATATTTTTTTATTTTTATCTTTTAGAATGATTACATGGTTACAAATTTATGGAATGGGTCATATTTATATTTTTATTTGGTTTTAGATATTACTGTGTCATAGCACCATGTGATGATTTATGAATATTTGATAACCCATTGTAACCATTTTTATATAATGGTAACTTTTTATTGATGGAATGAATTTTCATTATCTTGATCTATTAGTGCTTCATGAATGAAAAATTCACCTTCATTTCCTAGAGTAAGTGAGGAAGTGGATATCAACCAGGAACATCCAATGGGTAAGATTGTGCATATGAATATGAATGTGATCCTATAAGTATAAATTGTTATGTTTTAAGATAGTAAAATAATTTCTCAACTATTTTAAAAGTATATTGGAAAATATTTATCCACATACATTCATTTCTATTGAAGAGATCATCCTATAAAGATTCATGAAAATATAATTTTGATGACATTAACAATGCATTAATCAATTACATTCTTCTGATTAATGATCATTACCACCATTAAATAATATTTATATTATTCTACCAGGCCAAATTTTCACATATCACATATATTATCCTACATGGTAATTTTGTTATATGTAACTTTGGGAAATAATTAGGGTTCAAACATTCCCCTTTGAAAGTGGGTTTTATAAATAATTTTTATTATGTTGGATTGAATTAAAGGAAATTTTTAATTAAACTGTTGATAACTGAGATTAATTTAAAGCGAGATAATAATTTTATGGGGGAAGTAGAATCTAAATATCGGGTATTTTATGAAATATTTTTTCTTTCTAATTTAATCCTGTCAATATTTTACATTTCTCACAACATTAAATATTATTAGTGTTATATGAAATATCTATTTGTTTTGGTGATTCTGAAGTGCATTGTGTTGCATTTGTTGTCAATGAGGCATGAAGTTGTCTTGGAATGAATGGATGTCAAGGAGTCAAGATGTGAATGTCAAAGGTTGTGATGGTGATGGTGATGAAGGAGAATGGCCATGGTACTATGTGGCATAGGAGATTATGGTTGAAACATTCTCCATGTAACATCTGACGATTGCTGAGCTGCTCTTTAAGATCATAGAACTTGTATCTTGATGATACAAAGTCACAACAATATTAAAAGACCATGCATTGTAGTGACAATGCATGAGGAGTTAGAAGATGATCCATCCACAAGTTCTAAGTGGATGAAGTGGATTAATGAAGTCCATGCACTATCACTTAGTGCATGTGAATCAGAAGATGTTCCAATTGATCTCTGATTAGATCAATGAAGATTATTGAAGAAATATTAGATTCAAGAGATTCAGTTGAAGAATTCCCTCCTAAGTATTGAACACATATGGAAGAGGAGATGAAGAATATTAAGAAGAAATCGTTTGAAATTCCATTCCTAAGTGATGAATACATGTTGAAGATAATGGAGGAATTTCAAATGAAGAAGAAGAAAGGAAGAAGGAAAGGTGAAGAAGAATGGCTTGGAGTGGCACGTGGCATGTTACACTTGGTCACTTTGTTTAACAAAGGACTTAGTGTTTTTGTTGCAAAAAATAGGCCACCAAGGAGGCCATCCGAGGGTCATCACCCAAGGCACATGTGGGACTCAAGGTCACCACGCCCATGGAGAACCCTCAAGGCCAGGGCAGCAACCTTGAGGCAGGGGGCGCACCCAAGGACACCGCATGGGCGCCTGGGGAACGCCCGGAGGAGCGCAGAGGGGCCGTGTATAAGCCCCCGGAGGGCACGCGGTGGTGAAACCCGCGCACCCGGAGAGCATAGTGGGCGCTAGGAGCGCGCCCGCAGGAGCAAGAGTGGGCGCAGAGCGCGCCCGCAGGGAGAACACGGTGCGGGGCGGCACCGTGGAGGGGGAAGTTCAACTGGGCGGCTGGGGGGAGCGCCTGGTTGATAAGCCGCGGAAAATTCGGCCGCCGTTTCGATGTGGGACGCGGGATTTTCCCGCGGAAGAGATCCTGGCCATCCGAGCCATCGCGCCCTTGATCTGCGCCGCGCGATCCATCCGCGGCGCCGCGATCTAATCCAGGCCGTTGAAGATCTGATCCGACGGCCCCGACCTCGTCCTCTTCCCCGAGCTCGGCAGAGGCCTCCCCGCGCATTCCCGCGAGCTCCGCTCGAACCAGAGGCAACCTGAAGATGGTTTTCGAGTTCCCGGCCACCTCTGAAGGATCTAAGACCTCCATTGAGCTCGTCTCTCCACACCGAACACGTCCATGCATAAAAAAATGGTGTGCATGCAATGTATGGACAATTTCGAATGAGGCCGAGGCAAACGGAGTTGCCGAGGCATCGGGGTATTCGTGTTTTTCATGGGATGAGCCTAAACCGAAGGCCATGCATGCGTTATAAGTCGCATGCACGTAGAGGAACAAAAAATAAATAAGCCCGCGTCAAACCGATAATAAATATCAAGATTTGGAAATATCTTTGATGATCCGAAGATCTTGGGATTTTGAGTTGAATCACGTGGATAGAACCGCCTCTCCTCTGCCTATATAAATGAGGCCTAGCCCTCGAGAAGAGGCTGCTGATGTGCTGAATTTTTGAAGACCCGTGAGTGCTCTGCCTCGCGAAGAGTTTGAAGCCCCGTGCAAGTATCTTGCGCGGCTGAGTTCCTTTTGCGCACTCCTTGCACGAAAAAAGAAGAGGTGAAGTCCCCTGCGCGCTAATCTTTGCGCAGCAGGAAGTACTCAGGGCCGCCGCTTCCTTGCGCACGCCCGAGGTTGTCACCCTCTCTGTTCGCGAATTTGCGCGACAGGAGGAAGAGCCCGCGGTGTTGCACCTGCGCGCCCGCGGCTGGTTGCACTTGTGCGCCCCTTGGCCAGTGCAACTTGCGCGCCTTGTGCTCCAAGAACTTGCGCGATGCCTTGCATCCAAGGCTTTGCACGGCTGCCCCTTGCACCTTGACACCTTGTGGGACAGTTTGTGTGCAAGTGGGTGAAGTGAAGACCACCACATCCCTAGTGTGTGTGTGCCAAGTGAGGAGAAGGCCCTACGGGCAGTAGCTTGTGCAAAGAGGGAGAACCCGAGGCCCTAGTGCCTTGTGTGCAAAGTGAACAAGGAAAGGCCGTTGCCCTAGCATATGCATAAGGAGAAGGACATATTCGGGTGTGTGTGCATTTGAAAAGAAGGACGAGACCTAAGTTTTGGTGTGTATGCAAATGGATGAACACACTTGGCAGTGTGTGTGCTAAGTGAAAACAAGTGAAGGCCAAGCCCAAGTGTGTGCAAAATGAAGAACAAGTTGTGTGTGCACCAAGTGAAGACCACACATGTTGTGTGTGTGAAAAGTGGAGAATATTGTGTATGCAACTTGAAGAACATACCTTGAGTGTGTGTGTGCAAACAAGAGGAAGAAGGCCGAACCTAGGTGTGCACTAAAAGTGAACACACTTAGAAGAAGTTGAAAGATGACCCTCACACTAAAGTACAACACACTTGTGAGTGTGTCAAAAAAAGAACAAAGTGTGAAGCAGGAAGAAGGTGTGTGTGCTAAATGTATTTACACCCATTGTGGGTTTACTGCACCTAGAAGAAGAGAAAGGGAGTACATGCATTCATGCATGCACATGCACATGTGAACAAAGCCAAACCAGATTGTGTGCATTTTGAGTTGACCAAGACAGAGGATCTTGAAGAATTAAAAAGGCCATGCTATCCATGCATGAGGATGAAGAGCTGCCATGCACTCAGTGCATGAAGTTGAAGTGAGTTGAGACTGGACCAGACCGAAGATAAAGATAGCAGTTGTCTGAGCATTCAGTAGTTGAAGAGAGAAGCCAGGTCATCCTGAAGAAGGAGATAAAGCCTGAGCTAGACGAGAAGCCCTGATCAACCATAAGTGATCAGAAGAGAAGAGCAAGGCCAGCAGCCTTTATCCCAGGCTGCTGAAGATACTTGAAGAGCTGAACAAGAAGAAGAGCTACTCGTGTGACTCGAGCAGCCAGGAGAAGATCCCTGTGAGACTCAGGGAGAAGAAGTCTTCAGTGGGATTCTGGAGCAGGCCAGTGGGACTCTGGTAACACTGTGGGACGCAGTATAAAGACCCTCCTGTGGGACTCAGGAGAGATACAGTGGGAATCTGTATCGACCATTGTAATTCTAACAAGTTATAATGGGAGAATCCATGCTGGGAGAGCATGGCAAGGATGTAGGCCTTTGGTGCCGAACCTTGTAAATCCTTGTGTCCTGTGCCTTTTCATTACTGCATCATTCGGGAAAGGTTGAGAGATACAAGAAGAGTGGATCGAGGCTTTAACCAGCCATAGAGGTTTAATTGATAAAGAATCAATTAGTAAAAACTTTTAAGGGATCACTGATTCACCCCCTCCCCCTCTCAGTGATTCACACTGATCTGGGCACTTCAATTGGTATCAATGGGAGGTTCCCTCTAAAAGATCCAAGAGAGTCTTTATGGAGTGCAGATTTGAGGAAATGAGTGACCAGCCTCAAATGGAGATATCTGCCAAGACTCAGAAAAATAGAAAGAAGAAACAGGCAAAGAAGATGAGGAAGAAGGTTGTTGCAATCAGAGAAACTCCTTCTATGGAAAGAAATGTGAATGTCACATCAGATGACAATTCCTTTTTTCATTCTTCTGATGAAGCCTGCTCTAGCTGTGATGAAGATGGAAGAAACAATGATCTTCTAAATGCAATCAAATATCTTCAGAAGAGAGTCCCCAAGGAAGTTGCAATGTGTATAGCTACAGGCCTCCTTGATCTTCAAGAAGAAAAATTACAGCTAGAAGATGAAGCCAATTCTTTGGAAGTCCAATTGGCTAAAACGGTTGGCATAACCAACACTCTCAGAAGGCTGGGGAATGCCAAAGATGAAACTGTTTCCCTTTGCAATGAAAGATATGAAGATACCTGCGAAGAATTGCAAAGGAGCTCTTCTGAGAAAGAAATATTTTTGATAATGATCGAAGATGTTTTCCATGCACTGGAAAAGAGACACAGAGTTTCAATGGTTGTCAAAGATGCTCAACTTGAAGACAAAGAAAAAAGGGTGAAGGAGCTTGACAATTCATTGCAAGAAATGAAGAAGGTGCATGAAGACCAGATGAAGCAGCTGAATGAATATTGGGAAGGAAAGCTAAGAATTGTTGAAGATGAGAAGAACTCACTTAACATGAAATGCTTAGAACTAGAGGTGATATTGAAAAATCAGCAATCACCCAAAGCCAAAACCTCCCAGTCAGCTGGTAGAAGAAATGTTGCCACTCAAGTGAGCATTGAGCAGGATGATTCTAAGAGAAAGACATCCTCTAATAAAAGTGCAACATCTTCTAGAAAGAAGGTACCATCCGTACCATCTTGTACTGATGCTTCTAATTGTGTTTCCACAAAAAGTGCAGGTTGGAAGGATAATTCCAAACAAATATGGATGAAGACAGTAAAGAAGCAGAGCTCTCATGAAACAGCACAACAGGTCAAGAAAAGTACCCTACAATCAGAAGGACTGAAGAGGTCAAGATTCGTGGGTCAATGTTGGTGTTGTAACAAGTATGGGCATTGTGCAAAGGATTGTTGGTACAATCCACTGAATGCCAAAGTACAGAGGAAGCCCATGCCGAGGGGGAGCAATCCAGAAGGAAATAAGCAACATCCACAGGTCCAGAGACATCTGTTTACTGCAAATAGATTTGGATTACTTGACAACATCTGGGATGGTTGCAAAAGTGGTCAAAAAGATACATGTAAGTCTCCAACTGTTTCCAGAGCTCAAAAGAAGAAAAGATCACAGAACCTGGCTCAAAAAGATTCATTGGGAAGCAAGAAGAAAGTAGAAAATGCTCCCAAGAAGTGCTTGAGAAATAAAGAGAAGTCCTTGGAGTCTGAGTCCAAGAAGGGTGATGCATCCAGTAGGACCACCAAGAAAACATGCTTCTACTGTGGAAAGAAAGGACACATCATGGACCTTTGTAAAGAAGCCATGAAACTAAATAGAAGCAGACTGAACTCCAAAAGACAATCAATCCAGAAGAAGAAGGGATTGATTGAAAATAAGTTGCCTAAGAGAGGTAGCTTAGCAGCATCCAAAGAACCATGTGGAACTTCCAAAACTGAGGCCACTCTTCCAAAGGATTTACTAGTCATATGTCCAAATCAGTTGCAACTTGCCAAAGATCTACAAAGAGCTGAAGAGGAAGTACTGGAAATTTCTAAAGCAAAAGAGAAGAAGAAGATTTCACATGAAGATGTGTTGAGATCCACACCAGCACAATCATCACTGAAGATCAAATGTGCAAGTGTGAAGACTGGTGAAAATGGGACATCTCGGTTGAGAGAATCTTCTCAACCTTGTTGTTCACATTGATGAACCAAGGAGGTTCCATCTTATTCCCTTATACTCTTGGTATATACATGTGCTAACATTGCAGGGAATTGAAGATGATGATCATTCTCATCTGGAGGATGGTTTGGACATAATGGAGTGCACCCCTTGAGGGGGAGCAAATCTGAAGAAGATGATGTTCTCAGATTAATATCATCTTGAGAAAAGTGAAGGTATTCCAATCATACTTTCATCCCTTGTTTCTTAATTGTATTCATCATGAAAATTAAGGGGGAGTATTGATTGAAGACAAATGGTTGAAAGGGGGAGCTTTATCTTTGCACCTGAACTTTCTAATGAGTTTTGTGAAGTTGTGCAGGATTTAGCAAATTCATTGTTATATCTGAAAAATTTCAAACCCCTAAGCATGATCTCACATGTGTAGAGAATGTTGGACAACATTGAGTACCTTGGTTACATCACTCTTGTTTTCTACACCGGGTTAGCCCAAGTAGACTTAGAGTTGATTTACTAAAGGTTCTTTGCTAAAGAGAACATGTGACATCATCCCTCTCTTAGTGATTTTCAAGAAGATGCTATTCAAAGGGAGGAAGATATTATTGAAAGTGAACCACACCACACCTTTGCATTTGATTTCCAATAAGGGGGAGAAAATATTGGCACACATACTGACCCATTCATATGTGCTGAAGGAGTGTATTGACAACAAATACAAAGGGGGAGATTGAAGTGCATTGTGTTGCATTTGTTGTCAATGAGGCATGAAGTTGTCTTGGAATGAATGGATGTCAAGGAGTCAAGATGTGAATGTCAAAGGATGTGATGGTGATGGTGATGAAGGAGAATGGCCATGGTACTAAGTGGCATAGGAGATTATGGTTGAAACATTCTCCATGTAACATCTGACGATTGTTGAGCTGCTCTTTAAGATCATAGAACTTGTATCTTGATGATACAAAGTCACAACAATATTAGAAGACCATGCATTGTAGTGACAATGCATGAGGAGTTAGAAGATGATCCATCCACAAGTTCTAAGTGGATGAAGTGGATTAATGAAGTCCATGCACTATCACATAGTGCATGTGAATCAGAAGATGTTCCAATTGATCTCTGATTAGATCAATGAAGATTATTGAAGAAATATTAGATTCAAGAGATTCAGTTGAAGAAGTCCCTCCTAAGTATTGAACACATATGGAAGAGGAGATGAAGAAGATTAAGAAGAAATCGTTTGAAATTCCATTCCTAAGTGATGAATACATGTTGAAGATAATGGAGGAATTTCAAATGAAGAAGAAGAAAGAAAGAAGGAAAGGGGAAGAAGAATGGCTTGGAGTGGCACTTGGCATGTTACACTTGGTCACTTTGTTTAACAAAGGACTTAGTGTTTTTGTTGCAAAAAATAGGCCACCAAGGAGGCCAGCCGAGGGTCATCACCCAAGGCACATGTGGGACTCAAGGTCACCACGCCCATGGGGAACCCTCAAGGCCAGGGCAGCAACCTTGAGGCAGGGGGCGCACCCAAGGACACCGCATGGGCGCCTGGGGCACGCCCGGAGGAGCGCAGATGGGCCGTGTATAAGCCCCCGGAGGGCACGTGGTGGTGAAACCCACGCACCCGGAGAGCATAGTGGGCGCTAGGAGCGCGCCCGCAGGAGCAAGAGTGGGCGCAGAGCGCGCCCGCAGGGAGAACACGGTGCGGGGCGGCACCGTGGAGGGGGAAGTTCAACTGGGCGGCTGGGGGGAGCGCCTGGTTGATAAGCCGCGGAAAATTCGGCCGCCGTTTCGATGTGGGACGCGGGATTTTCCCGCGGAAGAGATCCTGGCCGTCCGAGCCATCGCACGCTTGATCTGCGCCGCACGATCCATCCGCGGCGCCGCGATCTAATCCAGGCCGTTGAAGATCTGATCCGACGGCCCCGGCCTCGTCCTCTTCCCCGAGCTCGGCAGAGGCCTCCCCGCGCATTCCCGCGAGCTCTGCTCGAACCAGAGGCAACCTGAAGATGGTTTTCGAGTTCCCGACCACCTCTGAAGGATCTAAGACCTCCATTGAGCTCGTCTCTCCACACCGAACACGGCCATGCATAAAAAAATTGTGTGCATGCAATGTATGGAGAATTTCGAATGAGGCCGAGGCAAACGGAGTTGCCGAGGCATCGGGGTATTCGTGTTTTGCATGGGATGAGCCTAAACCAAAGGCCGTGCATGCGTTATAAGTCGCATGCATGTAGAGGAACAAAAAATAAATAAGCCCGCGTCAAACCGAGAATAAATATCAAGATTTGGAAATATCATTGATGATCCAAAGATCTCGGGATTTTGAGTTGAATCACGTGGATAGAACTGCCTCTCCTCTGCCTATATAAATGAGGCCTAGCCCTCGATAAGAGGCTGGTGATGTGCTGAATTTTTTAAGACCCGTGAGTGCTATGCCTCGCGAAGAGTTTGAAGCCCCGTGCAAGTATCTTGCGCGGCTGAGTTCCTTTTGCGCAATCCTTGCGCGAAAGAAGAAGAGGTGAAGTCCCCTGTGGGCTAATCTTTGCGCAGCAGGAAGTACTCAGGGCCGCCTCTTCCTTGCGCGCGCCCGAGGTTGTCACCCTCTCTGTTCGCGAATTTGCGCGACAGGAGGAAGAGCCCGCGGTGTTGCACCTGCGCGCCCGCGGCTGGTTGCACTTGTGCGCCCCTTGGCCAGTGCAACTTGCGCGCCTTGTGCTCCAAGCACTTGCGCGATGCCTTGCATCGGAGGCTTTGCACGGCTGCCCCTTTCACCTTGACACCTTGTGGGACAGTGTGTGTGCAAGTGGGTGAAGTGAAGACCACCACATCCCTAGTGTGTGTGTGCAAATTGAGGAGAAGGCCCTACGGGAAGTAGCTTGTGCAAAGAGGGAGAACCCGAGGCCCTAGTGCCTTGTGTGCAAAGTGAACAAGGAAAGGCCGTGGCCCTAGCATATGCATAAGGAGAAGGACATATTCGGGTGTGTGTGCATTTGAAAAGAAGGCCGAGACCTATGTTTTGGTGTGTATGCAAATGGATGAACACACTTGGTAGTGTGTGTGCTAAGTGAAAACAAGTGAAGGCCAAGCCCAAGTGTGTGAAAAACGAAGAACAAGTTGTGTGTGCACCAAGTGAAGACCACACATGTTGTGTGTGTGAAAAGTGGAGAACCTTGTGTATGCAAATTGAAGAACATACCTTGAGTGTGTGTGTGCAAACAAGAGGAAGAAGGCCGAACCTAGGTGTGCACGAAAAGTGAACACACTTAGAAGAAGTTGAAAGACGACCCTCACACTAAAGTACAACACACTTGTGAGTGTGTAAACAAAAAGAACAAAGTGTGAAGCAGGAAGAAGGTGTGTGTGCTAAAAGTATTTACACCCATTGTGGGTTTACTGCACCTAGAAGAAGAGCAAGGGAGTACATGCATTCATGCATGCACATGCACACGTGAACAAAGCCATACCAGATTGTGTGCATTTTGAGTTGACCAAGACAGAGGATCTTGAAGAATTAAGAAGGCCATGCTATCAGTGCATGAGGATGAAGAGCTGCCATGCACTCAGTGCATGAAGTTGAAGTGAGTTGAGACTGGACCAGACCGAAGATAAAGATAGCAGTTGTCTGAGCATTCAGTAGTTGAAGAGAGAATCCAGGTCATCCTGAAGAAGGAGATAAAGCCTGAGCTAGACGAGAAGCCATGATCAACCATAAGTGATCAGAAGAGAAGAGCAAGGCCAGCAGCCTTTATCCCAGGCTGCTGAAGATACTTGAAGAGCTGAACAAGAAGAAGAGCTACTCGTGTGACTCGAGCAGCCAGGAGAAGATCCCTGTGAGACTCAGGGAGAAGAAGTCTTCAGTGGGATTCTGGAGCAGGCCAGTGGGACTCTGGTAACACTGTGGGACGCAGTATAAAGACCCTCCTGTGGGACTCAGGAGAGATACAGTGGGACTCTGTATTGACCATTGTAATTCTAACAAGTTATAATGGGAGAATCCATGCTGGGAGAGCATGGCAAGGATGTAGGCCTTTGGTGCCGAACCTTGTAAATCCTTGTGTCCTGTGCCTTTTCATTACTGCATCATTCGGGAAAGGTTGAGAGATACAAGAAGAGTGGATCGAGGCTTTAACCAGCCATAGAGGTTTAATTGATAAAGAATCAATTAGTAAAAACTTTTAAGGGATCACTGATTCACCCCCTCCCCCTCTCAGTGATTCACACTGATCTGGGCACTTCAGATTCAGTCAACAACATTTCGTTTTATTGATAAACACAACCCTTATATTAGTTTTCAACACATGAAACACTATTTGATTCTTGTTTTATTCATAATTATATGTTTATTCGATAGATTTCATTACATATAAGTCAAAGTATTATCAATCTAAAACAAAATTTTAATAATATTATTAAAAATTAATAATAATTTCTACCATGCTATTGGAATGGATATTATGAATAATAGTAATAAATTAATGAATATGTGGGTTAGAAATGTATGTAATATGAATAATTTAGGGGATAATTAATTAGAAATGAAAATAAAAACCTTTTGAAAATTTAGTAAATCTTTTTCCAGAAAATAAAATTTATCCTATCAAATATAAGTTACAACCAAAAATTAATGAAACCATTTTTTAATTATATTATATATATATATATATTATTTAACAAAATATTTATCAATCATCTTATTTTTTTGAAGTGATAAGAAATAAACATGTTTATAAAAAAGTATATATTATTCTAAAAGGTATTTTACCATGTTTTGGGGTGTAAATACTTTAAAAATAATTTCTTCCAGGTTTATATATTCTTTTTGAGTAAATAATATTAAATTTAAAAATATTAAATTCAAAATTATCATTTGGTAATATATTTTTTATTTTTCTAAGAAGATTAATTTTTTGGTGAATGGGGAAAAATATAGACTTTTAAATGAATATTATTTTTTATTCAAATTTTATTTTTAAGATAGTCTATATTTAAAATTTGTTTTAATGTATATTTAAATCAAATATACACTTAATAATACAATATAGGTTATTTAAATAACTTTCACATTTAGGTTTTATATAATAACATATCAATATTTTGAATACATTGATTTGAGAATCATGTTTTCTAGTCATTTCATTGAGATTAATATTAAATTAAAATCAAAAACCACTATGATTAAAAAATTTATAATAGATATAAAATTTTTAATCAGAATAATTTTTTATTTCTAGTAATGTTAACATAATTGTTTTCATAAAATACTAGTGAATTTAATTAAAATAAATTATTGCGATTAAGGTTAAATCGAGTTTACATTGTGGTTAATATTTATCTTAAAGGAAACATTAACCTTGAAACAAGTCATAGACTATTTGAGTACTATATTTAAACCATATAAAATATTTTATCCAAAATTTCAATAATTGGAGGCACATTATGTATAGGATATCCTACAATAGTGTTTTCTTTTCTATATTTTTAAGAATGCTTGTCCCTATATACTATAAAAGGGAACTCCCCTACCTTCTTATCACATATGAATAAAATTTTATCAATAAATCCATGAAAAATTGAATCCCAAAATACATATTATCATAATAGAAACATTAATTTTGGATTATTGAGTACCATGATACTCATTTGTAGGAAACCAAAATGAAAATACCCAAAGAAGATATACCATCCAACATGAAATCACTTTTTTTAATTTCATTCTCTACAAATAATATATTCCCATTACATAATTATTTAAAAAATTAATTACAATAAAAATACTATTATATTTTTATGTTAATTTAGTAAACTACACTTAAACACACTTCTATTAAATGGGATACAAAATTATCATTCGTGTGTACGCCAGTCTACCACCTCACGAATAGATATTGGTCGTTCTTCAAATATCAAATTTTAACGTTTTTAATAATAATTTATATACTATTTTATATGATATTTATGATATTTATGATGTATTTATGAATATTCAATTATTATATGACACATAATTTCACAGATTCCATTTCGTGGGAATATGATAACTTCATTTGTGGACATATCAACTACCTCCTTCCCAAAGAGATGTGTTTTTCACACCATACTAGAAATGAATTAATTGAGGTTTTTGTAAAATTATATAATATATATGACTGAAAAATATAATTTAATAATTATATAAATTCATATATGTCATTTATATAATTTCGTTCAACACGATAATAAAAATTAAACAATCTTATTGCATACGTACCACCATCCTTCTCCTTGAATGGTGTATTCAATTTTATATTTATAACCATTATAGATTACTATAAATACCTATATAATGTATTTATATGATATTTAAATAATGTTTTATATTCAATAAATAACTAATTCAATATTTATTCTACAGTATCAATAATATCAACTCAAAACGAATAAAAAACAAAGCATTTATTACTCAAAACATAACTCTAACATGAAATTAAAAATAAATGGCTAATATATTGTCCCAATAAAATGTTATATGGAATGATATATATTAATATGGTTCTATTACAAATTTTTTAGAAACATATATTTATGAAACATGAATATTTAATTTGTACGAAGAAAGTGAAGTCTTAAAGTATGGGTTTTCTCGTTTCACATTTATTTCGTTTATATATATTTAATAATCACAACTAATTATTGATTTTTTGTATATATAATTTCCAATTAACTTTTTTATAAAATTATTTTAGTTTATTTTATGGTACTAAATGTTTATATTTATTTAATTATTTCATGATTATTAGGATTCAAAAGTAACCCAAGTAAAATGAAATTTCCAGTCTCACTTTTATTTCTTTTTTTTATGATTCAATATTAAATAATATGAAATATATAATTTCTAAAAACACATCATATATCTGTATGGTTTATGATTATACATCCATTGATGAAATATTATAATACACCTATAATGAAATCTCATTAATTTTATTATTCTCTATTTATTCATGATGTCTTCATATAATGGTACGACTATCCACTATTTTATATATAAGATAATTAATAATGTATTTTTGAAAAAATATTACATCATTTCTCTATCCGGTTAGAAATTTGGGTTCTTTTAAAACAATATTTATAAAAAAACATTCAAATTTTTTATATTATTATCCAATTATCTTTAAAAAAATTACATGCATTATAAAATTTTATTAAAATGGATTTTAAAATTGAATATTCTATTCATTTTCTAATCAAATCACATTTCTAACCTTTTTAGAGTATAGAAGTAGTCCTAATCCTATATATATTTTTCCTCCACCAATAACACCATTTCATTGAATATTATTTTATATGATTTTAATTTTATTTTAAAATAAAAATGCATAAAAAATTATGCTTACAAACTCTTTTAAATGATTTTCAAATCATATTTTATATGTTTTCCGAAATTTATTTTCATGTAAAAGGATTTAATTTATTTAAATGCTTAATTTATAATTTATTAATGTTTTTTTCATATAAAATGGATTTCAAAATATTTTATTTCATAAAATTTTGTTTCTAAATATGAAAGGATATTTTCCTCACAAAAAATTATAAATGAATTTTAAATCATAATTTATTGTTTTTAAATGTCTATTCCAAAGGAAATAATTTTTAAAAGGTATATGTTTTAAAAATTTATTTTAATAAAAAACCTATTTCAATTATGAAATTATCTAACTGATCATTAAAAAATAAAACACGATATAAATTTACATCCATTGATATAGATTGTGATTTATTGTTTATATGATACATGTACACCATGTTACCATTTTTAATTGATTATGATTAATGAAATATAATTTATAAAATATATTTCCCCTTAGTGGGTTATACCAAAATAAAATGATTATGTAACACACATACTTTAATATAGTATTATATAATCTAATAATTACGAAACGTGCTTCTTTTTCATAGATTATGATAGTATGTAGTGTTCATATTACTCATTTAATTTTATGTGATAGGATATTAGGACTATTTATGATATTTGGAAAACCTGTTATGATTTCATTACATGACAGGTTGGACTTATATCTCCCTAAAATTAATTGGGTAATGATTGATCTATCATTAGTATATATGTTATGGGTTATCCTAATTACTTTTACATAATGTAATGACTAAAACTTATTAATTTTTCATATTGTTATCTGTGAACAAGAATACATGTTCACTATTTTTTCCAAGTACTATGTTTCATGTCCATATATTTATCGATGAACCTAATTATTTGTTCACAATGTTAGGTGTGATCTGGATTACATGTCCATAATGTTATTAATGGACCATATTTTGTGTCTATAAGTTTATTAAATAACCATATTAAATATTAAAAATATTATCTACCAACCTGATTATATGTTCACACTTTAATGCATGGAACTATTTTCGTGAACATTATTTTATGTGTCAAACTAATTACATTTTCAAAATTTTATTAGTAAAACAAATTCTTCTTTCAAAATTTTATAAATGAACTTGATTACATGTTCATAATGTTATTCACGAACCAGGTTTCAAGTCCATATGTTTATGACGGTACCTAGTTACATGTTAACAATGTTTTGCATGAATCTTATTACATGTTCCAAATGTTATTCATGGACTGGTTGTGTGTCCATATGTTCATCTGTTAACCTCAATCAATATCCAAAATGTTATGCATGAGCTTTATTACATGTTGAAAATTTAATTCATGGAACATGTATTATGCCTATAAGTTAATCTGAGGGCAATAATTCATGTGCATAACTTAATGAGTGAACATGATTCTATATACGTACATAAGATATGATATATGTCTATTTTTATGAAACATTTCAATATCTTCATCTTTTTTTATTCTCTAATAAATGATGTTATTGAATTTACTTATGATTCACATCTTATGAAATTTCATTCTTTATTCTATGATTCATCTTCACAATCATTGATATGAACGGTATAATATTCTAATATTAAGATCATATTTTTGTACCATTATTTTGAGGTTATTTTTATGTATCTACATTATTTAACCTTACTAAAAATATTATCACACAATTTTTTATGCTCCCATTCCCCTGGTTATGAATAAAAATTTTATGTACGGGTACAAAATGTGGAGATATCTAAGTGAGAGTTTTGATGACATTTAACCGTGTATTAAGAGTGTATTTAGTGTTTCCAAACACACTAAATTATTATAGTCATCGGTAATTTACATTTGTATTAAGATGAATTTTCAGGGAAAATATTTTAATACACATCTATGTTTATCCTGGTTTTCTATAATATTTTTTGAAAAAATAAAACCTATTAAGTAACATGGTGCAATAATTTAACATTACCCATATAAGGTTAATGTTCTTTAATGAGGGTCATTATATTATTTCCATCTAAATATAAAATCAATTACTATTAAATCATTATTATAAAATAACCTAAATATATTCCATATACATATTGTTTATTATTTTACATGGATGATCTACTAGTGTATCAACTTACATCAAATGGGTTATGAAATCATTATTCGTTTTTGTAGTGTACTACCGCCTAACGAAGTAATGTCATTCAGTTTTCCATTGCAGTCTCTCATGGTTTTCTATAAAAATGTAATGAAATTATTTTATTGATATATATATAACATTATTATATGTATGGAGTCATTATATCATATATGACTTATTTTACATTCTATTCCTTTAAATAAATGATAGTGTATCTTGTGTGTAAAGTAGACTACCACCTCATGAATTGATGTGATTCGTCTATCACTAATTCATTATATAGAATGTGGTAAGTATAATGTAAATTATTATATGTGATATAAATGAAATAATTATCATATAAATGAAATATGTACCATTTTGAGATATTAATTTATATCATTTTCGTACATACCTTTTCACTCAATTAATTATGATAATGTGGTTCGTGTACATGTGCACGATCGCCTTCCCAAAACAATGTGAATCTCTTTTAATTAGAACACCTCCAAAATGACATATATTTGTTTATTTCTAGAAATAATTTCGTACTTATGAAATTATAATCATTATATAATGAAGATATATTTCAAAACTTCTTCCAATTATGATCATTGGAAAATGGAATCATTACTAATGTGTATAGAAGACCTTGAATCTTTATGTTCGTAACAAACTTCATTCCTCGAAATCATAATTCCTGATTGGTCGTAAAAGTTTAATTGATTTATAAATAAAATAATTATATCCCAATTAGTATTTTTAATAAAATAAAAATATTTAATTTATGAAATAAAGTTATATTTAATGAAAAAGAAGCTAGTGTGGACAGGTAAATAAACTCCTGAGTCATTGAAAATAAGGAATGATTATTAATGAATATTTTATAATTTGTCATAAAAAGATCATCTATGATATTATTAATACTAATATGTTTATGGTGTAAATTAATGATATTTTAAACAACTAGACAATATATTAATTCATGTTCACCGAAAAACAGCATGAGGCACAAGATTTTTTTCTCAATTTCCATTCATTGAGGAATATGGAAATGATAAGATAATAATATCATTAATATAGTGTATATACTACCCCATGGTCATTTAATGTTAGGATTCATTTAATCTTCTTCGTATTTTATTATTTAATTTCAATAATTTCATATAATGGGATTTTACTTGAATATTACCATGTGATGAAAGTTATTTAACAATCTCATCATGTTTTTTGATTTCTAACATTATCATGAAACAATCAATTTATTGTGATTATATATCATTGTGAAATATATGGATTATAAATATCCATATTAATGTGCAATATATTTTGTTATTTCCAAAAAAAATATAACATTTTTCGATATATTTCTTTCTTTAACATTAATATGAGTAACCAGTGAATGATTGTTAAATTGGTATGTTTTACTTAATACGAATATTTGATGATAATGAATTTTCCTTATTTTATTAAACCAAATAGCTAAAATGTGATCAATGATTTGGTCCAACAGTGATGGGTGGGGCTTGATATAATATAACCCATGATGCATCAATAGGTATCATAAGGAAAATGTGTTAGCCCAATTAAATGAGTTTTAACATGTAGTTTTAAACTATATTTTGACGGTTTATAATGTTAGAGATATCATTATTCCTATGATCTCTGTGTCCAATAATTAGTCATCTTATTCATTAAATCCTATTTTATTCATATACATCATAATTTAAAAATCATAATTTATTAGGAATAAATTCATTATATATTAATTGATTTAATGTCATTTTTTTTATGTAATTTAATATTCAAAATTATTTCTTCCTTATACTATCATGGTTGTTATTCTAAATAAATGAAATTTGTTTTAATTTATTTTTATTCCTATTTTGATTATAATAGTTGATTAATTATATATTAAACTATTCATAATCATTATTGAGCATATGATATCACCATTATTTTTCTCCTTTCCCAAGGATATCAAGAAGAGATTGTTGAATGAGTTTTCAAGGATGAATTTCATTTGTTGTTGTTCAGTATCATGTTTAAATTTTTACTCTAATTATGAAATGTTTATGATGAAAGTATTGAAATCTTAAAAATATTAAACTAATAAGTCCTTTGGGATTTAACCCTTTATATCTATGAAATTGTAATAATATAGGAAACATATATTGGCTACTAGAGTCGTCTGTTTTACAATTTTTAACAGTTAGGTATACCCTTACTATTCATCCGATATCACCCTTTAAATTGTTTAAATCATCATAGATTATGAAAAAATATATTACATAATATTCTCTTATGTGGGAATATTAAGAGGATAATTTTTTGTAGATATCAAATACATGTAATGGATTTTACAATTGTTTATATATTGGGAAATGTCCAATAGTAGAGACAAGTTTTTATAGTGAAATTTTGTAGCTAATTTCCAAAATACTATAAATCAAAATGGTATTGTGAATGTATTATAATGAATGAATTTTATTTAATTAATCTAAATAAATAATTACTAGTCTTGGGTTACAATATTTTCAATTATATAAGGGTCTAGACAACTATGGTGATTAAGATGATATTGATAAAGGATAAAATAGGAGTTTTGAATTCTATAATAGGTTAAGAAGTTATGTATAATTATAATTTCAAATAAATAGATATATTTTAGGTTTGGTTGGGTTAATATTATAGGGTTGTGGATAAGTTAAATTTTTTGAAAACCCTATAAATATGTCTCATGGATATTTATATGTATTGGATAACAAGATTAAATATTGATTTGGGGGTTTTCCTGGAAAATTTCTTCCATTTTGAAACTGGTTTATGGACACAGGATCTGAAATAGTTGTTCCTGTTGGTATAATTGAGAATAAGCCATGTTGGATATCAACACAACTATGACATAGTTCATGAAAAAGAGGCTTAACTATACCATAATATATACACACTTGAGGAATATTCATTGATAGATTACATGTGAATTTGGAAATACTGTGAAGAAATTATTTCCATGTTAAGATATGTGATTATGCTTTGATATAAGGGATATCCAAATAGAAAATAAAATAATAAATATCCAAAATATTTATATGACTGAAAATGTATGAAAAAGTTGAAATAAAAATATCATAGGCTAAAATGATGGTTTTTTATAAGTCTTCTTAGGATAGAGTTTTAATATTTATATACTCTAATTATTTGGTATTTTATCATAGTATTGTTAGTTTAAGTATTTGGTTAAAATAGAATCATGATTTTTAATTTTTGAAGGGAATTTTTCTAAATCCCACTCAGTTTTCTAACTGAATAATAGAGAATACCCAAATGGTTGACAATTATAGAATACTCTTGATAGGTTATACATGTTTTTTTCTTAGTTGTACAATAAAAATTGAGGATAAAATCATAATTAAAATAAAATCATGATACTTCTATATATATTCATTTGTGAGTGATATTAATTAATCATATTTCTTAGTGGTGACAGTACCATATAATATTATAACTTCATTTGTTCTATATTAAAAAATGGCGTTTAAGAGAAAAATTAACTGTCAACTATTATTTTGTTAAATATTTATATATTTGTTGATATGTATAACATAAAAATGATTAAGGTGTGAAAACCAAATTGGTGGAATATACTATTAAGGCTCACATAATAATGAAATTTATATTTTGTTAATGTATATTATAGAGTATTGGAAACCATTGGGTAGATAATTGATTGATGATATTTATGTTGAATTAAATTTAATTTTATTAATTATATTGAAAGTAATGTAATTTTTAGAACTAGTTTTTGAATATAAATTATTTTTTTCGATAGATAAATAATATCATTTGGTATTAATGTTTTGGTGAATAAAATTGTTATTATAAAAGTATACTCAAGAGATTCAATTATAACAATATAAAAAATGTTTTTTGAAAGATAAGTTTGTTAATATATAGTCACATAAAATGGTAGATGCCATCTTGGATTTTATTTTTATACTAATATATATTTTATGAATACCCTATCATATTTATATTATCGTCTAATAAACATAATTTATTGGTTGCAATATAGTTAAGGGGGTGGAATGTAATGACTGGAGATTTTGGATCCCTTAAATTAATATTATCCAATATTACTAGTTTTACAAAAAATAATAAACTAATGTTACACCAAAATAAAATGAACCACAATGTATTAAAAATATACTAATAATTTAAAATTAGTTTATAAAATAATAATTATCAATTAAATTATTCAAATACTATTATCTAATTCTTGTATTTCCTTTTATAAAGTATTCAATTCCAAGATCAAATTAAAATAGTGAATGGTATATTAAAATATTTTAAATTTATCACATTTAAGAGATTATTATTATAGAAAATATTCACATTTTTTAAATACTATTTCAATATTCATGTATTTATAAATTTATATGATATATGATTGAGGTCATCTTTTTTGATTAAGTATTTTTTCAATAAAAATAATATTAACCCATATTTGAAATTTTTAATTTAATAAAAAAATATATACAATTTTTAACTTTTATTTTAGAAAAAGAAAATAATTTTTCAATTTTTATTATTAAAATTATATTATGGTATTTTTTTATTTTTCTAAATAGATTGATTGTTAGGTGATTAGTGCAAAAAAAGTTTTTTTCAAATAACATGTCTTTATTTTTGTATATATATATGAATATGATATTAATAAATTTATATTATATGATTATATAATAATATGTGACTCAATAGTAATAATTTTTTAAAAACAATTAGCAATCCCATATTATACAGATTTGATATAATGTTATATTATGTTTAAATGATCATTTTTAATTTAAAATATATTATATTTCTAATATAAATTATCAACAAATTTTAGATGTTTATTCTAATAAAATGGTATTCAAATTGATAATATTTACATCCAAATTATTTAATAATCATTTTTTTCATATAATATATATGTAAAATATATTAAAAAACTAGTGTATTGCAAAGGATACAATTTAATAAGTAATAAAATTATGAGTAAGTTTCGCTAAACAAGTTTAAAACAAGTGTGGGAAATTTTTTAGGAATCCTTGGTAGACCTTATATATACTTTTCAAAATTATTAGTAAATTTTTTAGACCCATTACATGAGAGAGTTATTCCAATAATTATATTTTTTAGGTATTTACCAAAATATCTATTTTTTCTATATAAAAAAATCACACATATCTTCAATTACCATCATACCAATATGTATTTTGTTGGAAAAACTGTACCCAAACATATCTCGCAGAAATGATCCCACCTTAATTTTTTTATTTTCATATCAAATAACCCCCTTAAATAGATGAATCTCCTTCGCAGATTTGGTAATCCAACAAGTTATCTATATGTTCCTAACCACAAATTTTTTAAATTTATTTATGTTTGTTTCATAATCCTAAACAATATATAAACTATATTTTGATGATAAAAATTCATTATTATTATTCAGAAATGTTATTATAATTATAATATACACACTAGCCACCATCCACATTTTCATTATGAAAAAAATGTCAGTTGTGTGTCTTCTAGACTACTCTATCTATGAAGTATCATGTTTAGTTTTCCGTCATCACCTTAAAAGTTTATTCATAATAGGGATGATAATATAAAATAATAATATTTTTGAAATATTTTATTGTCTAAAAATAAAAACACTTTTTCACATCTCCATTATACTATGGAAAATGAAATCACTATCCTTGCATATGTGTAGACTACAGACATTATTGAATAATCATTGTAAATTTTTTATTTCTTCATTTATATACATGTATGGTCATGAGAATTGTTTCCAATGATAAATATTATTTTTATGATATCATTAAGTTTATTTTATAAAAAATTTAACATCATATTTATGACATTATAAAACAAATATTTCTCAATTATTTGATCGTAAAATATTAGTGAATAAAGTTGAAAAAATTTATATTCGTTTAATGTAAAAAATTTATATAAAAAATTTTATATTTTTATTTAATTACTATTATCATATATCCCACTATTAAAAACATTATGTGATCAATATTCATTTTCTTTTGTGATATTAAAAGTATAACACTATATAATTATACATTAATCTTTATATGTTTATATTAATACATGTTTTGAAACCTACATGGAAAATTCTGCAAAATTATATAATATAATATTATATAAACATAATATTTATTTTAATTTAATATTATAATTTGTATAATTATTATTTTTTTTTTTGAAAAATAAAATCGATATTTACTTCATTATTATAGAAATAACAATTTTTAGGTCAAAAATCATTAGAAAATGATCATTGTTGATTTCAACTTCTTTGAAAAAAATCAAATAAGTCATTAATGTAATTATTAATATCATAAATTTGTATAATTAAACAATTATAATAATTAGAACACAATTTAAATGATTCAATTTTGGTAATAATTTAAAATAAATAACGTTATAAGAAACCTAGTTTAAAAAAGTCAACATTGCTGAAGCCTGCCCTTGATAATAGGTAATAAGAAACTAATAAAACTATATAGAATAATTATAAAATATATTCGTATAAAATATATATTATATATTTTTTGAAATAGATGAATAATGTATTTATGGTTTGTATACAAAAGAATATATTTTATTTTACTAATTGGGGAAAAATGTTTGGGTTATATATATAATATCTATAATTGAGACATGATTTCTATTACATAAGAAATTTATTTTTAGTTGTGTATGTGATTTTTAATTGTGATGTTGGATTACAACATACCTCTATTATGTTAATTTTAACATATATTACAGGATCTCTCTAATTTATGTATTTTATTTTGATTTCACTCATTCTTTTTTATTTATATTTCAAACCTCATTTTCCAAAAGGCACTTATCAAATATGATAAACCATTTATGGAATTTCTATAAGCTATCATTCTAAGATCCAAATAACATTATTCTCCACTGGTTGTACATGGTGTGATTTTTCATCAACATACCTTGTTTTAAAATAGATTTTTATAATATCTTAATGTGACATGAATTTATAAAATTAAATAATTTAAATAGGGAAGTAATTTTAGGATTAACAATAATTTGGTGGGTATCCATGAAACATTTTACCAAAAAGATAATTGTTATTTTCAACTGACATTAAATTCAAGGTATCATTTTTAAATGAATATCATATAATATTTTCCATGTAGAACATTGTCTGATAAATATAATCTCATTTGATGATTAAATGTGATCCAATACATCTATTATCTTTTACATTGTATATGAAACATACTCTCTACATTTCAAAAAAATGTAATTATTTTTTAAAAAATAAATAAAACTCAACCTATGAAAGTATTGACATGATTATTTCAAAAAAATAAACTCATATCCAAAAATATTGTTTAAAATATTAAATAAAATTATTATTAAAATTATAATGAAAAAAATATCAATAACATTTTTTAATGATAAGACGTTTTCACTATAAAATTAGTAAATATTTATTATACTATAATCAATAAACTTTTATTATATAATGAGATTTTATATTTTATTAAAAAATTAATTATTCCTCCTAAATCACTAATTTAATAGATACGTTATAAATATGAAATTTACATAATATTTGTATATAATATTTCAGTATTATTGAAGCTCGATTATATATGTTAATAAATCTATCATGAATGTTATAATTTTATTATTTATTTTAGTAGGGTGTTACATTATCCACCCATAAATAAATTACATACCCAAAATATTTATCATAGAATTGAAGTGATAAATATTTGAAAATAACTTTGTTGAAATAAATAATCATATAAAGGGATTATAAAATTTATTTTGAAAATGGGATGTTGAAAACATAATGGATAACTAAAATAACACAAAATCAGTTTCCCAGATAATAAAAATAATTAACAAAAATAAAAAAATGGAGATTTAGGAATGAAATTTATTCATATAAATAATATATATTTATAGATAACATGATAATTATTTTTTAGAGATATAAAACTATATATGCATAAGTGGTGAAAGGGATATTAATTCATAAAAATTGATTGCAATTGATTTTTTTCATTTATCATATCATATTCCATGACATGAGGAATTAATTTACCATGGAATATGATAAAATATAATATATTTATTTGATTAAATCCATAAATGTAAATTCGTTCATTGGTTTCATGTTTCAAATATTTTTCACCATTTTATTCTCATATTCCAACGACGAAAGAATATTTTTATTTTTTTCTAGTTTGGAACACTAAAATAAACATCTATCAAATTATAATGTCTATAATTGGATTAATAGTTAATCATCTTTAAATTATTTAGTTATTGAAACTAAAAAACTATAGATCAGTCGATGATAAAGAATATGAAAATTTTATCATTGGATTGACTTTTCTCAATGATTTAAATATTAATGAAAAAAATATTATTATTTTTTTCCAAAAATATATGACTTCAATAAATACTCAATTAATCATTAAAAAATATTCAATCCAAAGAAATTTTGAAAAATGGTTTCAAAATTAAAAATCAAAGAAAAAAAAATTATCCAAAAAATATAAATTAAATATTAATGTCACATAATTTTTTTATTAACTTGTTTTAAACATTTTTCCAAAAAAAAATAAATGTAAACCAATAATGAAAACAAAAATGCCTCATTAAAATAACTATATCCTTATTCATTTAATAACCAAAAATAATATAGAATTTATTTCATAAACACAAAAATTAAATAAACATCATTAATAAAAACCTAAATAAATTATTCATCAAGTCACTAATAAATTAAAATTTCATCAATAAAATATAATTTAGATTAACAATATCAATCACCACATTATCCCAAATAAAATTTATCATGTCATACTTATACATATATTTACGGTTATACATCACTCAATAACATTTCTTATAAAAATATAACCTCGCACATAAATCACATTCCTAGTATATCATTACAATTAAACAACTTCATGAAAAACCTACATGGAAAAAAACTAAAGAAAAATCGTAATATGTTTCATGATTCATATAAGTAGAATAATTTTTATACAAAAACTCAAAAACATAGATATTTATTCCCAATAAATTAAAAATTCAATTGTATCAATTTCAAAATTGGCATATCTTATGAATTGCTCTGGTATATTCTTATCCCTGTGATTAGAGAATTGATTCGAATAATTTCAAAGTTCACCACAGAAAATTCATTAATGGGTAAATGGTACATTATGATGGAATTTATTTCTCTATATTATTTCATTCAATTACTCTTGGAAATAAAATTATCAATTTCATTATTTTACAATCATGAAACATCTTTCTATTAATTTGATACATTTTTCTAGGTGCTTATTCTACCATTATTGACATATAAGAAGATAAATCATATTTTCTCCACGGTATTAAACAAAATTAATTTTTTATTATTTAGTTAATTCTGAAAATCTATTATGTTATTATTTTCAACCATATACATAGAAATGTTTGTAGGCATAAGTATATATTTCACATTCTATATACCCTTTAATTTGTTTTCTCTTAACAACAATCAGTGTATCATCTTCAAAAATCAGCATTAACATAATTCCTATATATTCAGACCATTAACTAATATAAGAACCATATTGTGATGAATAATGGTCATATAAAGTATAGAAATAATCATAAAAAATATATCATATCATTTTTAAATCTTGAAACATTTATTTAATTTATGAATCCATAGGTTTGGATGAGGTCATCGATGGTCCCCACCTACTAATATCCTTCATAATATTCATAAAGATAATTTGAATTAAACTGAGAATATCCCAATATATTTTCTATTCGGATGTGAAAATGTAAAATTAATAATCATGAATAGATGCTGACCATGTAAATTTAAAATCATCCCTTTTTAGTGTTATCACCCCATGGTCAATATGTACCACAACCACATATCCGTGGATGTATATAGAAAGAGATTTATTTTATAGAGAACAACATATTCTATAGCTTAGACATAATTTATTATATTATCATATACAATGACTTTTTCCCTGATTCATTGATTATATTATGTTCTATATTATATTTTTTCAAATATTGATTTCCCAAGTGGTAAACGAAACATTCTTTGATACCAACACAAAAAACATGAATCCCAATCCCCAAAATAGTGTATACATTATTTATTGGTTACAAAATATAAGAAATATGGTAACTACCCATGTACTTATAAATTAATGTTTTCTATTTTATAATTAAATCATTAAATTCATTATACATTTATAGTGAAATATTTTAAATTTATATAAATTAATGAACTTATTTTGATGGAATTGCAACTTGACCTTCTGAATCGTAACAAGAGCATTAGGAATACTAATATGGCCAATAGAATAGTATAATCACTTAATAAAGTGTAAATTAAATTTATAAATCTTATATGTGAAAATATTATTTTTCTATATCATTGAACTATTAGATAATTTTTCTAAAAATTATAAATTTAGTGTAGTTGTTTTTCAAGGTAGTAAATATTTAAATAAAAGTTTAAAATAAAATTTATTATTTCAAAGATACTATGTCATCATAATATAGATTCATAAATTAATTTTTTTGTTATGGTTATAATATAAATTAATGAGTCATTGATTACATTTTACACGGTGTTATAAAATCAATTATAGTTGTAAAATTGTAATTTATTACGACTAAATTATGATTTTTTAAAATTATATTTATTATATAAAGGATTTTAAAAAAAATGGATCTCATTTTTTAATTCTAAACCTCGAAAATTAGACAGGTTGAATATTTGTTATTTTTATGAAATAAATAAATTTTTAGTGAACTGTGAAATACAACAATTTACGGTATATATACAATTTAAGATAAATATAGTATTCCTAACAACATTAATGATGTAAGAACTATAATGTTGAACATATATTTTTTTCGTACATATATTTAATCATAATGATCAATCTATTCACATTATTGTTCTTAATTAATAAATTAATGAATAGAATAACAAGAAAACCTCCTCTTCTCAAATATAAATATAACTGACACCCCCTATTCTCATAAAAAAAATGCCCTGTAGTTTGATCAAAATCTACCCAAGTATCATCCAAATAATTTTCCAAATATCAAATACATGTTGGTATCCCTAAAAGAACAAAACTAAATACCTTAATGTCGATCTTAAGGAGGATAATTTGATAAGAAGTTTGAACAAATTTTAAGTAAGAGGAACCCAATGTAATGGAATTCTTAACCCAATTTCCATTTATTGGAACAAGTATTTACTTTATTTAATTTTTCTTGATATTATTATTTTTAAAATGAATTTTTATTATTGAATGTGATATTATGTGGATTTAATATGAAAATACATATTCCTTTCATTTGATTAACTCTTGCTACACTGATATTGTATTTGTAAGCGACATTCATTTTAAAATCCTTTTATATATATTTGTTAAAAATTTCAAAACATATATATATATATATATGTTTATAATTATTTAAGGATTCTTTATTACTATAATGATTCATTCAAATATTTAAACATATAATTTTGATTAATATTATTTCATTATTATATGTATGATTTTTTTATTTGATAATGTTTTTTTGAAATAATATATATTTTTATATGATAATTTGTCGTATCATGGGGATAAACATGTTTTCATGAGTTTTATTCATGATATATTCATTAGAAATTGTTTAAGTTTGGTTTAAACAATTATAGTTAATGATGTGACTGGTTGAGCCCCATTATAGATCATGATATGTTGGTTTGAGCAGATTATACCTCATGATATAGAAGGTGTGCCCCATTATATCTCTATAATGTATTGGGTTCTCTTGAGATGTAGTTTGAACAAATAGTTATTTCCATGGTAATGGTGAATATAGGTGAGATATTGTAAATATGTTCCAAGGGAACTTCATGATGTTTATATGCATGCTAACAATATTTTTTAGGAAATTGAATTTATTTGTTTTCATGTTATCACTACACTAGTTGTATCTTTATTTATATCCCTTACTAATATTTTTGTTTTAATACCTTGTTATTAAATTTTTATTACATGTTATATGGATGTTTAAGATAAGGGGATGTCAGGTTAATTATTTTGAATATTTTTCTAACAAATCATGTATTATTAAAAACGTTTCATAGTTTAGAAGAAATGGATACTTTTTTTATAGCATCTACTGAGTATAAATATGGGGTGTAATTTGTGTATCATTTCCAATTTATGTAAATCCCTTTACCATTAATGATCTTTAATGTGAATGAAATTAATTTTTTTATGAAGGATCAACATTATGTTATGTTTTTAGTCTAATTCCTTATAGTTGGTACATAGGACGGTTTGGATATATTTAGGGGTATATTGTTATAAATTGATTAAAATAACTCATTTTTCATTATGGTTAATTTAAAATGGTATTAAATTTAAAATTAAAATATTTCAACTTATAATATATTTCTATTTAGAATGGTTTTAATTTGAATAAACATAAAAGCTAAAGCTAGAAGGCACTAAGAGGCTTAAAACTATCTGAATAAAAAGACACAAACGGTGTTAATTGGAACTGAGTAGTTTGTGAAAATAATATCACTATTGAATCATGTTATAAATTTATGTGCTGTTCTAGATTTAGAGGAACCATATTTATAATGATGAAACATGTATTTTTTTGAAGCATTTCATGAGGAAACATCACCCATCATTTAGTGGATCATTTGTACCAATAGTAGTTGAATGATGGATCAACGCTATGAAAAAGATATTTGATGTCATAAGATGTTTAGAATTCCAAAAGGTAAAACTGGAGATTTATCATTTTTAGGTTGTATATGATCAATAGGGGTAGATATTTATGAATATCAGAGTGAAATATGATCATGATATTTTGGAATTAGATGATTCTAATCGTATTTTTTAGGAAAAATATTTCCCTAAAACTGTTCCACTAAAAATGTTGTAAGAATTTATGTAATAGATGTATTAAGATAGAGATTCTGTGATTGTTTATGAGGATAATTTTATGATACTGGCCTTATGATTAACATAATTTTTTGAAGACAATAATAGTAAGAATAATTTAATTTAATTTTTTTTGAATACATTGTTGTGAAATACATTGTCTTTCTGATAGTTTATAATCTATTGGAAATATTTTCATTATTCAGATATTGATAAGATGATGTTTTATGGAATGTATCTACCTCATTATGATATTAATACAAATTGTTCAGGGTTTTAAGCTTTGAGAATGAATTCATTTCTGAAATTTGGAGGAAAGAACATAAATTATTCTTCTGTGAAAACAATGGTAAAATGCATCCTAGAGAATGTCATGAAAATTCTAAGAAAAACTACCTATGTTGAATGTTTGAAATCATGTCTCATTATTGAAAAGAAAAATGATCATAAAAATGATGAAAAAAGATGGGGGCATGCTTTAACAGAAAAGAATTTGGCCATCTAGTTAGTGTCTTTCAAAAGCTAGTCACCTAAGAAAAAATTAGAAATATTGGAAGCATAAGGTTGTGGAAAAATCCCTTGTACCAACATCAGTAGATGTTGATCAGTCGAACTAATTGTTATCAGTTACATATCATGTTTTTAGTGAAAATTGAATTGTTTTGTTTGAATTAGGGTTTAAAAATCATTAATTTTTGAGAAATTTTCTACGAAATTTTTAAATTCCACCTAAAGAAATAAATCCATAACTCATGATAAAAACAAATGGAAGAAATATTAAAGCAAAAAAAGATATTATATGAATAAAAATATATTTTTATATGGATATAATTTATCTAGAAACGTTTTTTTTCTATTTTATAGTTTACTGTTATTCTAGACTTGAACTGGCTTTATGTTTATCATAAAATGATTTATTATAGAGCTAAAGAAGGTTTTTTTTTGATATTGAATCTATATGTGTACTAGAATGAACCAATTTCATTGATATCATATCAAGAAGCTATGAGACTCCAAAAATATTGAAATTGAAATTTTCTTGTACATATTGTTGAAAATAAATGAACTCTATAGAATCATGATGTTACAATGGAAAATGAGAATCTTGATATTCTTCCTGATGGTTTACACTTTTTTCATGACTTATGGTTTGATATTAGCATAGACTTTGTTCCAGATGCTAAGATAATTTCTAGTTAGCATTATCATACCACAAAAATTGAACTTCTAGAGTTAAAAAATACTTCATAGAAATTATTAAATAATGGTTTCATTTGACCTAGAACCTCACCCTGGGGTTCACCAATAATTTTTGTTGAAAATAAAGATGGTTCAATGAGAAATTGAATTGATTATAGATATTTCAATACAATGACTATTAAGAACAAGTATCCATTCCCTCATATCGATGATATATGGATCATCTCTAGTGAGAAAATAATATTTCAATGGTTGATCTTAGGTCTGGTTAGCATTAGTTGATATTTAACGATGCTAAAATTCTGAAGACTATATTCCATAATATATATGAGAATTATGAATTTGTTGTTATGCAATTTGGGATAACTAATTCACCTACTATATTCATGGATCATATAAAGATAATATTTCATTTCTTCATAGATATGTTTATGCTTGTGTTTATTGATAAAATTTTGTTTTATTATAAATGTAAAGAGTATCATAAAAGACCACTAAGAGATGTTTTCAAACTGTAAAAAAAAATAAACTATATGGAAAATTCATCAAGTTTGAATTTTGGTTTCCACAAAATTCTTCCCATGGACACAATTTATCTAGGGACGGTATAATTGTTGATTATTCTAGAACAAAATTTGTTCAAAAGTATATAAAACCCACAAATATAACTAAGATTCATATATTCCTATGTTGTTAGGATATTACTTGATGTTTGTTGATGTCCTCACATGGTTATCTTGCAGACTAACTTGTTTAACTTGAAAAGGCATTATGTTCATATGGACAAAATAATATATTGATTGTTTTCATGAATTTAAAATAAGATTATTGAATGCTACAATTTTTCAGTACCTTCCAAAGATGGTTATTTTTCATCCATAATTATTTTTTTCATATCGACATTGTTTTATACTTATTTATAATGAGAAGGTAATATATTATGCTTCACATTAGATGAAACCTCATGAGTTATATTATCCTACATATTAATTTTAATTAATTGTAGTAGTTTTTCCATTAAAAAAATTTAGTTCTCATTTGTATGAAGTAAAATGTGAAATATACACTCACCATAGATGTCTATAGAATATATTTACTCAGAATTAATTTAACATGAGACATAGAGGATGGTTATAAGTAATCATGTATTATGATTACATGATTTATGACCATCGTTGAAATGAAAACAGAGTGGATAATGCTTTCAGTCAAAATAATAATGCTACATTAACCATTTTACACTTGGAACAAAACCCATTGATTTACGATTTGATTAAATTTCTTATAGGATGTTATTGGAGCAGGAAAGTCCACTACATTGTTCTAGGTATCAGTGTATTCATCTCTCTCAAATAGAATTAATAAAGCACATAAGAAAGACAATGATTTACAGAAATAATTATAATTGGTAAAGAATGGTATGCTTCCTATGATTAATGGTGATAGAGATTGTGTTTTGATATTTCAAAATAGATTATTTGTGCCTTGAGATTAATAGATGATAGAAAAATTGTACAGTAATTCTCATAGTTCTCCATTTTATGTTCTTCCTGGAATCTAAAAGATGTATAGAGGCCTTTGAGAGTTTAATAATTGGTAGGAATGAAAAGAGATATTTTTTCATTCACTGTGAACAGTTTTACATGTAAATAGGTTAAAGCATAGTGGAAGTTAATGAATGGTATGATTCTGCCTTTGTGAGTTCTAGGGTGTAAAAGAGAAAATATATACATGGAATTTGTTGTGGGTCTACCAAAAAATATTTAGGTAACAACGCAATTTGGGTTATTATGGATTGACTGTCTAAATCTGCACATTTTTTTTCTAATATGAGATATTATGTCTTTTGTCCTCTTTAATGGTTGTATGACAAATAAATTGATTGGTTGTATGGAGTTCCTCTCACCATATAATCTAACTGTGATCTGAGGTTCCCTTTAGGTCTTGTGAATATACCTTTTAATGACATTTTGTAAGAAATTAAATTTCGGCAATGAATTGCATCCTCAATAAAATGGATGGATCGAGTGAAAAAATCATACATTGGTATTTGGATTAATAGGGATGTTTATATCATCATTATTAATTATTTTAGTTCTCTTGAAATAATAGTTTTCATTCCACTATATAGATGGATCCTGTGGAAGCAACATATGTGAAGAGGTGTCGAACTGCAACATTTTGGGAAGAATCATTGGAAAGGAAGCGGATGAGAACAAAACATGTAGAGAATGTTGTTGAGAAAGTAAATATGATTCATGGACACATGAGGAAATCTCAAAGTAGGAGAAAATTTTTGCAGATAATAGGAGGAAATACTTTTCATTCAGGGTAGGTGATAATTTATTCCTCAAAATCTCCCCATGGAACAAAGTAATATTATTTTTTAAGGAACGATAATTCCATGATTAATTAGTCCTTTTGAAATCATTGATATTTTTGGAAAGGTTACCTAAAAAGTATATATCCCTCTAGGTTTTGGACAGGTACACAATTTTTTTCATGTTTTGATGTTGAGAACGTATGTGCCAAATCCAACAAATGTTTTGTCCCCTAATGTAGTTATATAGGGAGGGAACATTTTTTACTGCAAATATCATAAAATGATTGATGATCATAGAGAGAGATAATATTTTAATAAGTTAATCCACTATGTTATTGTTTTTTTATGAAAAGACATGGATGAATAAGAAACATGGGAATATAAAAATGCTATGATGTAAAAATATCATCATTTTTTATTAAGTGAATATTAATAGAGAGGGAACAGTTTCCAGATGGTTGTGAGAATGTAACAACCCATGTACTTATAAAATTACTTCTTATCATTCTATAATTAAGTAAATAAGTTATTATAAATTTATAATGAAATGTTTGATATTTACAAAAAGTAAGGAATTTATACTCATGAAATTGTAACTTGACCGTAAGAATAGTAATGTGAAAATTTGGAATAGCAGTCATGAAAATATAATAGTAACCTCACTTAATAATTTATAAATAAAATTTATAAATCTTGTAAGTGAAAATATGATAAATTTTAATCATTGAACTGGTAAATAAATTATTTGAAAATTATAAATTAATTTTTGTTATTTTTTCGAGTCGTAAGTATTTAATTACAATTTTATTAATAAAATAATAATAAAAAATCATATCTTCATAAAACAGATTCTGAAATTATTATTTTAGTATCATATTGTGATAGGAAATATTTATGATACCTTGATTAATTTTTTATGGTGTTATAAAATCAGTTATATTTTTAAAATTATTAATATTTCGAATATATTATGATTTTATTTCAAAATTAAATTTATCATATTTAGACCAATTGTTCCAAAAAATAGAGTTCATTTTATAATTCAAAACATCAAAAAATGGTTGATATGAATTTTTTTTATTCATTTGATATAATTGAAATATTTTGTGAATAGTGAAACACAAAAATTTTCAGTATATATATACTATAATTTAAATAATGTATTCCTAACATAATGAATGATTAAAGAACCAAAATCAAAAACATAACATTAATATTTTAATATATTATATGGTAATTCTCAAAATATTTAGAGTCTTGATCAAATTTAATAAACTAATTAGTAAAATAATAAAAAACACTATTATCTTCCACAATAAATAACAGTCTCACCCCCTCGTCTCCACAAAACGAGAAGCCTTGTAGATTGTTCATATTATTATCAAGTATATTCCTAGGACTCTTTAATAGGTCAATGACATATTAGTCTTACTAGAAGACAAAACCCAAAAGGCTTTAAGGAGGTTCTCATGGAGGATAATTCTAGAGAAGGTTTGAACATATTTGATGTAATACGAACTTAGTGTATGTGAATTCTGAACCCTATTTCCCTTCATTTGGTTAACCTTAAAATTAAATGAATTTTCCATGACATGAATATTTTTAAAATTATTTTATATTGTATTATGTTTAATTATTTAGATTTATAGTGAATATACATATTCCTTTCATTTTATTAATTCTTGCTTCAATGATAGGGTATATGTAAGAAAATTCCCTTCAAAAATCATTTTTAATGAATATTTTCCAAAATTCAAAATTAATGATCTTTTTATAGATGAAATGAGTAGTTTCTACATATTTCAGGATTATTTATTAATGCAATATTTCTATCATATTTTTTATATATTGTTTTAAATCATATGATTTCATTATTATGTGGATGATTTTTATATTTTAAAAGTGATTTTTTTAGAAAATGATATTTTGATATGTGCATATTATTTCTCAATTATTAAAAATAATTATCAATAGTTCTATTCATCGTATGTTCCTAGTAAATATTAAATTTTATGTTGATCCCACTATAGCTCAAGATATAGTGGTTTGAGCCCCATTTTAGCTCCAGATATGTTGTGTTGAGAAGATACTATGTCAATATATGACGGGTTAGACCATTATAGCTCCCCAATGTATTCGGTACTCTAGAGATGGGATTTTACTGAATGGTAATTCCATTTTTAAGTGTTAATATAAGAGTGATATTGTAAATGTAGTTCATGGAATCTGTATAATGTTTCTATAAATGTTATTGAGTATTTTATGAAATGGGTTTTATTGGTTTTCATGTTATCATATAACTAATGGTTTAGTTTATTTATTATCCTTGCTAATTTTTTTTACATCCTAAGAATTTAATTTTTTTTCATAGGAGTTAAGGATGTATAATATAAATGAACATCAAGTTAAATATTATGAATAGTTTTCAATGAAATCCTGATTACTTAAATTGTTTTATATTATGGAGGAAATGGATTCTGTTTTTGTAGTATCAACTGTATATTGATATAGAATATTATGTATGTATTTTTTTTCATATTACCTAAATATCTAAACCTGAAATGATCCTTAATGTGAAATAAAGTCATTTTTGACTAAACCATAGGATTATGTAATGTGTTACGGCTTGTTCATTATAAATATCTACGTGCATCAACAATCAACGCATAAGTATTTGAAAACATCATACACAAATGATATCCAAAATATTTTGATAATAGAAAAACCTGAAATATTAAATATTCATTCTTCAATAATATATTTCATAATTTCATTATTCATCTCATATGGTTGGAAAAAAAATAATTTTATCAGATGCTTAGTAAGGTATATATATGGAGTAAGAACTAAAAAATAACAAAGACAAGATTTAAATAGAAAAGTGGACAATAAAAACACATTTAATTCAATAACTAAAAATATTATATTGATCAATCAGGTATATTATTAAAAACAAAACCAATCGATAATGAAAAAATTAATTCAGAATAATGAAAATGAATCATTCTCACATTTAGGATTAATTTCCATCGAGAAAGTTATCAGGAATATTATCCTCTAAAACAATCAATGAAGGAATTATTATTAATAAAAGTGTAGTTTTAAATTAGAAACCCTTCTTATTAGGAATATTTTTTTTGGTCACATGATATATTTATATGCTTTAATTGGATGTATATATATATAAATGAGCCCATCCCATCACATTCATGTCAAATGAAATAATCACATATTGAAAGACTAAAAAAATAACTCTAAAAATTACTTATATCAAAAAAATTATATGTATTGAATCCATAAAATTTAACATAAATATTTACATAGTCAATTAAATATCATACATAATACACTTCCCTAATCTAATATCATATTGAAAAATAGTATAGTAATGAAACATTATTATTTTTATAGAGATGATTTTAATTTGCACCATGATATTAATGATATGTACAAGATAGAGAAATAATATTTATAATAAATAATGGGGAGTGACATTTATAATTATCCCACGAAATAAAATGACCAAAAATTGTTGTTTAATGCATTGCTAGAAAATTATAATACAATGAAATTAATTTATCACAAATAAGCATTTTATTGTAATATAAATCCTATTTAAATGAAAAATATAGGAATTGTATTAAAAATAATATCCATGAAACATTGTGTAAGAATGATGTTATATATCACTAATAAAGAATATATTAATTAAATTAATATTATAATACTATATTAATTTGTTAAATATTAATAAAAAATTACCAAAAAATACAGATAAAAAATATTTTCTTATTAAAAAATTGAATTTTTTATAGTATGGTTAAAAATAATAAAAATTCAAGATAAATTAAATATTTATTCATACATTTTATGTTAATTAAATGATTCTATTCACACTATTTTTAATCATTTACCTCATTCAATAAATTATTTGAAAAATTGATCTAAATTTTAAAAAATTTAATATAAGAGTAAAAATGTCTTAAATAAATATTTGTATTACATTAAAAACAGATATGAAACACTTTTGAATAAAATATGATCATGATTTCAAAATATATTAAAATAAATATTTAAATTTTTTTTGTAATTAATTTCCCTTAAATGTAACATAATGATAGATTTTTTATCCAATGGAATATAAAATATAAAAGAAACATGAAATCAAAAACATTAACATAATACATGAAAATATATAGGTTTCAAATTTTTTTATCCAATAAATATTCGATATGAAATTTGAACAAATATAGTCGTGTAAAAATGATATTGTCATATAAATCACAATTTAGTTTGTAATATTTTGATTCATAAATCATGGGATAAAATAAAACAAAATAATAACATTAATAACCATTATAGAATATTTATTTACTTTATAACATCTCAAATGGGTTTTATATAATTCTCATAAATGATCAAAGGTGCATAAAATTACATATGCCCCAATGAAGATGACTTAAAATGCTAGACCCTTTTATTTTGTATGATACTATTTCTAAATACATAAATATATAGATAATATAAATATATTATTATTATTAATTTATATAAGAACCTTATACAAACTTATAATATCTTCTGATCTAACTATATCATTCTAACACATGTTTATTAAAAATTTCTTATTAAAATTAACTTTCTTTGACAGATAACTGTAAATTTTTTATGTATGATTCAGCTTTGTAGTATTATTCCATAAAACATTACCATGGTTACATCATAACAACAAATTTTATCATGATATAAATATCATATATATACAATATTTAATTATTTAAATTCATTCTTTAAATCTCTAAATGAATAATGAATCACAATTTCTTATGGAGGTGATAGTCGACACGTATGTCCATATACACTTATTTTTTTTATCATTTTGAAAGATAAAGAAGGAAAATTAAATTAAATATTTAATAGATAATATTATTTTCATTAATAAAATATATTAAAATTATATCTATCAAAATAACTGTCAATGAATGTTATTACTGAAAAGGGATTGTTTCACTTCCTCAAGAGGTTGTCTACACAAATGAAAAGATGAAGCATGCGTTTTCTATTTGATGATTATGAAGATGAGTAATAGTTTTTCAAAAAAATTTATAACATATTAGGATAATTCATATATTGAGGAAATTATATTTTAAAGTCTATTAAATAATTTATGACTCTATAAGATTAAAAAAAATGTAGACGCTTGGTTGAATGATATACAACATCTTTGGACAACCTCATATGGATTAGAACATAGGCCTTTGAAGGATCGTATTTGACTAAATCAATCCTTTTAGATTCTACAGATTGATTTTTAGAATGTATTTTGTACTGTATTTTCTAATTTTTAAGGTATATAAATTTCTAGGAAGTGGGTATAGGTGGTGAAATTTTATATAGGAGGGAGAGGACTTGCAATGAAGGTTTTAAATAATTTCAATATTTAATGTGAAATATAAGAAAAATTGATCCAAAATGAATCATATTTCAATATAATATTAAATATAGGAAAATAAAACCATAAAATATTATTTATACATGTTCTATGTAGTTTTATACACTATATCATTGTTTAACACAACCCTTAATTCATTTTATCCATTACCAGAGTGCTGAATTATGTACGTTCACGTAAATTCATAATAAAAAAATGAAACCAATATCATTATAGAATTCAAAAACTATGATTCTTAGTATAGAGTTGATTCTATCAAATAAATTTTCTATATTTTAAAAATTTATATTTAAATTCATTAATTTAAGATGATATGAAAATCAATTTTTAGAAAAATGTGTCATTAAAAGAAAAAATGGTCTTATACCCAAATCATGTGTAATTATGGTATCTATAAATTATATTATATTATATATATTCAACGGAGTATTTTGTTTTACTATATTATTTAATTAAAAATATTATTAAACATTTGAAGTAATTTTTTTAAAAAATGTTGTGATAGATTTTAAAAAAAACAATATTTTCACAATTCACAAAAAAAATAATGCATTCATGGAAAATTATAACAATTAACATTATGAAAACATTGAAATGATTTTAAAAAATAAAATTCAATCCCTCAAATAAAATATAATTTTTAAATCAAATATTATTTTTTCAAGTCACATGAAATGAGAACAACTTTTAATGAAACAAAATCCTTTAAGCATAAAATGACCTTTTGTAAAATCATGTGTATTATTATAATAATATTGTAAATTAATTATCCATAAAATTGTATTTATATAATTTTCATAATTTGGGTATTCTAAATCATTAAAAAAAATTAATGTCTAGGTAAAGAGTTTCATGATTAAATTAAATTTTTATAAAATATCCCAGTTTCATAATGCTTGATGGTTGATGTTATACTAGGTATTAAGATAAGTATTGGTTTAAATAAACATTTTTTGGTGTCAAATGTGTAATGTAATATTGTGTTTAATTTTTAGGAATTATATGGGGTTTCCTACGATAGAACGTAGTTATATCATCACATATCAACATTATTTTTCAGTTCTTCAAACTCTCCCTCATTACTAAATTAGAATAGTTCAAATTTGATTGTTTTAATTATATTATTTCAATTCGTTTAAATTTTTTAGACTCATAAACATAAGAAATCTATATAAGTAAACTATTCGTGATGGTTTATTATTATTTTAATCACATCCTTCTATGGACCTTTGAGACACAAAAGGCATCAGTATTCATGACATTAAGAGGTACAAGGCTCATCATTTAGAACTCGGTATCATGTCGTGATTCAGTACACAATCATGATGGAATTCAGTTTTGAAGGTAGGATACTCATATAATCAGTGATTAGTGGGGTTATTTTTTATCTTTTTTTGACATATCTATATGATCCACATATAAAAAATCCAGTTTAGCCTCATATGACTTGAATGATAATGTATTTTATTTTTAGAGTTTTTTATGATAGATTTTTTTCTTGAATTTATTCTCTTAATGACTAATTATTAATATTTACAAACTATTGGTTATTATAATATATTTTAGGATTTTATATTATCCCCACAATCACCCTTTATATTGTCATAGATTTTTTATAGCATACATCATATATGGAGTTATTCTTAAGGTTAGTGGCACTCTAGCTAATGTTTTTTTGGGTGATCCAATTCACGGATTCTATATAATGGTATATGAGTTGGATAAAATAATGGGATATTGAATGAGTTAGAAATGGTTTTTGTTTGTTGTTATTTTTTTATGGTATGTTGAGTTTATGTAAAGTTTTGACTCATTACAGATGATATATTATATTCTCATTCAACATAATTACAGCATATAGTCCCTTTCAACTAAGTAATAAGAATTATTTATGGTTTTTATTATTATAGTTGAGTTGTTTAATTTATATAAATATTATATTTTATTGTTTGATTTTTGTTTTGGATATTTTTTTGTGAGGAAAGAGAGGGTAATCATGCACTATTATAGGTACATACTACCACATTGAATGTGAGTTCCAAAATATAAATATAATTATTATTGTTTTATTGTTTTTATTTATAAGGTTTCATTAAAAACCTATGTATCATCTCTTTTGATATTATTTTTTGGTTTCATTATACTTAACTAAATAGGGTTTTGGTTCCTGGTGTCAATAGATATGTATATCGTTATTCTGTATGGTGTAAATGTTACATTACCTTTAGATAGGTAAATGGGGACATGGGTTTGCATAGTACATGACATGAGTGAGGATAGGTATGCGTAAGGCGTTGTGAGATTTTTTTCTTATTATATTATTCCCTATTTTTTATATCGAAATTGTAATATTTATATAGATCATTTCATATGGTTCTTAGCGATATTACAGTACAATGGAAATTTCAATAGAATCAGGAAGGGTGCATGTGGTGCCCCTAAGTTAAAAATTATTGAATGCCTTCGAGGATTATGATGATCCATATCCTTAGGTAAATATTTCAATATATGTAGGTCATCCAGATTTGTTTGAAGAGAAGGAATTGTTGTGTGATCATTATATTAGTTTGGGTTTGACATGGTCCTTATGAATATGTTTTCATATATCTATTGTATTTGGGTTATTAATGGAATATTTTATAAGTTAATATCATTATAAGAAACATTATTTGATTCCATAAGAGGTAAAACCCTGTGTAGTTTAGTATTAGATCATGTAAATTCAAAGGGTTTCTGATAATATTTTGATGCAACCATTTTGAGGTAAAATATTATAGTACCACTAATATGAGGTATGTAACCCCAAATTGATGTGTTTTTATGTGTTTTATGTGGTTGTGTTAGTTTTGGGATATTTTTTAAGTGTTTTGGAATGTTTTGGAGGATTTTATATGGGTGCACAGTTTGGAAAAATCATACAGCTTATCTAGAAACCGTGAAAATAGAGACAGTGGGCCTTTGTATAGTCAATTCATAGTTTTTCTAACCATGTGATCTTACCATATGGGTTTTATCTTGTGGAAATAGTATGATCCATGTTAGCACACATTTGTACTAACCATGTGAGCTAACCATGCGTGAAATTAAAAATGGAGTTTTTAAAAAGGGAATCGCTGAATATTAATAAAAAACATCACATATTTCCTCCCCCTCAAGTCTTACCCTAGATTATCTCTATCCATGGGATGGGGATGTTATCCCACTCATTTTGGAGGAAAAATTTATTGCTATCGTTGTTGATTATATATGATTATCCATCAGTAATCCTACTCTCTTTTAATTTTATTTGTTTCCCTTAGATATAGATATCTGACTAACTCATTTTTATAGATACAAATCTATCGCATGTGAATCATCTGTTTTGAGGCCTAATGTTATTAGCCTTGTGATTACTGATGCTAAGAAATGGCATCTATATTGGTTTAAGTGGATATTTCAAGAATATTTATGGTGCAATTTTGTGTGATTGATTTCACCAAACCCTATGGTATGTGGCTTCAATATCAATCCCATTTTTATAAAACTATGAGTCTAAATTTAAAATTAATGGGTTTTATTTGAAATTTGTTGTGATTAAGAAGTGAAAATATTGTTTTCAACTCATTTTTTGAGGATTTTCGGTTTTAGGAAAAAGAACGTTTGTTGTTCAATATAAATTGGGTGGGATTTTAAAATGATAATTTTAAAATTTATGTGTTGGTTCATTTTATGGAAAATGAGTTTAAAAATCAGTTATCAATAAAATAAGAGTTTTATTGAAATGGGATCGTGTATGTATGTGGAATAATGGTGTATCCAATAATCTTGATTTTATTGGAGGGTTCTGGAATGAAGGGTTGTATGGTTGGAATTTTTTTTCATGGAATGATTTTTGAAAAATGTTGGTTTAAATGATTCTTTAATTTTATATTGTAAAAAGATGTTATGTTTTTTTTTGTAATTGAAATTTTCATGTTTCTTTGACAAGAATGATTTTTTCAAAATGGGGGTCGGAATACATAGTTAAGCATGGTTGGGAAATGATGGATAATGGGCATAAAGTCCACTGTCAAAGGGTTTTGGGCATGATGTACCAATTTAATACGAGGATTCATTCATATGTAATGTTCCACCATTAGTGGTGACACCGAGAACCGATGTGTTTATGTGATTGTGAAAATTAGTAATATGATTGGGATGTTTCTGCAGAACTTCTTGTCAGAATGTGTTATAAAAATGTTGAAGGGTATTTGGGTTAATGTTTTTTTGGTTTATTTTGTAGGTTACTTTCCTTGGAATGTGTTGATTTGTGTATGGATGTGTTTTTCTAGTTGTTCATTTTTATCTATAATAATGTATTTATATAAATTGTTTTATATAACTATGATAATGTCTCTATACTAGTGATGTGTGTAGTGAATGTCTGTTGGTGAAGACTTATTTAGTATTATTACTGACCCCCTTCTTTGAAACATTGGTTATTTTTAAGATATTGTATTTTGTGGCACATGAAAAGGTATATAATCACATTCCATTAATTGTGCATCGTGATGAATTGATGGTAATCTTGTTCAGGGAGCATGGAGCTTGGTGTGGAGCTCTTGAGTTGTTTCATAGCTTCTCTAGGTTTGTTATTTAGTCTTCTTCTTGGTACTCTAATAATTGATTTTTGATGTTTATTTCTATTTGTCATTAATAAATTTTATTGAATTGGTTGGGTTGTATATTTGTTTCTTAGTAATGTATTGTATTGGTTTTCCTTGTTGAAAAAGATAATGAAGTTGTATTTGGTTATGGATTTTATGTTCAATTCTTATTATTCTATTGAAAAACCATTCCCCACATGTTCATGAATCCAGCAGAATTTATTTCCATCCATTAGAACCTTGGTAATGTCACCTAATTCTATGTAGCACCTCCCCCTATACTCAACCCAATGAGGCAGGGTTGAATGTTACAACTGGAATAAGTTTGTTCAGTCCTTGACATTCATGTTTCTTTATTTCATTGGAATTGATTGCCAACTATGGATTTGACATTCATTATCTGTCGATTATTTTAGTTGGGATTGTTTCTTGAAATAGGATTGTCAAAACTAGAAATGTATAAAATTAAAGGACATAGCTAACCCATTTATTCGAAAATTCATGTTACGAAGGATTTGGTTACATAAGTGTTTTGCAGACACTTATAGGAGCCTGATATCATTGTTGTTGGAATAACCAATGATATGAGCATGTAACTCATGGTAAAAATGTCATCCGACAATGATTTCATATTTCGTTTCCAATAATTAATTATTTAATGATATGTAACAGAGAATTTTTGAAAAATCAATAAATAGATTTTAAAACTGTGGTTTAGAAAAGGAAACGACTATATTATTTGGAAAATTGGCCGATTTTCAAAACATAGTAAATTTTTCATTCATGAATCCATCATTATAGAAGGGAAATTTTGAAATCATTATTATGATAGATATAATGTGATATAATTTAAAATATTAGTCCTTTAGTATTTGGGGATTGAGACTTATGGTGATTCTTGTGTTTCTAAAAATGGAATCTGGTTGGCATCGTAGAGACCAACTAGAGGATATTGTGGAAAAGGTGCTTGATGCTGACCCCATGGTGAACCAGTAGATGGTTCAAACGACAACACATTATTTCCATGATAAGGAATTTGGGAATTGATGCGATGATATCAGTCATGTGGATCACTCAATTCAATTTTAAAAGAAGAATTGATGATTTCCTAGGGTGATTCAGTGCTAAAAATGGAAGAAGTGTGGTTTGAAAAGATGAATCAGATATTCATTTTCATTGGAATACAAACAGAGTTTAATGTGAATTTTATGACACACATGTTGGATGATATTTCATATCAATAGTGGAAGTAGGTGGTCCATGTTGGAATGATCAATGATATGAGTTGGGAGTGTTTTGAAGAATAGTTTAACAAACAATTATACCATCATACATTCAATTATCAGTGCACAACAGATTTTTTTTTATTTTGAAGTAGGAGAAACATTTTATAAATGAATATGCAACTATGTTTATGAACATAGTTGGTTTTCACTTGAGGTGGCCGCCAATGTATCTTTATTGGAGTTGATCTTTTAATTGGGCTTAAGGGAAGGGATTTTTTCCTAAATTGTGGGCCTCCTTATTTGTTGTTATACTAAAATGGTTATCACAACCTTAGTGTATGAAAAATTTTAATGGGATCTACAAGTTGGTGAATCATGTTGGTACCCATAAGAAATACTAGGAACCCTGACACGGGGATCAATTGGAAGAGGTACACTTATTTCTTAGGTGATAGTATAGATCATAACTTGACGACAATATCGGTGAATCTTCCTATGATTCCTTAGAGAGATCCATGATGCTTTTATTGTGGTTCTATAGGCCACATGAAGCGTGGTTTTATAACACAACCTCAAAAATTTCATAACTGCAAGTAGATGGGACATCATCAGTGACATTTTTTTAATGCACTGAGGTCATGGGATTGTGAAACTCTTCAAGGGTCGTAGGAATCATATGTAATGGGGGGATGAAAGAATAAAAAAACTCCTATTCAGTAGATCCCATTTAGTCATGGTGATTCTAGGAATACCACGACTCCACGACAAGGGATGTTTCGGTATGGTAATAAGGAAAAGAGTTTAGAAAGAAAGTAGTTGTTTGGAGATGACCAAGTTTTCATGGATTAACACTCATGACTCTCCATAGGGAGAGGTACAGTTCTTTTGTAATAAACTTTTATACCAATGTTTATTGATATAGGTGCATATCATTCATTCATTTCATATCTCATGGTTTATTTTCTTGGTTTACGAGTGGAAATATTGCCTTATATTTTAAAACAGCAAACTCCTCTTGTACATGGAGGGTGCCAATCAATATTGTTTAGAGAATGATTTATTGTTTTTATTAGGTTGAGTTGATATTGTACTTTTTTATGCATGAGATGTATGTTTATGATATAATCCTAGGCATGGATTGGATAATGATGTTCAAATGCCCATATCGACTGTTATGTGTGACAAATATTTTTATGATGGGGTGTGGAATAGATCATCTCTTTATAGGAGTGAAAAATGTGAATGTGTGTGAAATGGGTTTGTTCTCACCAGTAGTTGGGATGATCTCCTACTAGTTGGAGGAATCGCCTTGGGAATCATTGGAACAGGATTGGATATATAGTATTCCAACAATGATTGATCATTTTATGGATGTATTTCCAGAATAATATTTAGGGTTTCTACCCATGAGAGACGTGGATATTATGACAGATCTAATTCTAGATACCATTCTTATCTCAATACGATCATATAGGATATCACAAATATATCTAATGGAATTTATTGTGTAGTTAGAGACGATATAAAAAAAATGGATCGTCTATCTTACCACGTTATCGTGGGAAGTGCCTATTTTGTTTGTTAAAATTGTGGATAGAACTCTTCTGCAATGTGTTTGATATCATATCATAATCCAATTAATTGTAAGGAAGCTATATCCACTACCACAGATTGTTGATATATTTGATCAATTGAGGTGAGATCAATGTTTCTTCAAGATTTATTTTCAATAATTATATCATCAAGTGTGGGTGTGGAAGGATGATATCCCGAACATATATTTTATATGTTGATATAACCATTTTTAGCATGTGTATATTCCATTTGATCTTACTAATGCACCTACTATTTTTGTGGCATTGGTGAATTAGATATGATAGATATATCTGCAATATTTCATGGTAGTATTCATGAATTATATACCGGTGTATTCATGTTCAAGGGTGGAGAATGATAAATACTTTGTACTAGTGTTGGGAATCATGATATTCCATCAGTTTTATTCCAAATTTTCAATGTGTGACTTTTGGATACATAGGTATGTTTCATTTTCCATCTTATTTCACATAGAGTTGTTTTATTGGATCCAATGATGATAGATGTTGTTATCTCTCAAAAATATCCAGATAAATTTTTTTAAATATAGAACATCCTTGATCTACATGGGTATTATTGATGTTTATTGGTAATTTCATAGGATTATACTCACCTCTGAATTCATTGTGATGGAAAAATTATCCATTTTTTTGAGTTATATGTGCTAGAAATCCATTGATGTGTTTACGAATATTATTACAACATCACCAAAATTGGTTTTTCCAAAACCAGTGAAAGGGTAAGTGGGGTATTTTGATGCATCAAGAATAGGGTTGAGCTATGTTATCTTGAAAGGTGATCTTATGGGTATGTATGGCTCTTGAAAGATGATGTTTCATGTAATGAACTACCCCACATATTATTTAGAGTTTTTGGTAGTGGTTCATTCCTGGAAAACATGACGTCATTATCTCTTTTGTCAAAAATTCATGATGTATAATAATCATAATAGATTTAAACATATCTAATCATAGAGATATTTGAATGTGTGTGAAAGGATATGAATTGAGTATCTCTGCATGATTGAAATTGAGTTGATATACACACTAGGTAAGGACAATTATGTATAATATGCATTATGTATAATTTCATATTCTCATGTGGGGAAACTGGCATCAGAGTAGTGGTTGATTATGTCAGTTATTAACAAAACAGGGTTGTACTATGAATAGAAGGGTAATGTAGCTCTTTTCTTTGAAATCTTGTTTGTTCATGAATTGGTTAGTCCAGTTAATGATAACAAGATGTCCTATTCAATGTCTGTATCTATGAGGTTGAAAATCAATGGATTAGAGACTACTGAGGGTTCAATTCTAGATGGGAATTTAATGTTGTTCTTTTGTATTCATATCTTTGTACAAGAGGATTTTTTTGGAGTAACTTATCTGTTCTTATCATCTTCACTGGTGGATTATCCATCCATAAATTAAAAAAATGTATAAGGTGTTGATATCCTAGGTTTGGAGGGTGGGTATAAAGAGGATCATGATGAAGTTTATATCAGTATACATAAATTAGCGAAATTCATGGTAGAGCATCAACTGCTAGACAGAATGTAGTGGTCATTACCTATCCTTGTGTAAACAAGGGATGAGATAGAAATGGATTTTTGTACAAGTCTCCTAGGAAAGGATATGATGAAAAATTTTATATGGGTGATAGTGTATTAGCTAAAAAAGTTGTCCCATTTCATCCCTATTTTTGAATTTCATATAGTTAATGATATATCCATAATCTATACCCATGTGGTGGTAGAGATGGATGGTGTTCTAGTTTCGAAGGTATCAGATAGAGATATATGGATCATTTATCTTTCTATAAATCCTATCAGTGATCCCTTATGACTATATTGATGATGAGTATGACATATCATCCTCAGATGGATGGGTAATCTGAGAGGACGATAAAATCATTAGATGATATGTTATGGGGTTCTGTTGAAGATTTTGGGGTCTCATTAGAAGATCCCAAGCCCATACATAAGTCCTCATTAAATAAAAGTTATCTGGACTCAATACGTATTACCCAATTAGATGCATTGTATAGGTTTGAAAGTCATACCCCTCATTGATGGGTGTAAAATGTGAGGCTCAAATTGTTGGGCTAATCTTTTTCGAAGAGATGATGAAGAATATTAATCCTATTATGAAAACAATGGAAAATGAAGAGTGTCATTAGAAATCATGTGTGGACCATCATATATATTCGATTCCATTTGAGGTGGGTGATCATGTGTTCATGAGAATATAACTGAGGATGTGACATCATTTTTTTGGGAGGTATGTAAAGTTATCATTGAGGTAGACTGGGCCTTCTTGGATGAATGATTAGGTTGGAGAGGTGAAATATTAGTTTTATTTTCTACAATGGATCAGTGTGGTCAAAAATGTGTTTCATGTTTCACAATTGAAAATGTATCATCGAGAACTTGACAATGAGATTTTTTGGGATTGTGTTGAGCTCGAACCAGATGCATCCTTGTTGAATATACAAGTGTGGAATGTTGAAAGGAAATAGAAAGGATTTCATTGTAAAATAATCAATCTATTTCAGATTTTTTGCAAGATTGTCAGCTTTAAGAGGAGGCTTGGGAGATGGAAAATGATATGGCCAAGCCATGGCCTGAGCTCTTTCGATAATGGGATGGTTCTCTCAACTTGCATGATTTAAATGAGAAGCCACACCGTTTCTCATACCGTTCTCAAACCATGCACCCTTAACAAATCCTCCATGCCTTTCCGTAATACATTCAAATTCTCCAAAAAATTAAACATCCAATATAATAACATAAAAATGAATTAACTAGGGTCACAAACCCCAAACTATGGGAACTACATTCCATTTGTGGTCCCTCTTGATGTAGTATTATGAGAACAATAAGTTCACAGTTTTCCTAACCGGGTGAGTTAACAATGCACAACATTAAAAGTGGGATGTTTTTAAATGGGATCACTCATGGTAAAACTAAAACACCCCAAACACCCTTTTACATGACTCTCACTTTTTCTTTCCTTACCATACGTTTTAGCGCACCACTCCAACTAATTTTGGATGAAAACCAAATGGTTTTCATGGTGTTTTATGGTGATTCTCTTTTGGTATGTCTCCTTTATTGGTGTTTTCTGGATTAATTTATATATATATATCCCTCTCTCCCTTAGTTTTCTATATATACAACCATCACGTTTAGATCTATGGTTTTTATTGAATAAATTATTAGATTTGGGATTTTTCATGTTAGTAAAATAACACTATATAGGTTTTAGAAGATATTTCACCCGGATTTGTGTTGTTGTTGTGTGTGGTAGATTTTCCAAAACCCTAATGTATGTGGCTTCACTCTCATTTCCATTTGGATAGATATAGAAAGATTAATTTCAAAATCTATTGGGATATCAATTATTTGGAAGTGATTATGATGTCATAATATTTTTTGGAACACATTTTGTGATGCATTTTATATTTGGGATAAAATGGAATTTAGTTGTGCGATGTGCGTTGTGTGGGATTTCAAAGTCATGATTCTAAAATCATTTGGTTTGTTAATTTTATGAAAATGTGTTCTGAAAATTCTTTTCAATTAAATTATGGTATTAATGAAATTATATTTTGAATGGATGTTGTATAATGGTTTTTCAATAAATTTGATTTTATTGATGGTTTTGGAATAATGTAATATTTTTTTGGAAATTGTTGTCTTGGCATGATTGTTGAAAAATGAGGGTTTATAATGCAATAATTTTTTTTTGGAATGTGTTGGAATGTTTTTTTGATTTCCAAATATTCATGATGTAATTACTTGATGGATGTTGATGGAATAGGTGTTGGATTATAGGGTTATAAATTTTTGGAAATTGATTGATAATATGTGTGAATGAGCAAAGAAAATGGAAGTGGTTGTGAATTTCCAATATAAAATGTTGTCATGTTCAGATGTGAAGTTCCACCATTTATGGTGTCACAGTGAATGAATGTGTATGTTTGTGCGTGTGTGTGTGAAAATTGGTTATATGGTTGGGATATATATATGTCCATGCTAGTCAGAATGGTTTACTAAAACGGGAAATGGTATTTGGGTAATGATGTGTATGGTTGCTTTTGTTTCTTTCGTTCCATGGGAATAGGTTAACATGGGTGAATTTCTTTCGGTAAGGATGTGATTTTTTTTAATTTCACATATTTTTAATGTATTTTTATAAATTATGTTATATAAATGTGTTAAAGATTGTATCCTAGTAGAATTTCTAAGGATATAATTCAGGGAAAACCCAATTAGTATTATTACCCACCCCTTTCTCTAGAGAATTGGTTCTTTTTTAGATGTTGTATTCGTAGACTTAGGAAAAGGTATTACATCTCATTAATTAAGTGGTGCATATTTATGTATAGATTTTAATGTGGTTATTATCTAATGGATCAGGGTGTGGAGCTGTAAATTAGTATTGTATCATTTTTGGTATTGCTATTTAGTCGGCCACTTGGTACTCTGATTGTGGATTATTGTGGTTTGTTTGTATTGGTATCTTGGCCTTATTTTGGAATTGGTTTTGATGAATGGTTGTTTATTGGAATTCTTTTGTATTGGTTTACCTTGAAGACATGAATAATGTATTTGTAGTTGTCAAGGGAACATTTATTTGTTTTTCAAATTTTATGGTTAAATCATTCCCCACTATATATTCAATCCCTCCACAATTATTTCCTTACTTTTTCACATTGCGGTCATATCTTAAGGTCGAGTAGCACCTCCACCTCTACTCAGGAATGAAAGGAGGGTTAGTATGTTACAAATATTGTTATGTATGTTCTAAAGTATCTAATGAAATTATTTTTGGATTTGTAGGTACAAGATTGTATAAAATAGTTGAGGACATATTTGGACATTAATATGTGGTTCTTTGAGTACATTAATCCAATGATTCATAAGGCAGCATAATCCCATGAGTTCATTAACCTGTTATTCGGGAGGCAATAATCATTTAACATACCACCCAATTTATATAATTTTTATATTTTCTGCTAAAACCAGTGGGATGATATCTCACCTTTATATGGTCTCTTTAGGAAATACTTATACATGCTATTAGTCTCCTGCAGAAATATTTATAGGAAGAAATAATCATCATAGGTATTGAACATATAGAATATTATGACAATACATATCTGATATGTATAGTCTAGTGATATTTTAGTAGGTATATGTGCAGTCATAATCAAAGGAATATGTAGAATAGGATGGGTTGCCAATATAGAGGATCAAAATATCCACGATATATTAGATGTTTAGTGAGGGGTCTATAGTGAAAATAGAATAGAATTCTTAGGATAATGTGTAATTGAATTCTAATTAATTATTATTAATGTTTCTATTTGGGAAAATTTGAGTGGTTTACGTAGATAGTCATAAATTCATCAAAATGTTTGGGATTGAGTTATTATAAAAAACTGAGGTAGAATAGATTGATATGCGGACATGTGGTAGTCAAGATTAATCTACAAACTCACGCCATAGAAAAATATCGGGTAACTATAAGTGGGTGATTTGGTTGAAATTATGTGTGACCACATAGAGAATAACTATATTATGAATTTATTCTAAATGTTACCTCTATATTACCAAATTTCATTTATAGTTACTTCTATTTATCTATTATTTGTAAAAGTTTCAAAATGATCATGTTTTTCTAAAATATCATATTATCTATTTTTGTTCAATGTTCGATCTATATAAGTTTAATGAATAAGTGTTTGTTAGTTTATGATAATATGGTCTGTATAATGATTACTATTTATGATGGATTGGGTATGTGTAATTATAGTTGATGGTAATCTAGGGAATAATTAGTGAATTAGATATCTTTATTTATGTGGGACATCTTGTAGTATCAATGTGTATGGTATACCAATAATTGGAATAAATTATTACGAGTTATTTATCCAAGGTAACTGGGAATTGATTGATGAGTTTTGCATAATCTCAATGTTTTTTGGGGTAGCGAGTGGGACACTAGTGTTTTAACATTTTTCATTATTTGTGTGGCTTGAGATAAAATTGGAATGATATATTCATGTCTATTATATGTTAAAACTTTTTTTAATTAGGGTAATTTGAGTTTCATAAGGTTAAAATAAATAATAAGGGATAAATTCAAGAAATGATCTTATGTATCAAAAAATATTTATTGATCGTATAAGGAACTATGTACCTCATGGGCTAGTATCGAGTACCCAGTTTGTTAAAAAAATGATCATATGTCTCTGATTGGTCTATCATTAATCTATTAAACACCTTGAGGGTAACTAAGATGTATTGGGCATTATATGGCTAGTAAATAGGTTCCCCATGTGTACATTGATTTTTATTTTATGTTATTTGATATAACTAATTTATTTGATTGTTATTTTTAATGATGGAAACCTCATATTGAGGTTTATTATTAGAGGTATGTACAATAATACCCATATATGAATTCTCTACAATATTAACTAGGATTATCTTCATTCGTCATTATTTTTATATAGATTAGGTCTAAAAGAGTTACTATTTTTTGGAATTTTTCACCAGCTGGTTTTGATTTTTGATCACCATGGAGAGTTTCAACTAGTATCATAAATTTAAATATTTCTCTATGGTTTATTGATTTTATCATCAGGAGGTCAAAATGATTAGTGGTGCTGGAGATATTGGATCGTATATTTAAGCATGATGTGGTATATATTATTCCTTCATTTAATGTGTGTTATTGGATCATTTTATTTATGGGTGTCAGTAGGGTCATGTGTGTCTTTGAATGGAACAACTTACAAATTTCATTTTAATGTGTTATTTTTATGAGCAGTCTGGTATGGGAAATAGTGTTTATTATTGAGTGAATGGATTATTCTCTCACAATGAAAGAATGGATTTCATGAAATAATATTTCATGTTTAATGTAACAAGTTATATTATGTGTGTCAAAATGTATTTGTGTGTGATCATTCTTTTTTTGTCTTGAAAAGTTGTTAGATGATAATGTCCTACAATTTTTACATGGTGGGGACGGCCATTATCATGGGTGGTGCAGGACACTCTGGAATGTTGTGTGTGAAATTGATCTCTATAGTATGTGCTCTTATTATACATTAGGATTTAGCATTAGGTTTACTCTGATAGTCTCTCATAGTGATATGAAGGTCATTAATGTAGTGTGGACCAAGATTAATATAAATAATGTGTTTTAATCACTAAATGTTTAGAAAAATCCTATATAGTTGAGTTTTTTTGGGTAAATGTATAAATCATACATTAATATCAAACATATACAATATATTTCCAAGATATGTTGGTGGAAATTGATGTCCCCAAATGGTAGAGGATGTTTTCAATTCATGGGTTTTTTCATGTTGTTGTGCTGGTTTTTAAATCATGTATCACATGACCATGGACGCATTGTGTGCCATTTTTTTATTTCATTATTAAATCATTTGTAAAAGATTGAAATTGATGTTATTGTTATGATATTGTGTGTAAAGACACATTAAATGGAATATTTGGGACTCAAAACTGGTTCCTATAGTAATAATCTATGTGTACATATACCTACTTCTGTTATGTTTAAATAAAGATGTATTCTAATTCTTTTCATAAAGATCACGATGTCTATGTAGATTTTATAAAATATTTTTTCCCATATTTTACACTATGTGTAGAGATCTATATTGAGACATGTTATTTTCATGACTCATTTGGTGGGGGAATTCTAATTCATACTATTTAACTAAAAAATAAAATAATGATAAGTGGAAACATTATGGACTGTGATACAGGAAGTGTAAATGACTGGAATTTTTGAGAATAATAATTGGTTATGCATCTTCTATTTAAGTAAGATTATTTAATATAATGGAGCTGGATTAGGTGGATGATTGTTGTTGAAAAGTGTAATTTTAATTCTTTAATCATTTCAATATATTACCCTCCAATATGTAATCCTATGAATTTTCATATTCATTTTATAAAAGGACTTATGATTACATGTAATTTCAGGTGTTACATTTTTATATGTTCTTTATTATTGATTATATTTATTGAATATTGATCTACATTAACTGTGGATTATTTTAATTTTTTTATTGAGTCTATAGACTTCCAAAAATCCATATTTAGAAACTCACATTACGTTAATAGACATTAGAATATTTTGACATGTTTTTGAGCTTAACGAAACATCACAATGGGTGTCATTCTTGTCATTTGTGTTAGGGTAACTACACCAAGAATCTCACCCAACCAATTTCTTATGTTTTTATATTTCCCCATGTAATACAGATAGATATTATGTTTAATCATATCTATGGTTAGAATTAATTAAAGACAATACTTATTTTCTTAATGTGATGTATTTTATTTATATAGTATGGTATTATTGATTTATCTATTAAATTATGAATTGTTATATCTTTATCATGATAATGTGATATCTAGTAATACAATTATGATACAACTAATAACCCATCATATTTGGTTGATTGATGACATACATTAAAAAATTTATAATAGTAAACAAGATAATGAAATATCCCAAGTAAATCACATTATGCCGAGAAATTTATCTCCCTATGAGTAATTATTCATCAAGGAAATTATTCTAAAATCAATATTATGGTTTCCATACACTACGTAAAAATATATAATTCACATGATATATTTAAGGTCATTTATTTTATAAATAATTATAAATACTTATTCTAATAACGTAATATTAAAATCTATTTTAAAATACCTTTAGAGAGGGTGTTTTAAGCATTATTTATTAATATATCCAATGTAAAACTTGATTTTAGCGTCATTTATTTTATTGAACAAATAATATATTGGTAAAATACAATAATCTATTGTGAATTGTAGTATATGAACTAAATAAAATCTTGTGACCTAATCGTGTAAAATATAATCGAAAAAATGAAATTATAATCAAAATATAAATTAGATTAATAGAATATAAACAAAGTGGATATTAAATATTCGTGAATTTCTAAAACATAGAAAAAGGAAATAGCATAGTTGAAAATAAATTAAACATTAATACTTATAGAATAATGCATGGAGTATCTATATAGTATCATTAAATTCCAATATTTTAAATTTATAATTATTTCACCTATAATCCAAACTTAAAGGAGGATCGATAATCTGATCCAAGGTATCCAGTAATTATTATACTTACATTCCCTTATCCTTATAATGTATAAAGGTATATATATACCAGAATCTAAAAAGACATATAATTAATCCTATTAGAAGGTATGTGCATCTTTCACACACAAAATAACTCGATCATTATATGATGTCAAATTGAACAACTACAGTTCTCCAATATACATAAAATTAATGTTTCCCTGAATCAATAATTCTCAATATGTTAATGCATGATTGTAAAAATTAATAATTGGATTTAGTAGAGTTAAATTATATTTACCATAAAATACTCCTTAAAAAAAATAAACATCATTCATATTATGTAAATTTTTCAAATTTATATATAAAAATGATTAATTTAGTAAATAGTATACCATATTATCAAAAACAAAATTCATGTAGATTTATTAATAACATCAACTTATTTTATAAAAAATGACAGACTGCAGATTTTATACGATATGGGGTATATAATTTCCCTTTCTATAAATATATTCAACAAAACTCAATAGTTTAAAAGTAAAATCTCCTCATTTACATTATAAGAAGTTTTTTATGATGTTAAATGTCACCCATTATGGAAATAGTAAAATATAAATATTTTTATAAAATATCCCCTATTGTGAAATGAAAAATATGTTATTATACATTTTATAAAAAAAATCAAAATATTCAACTTTTTTATTTAAAAAAAATAAAATGATGAAAAAATAATTGAATCAAGTTGTAAACCATTAATATCAAGTATTTTTATAAAAAAAATAACACCTTAACTGAAATTTTCTTGGAACATGTGTATAAAATTCAAACAAATGAAATTTATTATTTAATCTCTAACTAAAATCAAATATTATCTCCTAAAATAAGAGATAGATAAAAATTGATTCATTTTGATTATGAAATATAATTGATAATATTAATAAAAAATTAAAATAATAATGAAACGATAAATAAAATAATTATGTAATTGTAAAATATTTCTCTATGTTAAAAATTTATTCAATTTTATGTTTAGATTGGAGAAAATGTCTCTTAAATGGAGTAATGAATAATTAATTGAAAATTTAAATCTTCTTAAAAAATTGGATTTTATGTTTTAACATTATGATATGATTGTGTTGCTCGACAGTCATCTCAAGATGAGATTTTATCTCATGATTCTACCCTTCCATCTTATCTAGATATAATAATGAAAACATATTTATATATTGAATTCATTTAAACAAACAATTATTCATCACACATTGATCTGTAATACCATCTTAAATCTATTTTTATCCTTTTTCATAATAGTTCAAAACCAGAATGAAAATTACACTCTATTTGTTAGAAAAAATTAATGTTCTTTACATGGGATTTAATATATTCATAAAATCCACCATCCAGTGAGAATGAAAGTCCCCTTTAACTTTTACATTCATCATTCATCGATTATAAACATCTCTATAATTATATAACTAATTATTCCATTTTAAAATTTAATACATTATCATCTGATCTTACATCGTAATTTTATTAGAATTTATTTTTTATATACATAATGCATGCAATAAAAATAAATCCTAATTTTTTTTATAAACTCACTTACTCTTGATTCTATGTGATCGTGAATTTTAAAGTAATTTTAGGTGGAACTATAACATTTTTCATTTTAGTATATGTCAATTTTAGTTTATCTTATATATTTTTTATTACTTATGAGTAAAATTTCAAAAATTAATAAGTATTCTAAAATATTTCAAAATTTAATTTTTTTTTATAAATTTCCTTAAATAACTCATTAATTATATTTTCATGTAGATGAATAAAAATCATACAAGGAAATTCTTATTCATACGAGTTATTAATTTTAATGAACTCATGTCCAAAGATGATTTTTGAATAGATGAGGTGTGAATTAATGATTCTTTTGGTATATAATCTCATATATATTATGTGTCAGTAACATTATCAATAGAATAAACCTACTTATTTATTTAATTATCTACATAATTTATTTGAATATATGATATTACTATAGGATCATACTCTAGGGGAACATAATGGGGAGGATTCCTTAATTAAATAACAATTGTTGAAATGATATCCATATTCTTTTTAGTAGCTTTAACAACATCATGCTTAAGAGAATAGAGTGATGAATGATTTTATACTCTTCAATCCCAGTATATGTCCCCTTTCCAATTTAAACACAATTATATTTTAAAAAATAGTTATTAAAAGAATACTTATTTTCAAAACATGATTTCCTTCTACTAGATATATATTCATATACTTTCCTTTATAATGAATCCTTTAAAAATAATATATTAGTAATTTAGATTAATGATTTTGAATGAAAATTTTTATTTTCCAATAAAATTATTTTTCTTATACTTTATAATATATATTTATTTTTATTTCTTATCATCATTATAATTTTACAATAGTTTTCGAAATTTATCTTACAGAGATATGTTAACAGACAATGATATCAAAAATGAAAATTCACATTTTGCCCCATTATTTTTCTTCGATTAATGTTACATTGAATTAAATGACACTCATATTAATTTTATATTAATAATTACGGCTTTTAAACCCTTCCATTTTATAATTTTTTCATCATTAAAATTTGAACATCCATTAAACATACCTCAAATAAATTTTCAGAAAACGTTTTTTCCATAAATTCATATACTAAGGTTAATTTGAAAGATAATATCGGTGTTAACATAATATTAATTTACTCGTTCATTATTTTTTTCATTAAATTATCGTATGAATTTAAAAATAATTACATGAATGATTTTAAAAAAGTTGGATAAAAATAAAACATTAATATCCATGTACAGAAGTCTAACTAAAAGCACATTTAAAAATTATAATATTTATCATTCTGAAATTCTTATTAATGTATAAAATATTAACATCTAGATTTATAAGTATATTCTAATCTCTATTCCTAGAAAAAATAATTGAATCTACTAGAAGTTAATTCAATCATCGAATGAAATATGGTTTTCCTTTTGAACTCTCCATTTCATTACTACTAAACATTCCATATCATTATCAATTAAAATTTCATAAAAATTTTAAGTAGTTTATGTCATAGAAATACATATTCACATTAAATAATAGGTCTCAATACCTCTACAAACCTGTCTTTATTCAATATCAATTTATTATCAAAATGGGTAAAATCCTTTTTTTCTACTCTATCTTTAATAAATATAGTGCATCCATATAACTCTCAGATGATACAAGGAACAATTAAGTCCTATTACATTGGTTGAACTCAATTTCTAATAATTGATTATTAATTAAATATTTCAATAAAAAGACATAATTTGAATAAAAATATAATTCTAAGAGTTTAAATAGATAAATTATCTTGAATAATATTAACTAGAGAGTGGTATTTTTTAATAAAAAGTTGAATTGTAAACAAGAAATACAAAATAGGATCTAGTTAAAAATTCAATATTTATAAGTCCAAATGTATTGGTGTCTATAAACAAATTATTTATTTGACTGAGGTGACATGGTAATTTTGGATATTCCATTGATCTGACCATCCTTAACATTCATTATCAAAATTTATGACTAAATAAACACTTCAAAAAAATTATACTTATAATTTCATTACTTTTTTTCATTAATAATTTTTTTTATATTTTGATTAAACAAAAAAATTGAAATAATGGATATGAAAATCTATAATAATTATAAACTATAGTTGTTTTAAAATTCTATTGGTTTAATAAATTAAAAAATACAATTAAATAGAAGTTATATGTAATCAAAATGGATGGATTTAATTTTAAAAAATAGGTTATATAATTATTCTATCATAACAAGATATCAAATATTTAGAAATTAAAATAATCCATCCATAAAATATAGAAAATAAATCTAAATAAAAATTCACCCTAAATTAATATAAATAGAACAAAATATAAAAAAATCCTTATAATTTTCTTTTCAATTTACTAATTAATTAATTCCTAAAATATATATGTTTTGATAAACATATAATGAACCATTACTAGGATCCATATTTTTAAAAATAACTGTCAATAGAAAACAAGTCCTATTCATCATAATTAGGTTTTCAAAATATTGTCATTCTTAGGTGGAGATGTGTATTTAAAAGGATCTAATGGAACCGGAATTTATATCTACATATTATGTTCATAAGTAACAATTTAAAATGAAATAAACACTTGAGTAATTAAAAATAAATCATTTATGTCTAATTGTCATTGTCTTATCTAATGTTTTTATTATAGACATATGGTACAGAATGATGACCTCTTAAGTGCATTTTTTGTTATGTGTATCTTCTTATAGACTCACATCAAGTCACTGATGTCATTTTATGACATAGTTGACTACTAATATTCTAAAAATAATTCATCATAGTGGTAAATTATAGATGTAATGTTTCATACATTTAATATCATATTTTTACATAATAGTTGAACATTAATCTTCCATAGAATTAACGACCTTAAATCTAATTTTCTATTATGTAGGGTAATTATTATTTTGATCAAATGACTAATAAGTAAAATCTGATGGGTTGAAATTTTATTACTATTTAATTTCACATTTAATCATAGAATTATCAGATCAAGAAGAATCCAATTCCAGAAAAATTTATTTTTCATCTTTTTTTCCAATAACATATTCTGTTTATTTATTTCCATATTTCCAATTGTTCGTCTAAAATGTGATTTTTTATCTTCAATTTTTATATTTTAAAATTCATCATCATTATTAACTAATTTTTAATCTAACTTTTATTCATCTTTCATATAAATAATCACATTGTTCTTAGTCACATATATTTCAAACATGATTCATATATATGATTGGTTTATCTTTTGGTATGTTTTCTCAATTTTAAAAATATAACTCAATAACTCCACATAAAATAAAACTTCCATATTATCATTAGAATAATATGAATTTTCAGCATCACTATTACCATGATTTGATAAATATTCCATATTTTTATTCATTACAATTACAGAAAAATTAATTAGAACTATTTATATTTTAGAGAAAGTGTCTCACAATATAATCATTTTATATATTATAAAAAATAATGTATTATACATACAATCCTTGACTTTATATATTTTTTATCAGAGTATTTATCTCTCCCACATGCAATACAGCTATTTAGATCTTTTAGAATTTTTATCAATCATATTCAGAGACATAATGAAATATTTTTTATCACTTGTATTCAAATATAAAATTTTTATTCATATGTGCCTCCGATTTATTCTCTCAGAAAAGATATTTAATAATGAGTATTTGTTATATATTTTCACTCTTCTATCATTCCATTATTATTTCATGATGTTTATTCTTCTAAACCATATAATTTCTATATAATAAAATTCTTCATTTATAATTGCAGGAAAATATTCATAAATGGATTTTTTATAATTTGTTGTTATTGTAATTCATATTTCATTTTGGGATTTAGAAGATCACATGAATGATACACCATTGTTTTTAATTTCAGTTTTAGAATTTAGTTTGATAATATTCCTATTTTTATTTGATTTATATAAAGTAATCAGTACTCATATGTATAATATGAGTCCTATCATCAAAAGGTTTTCTTTTGGAATACAGTTATTTTCTAGAACATGAAGGAATATATCATATGTTTGATCTTCTACCAATTATTTATTAGTGTGAATGTAAACTATTGAAACATTTCATAAACCTCTAACACATTTACGTATAATGTTATACACCGGAAATTAAAATCATTTATAATGTACTTGATGAATATCTCATTTAGATTTAACAACATATTACCATCCAAATTTATTAACTAAAGGATTTGTTTGATTTAACAAGTTGTTCATAATGATGAAACTTCACTATATTATTTCAATTGAATTTAGGAAAAATTTTATTTATTTTGTGGAAATTTAAATAGAACACATATATTTTATCTCTTCTGAAAGAGTAAATTTATTTATATATAAATTTAATATTTTAGTGAGTAATAAAAATATTTCACCGGTAATATCAATAAGAAATGTTTCTATAAAATTTCATTAATACATAGAGATAGTTTTATAAATATTTGGTAGTATACATGGAATGAGATTATCTAAAATCCCAACGTGCATATAAAATCCCATATAAAAATCAAATAATATGTTTTCATTATAGAATTTTTAGTCTAAATAAATTGGGATATTTATTATAAACCTATATAAAATAAAAAAATAAATAAGATGTTGAACAATATATTGAGATAGGCACTGATGCAAAATGTTACCCAAGAAATACTTAACAAGTAAGCTATTTTAGGATGATTGAATTATAATTTATAAAATAAATATTATTTTTTATCCTCATCATGTTTATTATGATTAGAATCCAAAATATCTAATGAATCTAAATATATGATTTAGGGAATATATCATAAACATAAATTAAATTTTCATAAATTTTAATACAAATTGAGAAAATAATAACATCATGGAAAAAATTATTCACATCAATGTCCAAAATGATGAATGGAGCAATGATTATAATCCTAAATAATAAATGGATATTTTTAAAAACATTTCACTAGTAATCCAAGGTGAAAAAAGAATCAATAACCTAATCCATTGAAACTTATCTTCCTATCCTAGAATTCCATTGTATTTATCCAATATAAATTTATATATGTCTTCAATATGCAAAAGGCCTCAAATTTAACCTATTAGATGTTTTGTATTAATCGCACCACGAAGACCCGTATCATAAATTTTAATAAAATCCCCATTTCCAAACTCTATAAACAAATGATATTTATGATCATAACTAACTCTTCCATCCACAAGGAATTTATTGATGGTATATGGTTGGAATGTAAATATACAATTGAAAAATTATTATGATATTCTCTCTTAAAACACTCACATAGAGATTTCACATTGAATATTATAATAAATATAAAATCATACAATGACAAGATTCATAATTAGAATGAAAACATTATAAAAATTTAAAATTATAATAATATTTAATAATTATTGATGAATTTAAATTTAATTATTGACTATATGATTAGATTTTTAGAAAATAATGTAACAATATGAAACATCTGAAATCCAAATTATTTGGGATAATTTGTAACATCATCTGAATATTATAAATTTTTTATGATGAACTCAATACAACTCATCATCATTTAATAAATTTAATCAATACATCTATAGTGATTCAAAATATATTGAATTGGATATGTAATTTATTCTTTGTTCATTGGATTTTCTTATTTAACATTTATCCTCTTGAATTAAATTTTGCATGTTTAAATCTTTTACACTATAAATGACCCTAAAAAATAGCTAAATTTTTACGGGTGTTTGGATTCATATAAAGGTATAAAATAATTCACTTATTTAATTAGTTATATATATAACTAATGATAAAACCCTCATCACCATGGGTTTCATTATTTTCTATATCATATCTAATCAAAAAAATTATTCAAATATTTATAATTATTTAACATACATAAAATATTTTAGAATATATTAAAATAATATCAATGTTGAATAAAAAAATTTACATCCTTTAAATATGAACATAGGAAAAAATGATTTTAAAAAAAGTAAAATTGTCCCCTATTTCATTTCATTTCATATGTGATGCTCAATTTAATAAAACCCAATAAACACCAACTATCAAGTGCTCTCCCTATTAATCCATTATTCACATCACACAAACACATTGCTCTTCTATTGTTAATGTTCATACTCCCTTGTGCAAGTTTTACTACACTCATCCACATTCCCCCTCCATCAACTGCATTTATCCACCATCATATTTGTTCCACCTTAGTCTGCTATGTTACACCACATATGATCACCTACCTCCTACTTTATTAAAATATTTATTCCCTACAATTGTTTTTTGATTTATACTATTATTCTATATGTTTATAAGACTAATTTCTCCTTAATATGAATTATAATTTGGTATGACATTTTATAGATATGAATAAAAAATTACATGTGTGTATATATAATCTAATATTGTTATCATTTTTATTTCTTGATTATTATGTTTGGATTTCATTTAGTTTTACTATTAAAATTAATTGTCTATTATGAAATGTTTATATAATTAATAGATTGATATATTCATTTTTGTTTTTGGATTTCTTTGTTCTTTGTTATTTTTCTGTAAAATTGATTGATTCAATATGTGGTAAACTTTTTATATTTTTTATAAATATTATAACTTTATTACAGGTATGTATATATTTTAATATTTACAAATTATTTTATAATTATATCTATATAGGATTATAAAAAATGATATTTCTATAAGTATATGTATTCATATACATATATATGTTAGTATGTTTATCTGATATACACAGTTTACACATATTTATATATTTTTATTCTATAATATATATATATATATATTAATTTAAATTAATGATACATTATTATGTACTTATAAGTTTTCTAATTATATATTTATAATTTTTCTAATTATATCTTATGAATTCATATTTAATTTTTTTTGTTCATATATGTTTATATATTTATAGTATTTATATTATATATTAAGATAATTGTATTTTTAGATTTTATAATTTATATTTCATTCATATACTATGTGTATATATTTTATAAATTTATATGGCCATGATTTAAATTTATTTTTTAAAATTTACTTTTTAAAATATAATTTTATTATTTTTATTGTAATAATATATATATATATATATGTTTTATTTTTATATGTGTAAAAATAATTTTAATATATATGTTTTAAATTTTTATATGATAATATATTTTTATGTTTTTAAATAATTGTGTTTTAAATATATATTTTTTAAATTATATTGTTAATGTGTATAATTGTAGATATCATATAAATTTATCATTCAACAAGAACATTTAACTGTTAATATGTTTTAACATATTAAAAAATTTTATTTTAGGTTTATGTAATTAATGGATACTAATTGGATACCTATGGGAATATCTATTGATTAATATGGGAAATTGGTTGATGATATCATGGATTTTTTAAACAAAATCATAAAACCCAAAATATTATTTTTCATCTATTAATTATGTGCTTAAATATGAGAAAATTTGGGACAATACAAATATGAATCAAAAGATTTAATATTGTTTCTATCATAGTATACTTATACGATGTGGAATGTTTAAATAAAATATTATTCATGATCTATCATTGATGTAGATTTATAATACGTGGTAGAGAATCATCACGATTTAATAATTCATGATGTGTGCATTGAAACCATTTATACACATTATTTTTTAAGTGATTTTACAATGACACTAACTAAATATTATTTCAAGTTTCCACTAAACTCATAATTTTATCAGTGATATTAGGATTGTATGATTACTATGTTATACATGATTGGGGTTAAAATGGTTAGCTAAATTGCTCAACCTTTTGAATCGTTTAGTTTTATAATTAAAAAACATTCTTTAATCAAATTTTGATGTAAAAAATTATTATGTACATTGAGAATAGGGTGTAATAAAATATGTACATTCCTAAATAATAATTGTTTATTCAAGTAAATATTAAAGAATAATTAAAATTACACAACATCAAATATCATAATATAAATATTTGTGAAATAAAACCAAGATTCATTTATAATAAATAGATTTAAACCATTTACATGGGTATTTATTCATTTATTACATCCTCATTAGGTGAACTTATTTTCATATTCAAATGATTTGAAAAATATTAGTTGACAAATAGAAAACTAAATCTATAATAGAAACATTAGAAATATATCTATATAACCATAATATATTTTATTCAATCAATTAACTATTGATTTTTAAAATATGTAAGAAATCATAGAGTGGGACTATTTTTATATATAAGGAATTAATATCAATTAATTAGTAACTAAAATAGTTCATGAACTATTATACTTGTAGTTCAAAACATTTCCACATATATTTTCAAGATGAATTTTTTTTATTATGATATCTTATAATATTTTTTGGATAAAAAATAATGGAAATTATACTGATATTTATCTATCACTATTAATTGATGATTAAAATTATCAATGTTTTGTATGTGTTGAATTTATTTTATTTATAAAATATAGAGTATTTTATTTTATTTTTGGGTTAATGTTAACTATAAATTACTTTTATATATATAATTATCTAGATATATTTTCGGCTATATAAATCATATTTAATAATTTTAGAAGGTACTTTTTATTATGTATTATAGAAGAAGCTAATGAAAGTGTAAATAGATCATTGATAATTTTTTAAATGAGTATTATTCTCCAACATTGTTCTTTAAAAGAATTATTTTACAATGAAGGAAAAATAATTTATTAATCATTGGGATGAAAAAATGTTTTATTCGTTAAATATTCAAGGAATAAATTTTATATATTTCTCAATTTACCATATTAAATATTTTGGAATTCAAACATAACATTTATGTTATACATGTTGAGAAAAATATCTGTAAAATTATTATTGAAACATTATTAGAGATAAATGGAAAGGTATAAGATGTATTCCATAGAATAATAGACATAAAATTTGTGGGAACAAATTTAGAGTCAGCTTCCTCTTTGAAATGAAAATAAATATAGTTACATTTTCTTCTAAAAAACAACCAATAGAGAAAATATTTCTTTCGTTAACTGAATATATGTTATTAAATAACATAGTATATATTAATCATAAGTGAAAACATTACTACCAATGATGGATTTGATGATGATAAGCATGAAATATCATAACCTTAATGTATTGATGAATCTATTATGAGTAGTTATAATTATTTTAATATAATTTATTTTGGTCTAAATTTTTATTATAATTCATTGATACATTTTCAATATAATTTATAGCAATTTCATTTATCCAATTATGATAAACATTTTATATAATTATGTATTAGTGATAATGTTTTAACCTATGATGTAATGTTGAGAATAATTGTTTTATATAATAGATCATATTATATTTCACATGGGTTCAATAATAAGGACTCGTGGGAAAATATATTTTAATTGGATGTGTCATTTTGGAAGATACATGAATATTCTATAGTTATATTTTATGAATAGGTGCACATAGGAGGAATCTATTTTAAAAAATTATATACTATAAGTGTATTTTGAGTTTTATATTGACTAATTTTTTGAATAAGAATATTTTGGCCCCAAAGTATCTCAAAAAGTTTAGTCAATAATGATGGTAAGGGATATGTTTATTAAATATAATGATAATTACACATGATATAGTGATACAAGAAAATTTATACATTCGAACAATATATGTGATGTTTAACTATATATATCATCATATAAATTATAGAATAAACAATTTATATCAAAAAATATTTGAAAAATACTTGATTAATGACCCAAAAATTACAATTGATTCATCGATTAAGGAAAAATCCAATAATGATTATACTATATCAAAAATAATTAAATAGTTATTTCTTAAGGATCAAGTGTTAGTGTGATCAAATTTTTCAGGTTTGAAATTCAATGTTAAATATTTTTCCATGAAATGATAAAAGTTTTACAATTAAAAATATATGATTAATGGTCATCACTAAATTATTTCCATTCGATTTTGAAAAAAAACCCAATTTCAATAAAAATTAAATTTGTAGAAATTTTTGATGATATATGAAAACATGATTGTATTAATTTTTTGTTACAACATTTAAGTATAATTTTAATGATATAAAATGCCATGTGAAACAATATATATACAAATTCACAATTGTAAGTTTTTAAAAAAAAGATTCAAATAGAAATGTTTTTTCCTTGAGATGGATGAAATGCATAAATAATTTGTGTTTAACAATCAAATGATCACAAATTAATTTTCATTCATCGAAAAAATACTTTGAGATCTGAGGATATTTAATTTTTTCAAAAATGTGTTATATTTATTAATATGTTAAATTATTACCTAAGGATATTAATGAAAATGATGTAAAGATAGTCCTTGTTATAAAAATTTATCTCTTAAAAGAGATTGGGTAAAATGAGTTGTTACTCTCGCAATTTTTAGGAAAATAAATAATTTTTTCAAAACAAATGAGAAACATACACATGTTAAAAGGCGATTATTTTTGAAATAAGACATTTAAGTACATAAATGATTTAAAAAAATAACCATTTTTCATTAAATTTTATATCCATAATTTTCTGTTAATATTCCTTTAGTGAAATAATAAAAAAATTATTATTTTTCTATGACATTATCTTAATATTTATTTTTATAATATATTTATTTTTCATCTATTATAATCGTTAAATATATATATATATAATTTATCTTTAATTATTTATAATCAACATTTTTAATTATTTTCATAGTTAAATTCTTATAAAATATAGGAATAGATAATTTAATTATAGTATTATAAATTAATATAACTTATTGACACAGTTTCTTTGGACTAATTATTGTGTTTTTATTGCATTTTAGCATATAATGTTATTTCTAAAATTATATTATAAAATTATATTATATATTTTACAGTTTAAATTATTTATAGTACCACCATTGATCCATGTGTTATTAATTCTAACTATTCTATGGGAAAGGTAATCAAAAATATTAGTTAAAATGTGACTACATATTAACAATATCTTGTACATTTCCATAGGGATATGAGATCTACATATAAATTCAATGTAAAATTTTTTTTAGCCTAATTGGACATAAACTTTATTTAAATGTATTTTGTCACAATTTTTTATAGTATTTTTATTCATTGTTGAAATTAGATTATATTTTATGTAAGAAATTAAATGAACATACATGTGTCAGAAATGTAGTTTTAGATTCAGAGGCATATGATATGTTTTCCCTTACCCTTCAGAAAGAATACCTTCTAGTATTATTTCAAATTTTTAATATTATATTTATAAAAAAATATTATAATTACACGATGACTAATTAATTTAATATATTATAATATAAATCAAGGGATCTCTATAAATTATAAAGATGAATAATGTATACCTCCAATCATTTTCATGTGGATTTTCTCCATTAAAAAATGTAAAATTAAAGAGAAATGGATTAATTAATGAAATAAATATATTATTGGAATCCAAGAGGTTTAGTTTAGGTTTGTATCTCCCCCACTTTTAGTGAAATATAAAAATTAGAGAGATATAAATAAATGAATTTTTCATATTAAACCATTAAATAATGAATATAATAATATTGTTATAAATAAATTATTGTTTTTCAATAATTTTTGTATTCATTTAATTTATCATACTAATATGAAATATACATATATAATTTATTATTTTTACTCGGTAGATAGAAACACGTTATCTTTTTCCCCAAAGAGTATGATGAAAATTTCTATGAATGAATTTGATATGAGAGAACTGAAATGAGAGTTAAGAGGATTTGAAGATATTGAAAATATTAGAATTTTTTTGATATCTAATAATGACATAGAGTAAGGAAAAATAAAATTTAAAAGCGATTATTTGATGTCTGATAGTGGAGTAACAAAACAATCGATAGATTGGTGAATTAATCCAACAATATACTGATTTCTATATAAATTGAGTGAGATAATAATCTTATATATCGTATCTATCAAGATCCACTTACTCCTATTTCATTCTCGACTATGTAATATGAGTTTCAAACTATGGATCATATTATAACATATAGAATTATACACAATTTCAATGGTTATAAACATAATTATTTTATCTAGTCATATTAATTATGAGTAATAATATATGATATTTTTTATGTAAATTATATAATGTCATTATTTACCAATGTGGTGTCCATAATTGGTTAGATAATGGGTTATTTTCTACACTACCCAACTTTTTTGTTCCCTAGTTAGCATATAATCTATTTTTGATTATTTATTTTATTTAAATTATATTTTAAATTACTTATAAAATTTTATTATATTTCATATATAATTATTATTTAAAATCTATATAATCATTATTACAAATATAAGATTCGTGGACTCAAACCTTCAAAAAATTATCATGACCATCAAGGGAAACTAATATTAATAGTGATTTAATTTTATATTTTATTAATGGTTATCGATTTTTTTCATGTATATAACTTTTAATAATAATTTTCATTTCAATATATAAATATAAGTTATTTTGATTTTATTTTTCATATAACTAATTATCTATTATTAGAATATTTTCAAAAAAATTGAGGGGCTCTATTTATGGGATAATGGAACTATAATATATATACAAATTGTTATGAAATATATTAATAATCACTATATTCAGAATGAAATATACATATGATATTGAAATAAAAATATTAAGTATATATATGTTATATTCCTCGAAATTTAATAAAAAATATATTATTATGAACTACTATTCATTAAAATTAAATTCATGTTGAAATTAGTATGTTTTAGTGAATAGTGGTTTTTTTGTATTTTCACAAAATTAATGCACAACATTTCTATTTTTATCATTACCAGGTGATGTTTAGGAATTTATTCATGATTTATTGAATTATTAAGTTTTATTCCAACATATTAGTTCATCAATGTAAAACATTTCATGTAATATTTGTTTCTTAATTATTATAAGAATGTGAAATATTATGTGAAGGATTTTAAACATTATTTACTTGTCCATAGAGAAACCAAGGGGAAATAATATTTTTTTATTAAAGATGCTTGATAAAATGAAATTAGGTATTTCTTAATTTTTCTTATATATATAGTTATTATTAAATTCAATGGGTTGTTTAAAATCCATTGTATTTTCACCAATGTTGAATATTATAATGTGGTTATTATGTTTTTCGATTAATATCTATGATTATATAGAATTGAATGAAAAATATTTTCAAAAGGTTAGTCCCAATAATATGATTAGTCCTTAATATAATATGTTTTACTATTAGTTTTATAGAATTTAACATTTTTTAGTTTTTTTATTAAGATGAATGTTATTCTTAAAATAACAATTACATCCTTCAAATATTTTTTCTATACAGTTTTTTTGTTTTCATTAATTTTTCAATATATATATATATATATATGTAATAGTTTATTATAATTTTTTATCATTATAAATTATGGTTTATAAAATATTTCATTTTATTTTCATATATTTTATTCTACTATTAAATTTTATTTTATAGGGTAATAAATATTGTGTTTTAATATTTTTAAAAATATAATCATTTATTATCAAAGTTGATTTTCATGAAAAAAATGTTGAAATTCCCATTTTAAATCAGTATTCACAATAAAAGATACATAATGTGGTATTTGATGAATATTTTTTATGAAAACTGATGATGAATTATTATATATGTATTTAATTGGAATACATTTAAATGTCTATTTTATAAAAACTAAAATTGATTATGATATTAAATGGTTTTTGGAAAAACTATCATTTAAAGAAGAATTGTATATCATTCCTCGTTGAAACATGAAATTTAATATATCTTTCTAAAAATATTTTTTAAAAATTTCAAAAATATATTTCATAAAGGAAAATTATTGATATTGGGATTAAAAAATTGTTATAATGTAAATTAGTAATGAAAATGACATTAAATTTCATGATCCAGGATGAGTACCCTAGTACTTTTATGCATGAGAGATTATTGACATTTCCTTAAGGGAATTTTTAATTATAATAGTTTGGAACCATTTACCTGACATCAACCAAGAATAAAAATGGAATGATTTTTCTAAAAAAACAATGAAAATAAATTATACAAGTCAGTATGAAAAGTATCATGAAAATATAATGCACCAAAATTAAACATGTATAAAAAAAATAGAAAACACATAATCACAGAATTAAATTCTTAGAAAACCGAGGTACAAGGTGGCTCACATATCCACCTATTGTTTCAATTGATCCAATTCCTACAAATCAAGAACACACACCTCCTCCACGATGTACATTTTATTAAAATGGACTTCTCATTTGAAAATCTATAAATATAATATGAAAAAATATTGTTCGAATTATAACATTCTAAAACCAGCACACACTGAATCAATATTGAAAGCATGAAAATTTCATTTTAGGAATTTAATATAATGAAGGGGGCCAAAATTTCTCCATCTGAAAATTACAACAGAAGATGAAAATAAGGGATCACTTATATTATCAATGATATATGATGATTAATGTTTTATATAATTTATAAAAACTCATAAAAATATAGATTCATAAAAAAACTTTACATAATAATGAACAAAATATAGAAATATAATTCGATCTTAATATTCCTCATTAGTTTATAATCATCGTCCAAGTGAAACCCTTTTAGAAACTTTTTTTCAACCACAATCATTATAACATGGTGAAAATGAATCATTATAAGGATGAAAACAAATTCCCACTAAGGTAATTCTAATTAATTATATTTTAATTTCTTCTATTACTATATATATTTCATAATGGTATGATAACATAATAAAAGTAAATGTATATAATAATGACGATTCATTCCAATCAATACATGTATAATTAAACATAATATCATAGAATAAGGAATTATTAGAAGTAAGATTCATTATAATAAACAATCATGATCTATTAAATATCAATATTGATCATATGTCACATTATATACCCATAACAATTATAGGTAATACTTATTGGATTCAGGGAACATTATCATAAGATCACATCAAACAATTGAAATAACCAATATGGTTGGATTCCATCTCTGGAGCACCCAATTAATACGAGGGATATAATGGACCAAATAATACATGGATTATAATGTAACCACCCTTCATTATTTAACCATGTATCAACCCATTGTTTGGTATTTAATGGAACCACCTATCTTGGGAGTATAATATAAACACACGTTGTTAAAAAAATTAAAAGTACCATTTAATAAATATTGTACATTTATAATTTATTTCATCATATAATCATTAAAAACCCTTTTCCCTGTTTGAATGTGATTAAAATAGGGAAAATAATTGGGTTCAATAAAAAACACATTGAAACATGTATAACTTATTGAAAATAATCATCTTCCAAAATAATCTCTACGCAATTTTATTATCCCATGGAAAAGAAAAGGGTTCCAAAATATATTTCCAAAAGAATATTACTCCATCAAGATAATGATTTATAATGGTAATAATAGAAAATATCTCCATTTTAAAATATTTAACCTAAAGTGTTGTTGATTTTGATTAATGGAAATACCATTAAAATAAAATTAGAAAACTTCTTAAGGAAAATATCATTTCCATTCATAAAATAAAATTTATAAAATATAAACATTCTAATTATTTTAAAAATTATAATATCTAAAAGCTATCTTGGGAATATATAATCCACGATTCAAAAAAAATCAAAATTCAATAGTGGAAATATATTATTATTGTTAATTTTAAAAATAATATTTTAATAACATTTTGTAAATGGAAATCTATTATCCCCCATTTTTATAATGTTATGAATTTCCTTTAAAAATATTTTAAATTCATGTAAAAAACTTGTAAAATAGATTTTCGAAAAAAAATTTATTTTTATAAAGATAAATTTTTACAATTCATATAACACATATATATGGAAGTGAAAGATAACCAATCAAGAAGAAAATAGATGATTTTTATGACTTACAAATAACATTCATGATGTTTCATAAATCAATTATAAAAGAAAAGGAAAACTATAAATTTGAAATAAAATTATATCTACAAGATAATAATGTTTATTTGGATAATGAATATAATATCATATTATATCATTCAAAATGATTATTAACATAAAATATCAATAAATAAGGGAGACTGTAACATAATGCCATTGAAAATTTAGTATCTCTTTAGTTGTAATACCCATGAAGGTGTAACATAATATTAAATTGAAAATTTAACGACCATAAGTATATACATTAAATTATTTGATAAAATGTAATTATACACACCTAAAATTGGTGATTGGTGCATATCATTAACATATGTACCAAAGAAATGATTTTGTGATGATTAACACTTACTAACATCATATCAGTGAACTATGTGTTATTCAATTGATATATTACATTTGTAAAATAAAAATACAAGAAAATAGAAATTAATAATATGAAAATTTAGAAATCAATTCACATATAATCATTTTATAAGGGAGTCAATGAAATTTTATATAACACAATTAATGTAAATTGATTTAAAAAAATCTTTACCAGTTCGAAACATTCAAGACAATGTCTATGGGTAAATTAATTGAAATTAAAACATAAAATACAGAACAATTTGAAGGATTAGTGATATTATATTTAATATGGACATTATATACTCTACACCATAAAAACATATGAATATGGAATAAGTATCAAATGATTTAAAGAGTTTTGAGTAAAAACCTTACGTTGAGTCCTGAAATTGATTTTTTTAATATATGTCTAATAATATTTAAATAAATTTAATGATTTTATAATGTAATTTTAATGTTTTAATACCTTATGATTCATTATCTTATATTATTTCTTTTAAATTATATATTTAAATATTTAATCATTTATTTTCACATCGGGTGTTTTGAGGATGTTTTGTTCATTGATTGAAAACAAATTCACAGTGTTAATAGTCGTATAATTGGTAATTAATTATACATCTAACAAATAATAATAATTTGATAATTATTATATTTATTCAAAAAAATTATATTTTAACCAAAAATGAAAAATATTTGTGAAAAATAAACTACCATATGATCATAGAGATGGTAGGACCCACTCACACTTGAGTAACATTGCCATTTTTTAATTATCATAATTAAATGATTGTAGGTATTATTTTGATATAAATTAATAATAATAATATCATAGAAAAAATATTATTTTTTTCAATATACTTATATATCTAATTCGTAGGATATGGTGATGAAAATTTAATCATATCACTTCGTGGAGCTAGTAGTCCAGACAAACATTAAGGATGTCATCATTATTGATTCTAAGTTGTATAAAGATATATCTTCTTTACAGATTGAAAAAATATTTCTATAATATGCTAATATTTTTATATAAAACTATATTCATTAAAATTATGTTAATTATCTTCCTTTTAAGGTATTTGTATAAATGAATCACAAGGCTCTATGAGGTGGTAGTCCACAGTACACACGATCGATGTTATCGTAGCCCCCAGGGAATGGAGATTAATAATGGTATACGTGATATCATAACTATGGAATTATAAATAAGTTAAAATATCACATATATATATATACTTTAAATCTTTTAATAACTGATGGAAAATGAATGAAATCTGTTCGCGAGGCGGTAGTCCACCGTACATAGTAATGCATATTTAATAACCAATTAAATGGAAGAGGATATATACTTAATATATTACATTAATAAAATTATATCTATGTATATGATATAATTTTTTCTAATATATGCCCATAATTAGATTATATTTTTGTTTGTTTATATATGTAATTAAACAAAAAATGCATATTTATGAATTTCGCAACATCACTAGCTTCATCTTTTGAATTATAATGAATTTATTCCTAGAATGAAATTTAAATAAAATGCTTATAGGATGCGATAATGGTATTAGGGATGTAATTTTGGTATGTATTGTCAAAAAAATTGTTATTTAGGTGTGAGGAAGAGAGGATTGGGGTGGGATTTTAAAAGCAAGGTGAGTCACACATTTATAATTTTAAACATGGTAAAGTTATTCTAACGTTATTTAGATTAAACAAGGGTAAAATATGGAGTATACTAGTGAATTATAGATGAAAATGATTAAATATTTATATTAAATATATTTTATTCAAGTGTATATGTCATTTTTACTCTTATAAGTATAGTTTAACACCCTTGGTATGCCTATTTTTACTTTATCCATAGAAACTTATTTTTATTATTGTCACATTCATTAATGTAATAAATTATGTTGAAATTATTATATACAAAAATTAAAATTATAAAAAATATGTATTAATTTTTTCTGAATGATATTCGTATATTTTTCTAAAGTTATTTAAAAAATCATCCTATAGACATGATGAAAAAGTAGGTTTTCAATAAGTGATTTTTTGAGGTAAGGATTATTTTTTAATAACTATATGGATAATAATAATCATAATTTTTAAATTTGAATTAATTTTTTTGATATATAATATTTTACTTTAATTTAAATCATTCCCCATTTTTATTTTTTAATTATTTAAAAATATAATACATTATACACTTTAAAACTGTTTTTAGAAAAATCTCATTTCTAACCTAGAGGCAAACTCCAATAAAAATACAATTGGAAATAGATTTAAATGATATTAACAGAAAAATAAAATAATAATAATTATTTTTATTAATATAACATTCTATAAATAATATGAATTTTATATTACTTAATTAATTGAAAAGATGGACCGTTTTTAAAAAAACATAATTTTCATTATTCACTAGAAAACCATATTTCAGAAACAATACTGATATATCAATTAAAATACATTTTATAATTATTATTTATTAAATAAAGACAATTTTATCATATATATTTTATAACAAATAAAAAAATAATTACAAAACATTCTCATGAAGATAAAAAATAATAATTTTTGAATAAAGCAAAATTTTAAAGAATAAAATTACATTACAAAAACATGATTCATTTTTTACTAATTATTTTATCTAAAATATATATTATATTTAAAAGTTATTAATAAATATATATAATATATTTTTTAATACTATTCATACCCACAAATTTAATGTCATGTTTATAGCATCATTATATATCTCTGGTCGTTTAAGATCATTGTTGCATGTGGAATACGCTACAGAACACAATATTCATTACTAAAATCTCATGGTGTTACATCCTCCCCCAATTAAAAATTTTTATCTTCATTGTAATAATAGGTTTGATATTTAATTTTTTTTAATTAAACAACATAAAAAGGTCTAATAAACCGACGTATTGATAAATAAGAATATTAAGCACAAAGGTCATCTGGAATAACACAAATTATGTTTAAAAATATGATAAATTTGTGTTAAGATAATATTTTGTAATAGAAGAAAATTAGAATATAGATATTATTGATCACAGAAATATGAATAATCAAGAGAATGTTTACAAACAAATAAATATAAAACAAAGAGGTCTTAAAAAGGTCATAGATTTCATCAGTAATTATGTCATTGGAAGACATTTTTGTTTACGATCATTTTGCTAGAGTTTATGGATTTTATATTCAAAATAAAATTAAATAATGAAATAAACATACATGATGAGTAAAATTTCATCCATTTATATTTTTTTACCACATTATCATCTTTTTATCCGAACAAGTTATAGTGGAAAAGTATTGACATGATTGGATATTACATAAATTTAGATGAATATTTAATACATTATAAAAACAAATTCTTGATGAATGTAGTAGTTTAGTGTATGTAAAGTCACGGAATAAAAATATTATATCTTGGTGAAATCTCTTCAATTCCTTGTATAAAGATCTCGACCTTTATCACTTCTACCTAAAACCTTTCATCAAAATATGTGGAATTGATACATAAAAAGTGGTGTGAAAAAACACTGATTAATAGTAAACTAGGGAGTCATGAAATCATAACCATGAAGATAGGGGTATGAGAACAAGATAATAATGTTATTAGATCATACCCTCCATATCAATGATCATGAACATGAGTTATGGGATAATTTTTGGTAGCTTATAAAATATGAATCGTAATGAAATAGGCATCTTGAACCATGAAATCATACAAAGGAATATCATATAGTATTTTCTGTATATATATAAGAATGTAAAATTCTATGTCATATGTACATACTAAGACATTTATAACATTTTAGACTTGGGATACAACCCACGAACCTTATACATACATTGGATAATAACCCTTGATCCCACTTACTTTTAGAGTTAGGCTGCAAACTATGTGCCTTCTTGTTTTCAAGATTGGGCCAAAACATGTGTTCCTTATTTTTGTTGTCTAAGAGTACAAACCATGTACATTATTATGTTTGTGATTTTAATAAAACTCATTAACCCTTTTTATTTTATTATTTGGATAAAACCCATGTACCCTTTTTATTTTAGTCTTGGGATACAACTTGTGTGTCCTCTTTCGTTTACACATGGGATACAACCACTAAACATTTTTTTGGGATTTATTGAAAAATATTTTAGCTTATTTATTTTATCCCTAGGCTAAAACCAATATTACTTTTTAACTAGTATATAACTTTTCATTATCCTGTGCATTAGAGGGAGATATAGGTTCCAATATCTCATCAAAAAATCATTCATAAATATGTCAATATATCATGCCTCCTAAAAAAGATAGGTTTTATAAGAATCAAATCATATCCCATAAAATAAATGCGTGTTATTTAAATTTCATCACATCATAACCTATTAAAAGAGAGAGGTTCTATAATTAACACAGCACCTGTTAAAAGAGTTAGGTTTAAATGGCATTAAACTCATGGACATGAAATGGGTGTCTTGAAAAACATTCCATCAGAAAATAAACCATTAACGAAATAATATGAATGAATACATTGAATAATATCTTATATGGGTATGCGTAACAAAAATGTATATTATCTATTAATGAAAATAAATTTGAATGACATGTTTGAAAACGTTTCATGGGGTAGTTATCCATTCTTATTTGGAAAAAGATATTTAAAACATTTAAACATCTGAAAAAAAATTTCCTTAAAAACATAAAAATAATCCTTAAAAGCATTTCTGGTATCATATATGTTTAAAAAAATATTGAAAAAATAAGGTTTAAAAATTAATATATATTTTAAAGGATTTATGGTGTATAAATTCATACATTTGTTATGTGATAAAAATAAAATTCCATTTTCGTGGTAAAAAGTATATAAAATTACGTCATTAGTAAATAAAAAGGACGATCCTTTAGTAAACATTGGTAAAATAAAAAAGAGTTAAAATTTTATTTTAATTATTATATGAGTTTAGTATATTATTCATGGAATCGATTTTTATAAAACATTCTTTTGAATGAACAAAGGTTTCTGACTGAATAGATGGTAAAGTCTGGCTTTATTAAAAATAATTTCTTATCTATATTACATAGAAATTTGTGTAAAATAGTACCAATATAGTAATATATTATGAATAAAAATTTGATGTGAAAATTTAATAGTTTTATGTATATATGGATAATAAATATTCATCAAAAAAACCGTAAAAATAAAGAATATTGAAAAGTGATGAGATTGTTTAAATAAACTCATATAAATTGGTTACATGAGATCACACAATATATACTAGAAAATGAAATAAAATGAATCATAAAATATAATTAAATAATAAGATTTATTATATTACATGTTAGTTGAATCATATACAACTCGTTAAATAACACACATGAACAACCAAACTTTTTCCTCAAAGATGGAAATTTTTGACAAAACTACATTACCAATTTTCTAGCTTTGGTAGTATTAACAACCTGAAATAAGGCTAATTGAATGGAAATGTAAATACTTATACATTTTATTATATTATTCATATTTAAATTCAAGGGGTAGTATACCCAGAAATCAAAATTAATAGGAGGTGAATGAAGCATGTATCTCATAGAAATTAAATGTGAGATGAAATCACCATACCTTTTGTCTTGAATCTAAAAATACCTGTTAAAATCTCATGTATAATAAATATAAACATTTGATAAATATTTTAATGAAATATATTATCATATCCAATACCATGTTTGTATTTATTATCAATTTATATTACATAATTTGTTTTTAAATTCCATGTTTATTTTACACTTTGGGTATTTTCTTTGTATTTTTTTGTATCCTAATTTGTTGCATCATTTTCCCTTATACATATATCATTATTTTTAGAACATAAAACATGATATAAATATCATAAATATTTATTATATTTTTATTATAATAATCCATATAAAATTTATTTATGAATGGAATACACCATTCATAGAGACGGTAAGTCGTACGTACACATGAATGCTAATTCAATTTTGATTATTTTATTGAAAGAAATAAATAAAATGACACATCATTATATATGTTTATAATAACATTAATTTAGACCTATAATTTTAAATATATAAAATAATTTCACTAAACCCATCCTTAGTACATTCCATATATTGTGTGAAATAATCACGTCACTTTTAGGAGGCGATAGTCCACACAACTACAAATGAGATTATCATATGAAAAAAAATTGAAAAGTTAAATGGTATGTGTTATTATAAGGAATCAAAAAAGATTAAATACATAATAAATATTATACATAACCTATATATACATATTTTCCATCATAATGGCTTCTTTGAGAGGTGGTAAAGGAAAAAATGAAAAATCATCATTTCATAATGATGTAGTTTCCCGTACAGAGAAACCATAGTTTGTTACCCCTTAGATGGATATGTGTGTCCTTTTATGTCAAAGAAATTGCATAAAAATCCTATAATATATATGATACTAGTTTTTTACATTAATGGATAAAATAAAGTGGAGGGGAAGTGAATGAAAATAAAAGAAAGGACTTGGGAGAATACATTAGATTTAAATCATTTAACTCCATTTTGATTGTTCCAAATGACAAATGTTGACTGAAATATCCCAAAGTCATGAATCTAATATGGAAATAGGATTTATGGTAATTTTATTATGATGTTAATAGCCAATAATAAGAGGTTTTAGAGTTGGGAGGATATGGGAGTGGTGGTGTCCTTTTATAGGGATGGAAAAAGAGTAAAATGTAATTTATTAAAACAAGTTATGTTTACACATAATAAAACATAGGAAAATTCATACCAAAAAAATAAAAAACAATAATGGACGGTTTATGGATGAATAATTTCCATAAAATTTATTTTGGACAAGTATCTAGGTCATTTTATCCCCTAAGAATAAGGTTTAGTCCCCAATTATGTTTAATTTGATCATAATCAATGTGATTAATTTTAATCGATTTTACTAATAATATTGATCAAAAGATATTTTGAGAAAATAATAAACTGTATATTATAGTGAATAAACTAGTGTTTGTTGGTTTTTTAAAATTTATTTCCTAAATTCGGGAAAATTAAAATAAATTCTAATTCTGAAGATGGGATGAAATAATGTGTATTCTATGTAGAAAAAATTTCAAATTTTTTGTTAAGGTTTGATAATAAATTTAGGAGTGAAATTTATTCTAATAGAATAAATTTTGATAATATTAGTACACTGGATATAATTTTACATTAAAATAAATTAATTTATAACTTATCATTAATAATTATTTAAATCAAAAAGCAGTTTTTAACAAAAATGTAGTCGATTTCAATATTTATCATAAAATTATGTTTTCCAAAAGAAATAAAAGAAACTTAGTATAATTTCAATATTTTTAAATCAAAAAATTCTTTTATTTTATCAAATTCAATTTCATAATCTTATTAAAATTAAATTTAGTATTTTTTACATATGACATTCATTTTTGTTTATTTGAGAAAACGATATTATAATTGTAAAAATACATTACCAAAAACCATATATTTAATTATCAATATGTTTTATCTACATAAAACAGTATTTTTTTTGGAAACCTAGTTATTATTATTCCTACAAATATGTTTAATGGCTTTGTTATAATTAACACATTTAAATAATTGTATAAAAAATATGTATCTTAGAAACATAGTGATGTGTGCATCGTATGACAAGTCAGTGTCGCATGTAATATATGATAAGACATTGTAGAGTTTATCAAAATCCATTATAATTTTAATGTGTGGTGAAAGATAAACTATACATTTCATGTAGTGAAATATTAACACAATGGGTGGAATGTGTATCCTGAATAGTTATCTCATTATTAACATTATTATATAAATTTTTTCAGTCACTTTTAAATTCAACAGCTCGATGTCCTTCCTTTTCATATATAAAATATTTTGTAGTCCCATTAAGAAAATTCCCACTATGCTTATTTCCACACATAGAGAAAAATGAAAGGATACTCTTCCTATCTTTATGGTTTTTTTATTTTCCTTTGAACACCATATACCTCTTCTTGTTAAAACAATGATATTCAAACATCGCTCCAACAAATATTTTTTATTTCACAACATAAAATCTATTCATATATACCGATGATTCTTATGGACAATTCCATTCTAAAAATTTCAATTATGTTGTCGAAGAACCTATCAACACTGCTTTCTGGTAAAAATATAATTCTAGAATAATTTTTCTCATGTATTTGGAAATTTGGATCATTGTTACTGAAAGATACAACATCTTTTCTGTTAAACTCAACGAAAATCTATCTTCATTTTTGTATGAAGAACATGAAGATATTACTTACTGAATTTTTTTTCTTAAACTCATTCAAATCCATATATCCAATTTCATATTACTTAATCTTATTCTTTATTAGATTCAACCATTGGTATAATTAACATTATAAATGACAAACTACTAGAATTACATCCTCTTAATCTTATAACTGAAGAAATGATAATATCATTTTAGTAGTACTGATACAGTGTTCATATACATTTTGATCAAAATACCCGCTACAAGAAGGTGGATATTGCCTAATAATTGACTCCACATGAAAATTATTACCTCCCTTGATCATTTGTATGTTTTTCGTGATACATAGATTTAGAAAGTTATGGTACCATAACATTGAGGTTTTTTATTCCAACTCTAAAAGAATTCAGATCCTAAAAATAATAATCATTGCATATTCCCTCATCATCAACATTAACCTAGTTCCTTCAAGTTAGAGCTATTGACTAAATCCCAAAAATCATATAATAAGAATAAATTATTATAGAACGAAACCACATAATCTGTAAATTTCAATTATAGGATGTCTATATTTTGAATCCTTCCTTAATCTATGAAATATCTGGTTTATCTTTGGATATTAAAAACCTATTTCTATTTAAATCCTTAATGATGTTTTTTAAAGAGTTTTTGAAACACCAAAGTATATCCCATGGGAGTGTCAAGACAGGAGTACAACAAGGTACATTGTCTTGTAAGAGATATACTATAGTCACTCTTGGAACATCTTATCTAAGTTATTACCCATATGTAAATCACTTTTAGAGACTCATCTACTTGTATTATCCATTCATAGATGTATTTCAGGTAAACCACCTACTCTATCCTTTACCAAGATTCCAATAAATTTTCATAAACATTAACTCGTATTTATAGTTATCTTAAATGATATATAAAGAGAAAAATAACTGGGGGTCTCATTAAAATATTTGTATCATATTTTATAAAGTTTGGTTAAACCTTCCCTTTTACACAACCTATAGAAACCAGGGCAAGACAATCCTGGATACTACATCATTTTAGATTATTATTCAATACATTATAAAAAACATGACCAAAAACCTTAATCGTTTGGTGTCATGGGAAACAAGGAAATAAAATCTTCTATCCTAGTGAAATATCTTCAATATCCCACATAATGAACTCCAACATTATCCCTTCTATATAAATCCTATCTTTCTATCTTGATGAAATTGGACATAAAAATAAGTGAGCTCATATGCTCAAAAACTATAAAAAAGGGAGACACTTAAGAATAAACATTAAGGTATGGGTATGAGAACATGGTCATAAAATTTGTAGAAGATACCCTTAATATAATGTTTATAGAAATGTGTTATGGGATAAGGAATTGAAATTCATAAAACATTAATCATAATGAAATAAACAACATCATCCATGAAAGCCTACGAAGGAATATAATATATGATTCTCTACATACATATAAAAATATAAAATTTTATTTCAAAGATACATACCAATATCATTAAAACAATTTATTTTTGGGTTATAACTCCTTTACCTACTATGGACTTCGGGTAACAATCCATGTTCCCTATTAATTTTATTCATATGCCACAACCCATGTATGTTTTTTTACAGTCATGAGCTACCACTCATATAAATTCATTCTTTTATGCATGAGATACTACCCATATAACTTATTGTTTTTTGTGATTGACATAAATTCTATATAACTTAAATATTTTAGGTTTAAAGAACAACCCCATGTACCTTATTGTTTTTTTTGTTGGGATAGAAACCCAGATATAGTCATTTATTTAGGCTTGGGATACATACCATGCAAATTATTATTTTAGGGCTTCAGCTAAAACCTATGTACAATCATTATTTTATTCTTGAGATACATCCCATGTACCATTTGTGCTCATATAAAACATATAATTTACAAATGCATAGGATAGAGATATATTTCCCTTTCATCTCATAATAAATATCTCATCAAACTATAATTATATAATTCCCCATAAAAAGATTTATTTTAGAAAAATCAAATCATAACCCAGGAAATGAAATGAGTATCTTTATCATTTACTCACATAATAATCTATGTAAATTTATAGTCTTCATAATAAAATAAAAAACATATAAAAAGAAGCTGGTTTCAAGGGAATAAAACTCAGAAATGTGAAACATGTGTCTCAATAATAATTCTTTGAAAACATATTCAATTCAATGAATAATATGTATGAATTATTTTGATAAATTCCTATATTGTTATGAGTAAAAAGACCAAATTTCATCTTTGATGGAAAATAACATGGTAGGATATTTTTGAAATAATCTATTGAGTTAAATATCCTTTCTTCTTTAGAAATTACCTTTTCATGAAAAAAACCATTTGAAAACCATTTTCAATTAAAACATAAAAATAATCTTGGAAACCTTCTAAAATACATTTATTTCAACAGTTATTTTTTAAAAAATCATAAAAAATATCCTTTATACATGAAATGAAATCATTAATGGTATAACAGTGGATAAATCAGTACATGTCACGCATGGTAAAAAGAACACTAAATTTTCCTGATAAAAATGATTGAAAAATACCTCATTCAAATAGTGGAAAGAATATTCCTTTGAAAATGATGGTAAAAGAAAAAGGGAAATCATGTATTTTAATGATCATTGGAAATTAGTATAATATTCATGGAATCACTTTCTAAAATAAAAGGTTTTGAAAGAACATAAATTTCCGACTGAATAGTGGCTAATGTTTTGTCTTTTTAGAAACACTTTCATAACTATATTATAAACCAAAGAGTGGAAGAATGACACCAATACATTAATATATTATACATAAACAGAGGTGATTAAAATTAAAGACATTATTTGAGGGATGGATCATAATATTTCATCAATGGAAACAAAAACATAAACAATCTGGAAAACCAAAGAGATTGGTTCAAGAATATCTTATAACATTGTAACAAGGGATCACACTATCTATGTAAGAATTTGAAATTACATGAAGCGTAAAATATGATGAAATTAATTTTATTCATTATATAACATGTAAATTTGAATCATATACAAATTTTTAAGGATAATCGGTGCATATCCAAATGTGTTTCTCAAAGAATGAAATTTGGGAAAAAACTACTTTACCAATTTCGTATCTTTTGAAGAATTTACGCACATGAAATAAGGATCATTGAATGGGTATGAAAATAAAAATAAATATAAGTATAATATTAATAAAATAAATCTAGTTAAATTATACACACCACTCAAAAGGAATGGTTGGTGAATAAAAAATGTAATTCATTGAAATAAAAAGTATGATGAAATCCCCTTACATTTGGTATTGACTCTATTCATACTAATAAAAACCACCTGTATAAAAAATATAAATAAATTATACTAATTTTAGAGAAAAATATTCTTATATATAATACTATATAGGGTCAGATTATGACCATATATTATCCTCTGGTAAAAAAATCCTTTGTTATGGATTCACTCCGGATAATATTCCATTAATTTTTCACAGGTGTCTTAATTTGATCAATATTTATACATTATACTTATATCATGATTTAAAGAATATAAACCACGATATAAAAATAATTTGTATTAAATATATTTTTATTATAATATTTTATAGAATATATATGTATCAAATGGAATACACCATTCATGGAGATGGTATTTTGTACGTATGCAAGAACGATGTTTCCTTTTTATTGACTTATGGATTCAATTGAAGAAAATAACATATAAGTATCAATTTATGTATATATAATTTTATTAAATTAGCATTATAATATCATATATATAATATATGTTCACTAAACCCTTGCTTAATTCAATATATTTATTGTGTGAATGAATCACATCGCTTTAATGTGGAGGTGGTCCACATTTTCCCAAACTAAATTATCGTATTTACACCAAATTGAATGTACAAAAAAAGTTGTGTTGTAAAAGGAATAAATAAGATTAAATAAATAATAAATATAAAATATAAAATATATAAATAGTTGTTCAATCATAATTTCCACCATGCGAGGTGGAAAATGAAAAATAAACAATCATCGTTTAGTGAGGTGGTGATTCGACGTATACATAACGAATATATTTCTTACCCATTAAATGAATGTATGTGTATGTTTCAGTCAAACCATTATCATAATAAAATCCCAATATAATGATTATATATATTTTTTATATAATCATCAAATAAGGAATTTTCAGGGGGAGTAGAAGGAAAAAAAGGAATGAGCTTTGGAGAAGGCCTTACTAATTAATCGGGTGACTCATTTTGGTTTATGCCAAAAGGATTTATTGGTTGGATTTATTCCCAAGGAGAGGCCACTAGGATTGAGGGATCTATTTTGGTAATTTTTTGTGGATGATATGGTTCTATCCTATGTGGTTTTATATTCATAAAAAATATATAGCCGTGTGGTGGCCTTTTATAGGGAAGGGAATGGACACACATGACCTTTTTTAAAATAAGTTAGGGGTAACCATGATTTTCCCTATCAAAGGTCATAAAAATAATAAAAAAACTGGTATAATTAAAGATTAATTGATGATAAATGTCTAGAGAAAGGGTGTTGGAGACATTTATATGTTGTTTTCGGTGTTAAATTTAAGGATTAGTCACTATTAAGTATAATTTTACTATAATCGATTTAATTAATTTTAATTACATTCACTTAGCATTTTGGTCAAAAAATACATTGACCATATTAATTTTTTTTATTAATGATTAAAAATATGGAATCCATTTTTTAAAATTTAATTCAAAAATTAGGGAGAAATTAAATTAAATTGTATCCCATGTTCAGATCAATAATCCTTGTTTTAAAAAAACAATCAAAATTTTGTTATAATTTTATACTTACAGTTGAAAGTGAAAATGATCTCAATGTACTAATTTTTATCTATTGATAAAAAAATTGTTTAATTAAACATTTCCAGAAATTTAAATTAAAACTCTACATTATATAAGTTAGATGAAAAGGTAGTTTGAAATTAAAAACCTGTTGTTTTCACTATTCATCGAAAACTGTTGTTTTTCATTAAAGATCCAATACATTACCTCATAATAATTCTGAAATTGAATAATAAAAATAAATTATATTTTATCAAAAAAATTATTAATTTTCCTAAAATAATTTTTTTCACGAAAGGACATTTAATGTATTTTGTATAAAAAATAATACTTTTGAAACAATAAGGACTTTACTAAAAATCATATTATTCAGTATAAATATGATTTATTTCTATAAATACATTATATAAAATATATTATCATTATTTATTACGATTAATATTACTATGTTTTACAAATTGGTTAAAATTATCTCTATTAAATTATTAAAACAATAAAATGAGGTTTCGTACAAACATCTGTGTTGTGTGTATCGTGCGCCAACTATCAGTTCTGTGTAACATACAACAAGTTGATGATTTATGTGATTTAAGACATGTTTGGGTTGCATGATTCATTGGAAAATTAGGTTCCATGGGAAAGGAATTTTTTACATATTTATTTAATATAAATAAAATATATTTAATGTCTTGTCAAATGAAAAATATCAAAAGATTAATTTAATTAGAAAAAACATTAAAGTTATATTTTGGCGTTACATTCTAAAACCAAAAAATTGAAAATATCCATGAAAATTATCTAAGTTTATCAAAGGTTTAATACATGAAATTGCATTTTATATAATCCCACATCACAAAAATGAATACTAAAATGTCATTAAAAAGGGTTTGTTAGAACCATATACATTACCCAATGTAATATATATCTAGGTTTCAATCTAAGATAACATTATTTGGGTGTAAATATTGGACTTGGAGAAAAGGTGTAAATATTTATTGGGAGTAATTGAGGTAATCAATAAAAAATACGTGAATGTTCAATAAAAATTTATTGGCCTAAAAGTTATAAATCTGTGACGATTTATAAGGATATCAATTCAATAAAATGTAATGTACTATGACAATATGTACTGTAATTATCTTCTATATGAGAAATAATTTTTTTGAAATAGAATATAAGTAAATATAATTACTTTATATATTTCTATAAAAAAACTCAATTTATTGTTTCCCTTGTAAATATTTTTAATTCATCATTTTCATTAATAAATGGATGTCCAAAAATTAACTCTGCTGTTTGATTCACTAAAATAGACATTTAGTACATATTAAGGCCTATAAAAATGAAAATTTCAACTATTTATCTGTAACTATTATTAATATTTTGATATTATTAATACATTAATATCAAAACACAATAATTAACACCATTGCTTCATTATAAATTTTTTGTCATAAAAAATAATTTTACATTAACATGGACATCGCAAAGGCCAGTGGTATGCATGAACCCTTTATTATCTTTCAATCATGGTTTCAAGACCCATGGACTTTGGGGACATGATTGGGTTTCACCCATCATAAATTATGTCCATTTCTAAAACCAAACTACTCTATTTTCTAAAATAAAGAAATGATATATATCCTTGAAATATTCTTAATCACTAAATATCCTTTTTAACATGGTTTTCAATACAAATCAGTTAATAAATACTTCCTATGTAGTTTAACATAAACCTTTTCATAATTTTTAACCTTATAACCTTTCTAAAAGACGAATATCCAAAATATTAGAATGAAATCCACAAAATCAAATTAACATAAATTCCCTCATTCATCACAAAGTTTCTCTTGGTTATCACATTCAAAACATATGGATATCATCATTATATATTCTCTTAAACATGGTAATAACCTGAATTACCATAAATAAATCTTGAAAACATGAATTATTCCCTATTCCACAGATTACTAGATATATTCCTTAAATACAATAAGTAATAAAGTTCATATATTATTTTTATAAACTATATTCTATAAATCCATTAAATAGTATTATGGTAATCAGTACAACCCAATTTAGATATATCCAACATATCATTATTCACACAAAATTCTTGTAAGATATAGAAAAAATTAGGTTTCATATTCCCTTAAACATGTTTTTTCTCATGGAAATCACCTTTCTATTAAATCAATTTCATATTCCATTATATCCATTCAACGTATTCTTGTAAATAGTGGGTGAAAAAATTTATAAATTGGAAATTCCTTATATATCTCACCATTGATAATTCTTGAATCCAAATACATAAAAACATTTAATAAATCATCATTAGTAAAATTATAAGGATACATTATCCTACAAAAAAATATCTCATTATTTTCACATTTCATCTATAGTCTCTTCATCATCACAAATTTCACTGTTACACCCACCACATTGCTTATTCTCATCAGGATATTTCCTCTCAGGACATTGATTTACATAATAACCATTTATTCTGTACTTAAAGCACATAACCTTTGGTGATTCCTTATGGGGAAAAATATTCTCCACCATAACCATAAACGAACTGTTAATTTTTTTTAATTGTATTCACTTGAATTATGTCCTTCTTTTCTATATTATAATCACAATATTGTTCATCTAAGACATAATATTAGGGGATTTTTTACACATTAATAACACAAAGGAAACCAAATATTCATTCCTTCAAGGTATCAATTACCATAACTCTTAGAGAAATCATTCATTATCTTCCATGATGAGTATCAGAGTAAGTAAATATACATGTTATTAGTCATGTTTCCTTAAAACATGTTAGCCCTAATAATAAAATCATTCACTGTAGTGATTATCCCACTTGACTAGTCATTAGAAAATTGGTAATAACATTGAACAATAATTCAATTCACTTAGTTTCCCACCATTTTATAAAAGAAAAATCATAGTCTGAGAATTCTATATAATATCAGAAAACCATAAATTTATGAAAATAATTACATATATTCGATATAAATCATGACACTATTCATAATAATTGGCACTGTAGGTTCATCCATGGTTATTCCTATCAAATATATATTTAAATACTTTATGTTTCTTTGTGAAGTGTTTTTTGAATTCACCAATCATATCACCTAGGTGTCTTAAACCTGTGGTGTAGCAAGTTATTTTTTCGTGTAATAAATTACCCCTAGAAAGGCCCAAAACATATTGTTGTAGTTGATACACCTAGGAACGTTTTTTCCAGATCAACATCCACATATACTATCCAGATAGGTATTCATTACTATGAAACCAATTATTATATCCTTTACGAAATTAAGGGAACATTTTATTTTATTCTTCCTTATAGATTTAATAATACAGTGACATGTGTTTATGGTTTTCACAACGATTTTCTCAACATACATAGAAAATATTAACAAAACCATTACTATGATAGAAATAATATATACCCACTCATTTCGTACAAAGACATTACATAACATATTTTAAAAACAAAAAACATTATACCTATGAGTGAGGTCAAATCCTCAGTAAGGGGAAACACGGTAGATAAGAACATGGAGTAATAAAGTACAAGGGTATGAGAAAATGATCATGAAAATAGAATATCATTCCGTAAATAAAAAAAATCATATACCTGAATCATATAATAAATCATGTAAGTTTATATGATATGAATCATTTGAAAAAAAAACATATTCCATAAAAGTATTGCATAGGAATAAATCATGGAATATTAGTGACATGTAAGTAAATTTAAGGATTTCAAAATTAGTTTATGAATTGATAACAAAGCCATATTAGTTAAAAATGCCTTTTAATAAAGTGGCTTCACTCCCCATTCTATCTAACTCTTATGGAAATAGGTTCATTCATAGTTTTAGCCTAGTATTATTGAACTGATATTTCTACTCTTTCTAACCCTATATTATTGAACCGAGTCTATTTCTCATTCAAGTCCATTCATACTGAACCATGTTCATTTCTCATTCTATATATTTATGTATCATGGGATATAAATCTTTAACCAAAAAATTTGAGTAATATATAAGTCTTACTAATATCTTAATGAAACCATATAATCATATGCGAAAAAATAATAAAAAATAATTTCATCACCCATGCAATAATACAGGTAACATAAAAATGTAAACATATAACAACCTATGGAATATGATAAGGGATTCATAATCATTTAATAAAAATATTTAATAGATTAAGAAAAATAGATTTCATAAACATATATCCCATGAAAGATTTACCTGATTCATAATGACTGTGACATTAAGCATAACCAATTCATAGACTGAGTATTAATGGAACCTATAGATCATTTCCTATATGGGAATGAGTAGTATAAACATTTTCGGTCAAATATTGATATTAATTTTGTTTATCTTTAAAAAAACATTATTTATGAAAATATCATTTCTTCTTTGGAAAGTGTTTTTAATACAGAATTCCATTTGAAAATGATATTCCTAGAAAATAATATCACAGCATATAATGAATACATGAAATAATATTTAATAAAATTATACATGAAAAATTATTAATGAATATTAGAAAAAGTTGTGAATTTTTTTCTTTTAAAACAATTTGAATCTTTATAATGAAATCTTGAAAATGTTTTTAAAACCTATTAACTTGAGAATATATGAAAGAAGATTTCATTTTTTTTAAATTGATTTCCTTGAAAATTCTTTGACAAAATATTAATATGGATTAAAGACATATTGAAAATATTTTTACTTTGAACATACTAGTAAAAATATTTTCATAAGATATTTTACTTTTAAAAATGCAATGGATGATTCAAAAAATGACATCAGGTAAATTCAAACTAGTCGTACAAACTAAAAATAAAATTCCATTTTAAATGTATAAGGATATATATATTCCATTATCAGAAAACAACAATAAAATTCCTTTCAAATGATTGGTAAATGAAAAGAAATGATAAAATATCTTTACATTTTAATATGAGAGTTGTATAGTATTCTTCGATACCATTTTTAGAAAACACGTATTTCTGAAAGAAGAGACGGTAAAATCTGTCTTTCTTAAGAACATTGTTTTAATTATCATATGTATAAAAGCATAAAAAATTGAACAAATACATGATTATAAAATGAATATGTAGTAGAGATTAAATTTTATTAATTATCATGAGATTTGGATCATATGATTTTATCAAATGAAGTATAAACAAAAAGAATCCGGAAAAGGTATTTGATTTTTAATAAACTCTATTTTGTTGGTAACATGGGATCACACTATCCATGTAAGGAATTAAAATTACATAAATAATTAAATATAAATATATTAATTATGTTCATGAAATATTAGGTTAAATGGAATTATATACACCTCACAATTAATTTAGGTTCTTAACAATTCATGATTTTCTAAGAATGAAAAATGAGACATAATCATTTTACTAATTTGATATCATAATAAAATTTTATACCTATTAAATAGAGGTTATAGAATGGATAAGTAAATACCTATAAGTTTCACTATAATAATAACTTATTACATCTATGTTCATTATAAACCCAAAACAAAAGTAACATGAGGTGAATAAAATATATACTTCATAGAAATAAAAGGTGAGATGAAATCCCCTGACATTGTGTCTTGACTCTCTTGGTAGTAATAAAAATCCACCTGTATATAAATATAAATTTATTATGCATATTATACATAACCTTTTTTTCTTATATATAATACCATATATGGTTTAATTATGACCTTATATTACCCTGTTGTTTACAATTCTATTTGATGGTTACATGTTGGTAAATATTAGATTTATTTTATTAATGTGTCTTAATTTGTTATATCATTGGTCTTTATACATCTATCATGATATATAAAATGTAAAACATGATATATGTTTTATTTATAAAAAAATATATGAGAACTATAATAATACATATAATATATATATATGAAATAAGTTACACGATTCAGGGAGATAGCTAGTCGTACGTATGCATAAAAGTTGTTACCATTTTTATAGTAATATTGAATAAATGAAAAAATGACATATAAGTACCTATATTTTTATATATACAATTATTAAAATAGAAGGATTATATTATATATTTAATAAAATTTCACAAACCCATTTTTTAATACATTACATATAGTGTGTGAATGAAATACATCGCTTTGAGGGGGAGGTAGTCTACACATCCTCAAATGAAATTATCGTATTTAAACTATATAATATCTAAAAAAATAATTTGATGTTAAATGAATACAAAAAATTAAAAAAATGAAAAATATAATATATAAAATATATAAATATATTTTCCATCGTAATGTCTTCCATGACAGGCTGAAATGAAAAAATGATCAATTATCTTTTAGTGAGGCTGTTGTCCACCATACATCTAAACATTATGATCATTACCTAGTAAGTGGATGTTTTCTTTGTTTATGATGAAACATAATCAAGAAAAAATCCAAGTATATTTATGATATTTTTTTAATACATGAATATAATAATGATTGTAGAAGGGGTGGAGAAAGAAAATAAAAGAAATGTGCTTGGAAGAAGATAATACATATTAATCAGGCAACTCATTCTGGATTGTGATAAAAGGCTTCCATGGATTTCATTCGACATAAGGGGAGGTTTTTAGGTTGAATAGTGGATTTTGGGAAGTGTATTTTTGTTATCATAACCTAACCTATGTGGTTTTATAGATATAATGATGAGGGATATGTGGTGGCCATTAATAAAGAAGGGAAAGGTCAAACTTGAAATTTTTTAAATGAAGTTAGGTGTACCCAAATTTTTAATTAAAAAAGTAATGACCAGTAATAATAATAAATAATGGAAGGCTCATAACCGAATAATGTCCATTAAATGGTTTTTGGCATGGGTTTTATTGGGTCTTAAATTTTTTTTTTAGTCCCGAATTATGCGTAATTTTACATTATTCGATGTAATTATTAATAATTAGTTTCACAAATAAATTTCATCAACAAATAGGATGACCATGTTTTATATTATACATTATGAAGATAAAAAATACTGAATTTATTTTTCCAAATTCCAATAACATAACTTGTAGAATTTAATTTAATATTAATCCCACAGTCGGGTGGACAATGCGGGGTTTTAAAGTGAAAACATATAAACGTTGGTTATGTTTTTATAACCATTATCAAAGTGAATTTGATATTGAATTATTTAATTTTATTATATTATAAAAAATTAATTAAACATTGAAACCAATTTCAACTATAATTTTAACTTAAAAATAAATAAAATGAAAAGGCAGTTTAAAATAAAAACTGTTATTTTTTACAATTCTTCTAGAAATTAATTTTCTTTGAAAAGTCCACAAATTTCAACCAATGATAATTTTGGCATTATAAATTAAAAAATCAAGTTTATTTTATTATATTAATTTTATAAATTCTTCTGTTTTTTCGAATAAGGACATGAAAAGTAGTTTGTTTGAGAAAATAGTATTTTTAAACATATAGAAACATTATAATCAATTATATCTTTCATTATCAATATGTTTTACTTATGTAAAACCATTATAAAAAATACTGAAAATTAGTTATCAATATTAACATTATAATGTTTAATGGCTAGGTTATAATTCTATTATTTCAATAATTATACAAATAGAATGAAATTTTGTAGAAACATCATTGTTTCATGTGAATCATGCCAAGTATTTATTCCATGTAATGTACACCATTTGGATTTTTTATCCAATATATGCAAATATTGTTCTACGTGTGGATCATGGCTTGTCAGTTTTATGTGAATGCAATGTTTTACTTAGCGATTTTATATATAAAACTATTTTTTGTGTCTTATGAAATTAAATAAATAAAAAGATTAAATTAATTTTATGAAAAAAAATTATAAAATTATTGGTTTGTTACACGAACATCATTATTATTTTCATGTGTAAGAATGAAAAATAAAAATTATCATTTCTAATTAATAAATATGGCATGAATATAATTATTATTTTCAATACAACACCAATATTCAATAAATTTATCTTTACTACCATACATGTATTGTTTTAGGAAAAAATGGATCATATCACTTCTAAAGACGTTAGTCCACCTATAGAGCCCCAACCCATATTTCCACCCAAACAGTGCCCAATGTTAGTTTACCACTAGAAATTAATCACATCATTGTATATGCCAGACATATATACTAGAAGAGAGGGTGCACATAGTTTATAGTGGGGAGATTATACCCTCTGATATTTATTATACTCATGGCCTTTAGGTATATATAAATATTGTATTGGAAGAAAGTTGACAACACCATATTACCAGTAATCCGACATAATGGAAGTTATAAAAAGAAATAACTAATGCATAAACAATTGAAAACTAAAGAAATAATCGACCATCTAAAACATACTATTTTTATAATAATAAACCATTTGTAGATAAGAATTTTTTTCACATCATGTAATTAATAGAGTTTATAATATTAAAGGTCTCCCATGTATAAAAATTTCATTATATTATATTATCATGGTAGAATAAAATTAATGAAAGCGTAAAATCAAACAAAGGTAGAAGAAATTTCTTATTTCAACTCTATTTCAAGAACCCTTACATGATCGTAGAATAATAATATTTTATTTCATTCCATGGGGCCCTTGTTGGTTGTGAGAATAAATAGCATTAGGCCACCTCCAATGTGTTCTTATCATACATTTATCATAATTCATGTTTTTTAATATTAAATAAATAGAAAGGAAGAATATGAAAATAAAATAAAATAATACATGCTTCCCATTTGAAAATCTAGAATAGGGAATCAATATCCTACTTGATCAGTTATCGAGATTTCTTGTTCCCCTAGATATATATATTGAATACATCTAATTGTATATATATATATATTAAATAGAAATGATATTTAATATAAATCCCAAGTAATCTTCTATTGAGTTACAAGATGGAGAGCCCTTAGGTACCTCATATAAATGTATCACTAGAAATTTCATTCAAATAAAACCATCCATGTCATAATCACATATCCAATGTCCTAAACGCACAAATAAACATGTACCTAGACCCTCAGACCTCATCTATGAAAATATAGGAATGTTAAAATTAATATGTTTGATAAAACATTATGTCTAACCTTCATTAAATAATCATTTTTTCTCAACAACTAATGTCTCTATTAATGGTGAAATCCATCCTCTCAATGTCAATTCCCAATGACCTCAAATAATACCTCACACCTCAACCAACAAATGATGATTTCATCAAAATAAACTGAACTTTCCTCACCATACCCATGAATTTATATGTCAGGAACCTCCAACCTCAATGATGGTGATCACCGTCCTAAACTATAACTAAATGTTTCTTCTACCCATATGAGTGGTCAACACCACCTCATCATTTGAGTCCTATATCTAAAAACATGACACCAATGACAAACTTATGAAATAGTATGAAATGAAGTTACCCAAATAATATATACTCAGACACATCATCTTATGACAACCTTTTACTACGACGATATGTCTCAACTTAATGGTCAACCTCACATCAAAGTCTCAACCCATTCCTTCAATCAGGATGGAATTTTCACCTCATTACTTTGACCATGAATCTAATACTTTTGATCAATATAACCCATATACTTCAATCCAATATCTTCATGATGAACCTCGTCGACACATTAAGATGGTTGAAACAATCTAAATCCTTGGGTCATGCCCAACACTTTCTTGTGGAACCATCGAATGGAAACCATATATTTCAACTTTATTTAAATAACGCACTCAACATAACCTTCTAATGTTGTCCAAATCCTCTCACCTAGAATTTACCATTTTTAGTAAATGTGGATTGTGCGAATAAATATATCATGTAGTAAATTTAATAATTATAATACATACAATTAATTTCTAGGTTATATCTCGGACAACCCAAAAACGTTCTCATTAAAACACTCCACAGATCATCATTATGTTAAAGAGAAATATTTGAACAACTTACATTGTTTCGATAAATATTTTCTCATATAATACCATCTAATAATCAATTTTTTCTGGATGAAATCATAATTTTATATGAACACTTAGAAAATTGGTTAAAATAGCTCACATGGTATTAAGCACACTATATTGGGAGAGAAATGAGAAATATAAAATATTCTCAAGGTTCTTATAATAAAATATCTATATCTAACAAATGATATAATAATATATATCAAATGAAGTAATAGGATTAATTCCTATAAGGAGTGTGAGAGTATATTCTTGGGCTCTTGAGAGAAGAACCATACGAGGGAGAAGAAAATAAATGGATAATGGATAAATATAATGGGGGCAAAATAATAATTTATCCTCTTTAAATGATCCATAGAGTTTAGGTTCATGGTTTAGAAAACCATGCACCTCCCTTGTGTTTCCCACTATCGGGGTACCGCACTACGCAAGGTTTTCCCACACTGTTTTCGGAACAATTTTAAAATTGTGCAAGAAGCCTCTATTAAAACTATCGTACTCCAGAAATAGAAATAGTCCCAATCAAATATAGGTTTTGAAACAAAATTCAGATCTATAGGAGAGAATAATAGTTTTTCATAGGAGTCCGAAAGATTTTCTCAAACAATGTTCCCCTATTTATGTATCCCAATATGTTGGTATTTTTGGCATCTGATTTACCTGAAACACGCTCAAAACTCCCAGGTACAAGAAAATAATTTAAATTCAACTAAAAACAAGGCCATATGTCAAATTAAAACTAATAATAATATTACCAATATGAAAAATGATTAAGTACTTGTCATCAAAAACAAAAAAAAATCAACCAGTTCGGGGAAATAGACCCTCTCAAAAAACCCGATTCGTTACACCATCGTACACAATAGAGACATAATCGCATCCTAGATGAAATGGTATGTAAAATTTAATACATGAAATACTAACGAAATAATTTTAATTGTGTAAAAAATATCATATATATATATATATATATATATATATTAAATATATCATTACAACAATCCATGAAAGGTGATTATGTACAAATGAATGTCCGGGGTTCGCAAGCTGGTACTCTGTCACACACATGAATAATGATTTCTAATCATATTTTTAGGGGGAGGAGATATATATTTGTAATGAATTTAATATAAAAAAATCTAATTGTATATTATTGTTAGTTTTAAAGATGTGAACATAGTTGAAGAAGATTTAAGGGTATTTTAAAATGAAATTAATAAATAGTTAAAAATTTTACCTCATCTCGGACAAACGTTTTATGATTATAACTATTGTTATCATAGATTAGATAAATGAAAGGACCAAGGAATTTATGATGATGGAATTTAGGATGTTATTTGGGATGATCATGGTGAAACATAAATTTATTTAAGGTATGAATAAAATAGGGGAGTGTGTGGACTTTTATAAGTGATGTGAGTGACATATTTGAAATTGTTTAAAAAGAAATGTTGTGCCGAAATTTTTACCATGTAAAATTAATCTGAATGGACTATTCAAGAACCATTGAAATTATATGACCTATATATGTATATAAAATAGATTTTATACATGTTTTATGTAATTTCCACAAATATATTTGTATATTGACCAATATGTAAAAACATTCTCCCCTTAACCATGTTAGTTTTTTTACATTATTCACAATTTATTATGGGAAAAATTAATTTGACCATAATAGATAATATAAATTATTCTACTTCCAATTATATAATCCATTTTAAAAATAATAATTTTACATTAGTGGCGTATATTATATTAAAAATATTGTCATACAAAAATTGATGAAGAATGTGTTCAATATCTGTACTTTTTCATAGAAAATTTAATGTTAGGAGAACTCTATCATTAATAATAATAATTTTCTAAATATGAGTTAAATATTTTATTTATATAATATAAAATTTTAGTCTTAATAAATCTTCATCAGGGTTTATTTTAATTAATTAAAATGGTGGAATGATTTTCACATTAAAAAATTTTATTAGAAAAATAAACTTTTTTAACCCAAAGAAAAACATAACATAAAATCGAATATTATGTTGATTATAAAGATATATTGGGTATTAACAATAACTAAACAATAATTATTTTACATAAAACAATATTCAATACATAATAAGACTCTTAAATTTCCTAATTTAAAGGAAGAATGATTTTTTTAGTAAAATATGAATTTTTCTTTATTCACTAAAAAATTATTATTGTCATAGAAATGCAAAAATTCAGCCAATGTAAATTTTTAATTTTTGATTCCAAAAATAAAGTTAATTTTAATAAATAAATTATTAAATGTTCCAAAATGTATTGATATTTTTTTTAACAAAAATCAATAAATAATATTTATTAATAAAATATATTTTTCTATGAACAAAATCACTTTAATAAAAATGATTGATTATTTACACAACAGTTATCAGAAGTCTATCTTGATAGAAATATAAATACCCTAAATTGGTTGATTTTATTCATAAAAATCTTTTTAATGGATATGTAATAATGGTTATATGTATCCATGTTAATTTAATCTCAGTGTTGCATATCTAATATATTATCGAACATAGTTTTATTTTATAAAATATTTGGATATTAAAGGAGATAAATTTCATAGTATGGAATCATCAAGTGTTCTATTATCAATTAAAAAATTAAGACCATTTTTTCTTCAAATTCAAATAAAACTTATCACTTCATTGAATTTAAAAAATTTCCTGAAAACATGATTTCTTATAAATAATATGTATGTTATATCAATACAGGATTAAATGAATATTTTATATAAAAATTTATTTAAATAAACATGCATGAAGAAAAATGTTCTATTAAAAAAATAATGTATAATCAAAAAAAACCATTACAATATGTTGATAATACCAATTATATGATATTTTATTATTATAGGATCATCATAATTCATAATCATCAAAATGGATCAATAATTGTTTTTCACACTCAAATCAACACCCTAATAGTGGACCCATTATTGGAAATCATTCAACACCACATTATAGGATCCTTCATGGGAAATAATTTCAAAACATGATCAGTTGATGTTTTCATTGTTTATAATTTTTTAGGGATTCAAAGTCCAAATGTTCTTATCCTCTTTTCCCACTAAATACACAACCTCACATGTGATTCAATAATTAAACTATTCATGGAAAAGACAATCATATTAAAAAATTTGTTTACCACAATATCAATTGTAGAAATTGTTTTTTGAAATTTTTTTCCCATTTAATAACTAAATAATATGTTTTCATAAAATTCACTTATTTTAAATTAATTTGTCATATTGATTGAATTTTTTGAATAAATAAGAGGAATTATTTTTATAAATTTGCCTTTTAATTTGAATGAATGTTTTAATTGAAATCTACACAATAATTTCAACTCCATTGATATGGAGGGGGTTCATTAATAAAATCCCATTTAAATGAAACATTGAATCCCCTAAAATATGGATTTTTTTAAAAATATAATAACACTTTTTATATCAATAAATAATCATAGAAAATAAATACTTGTGTAATTAAGTAGTAAACGAGGTAAATATAATGAAAATATCAAATAAACACCAGAAATTATAACCCGAGTGAGAATATAGGTGAATGATTTCAAGGATTCCATTCTAGAATAATAAAACACTACATAATGTTTCCAACCCATCATTAATCATGAAGCATCCACACTCTTAGGGGGGATAAATAAAGAAATGATGATTCCATGAGATCAATAAAATTATCTAAATATAGAGGGATAGAACACATCTGCATGTGATATTATTTGTGAATAAATGATTATATAAGAGTAACGAATCATTAGTAAACCCTACAAACATCAAAAGTTATATTGAGGTTAATGAGGGTAGATTAGGAATTTAAACATTGTATGAGACTTGTATGGCCATGAAAAGAAAATCTATATTAGATAACCCATGTAATAGATATAGTTTTACTGAAAATAAATCACTACCACACAACCATAATAGACTATCTTATATACCATTATCATCAACTATAATCCACATATTATTTCCCTCGCCATGCCCAAATATTATTCTCATATGTCAAAGCCACAACACAACCTAATCACCATGCCGTGACATTAGCTAACTAGAAAAACCCTAAAAAATGGTTACACTATATCCTAGGGGACCACTTTGTAGCATTTCATATAATGGATGTGTATTTGAAAATGAATCTATATGGTTCTAGGGTACAACAATCTCTATACACACTATAACCATGCATCCCGTCATCTAGCTATATTGAACCCAAGGCTTACACATCACAACATAAGGAATGAAGACCTTCAATTTTCTCCCAATGAAACAAACATATATAAAAGAAATGAATCACATTGAAATAGGAATGAATCAAAATGATGAATGTATAGAGTACATGAATGAAGTGACAATATTTACATTAAATGGTGGTTTTTTCTAATAAAATAAATTTTCAATGTCCCATTAGGTCTATGTTTGATAAAAATTCACATGGTCATTTTTAAAAAAATGATGTTGGATGTGAAATTCATTATCCATTACTCTAAGTGTAAAATATAAAGTAAATTTCAAATATTTTTTATTAATATTTATGTTTAAAACTCTCTACTTATATATATTTATTTGAGATTTTAAATTCATTTTTATAATGACAAATATTGAAAATGACATTCAATGTTGGTTATTAATATCTTATGTTAAAACAGTAGAATTAACATGTACCTTATTCTATTCAATTTTAATCAAATATAACAAATATAAAATCACTAATATAAAATAGGTTATATTTAGTAGTTCTAATATGGAATTTTTAAGTATCATGGGATATATATGACTAAAAGCACTCACATATGAGTGAAATGAAAGACAGGTGTGTGTTTTTATTTGTGCTTATGAATCCACAACACTATATAGTTGATAATTAATCTAGAAATTTTTTATTAATATAATAAATTTCATACTATACAATGTATTCATGAATGTTGTTTTTTGAAAATGGAATTAAACAATCATTTTATATAGATATATATAAACCAGTTAAATAAATATATTAGAATTATGTGTGGTCCCCTTACAAAAAACCTACCAATGAAATCTCCAAATCCCATTCTAAAATTCAATATTTCACTAAAAACAATTAAATATTATATATATATAAATAATTTACATCACAATCCTTAAACATAAACCAAAATTATTGCACTAAATTTCACTTCATATCAACAATAATCAAAATGTAGTCATTTTTTATTAAAAATACAAAATATTAATGACGTGTCAATGATATATAATACAATATGTCTTCAAGAATTATTCCATGTAGTAAAATATGAGTACAAAATAATATATATAGGACATTTAATATAGTCTACTACTAGTCAATAATATTAAAAATACATACACAATACTGGCATCATGGTCTATATGAAAACCCATGTATTTTTTAAACATTAATACATGATTTATTATATAAAATCACTTATTAAAAACCATATTCTGAAGAATCCATACGTATATGGTTATTTGATTCATATAAAACCAACATGATACATGTATAAAATAACATTTTTGAAACATACATCACATGGTTCTAAAATTTCATAGCTTTAAAAACTAAATGTGGTGTGTTGGAGACAAATATATGAACATAATTGGAAATAAATCCATGTGATGGGATAAAAATATAATAAAATGAAGATGAAAAAACATTTTATTAAACTAAAAAATCAATGACACAAGAAAAATATGAGAATTATAATCCTGAAAAATGTGTCATGGTATATAATGAAAAAATACTGGAAACATGGTAATGTTGCAAACAGATTAAACATGAATTCATATGAATAATTAATGGATATGCACTAAGACATAATAACATAATGTACATAGGTAAACCTCCCTTTCAACATACTTGTAATGTCATGAGACTAAAAATTATTCAATGCACTTCAGCACAATTTAGGTGCACCCATCATAATCATATCATCTAGAATCCCATGCGTTCCACATATATCATATAACATAAGAACATATTCATCACATCAAATACCATTAATACGGATAATGGGGTATATTCATAAATGATCCCAGAATATTATGTATCATTATAACATGGTGAACACCATTTAGTGGAAATTGTTTTGGGTATACACATCACAAATGTTTGGCATGCAAAATCACAGAACAATGTTTGTAGAATGACGGGGGAACATAAAGGTTAATGGGAGGTCCTAATGATAGTGAAAGTTGTAACTCATCACTTGGATATAATAAGGGAAATATTAGGGATATTTTAGAAAATAATAAAATTATAATAATAGTTTATTAAAAGTATTGGGACAAATATAGTTCTTTAGTTAATTTTTTTGCATGAAAAATAGAAGTGATATTTCATCTCTATAAAAATTGTACAAGAAAATTTAAAATATAGTTTAATTAGAGTGAAGTGAGTATAATATTATTTTAAAAACATTACATTATAAATTATGTAGAAATTTATATCCCAATAGTAGTAATTAGAAATAAAATTCAAAAAATAAAATGCTACTTGAATGTAAAAAATGAGAGAAAAGTGTCGTACTATGAATATTAGCTTCTTAAATCAAGGAGGGGAAAAACTAATACCATTTATAATAATTGATAGACCATGGATAATCATTATAGATGATATTATTTTTATTATCTTTGTATTATCATTTATGATATATGAGTAATATTAAAATGGATGTACATGAATTTGAGGAGGGGTGGGTTTTAATGGGTTAAATGTTATTTATCTTACAATATAATCCTACCACATATGAGATAAATCAATTAGATACATTTTTATGAAAAATTATATATTATTAGACTTTGTTTGTGTGTTAAAGTCCTTAAAAAAATAAACTAAACCTTCACTACGACCTATTCATATCATAGAATGAAAAAAATAAATTTTATTTCAATAAAACCAATTTTCAGTAAAAAAGTTTAAAATTATTAATTGATGACGATACATACAAATAAATATTTAAATATGTTAAATTAGATTTTTATTTATTTATTTTTTTCATAAAATTTTCACTCCTATGTGATTGTAATTATGTCATAAAATCATTGTCCTTGTAAAGAAGATATTTTCACTTTTTTCCTAAAAAATTAATTGGACTAACAATTACAAAAAATTATCCATATGATTATTTTTTAATAAGGAATCCTAAAATGAAATTTATTAAAAATAATAATATAATTTTTATGATTATTCATCTTTTAAATAGATTATTATTCTAATGAAATTTAAATTTTAATAAACAAATTATTATTTTTACCATTACAAAATTTTATTAGGAATCATGACAATAAATTTTCATTTTATAATATTAATAAAAGATTTCTCTATGAAATAGTTTTCTATTTAAAACTTCTAAATAAATAATATTCTAATATAATATTTTTTTAGTATATAAAAACAATTCAATTTTGTTTATTATTTTACATATTATCTAATATCATTGATCAATTAGATTTTTCAGTGTAACCAACAAAAATATTATCAGAATATTTATTAAATGATTGTAATAATTACAATAACCTATATTAGTTGAAAAATATAACTTATGATGATCTTATTTATCTAAAAATACACTATCATTCTATCCCTTCATCATTAACATTATTTCGGAACAAGGGTAAATATTGTTTCCAAATTTTATATTCTATTACTAAATATCTATTTCTTTTATATTGAGATTTTTATTAGTGGGATTATTACAGTGGATTTAGGTTACCCAATTTTTTAAATTTTTCTATATATTTAAAATTTTATTGCTACCATTTAAATATTTGGTATCATTTTTTTGGAATAATTGTAGATTTAATGTAAAATTATTAAACAAATAAATAATGTGATGCTAGATTCTAGAATATGTTTTAAATTGTATTAATATTCCTAGTAATACTACTGCAAATAAATACATATTTTGTAATTTTTTTTAAATTAAATAAAACGTAAGAACTTATATTATAAAAAATAAACACAACTTTTTAAATTCATGTGATAGTTTATTAAAAATAATAACACTTTTTTGTCACTACAGTTTCACCCCACCAGAATTTTTCCAAATCAAAATTTTCATTTAATTCTAGAACGATAGTGGTATTTATTTTTCACACCCTCCTATTATTTAAATTCACATTCTAAAAATAATATATCATCCATACAACATGGACAAGGTAGATTTTTATTTTTTTTATTTTTTCTATTTAATTCAAGATCATATCCATCTTCTCTTCGTATGGAATATCATTTTACATGGTACAACTTAAAAATAATGTACATGTGTTTGATATGGTCTATAGAATCTTAATAGTGGAATTTAGAAGAAATAATGTTCTTCAGACATGGTTTGTGGAGATCTATTTGATATGAAATGACTCTAATGCAATTAAGAACCACAAAGGGAAAAATATTCCTTTTACTTTTCTTAACCTTCTTCCAAAATCTCATGATTTTATTCCAAGATGATATGAAATGGAATACGTTATCTTGAACCGATTATTCCTGGACTCAATGATTATTTTTATTTTGTGTCTTTCTTCAACTTCATGAACCCTTGATGTGTTGCTGAATAGTTTTTAATGTTTCAACCGTTTTATCACCCATTTCAAGAACTATGTTTTTATATTTTCTCACATCATCCAATCATTAATATATTAAAAATTTATCCCCATAAATGTATTCATTATGATATATTTATATGTTCGGGTAAATAATTTTATGGTATGAAAACATGAACAAAAAAATATTTTGATCTCATTATCCATTTAATTTTATCAAGAATTATCTCAACATGTTCTTTATTTTATAAATATTCTCATCTAACATATATTTAAATAATATTAGAGACATTTATAAACTATAGAGTTAAAAAATAGATGTAGATTATATAAAATTAATAGTGGTGTTCCATGTAGCCTCGCCAATTCTTTATTGTGTGTCCTCGAAGGATCCTCAATTGTTAATTCATTTCGAATTGTAATTATGTGATTAGTTATTTTTAAGGATCTGATTTAACTAATATAGAATTATATCTACCTGTTGTCATTGGAAGACTAGTGAAAAATTACATGGTTTTGTTTTCAAATTCAATTATGGTATGTGTAATGTATTCATTGTCCCCTTATACATTTCCCTTTTTGAATTCACATGATTATACACAAGACATCATGATGTATATTTAATGATTTCATTCTTAAATGTTTCCTACCAATAGTGTTATCAGTTATATCAATACATATTTATTCTTCCTGGGTGGATGGAAAAGGTATATCTATGTTCATAATCCAAAATTTCCTTCATTAACATCTTATTTGTTGGTACAATATTCATCACCAAAATATTAAAACTAATTATTCATTGACTAAGAGTTATGTGTATTTCACATTTTTTATTTCTTCCACCATATTTTAAAATTATATATCATTTATTTGAGCATAATTTTTCCTAAAAAGGAATGGTAGATAATTAAATTATCAGTGTATTGAATATGTTCCTTCCTCTATCAGTCATATTTCCAACCTATTCATGTGTAAGAAGATAATATCCTTATCAATTATCATCAATGAAAAATTGCAATTTCATTTCTACTTTAGAGTGTCTACCAAATAATTATATTTTTCATGATGGTGTTCTATTATGTAGTTATAGTCCTTATTCATCCATAACAATTTTTACCAGTGATTATTCAGATATTTCTTTGTGAACAAATACATATGAATCCTATGATCCAAATATATTTTACATTTTATCACTATGGATATAATTTCACTAGATTTTCAATGAAAAACATACTCTGGATAACATCATATTACTCATATTGTATTTATATTATTGAAATTTTTATATCATTGAGTAATAAACTAAAATATTATCATTCTGTAGTAGTATAGAACACATTCCCTTCATAAAAATCATATTATACCCTGAATGATTCTTGAAATGTAGTTATCATAAGTACAGGTGCCTTGATATGAAATTTTATTAACTCATTAACAATCTTTTGACATTAATTATTCTATAAAAATGTTACCCCCTTTAATTTATGTTTGGTTATAGTTTTTTACAATCATGATAAATTTCTAACAAATCATTTGTGATTCATTGCATGTCCTTGTAAACTATGTATATCCATCATAGATATTGGACTCAACAATCCTCTAATTTCTCATATCATTGAAGGGACCATAGATATCACATTTAAATTGAAAACAATACCCATGAATGATACATAATTCCACAATAATTCCCATTTTATTAATTATTCATAAATTTTTTACATTCATATGATTATTAACACAGTGGTAAGATAATCTTGGTGATCTTATTTTCTTTTGTAATATATTATAATATCATTTATAAATATCATAACAAATATTTTATGGAATAATATAAGGAATAATTTCATCAATTACATTAGTACTAATATATCACTCATTATTCTGAATTTTGTTACTATGAATTCCCAGTTTTCATACCATATATGAAAAGTTGCCCTGTGGATTTCCACCGTCTTCACCTGTACCTAGAAATAAACCAAACAATGAATCAACTTGGGGACATATTGAGATCTCAGTTTTTAATTGTAAAAATAATCAATCAATCGAATATGATACTTTTTATTTATCATGACCTTACAAGTGTCATGATAATCAATTCAAATGTTCATTTCTCAGCTCTTATTCTTGATGAATAGGTTGGGTTCTCCACTTGATGAAGCACCTAGGCATATTAATCCTTTATCTATACTACCTTATAGTTTCATCTATAGCACCTCAAATTCCACAATATCCATTATATATATATAATTTTATATTTGTAAATACCTCATTATTATTTTGATAGAAAATTTAACCTTTATGATATGTGGAAGACAATGAAATTTTCAGCAAACACATAAGTATATTCCATCACAATGTGTATGTATTTAAGGCTGACCATTTCATTTGTCTCGATAATTGATGAATATTTTCCTTATCATAGATTAATAACAACCCATTTTCATATTATTTTTAAAACTAATAATATTCATCCATCTATCACTTGCACATAATCCTACAAAGATTCACGATATAGATAGTAATTTTTATTCCCATAGAAATTGATGTTGAATATATATATATATATATGGAAAGGAAATACATACCCATTAACTGATAATATATTTTTATAGTGAGTAAAAAATATTCATTTCATGGTTTGTCCCAGAACATTGTATTGTGGAGGAGTTATATAATTCAGATACAATAATTTCCTCATTTTTTTCACCAATATAACTATGTCCATGGTTATTTGGGGGTATTGAATTATTTATTTAAACATTTATGATACTAAATAATGTTAATAAATTATGAAAAACATAACTTTATATATATATATATAATGAATAACAAGAATACCTATAACGACTTCATTTTTAGGATCCACTATAGTTGATTTAATTGAATATTCTCACTCTTGTTTCCTTAGAAGTTTATGGAATTTATTTTTTCCAAAATCCCATGAAATATGGTAGTGGTTCACATGGATTACTTGTTCTTTTTAGTCGAAACATTCTCCAATAGGTTGATGTATTTCAGGAAAATTTACCTCATCCATTACATTGTAGGATTTAACACATCTATAGTCTTTGTCTTGGATCCCTTCATTCCCACACCTAAAAAATTTCTTAATCTCTGTAGAAAAATTTCATGGAAGATTCATCCCACAATTTTGGAAAGATAAATGTTGTAATTTCATTCAAATATCATTTTTTATCATCGTAATTCAAGAATAATTTTTTAATTTACAATTCTTATAAGTGTGAGACCATTGAGATTCAAAAATAATTATTTTTTACTTTGAGGTAATAATGAAAAAGTTCATCATAGTGTTTAATTTTTTCAAATCAAATTCCCTATTCATAGTATTGGTTTTAGGAAACCAAATTATGTTGTAATAAATAAATTTCATGGTAATGACAATGTATGAGTCATATCTCTATTTTCATGTGAGTTTTTCATCATAGACAATGATGGATTCATTTACATCTGTTTGGAGTTAAATAAACTACAATTACATTTTAATTCATGAGTGTGGAACAAATATTTTTTAAAAATATTCTTTTGGAATTTCTACAACCAAATAACTTCAATATATTCTTCATGATTATATTTTATCAATATCCACTTTGTATCTAATTATCCTTCTATATGATAATAAGAAAATGAAACAATATTGTGACTAACTATACCTTGCTAAAATTTAACCCATGCCTCGAGCCCAATTGGCCACATGACTCTTTGTGTGTCTCCCCATAAGACAGGGGTTTCCATCTATCAATGGGTTTGTGAATGTAGTAAGTTAGGGATAAATTACCTTCATTTCATTGTATCGTAGTGGATGAAACAACAATAAAGAAATAATTTAATTGTATGAAAACTGTCAAATATAATGAAAAATAAAAATATAAATAGATATAGAAAAAAATTAATAATATAACAAAATCCACATAGATACTGTCTATTATGATATGTATCCATGGAATGATAATAAAATATAAATATTATAATAGGAATTCAATAAAATATAAAATAGTAATAAAAAACAAGGATATTCCATAGAATCTATAGACTTGCCCTAATACTTTTATCCAAAGATCTAGATAGGTAAATGAGTCAACAACCTATAGTAGGACCATTCCCTTTCCATTTCATGTAGTAATATAATCTGTACATGTGCCAAAGGAAAATATATTATGGTGTGAGATAAATAACAATTGGCCCACACCAATGGTGTCTACGTATAATTTGATTCAGTTCCCATAAATAAATTGTGCAAAGGTGTTGGTAATAAAGCGAAGCAATGTCGAATAAATAAACAACCTCCCACTCAGGTTCCTAAGGGACAGCTAGCATATCTACTTATATTAGCACACTACTAGTATATATGATCAAGTTACCATGCATATAAATATAAATATATAATTTTATATATTATTAATAGGATGAGGTAAGAATTCCTCTCATCACGTTATATATATATAGAGGTAAGCATGCCTCTCGTCTAATGGAGATTAAGAAAATGGAATGAGGTAAGAATTCCTATAGTCTATATTATATTTATAAGATGGCATGGGATATGAATTCCTACCATACTCAAGATATTATAAATTTCATTAGGTATGCAGGCCCCTCATTCCTAGGAGATTATGTAATTGCAACCAGGTAATAATGCCTCTCATACATAAGAGATTGTGTAAATGGAATGTTGTAAGATTGTCTTTCATCCAAAGGATATTATTTAAATGACCTAAGGTAAAAAATAAATCAGTTCTAAAGGAGATTATGTCAATAGAGAAAAAAATCATATAATTTAAGGTAATGCTATCTTTAATTATTATTCAATTCTATGCAAATGAACCAATTCAGGTTAAGACATATGAACAACTATATTAAGGGTGAGACCATGAAATCCCTAGTTTTTATTTAATTTCATTCCAAAAAATATAAATTGATTACTTCTATTTCATCCTTTCCAACCAATACAAATGAACGCTGATTATTAGCCTAGAAAGTAAAATCCATACCAATACAAGGTGTCAATGCTAAATGGGTAAGGTAAAATACCTATATGGTCAAATTTTCAATTCAAATTCAATGGATTCTAATCATCATGTAGACACATTTATATATTTCCAATACATGTGGGACAATTCTCACTTTTATCAGATGTTTATCCTATATATCAAAACATGATTTGGTTATTTTTTGGAAAATTGGCCTAAAGTGGACAATTTCCATAGCACACACCTTTGGTGTCCAAACCACGAAAAAGTGTTCTATAAACCCCAAAACATGATTCATTTAAACAAATTCCCTATCATTAAGTTCATATACACTTGAAGGAGTCTATATAAATGTTGATCACGACAATGGTCAACTCACAAAAAAATAGTTCATGTAAGAAATGGTAAAATATCAAAAGAAAAATGATGTGGCCAACTTCATTTGGGTCATAGATGACACCTCAATTGATATTGACATGTGATTCATATTATGATGGATGATATCTGAGATTCATTCCAATTCTTTAGAAATGTTAAGAATTGATTTGAATCTAAATAGTGCAAAAGAGGCAAAATTTATCGAGATAGGAAGAGTACGCGGGGTTAACCCCACCTGAAGGGTTGTAATGCTTCTCTTGAATCCCCAATTAAACACTGGACGGAGGATTTATTGGTGATCTATAGAGGTGTAATTATTTACCTTTTAGAGAAATGAATGATGTTTTTGTCTATTTTAAGGAGAGTAAAGGATAAAATATGAGCATAAATGAAGGGAGGGGAAATGGTAATATTAAATAAACCCCATTACGCATGGATTGTGTGCATAGTTTGGCCAAACCCTACGAAAACTGTGTGTAGTCTATATCTATAATGGGTACACCACCTGGATGTTGTGTTTGTTTGTCTAACCATGCATTGACCATGCAGATGGGCTCTGGTGCCTAACTATAGTAGGATACACAACTATGTGCATGGGTTGCATGGGTGTAGAAAAACCATGTGGCCCTATATGTTTTCAGTATTTCAGAGCTGAAGGGAAAAAATGAAAATAAAATTCTATTTTCACTTTATTATTATACTTAGTAGACATCATGATGATTATTTATGATATCCAAAAAGACAAAATAATGATCCAAACCTTGGTTAAAAGTCAGGTTGTTACAACCTCCCTTCCTTAGAGAAACTCTCCCATGAGTTTCCCTTCAGGGGTGAAGCAGTACTGTCATCAAGGTATTCTAACCAGGGAGACCATATATCATTCTATCACCACCAAATATCATCATGTACCTAGTTATTATTGAAAATAACCCGTAAAAGTGGAAGGAACATGCCTCAGAGTGTCTTCACGCTATGATCAACAATACAAATTGGGTATTCCTCGAGGGAAGCATCTATATCTAGCTCAACCACATCAGGATGAAAGATGTGAGATGGGTCTGGATAATACTGGTGAGGGTGATATATTTCAATTACTTCATAAATATAGTAATATCTCTGATGGAATTCTAACTTGTAATCCACTGGTCTGGCCTACTAGAGATACTTGAACAGTCTAACATATATATGCGATATCTAACCCTCCTTCGGATTACATCGATACCCTAACATGGGAGATAAATTATATAAACCCAGTCTCTGACCTCAATATTGAGTGTTCTTTTATGAAAAAAGGCATATTACTATCTTCTATAATCAGATATCATCATGATCTTTCTGATAATATGGAGTTGCTCTATAATCTCCTACACGAGATGGGGACCAAGAACAACTCCTTCCCCTACCTCAATCTGGCATTGAGGTGAACAACAAGGCCTACCAAACAAGGATTCATATGGATCCATTTCCATGGTAGGCTATAATATTTTTTATAACAAACCATTATGCGCCAATTTTTTTTATCCAAATTACTCTCAACGATGAGAATGTGGGATCAAAAATATCTTCCAAAACCTGAATCGAACTCTCTGTCTTTCCATCAGTCGGAGGGTGATTGGTCCATCTCAATTTTACCTTTCTATACAAGGCCTTTTGAAACCCTTTCTAGAAAAATTATTTAAATCTAGAGTCTTGGTCGGATAAGATATAACTAGGTTCTTCATGAATCTGTATCACCTCTATGACATACAGTCTTCCCACCTCTTCAACTGAGATGATATATCATATATGTAAGAAGTGTGTGACCATTATCATATGATCAATGAAAACCAAAAATGGTTCGTCTCCATGAGGGGATTTGGATAAACCTATAATGATTCCCATTGAATAATAATCCCACATCCATTATCGAATGGAAAATGGATAAATAATTCATGCTAGACACTAGTTTTATGGATTCACCTACTTATAGGTTGAAAATCGTGTAATGAAACCAGTTGTATAATGTTTCATTCTAGGATATCAATATTGATTTCAAAGATCTGAAAATATTTTGGTGACACCTGGGTGAACATCCCATACCGAGGCGTGAAAACCCCTCATCAGATCCTCTATGATGTCTTCTAAAACCCATACAAACTCACGTACCAATAGAGTATCATCCCCATCGATAGTAACACTAGAAGAAGCATCATCATCACAAAAACATTCCCGTAGGATATGGCCTTTTGGATCAGATAATTGACTCAATGTCACTCACTCCGAAATAGTATATCTCACTGCTATAGATGAGAGGATTATTTGGACATGATGCTCATGAACCATAACAAGCATCTCGGAGAACAAGGCCATAAAATCCCATTCTTCAAAGGATTCTAGAAAAACCTGAGTATGATTTTTCTAACTCAGACCATTGGCTATTGAATTCCCTTTCTCAGGAGTGTAGGAATGATGAAAATCAAAATATTACAGGTAATTGACTCACCTATGCGGCATAAGATTTAGATCTCACGACATTAATATCTATTTAAATATTTCATAGTCTATGAACAAAAAAACTCTCCCCCAATAAATAATTTCACTAACAGTATACAGTTTAATCAACTATGCTGAGATTGAGGGCATGTTCCAGATAGTTTCGCTAGTGAGGCCTCAACTGACGAGAACCTTATACCACCACTCTATCATCTTGTATCTGAACATCTACAATCTTACTATGTGATGCATCATAATAAACTATATAATCCATTCATAGTGCTGACAACATCAATATCGGTGATGACGTAAGTCATCCCATTATCTCATGAATGGAAACTTCACAAGATTTCAACCATTGAAATTTCACACACTTCATTGTCAAACCAGTAAGTGGTGATGTGTCACACCCCGACTGCAGATGCCCTTATTTTACTTCTTTCTTGGTCCTGATTTAAAATTTTCGAAGTTTAATTGTGTTGGTGGTTTCGCACCGGTGCGCGGTCATCACATCGTTAACGGTGACTATGTGTTCGGCCCAAGTGACTATGTGTTCACCCGGCATTTTAAATATTAAAATTTTTACGTTGACATTTTATTATAATTATTATTATTTAAATTGTGTTATCATTATTGTAGTTATTTTTATTGTATATATGTTTATATATGTGTATATGTATGTATATATACACATATGTCTATATAGGTATATATATATATATGCTTATATGTGTTATGTCTATATAAGTATATATATATATGTGTTTATCGTATTTATGTTTATGTGTTTATATATAGGTATATATATATATATCTATATATGTATATATAGATATATATGTATATATGTATATACTTGTGTGTGTTAATTTTAAATGGTTTTATTATTTTAAATATTTTGGTTATAATAATTATTACTATAATTATCTAATTTTTATTTTATTTTATGGTTATTATTAATATTATTATAAAGTTTTACTATTTTTATAAAGTTTTATTATTACTATTAAGATTTGATTTTATTTATTTAATTAATTTATCATATTATTATTATTATTATTTCATTTTTCATTATCTTATTATTATTATTATTATTATTATTATTATCATATATATATATATATTATAAACCTAAAACTAACCCAAACCATAACCCGTGGACTCTCTTCCCCCCCCCCCTTTCACGCAGCCACCTTCTGCGTGTCGCGTAACCTACCCCCTCCCTGCCAGTCATCGTCTCGACCTCACCCAGCTCCGGCACGCTCCCCCTCCAGCGCGACTCCTCACTCCCGCAGTCGGCTCCCGCTCCGCCTCGTCTACCGCTCCGGTGCACAATCCGTCGCACCGGCTCGCCGCCCCCGTGCGACCCCCGTTCCACGCCAGCGTCCTCCCGCACCCCCTGTCCGGCGGCGACCCCCCCGACTTCGCCCTGACCAACCTCCGCCTTGACTGCCTGCCGCTCCGCCGGCTTCCGCCTCGCCGGACCGCTGCCCCGCCGGTCGCTGCTGTGCGCCCCGGCTTCCTCGTCGGCACGCCACCTCCGGCTCCTCCCATTTTTCAGGTCGTCGTTCCCCTTCCCCCTCCATCCGGCGCGCCCCACCTCCGCCCAGTGACCCACCTCCAACACACCCCGGCCGGCCTCCGTTTTTTTCCCATCCCAACTTTGTCGCGCGCTGGCTGTCCCTCTCCCCTTGACCCGGTGTCATTCGTCCAGCTTCGCTCCGTCCGTTCGTGGTCTTCTCCGGTGGACTCGACCCCAGCAACTCGTTTCCATTTCAGTCGGGCAACCCTCCTTGCGGTAGACTTCTTCCTCAGTTTTGGGGTTTTGGTTTTGAACACTTACAATATCAGTTTTGGTATAAATTCTTGGTAATTTCCTTTTTTTGTGGTTTGTCTTAGGCCCCTTGCAGTGCGTTTGAAGTGCGGTGGAGTTGGCGCACTGCGTTTGTGGTGTTTATACACCGAAGGTAGGGGTTTCCGCATATAAGTTTTGTTTAATGAATTAATTTTCTTATTTAATTAGTTTTTCTCACTCATTGATTAGTTTTATTGGTGAGAGTATATTTTTACTTGAGGTTTAATATTATTTCGATGTGTTTAGTAGCGTTTTTATTTGATATGAATGCTTTGATTTTTTGAAATCCATGTTGTTCCTTTCGTTGTGTTTTATAAACTTTTTTGTTGGTTTATTATGTCGCGCAAGGGCTGTAAACTCTGTTTTATCGTGTTATTGGGTGCATAAGACATGGTTTACTATTTTTAGTTTGTTTTATAAAATTTAAAATGGTTTTCTTTTAAATGGTATGGATGATGCTGGTTGTGTTTTGAAAAGTGTCGAGCTGGTTCCTTTGCATTGGTTGTTCTTTTGGATTGTTCTGAGTCAATGGATTTGTGTTCTTAGTTACCATTCATTTGTTTCAGCGTGTTGGCGAGGTAACCCTACGACACCACGAACATCGGCTTGCATGTGCTTGTGCGCCAGTGCGAGGTGTATTGTGTCGTCATATCCGAGCTGCGTCTTGAGGTAGGTTTACTCCCACTACACTTGCCATTAACTTTAGAATTTATTTATTCCTTGACATTTCGTTGATTCTCAGTAAAATTTAAAGTAGTAATAGATAGTTATTACTAGATTGGTGAATTGCGGAAATTTAAAACTGTTAACTTTTTGCATTGCACTGAAAACATCTTACTTAGATTTAATTGTGTGGTTCTTGGTTGTTGAAAAATGTTTTCTTTTGACGCGTGAATAAAAGTATGGATTTCATTTGAGAAATAGTGTTCCTTCAAATAAAAATGGTTAAAGGTCGTTTGGCTCTTGATAAGTGGGGTGCGTTTGGATGTTGAAAAATGATTTATACTTGCTATACCAATGTGTTTCAGGTTTAATATGCTGTTTTGAGTTTCTTAAATGAAGTTCTATGTGTGTTTCTGGTTTTCAACGAAATGGTGTGTATCATGTCCTTTGGAAATTCTTTGGTATTAAATCGTTAAAATGTGACTGATGTGGCGGCCCAGTTGGAACTTTATTGATTGTGAACTGACTACATATATATATACACGTACTTATGGGGCATCTCTACAGGGGGACTTCCCTTCGAGGATTGTCGTGTAGCGATGTCCGTGTAAGGGGTTGGCATGTTCGGTGAGATGAGTCACGCGTGCAAGGGCCTCCCACTTTCACAGTATTATTAAAACGACCGTGGGTTCCTGGGCGTCTTATAGGGAATCGAGTGACGGTTTCTGGCTAACCTCGATTAGACGGGTTAGTCCCCCCTTGGTAGGTAAGGCCTTGTGGGGCATGCCACTGGTTGGCTATTTGGGCGGCCAGTTGGTTATTGACTGTGGAGTACCATGCCAGCAGGTAGTCTGAACCTGAGTACATCCAGGGGTTTTCTAGGGATGTTTAGGATCACCCACGGTTTTTTGTTTTTCCTTGATTGTTTACTTTCAGTTGTCCTTTACAGCTTATACTATTCTACTTTGTGAAAAATGGTTTTCAAATGAAATTGATTTGTTCTCTTTTTGAAAATAAAAATTGAAGATGTAACATTCTATTTTTTTTAGAATGAGTTTGGCACTAATAAAAAGGAGTCCAACATTGGAAATAAATAAGTGAAATGGTTTGTGCTTTGGTTTCATGTAAATATTCCAAAAAAACATACTTTTATACATTGTAGTTCAAACATGGAATATGTATATTCTTTATTTGCTGGAAGTGTTTTGGGATTTGTTGTTGGGCTCACCTACTGAGTAATTTTGTGCTCACGCCTATATTTTACAATTTCAGTTGCAGGTTTCTTATGTTCAGGTTTTCCCGGCTTGAGTCGCTCAGTGAGGGAGCGACGTTGGTTGTAGTTGGGTGGTGTCCCACGAGGTCACATGGAGGTATGTCGGGGTGTAGTTTTGTTTATGTCTTTAGTGTTTGTCAATTTTTTTAGTTTATATTTGCTCTATTGATCCTGTTTTTAGTTTGGGCTGAAATCATTCCCAACGATTGAAAAATTTAATGCCCGGCAGTTGTTTCCATCCCAGGGGGATCGGGAACGCCCCTCGGGACTTGCCGCAGACCGGCTCGGGTGACCGGTTCAGGGTCGACCCGGGCTGGTTCGTGACAAAACGGTATCAGAGAAGGTTCTCGTTATTTGGGTTGTCTGGTAGGTGGAGATTAGGACTGTTTGGACTCGATAGGTAGGTACGGGAAGGACGTGATGAACCCTCGCCTGTCCGCACCTCGAGTCGCCAGGGGTAGTCCGGAAATTGTGTCCTTGTCTCTTTCTGGTTTGTCTTGGATTGGGAGATGACAACGGAGGCAAGCCGATGTTACATCGTGATTTCACATGGAGTAGTGGCCCATGTGGAGTCTGAGTACACAGTTTGAATTCCTCCTAGTGGTTGACGCTGACTTGGGACATGGCCCACAACCATGTCACCAGGTTGAGTGTGTCTACTAGTCCCTCACTTCAGTGGTTGATGCAAATTTGGATGCTGCTTTTGTTTTTTTCTTTGTATGTACGTTGTTGGAAATGAAAAAGGATTATGAAAAATTGGGCTGGTTTCTTTTAAAAGACATTAAATGTATGAAATTGGTTTTAAAACTGAAATCACATGATTTGGAAATCTGTTGTCTGCTTGGATTTGGTCGAGAATGGTTCGGGATGAAACCCCAGGTCCTTTTTATGAATGTTTGCACATGTGTGAGAATGCATGGAAAAAAATGCGTGTTGGTGCGAGTAATGTTGGAAAGTGGATGAATACATGTGCAACGGTTCATGAGATTACCTGGGTGTCTATTTGAAATTAATGGCTTGACCTTATTTTCTAAATTGGTTTTAAAGGGGAAACGGTTTTGGAAAGTTTTTAGTTTGAAAGTGGATTGGTTTTGGAAGGTAGTCTTGAAAGAGTGTGGTTTTAATATCTAAAATAAAAAGGGGATTTTAAAAAAGGAGATTTTATTTTGGGTTGTGTTTGTGTTGGTTTGGTCTTTGTGCTGACTTTTTTTGATGAATGTGCTTTTATTGAAGTGGCTTCGGTTTGAAATTGGTTTTGGCTTTGTGTTTTATATGTCGCTCAGGAAATGCCGCCCAGAATGGTCTCTAAGGACTCTGATAGTTCATGCCCAGTTTTTGATCCTCCTCATACTTTTCCTATTCTCTATGGTGATCAGGGTCCTCTAGAGGCAGTGGAATGGCTCGAGGAAGTGGAGTGTGTCATTAGAATGTTGGGAACTCCTGATAATGTTAAGGTTCGTGCAATTATGGAGTTTTTTGAGGGTCCAGCTCTGGACTAGTGGAAGAGGGTTACCCCATCATCAACGCAAGTTGAAATGACGTGGGATGTCTTTATAATTGTTTTCACCCAATGGTTTGTACCTGAGGAAGTGATGCTGGAGAAAAAGAGAGAGCTTGTGCATATTCAACACGGCCAATGGACGGGGAAGGCATATGTTGACCATTTCAAGGAATTGATTTCCTTTTCTCCAGAGGTAGCGTCACATGAGATCATGAAGGTATCTATTTTCACTGAGGGTCTTCGTCCAGAGATCAAGGAGTGAGTCCTACCTTTTAAAGACCGTTGTTTCAAGAAGCTGGTGGAGAAAGCTTTCTTGGCTGAGTTGGTTTCTGGTGTTCGGGTGGTTAATACATTAGTGTCCCCTATTGTTCGTAAGAGTTCCCCCTATGGTGTGGAAAATTCACCAGAGATACCTATTCCTATGAAGTTTTCCCCTTTGGTCCTAGCTTCCAGTTCATCATATCGTTCAATGGTATGTTATTAGTGTGGTCGTTTTGGGCATTTAAAGTCGTCTTGTCACAACCCTCTGAAGACGTTTCATCGATGCGGCTGTCTGGTTCATCTGGAGAGGTTCTGTAGGAAGCATCGCTTGAAGAGGATGATGTGATTAGAGAATTTATGTACCTAACTTTGAGGCAGGAGAAGCTTCAGCCATCAGAGCCCCAGCCACAGGTCTCGGGGTGAAGCTCGCGCACAGTCTGGAGTTCCCTGGACTGTGAAGCTTTGGTCCAGGTTTTGTGTTTAGTGTTGGCGGTGGAACAAATAGAAATCTTTTCATGTTTGTCTATCTGCTATTAATGTTTCAAAATTGTTGTAAGTACGTTGTCCTGCTATGAAGTAATGATGAATTTGTTCAATTAAAATCCAAACAATCTTGTGTGTGTTGATGTGATCTGAAAAACCGTGTTTCCTTCATATAGTGTGTTAGACCTTTGTGTAGGTTTACCTCGGTTGAGTTATTCTTATCAAATGTGGTTATGATTCGTGGACTTCAATGGATCATGCCTCCAGTTGGATGTCTGGTTAAGTATTTTCTCTGGGTTATCCCTGGAGTTGATGTTTGTTGACCCTAGTCGAGGATTCAATTTTTTGACCAAGGTGTTTTTTTCACTCGTGCTATAAGAGTTGGTTTAAACTGGTTGGGAGTTCTCGCATCGACCCCCACTTTCCTAGGGTTTTCTATTTAGATGGTTAACTTTTCTGCACATGTTGAGCTCTTGTGGTGGGGAGAACCCCTTCGTGTTCTCCCATCAACCATGGACCTCAGTTTTCTCCTGAATCGGTCGGGTGTGACCTGTGTAAAGTAATGTCATTTTGAGATTCTAAGTTCTCTTTTCTTCCTTTAGTTCCGTTGGGGCATGGACTGGAATCCTGACCGACTTTTGGCTTAGTGACTTTCTGGGGGCAGAAAGTGTCTGTGGTGGGGATAATTTTCACACCCCAACCGCATATGCCCTTATTTTACTTCTTTCTTGGTCCCGATTTAAAATTTTCGATGTTTAATTGTGTTGGTGGTTTCGCTCCGGTGTGCGGTCATCGCATCGTTAGTGGTGACTGTGCGTTCGGCCCGGGTGACTATGTGTTCACCCGGCATTTTAAATATTAAAATTTTTACGTTGACGTTTTATTATAATTATTATTATTTAAATTGTGTTATCAATATTGTAGTTATTTTTATTGTATATATGTTTATATATGTGTATATGTATGTATATATACACATATGTCTATATAGGTATATATATATATATGCTTATATGTGTTATGTATATATAAGTATATATATATATATGTTTATTGTATCTATGTTTATGTGTTTATATATAGGTATATATATATATATATCTATATATGTATATATAGATATATATGTATATATGTATATACTTGTGTGTGTTATTTTTAAATGGTTTTATTATTTTAAATATTTTGGTTATAATAATTATTATTATAATTATCTATATTTTATTTTATTTTATTATTATTATTATTATTATTATTATAAAGTTTTACTATTTTTATAAAGTTTTATTATTACTATTAAGATTTGATTTTATTTATTTAATTAATTTATCATATTATTATTATTATTATTATTATTTCCTTTTTCATTATTATTATTATTATTATTATTATTATTATCAAATATATATATTATAAACCTAAAACTAACCCAAACCTTATCCCGCGGCCTCTCTTTCCCCCCTTTTCTTCTTCCTTTTTTCACGCATCCTCCTTCTGCGTGTCGCGCCGCATACCCCCTCCCTACTAGTCACCGTCTCGACCTCACCCAGCTCCGGCACGCTCCCCCTCTGGCGCGACTCCCTGCTCTAGCAGTCGGCTCCCGCTCCGCCTCGGCCACCGCTCCGGTGCACAGTCCGTCGCACAGGCTCGCCGCCCCCGCGCGACACCCGTTCCGCGCCAGCATCCCCCCACACCCCCTGTCCGGTGGCGACCACCTCGGCTTCGCCCCAACCAACCTCCTCCTCGACGGCCCGCCACTCCGCCAGCTTCCGCCTTGCCGGCCCGCTGCCCCGTCGGCCGCAGTTGCGCGCCCCGGCTGCCTCGTCGGCCCGCCACATCCGGCTCCTCCCCTTTTTCCGGCTGTCGTTCCCCTGCCCACTCCATCTGGTGCGGCGCCACCTCTGCCTAGTGACCCACCACGGAAACCCCCCGGCCGGCCTCTATTTTTTTCCCATCCCAACTTCGACTCGCACTGGTTTCCCCTCACCCCCTGACCCGGTGTCGTTCGGCCAGCTTCGCTCCGGCCGTTCGCGGTCTTCTCCAGTGGACTCGACCCCAACAACTCGTTTCCATTTCCGTTGGGCAACCCTCCTTACGGTAGACATCTTCCTCAGTTTTGGGGTTTTGGTTTCGAACACATACAATATTAGTTTTGGTATAAATTCTTGGTAATTTCTTTTTTTTTTTGGTTTGTCTTAGGCCCCTTGCAATGCGTTTGAAGTGCGGCGGAGTTGGCGCACTGCGTTTGTGGTGTTTCTACACCGAAGGTATGGGTTTCCACATATAAGTTTTGTTTGATGAATTAATTTTCTTATTTAATTAGTTTATCTCACTCATTGATTAGTTTTATTGGTGTGAGTATATTTTTACTTGAGGTTTAATATTATTTCGATGTGTTTAGTAGCGTTTTTATTTGATATGAATGCTTTGATTTTGTGAAAACCCATGTTGTTCCTTTCGTTGTGTTTTATAAACTTTTTTGTTGGTTTATTATGTCGCGCAAGGGCTGAAAACTCTGTTTTATCGTGTTATTGGGTGCATAAGACGTGGGTTACTATTTGTAGTTTGTTTTATAAAAGTTAAAATGGTTTTCTTTTAAATGGTACGGATTATTTGGGTTGTGTTTTGAAAAGTGTCGAGCCGGTTCCTTTGCATTGGTTGTTCTTTTGGTTTGTTCTGAGTCAGTGGATTTGTGTTCTTAGTTACCATGCGTTTGTTTCAGCATGTTGGCGAGGTAACCCTACGACACCGTGAACATCGGCTTGCGCATGCTTGTGCGCCAGTGTGAGGTGTATTGTGTCGTCATATCCGAGCTACGTCTTGAGGTAGGTTTACACTCACTACACTTTCCATTAACTTTAGAATTTATTTATTCCTTGACATTTCGTTGTTTCTCAGTAAAATTTAATGTAGTACTAGATAGTTATTACTAGATTGGTGAATTGCGGAAATTTAAAACTGTTAACTTTTTGCATTGCACTGAAAACATCTTAATTGGATTTAATTGTGTGGTTCTTGGTTGTTGAATTTTTTTTTCTTTTGATGCATGAATAAAAGTTTGGATTTCATTTGAGAAATAGTGTTCCTTCAAAAAAATGGTTAAAGGCCTTTTGGTTCTTCATAAGTTTGGTGCGTTTGGATATTAAAAAATGATTTATACTTGTGATACCAATGTGTTTTAGGTTTAATATGTTGTTTTGAGTTTCTTAAATGAATTTCTAAGTGTGTTTCTGGTTTTCAACGAAATGGTGTGTATCATGTCCTTTGGAAATGCTTTTGTATTAAATGGTTAAAATATGACTGCTGTGGTGGCCCGGTTGGCACTTTATTGATTGTGAACTGACTACATATATATATACATTTACTTATGGGGCATCTCTACAGGGGGGACTTCCCTTCGAGGATTGTCATGTAGCGATGTCCGTGTAAGGGGTTGGCAAGTGCGGTGAGATGAGTCATGCGTGCGAGGGCCTCCCACTTTCACATTATTATTAAAAATACCATGGGTTCCGGTGCGTCTTATAGAGAATTGAGTGACGGTTGCTGGATAACCTCAATTAGACAGGTTATTCCCCCCTTGGTAGGTAAGGCCTTGTGGGGCGTGCCACTAGTTGGCTGTTACGGTGGTTAGTTGGTTATTGACTGTGGAGTACCTTGCCGGCAGGTAGTCTGAACCCGAGTACGTCCAGGGGTTTTCTAGGTATGTTTAGGATCACCCATGGTTTCTTGTTTTTCTTTGCTTGTTTACTTTCAGTTGTCCTTTACAGCTTATACTATTCTACTTTGGAAAAAATGGTTTTCAAATGAAATTGATTTGTTCTCTATGTGAAAATAAAAATTGAAGATGTAACATTTTCATTCCATTTTAGAATGAGTTTGGCACTAATGAAAAGGTGTCCACCTTTTGGAAATAAATAAGTGAAATGATTCGTGCTTTGATTTCAAGTAAAATATTCAAAAAAAAACATACTTTTATACATTGAAGTTCAAACCTGGAATATGTAGATTCTTTATTTTCTGGCAGTGTTTTGGGATTTATTGTTGGGATCACCTACTGAGTACTTTTGTGCTCACACCTATCTTTTACCATTTCAGTTGCAGGTTTCTTGTGTTCAGGTTTTCCTGGCTTGAGTCGCTCAGTGAGGGAGAGACGTTGGTTGTAGTTGGGTCGTGACCCGCGAGGTCACGTGGAGGTATGTCGTGGTGTAGTTTTGTTTATGTCTTTAGTGTTTGTCTGTTTGTTTAGTTTATATTCTCTCTTTTGATCCTATTTTTAGTTTGTGCTGAAATCATTCCCAACGATTGAAAAATTTAATGTCCGGAACTTGTTGCCATCCCGGGGGAATCGGGAACGCCCCTCGGGACTTGCCGCGGACCGGCTCGGGTGACCGGTTCAGGGTCGACCCGGGCTGGTTCGTGACATGATGTATGATATGATAAAACCATAATGAAGACATAGTAATATCTAAAATTTTCTATGAAAATAAGAATATCAAATACATTCATATTTTTCAGTAGCTTAAAGCTGATGCTCTCTTATCATATTTAGAAATATATCAAGATGATCTTCATGGTAATTTCTAGAGAGATAATACACAAAGATAGCATCAACAAATAAAACCCCAAATGAATCCATATATATGTGGAAACCCACATTCATAAGATCCCTAAAGATAGTTGGTGAGTTCGTGGGTCTAAATGGCATAACCAGGTACACATATATGTTATACATGATCTTGAAATTAATGTGAGGAATTTTGGATTTCCTGACATGCACATGGTGATAGCCCGACCACAAATATATCATTGAAAACACCAACACTCCTCAGAGATGATCAAGGATCTCATCTATTCTAGGATTTTGATATTGGTTCAAGATAGTGTGCTGAATAATTAGACGGTAACCAACACAAATCTTAATGGTGTTGTTTTATTTCATATCAAAGAGGATAGGTTAACCACAAGGAGATGTGATGGGGCATATAAATCCTTTCACCTCTAGATCCTCTAACATATTGTTGATCTACCAAATCTCTTAAGGTGTCATACTATAAGGAGGAATAGTCACATGTTCTCCTCCTTGTACATGTTAAATAGTGAACTATTCCTCTATCACTAGATATAGACCAGATAAGTCCTCAAGAAAGATATATTTGAAATTATACAATATTGGAGGAAAGAAATAGGATTTTTGAAAATCTCAGAACCCTCACTTCATGATTCAGAACCTAAAAATGTTGCATATTTTTTCTAATAAATTATTATCAGAAAATATATATTATATTATAAAATCAAAGGCCTTTTTTTCCTAGGTTCGTGATAATTATACAACAACTTACATATATTGAATCAATGTTTTTAAAATTAATTACAGTAATACTAATTGGATTCATCTGTAGTATCACCTTAACTATTCATTTAACATCTATGGAATCATGTGAAAATAATTTTTAAAACATGGGTTGAGTACAAAAACGATTAGTAAGGGATATTAAAAGAAGATAACAAAAAAACATCCCATTAATACTTTTTAACGTATGTAATAATTTTCAAAAAGATATAATTTTCACCCCTATATACTTACATTTTGTAATAAGTGATTTCAACCAGATTCAAAAAAAACATCAAGAACATAAATAAAACACTAAAGTTATCATAATACATTACAAACATAATCATTTAACCCTCTAGACTACCTTTTGTTTGTAACCCTAATAGGTACCTTATAATATAACCCTCAAAGCTACCTTATTGTTTGACCATTGTAGTTACACTTAGAGTAACCATATGGTTGACCTCCAACATACACACACCCAATGAATTAGAGGGAGATATAGGTCCCACCCTTCTACATAAGAAATTATCATGAACCAGAACATAATCATACAATATGAATACCTCAATTAAAAAATTGTCTTCGAATTTTGTGAAAAAGAGATTAAAATGAGGATTTAAAAAGAAATCCAAATTAAAAATATCATATAATTGAAATGAGATTTAATATAGAGGATTGAATAAGTATATAAAATGTAAATACACATAATTAAACGTAATTTAAACAAAATAAATCACACAAACAATTTTAATACAACATTAATAATTAAGTAGAAGGTTAACCTGTAGAATGGAAATTGGGTTAAGAATTCCTGTACCATGATTTTTTATTACTTCATACTAATTCCAAACTCTTATATAATGGTTAAAATATATTGATTTATATTTTATAGGAAAATATTCTTATTTATGAGTGCTTATATTATCATTTTATAACATCATTTACGGCTTTAATTATTTGTATTTTGTTTATTTCATTGTTTTGGATGCGTTCTTTACCTGACTCCATGGATAGTTTGTATTTGTTGTTATTTACATATAGAAATGAAATTATAGAAGAGGAATGAAATTGTATTCATATATTTATAGAATATATAATGATACCATAAATTATTTTTATTCATATATGATTATGGGTCATTGGATAAAACAGTAATTATGTTTGTTTATATCATTTTTATTTCGATTCCTCGATAATCACGAAATTGTTTCATTAAATAACCAAATTTAATTAATATAATTTCATTACAGAACATAAAATAGGTTATAAATAGAAATTACATTATAATTCAACCATTAAAATGATTTTATGGTCATATTAATATGATGTAATGTAAATTGGAAACATGTCATCCACAATTTTGGTAAATAAAGACATCAACGGAGCAGCATTATCTATTAATAAAAGGGAGATAAAATGAATAATGATGAAGAATAATTTATGTGAACATGATAACATAACTAATATATAATATTCTATAGATTTCATCCCTCATGGATAAGTGGAGGGAAAGATGGTATAAGAAAATAATGGAATTGGAAGGAAAACACATGAAAAAGGAAGAGGATTTTTACCTCTTGATTTCTTTTCCATGATATCCGCTTTAAGACCATTTTATTTGTCCTTTTGGTTAGAAAATATGGTCATTGATATGTGTAAGATCACTTGGAAGGGGATTGGGGAGAACTTATATAGTGATCAAGGAATGAGAGGCCTGAGATGAAGAGGGGAATGTGGGTAGTATTTATAGTGGATGAGAGGATGGGTTTACATTATTGTATTTATTAGTTTACTATTTTTGTTCAAGACTATGAATAAACTTGATTCATGTAACCCAATATAGAAATTAGTGCATGTGAGTTCTGTTGGGACCACTTTGTGTATGAAGATTCTATTTGCTGTCAACAGTTGTCAATATCGGTCAAAATGAAGAAGGAGATGAAGAAGGAATAAAAAGTCATTACAGATCAGCTAAAGTAAGGATGATTGGGTAATTTTTATGCAATCATAACATTGAATTTCATACTTGTCCAATTATCTACGAAGTTTATTCAAACGATTGTTGAGCTGATCCTAAATTCAAAGAACTTGTGTCAAAGGTGACACATTGTTTACAACAATGAAGAATGGATAAGTATGGTCCATTTTAGGATGATTGGATCATAATGGAGAATTATCATCCATATAAGGATGATTGAATAAGAATTTGTATTTTACGGAGACCATTAAATTATTAATGGTAGAAATCCATGCAAGAGATTACTTGAAGAATAAAATCATATGATTAGCATGAAGTGTAGAATGATGGTGGAAGAAGACGAGACAATGTAGAAGGGTTTGGAATTCTGAGGTAGCCATGCATTTCACATTATATGCAAACTAGACGATGCTTTGCTGATATGTATTTCACAAATATCATAAGTTAGGAGAACTTGTGATGCAAGCCTTAGAAAGTAAATGGGTATAAATGATGATGCTAGTCATATACAGTTTTGATTTGAAGGAATGATGCTACTAGAAGATAGGGATGTTTCAAAAATTTCTATTGAAATTCTAAAGATGCTAATTATGATCTATAAAGGGATACATAACATTATGGTGGACTTCATGATGGATGATGATGAAAGGTTTTGAGAAGCAGCGAAGGGATAAATGACCAAGAAATGGTCAATCTAGGGGCGAAATAAAAGCACAGTTCCTGATGGAAGCTGATGAATGTGCTTTTTGGAGATGGATGATGCACGAAAGATTGAAGATGGTATAGAATTTTGCGTTAAAGGCATGATTTAAGGTTAGAACATCGAATAATGGAAAAGGCATAGAGAGCACAGAAATTTAAGCATGTTGCGCGAAAAAGGAAAGTGGTGCGTGAAATATTTGCGTGCTGCACAAAAAATAAAGTGGTGCGCCAAATAACAGTGGGATATGAGAAAACTAAAGGCTGTGCGAAATATTGGTGTTTTGCGTGAAATAGAGGAATCATGTTTTTCACAAAAAAGGTGTTTCGAGATCAGAAGCTCAAAAATTTGCAAAGGAATGAAATGCTCGAAAGATTGGAGCAGTTCATGAAATATGATGTCACAGGAAAGATTGTGTTTGTGCGCAATATGGAATGCATTTTCGAATTTTTCACACAATTGGTGTATTTTGATGGAAAGTTGAAAAATGAAAAAAGCATGAGGTGCACGAAAAAATGGAGGAGTTTGCGCAATGTGCGCGAAACATCAAACTTGTGCACGTAAAAATTGGTTGTGCACAAAATTAGGGTTTGATGTTTTACGTGAAAGAGAGGCTTCATGTATAGAATGATGAAAAATGGAAAAGTCCTAAGGTGCGTGAAAAATCTGGGAAGGTGCGCATAATCTAAAGAAGTGAGAGACAGTTTTACGCTCAGGATTAGTTTTTTACACGCAGAGTCAAAATTTCCTACAAATATGTGGTGAACCCCTCTCATTTGTAGATACTCACACTTAAAGTTGATGCTCTCTTATCATATTTAGGAATATATCAGTAGGACCTTCATGGTAATTTCTAGAGAGATAATACACAAATATATTGTCAACAAATACAACCCCAAATGAATCCATATATAGGTGGAAACCAATATTCATAATATCCCTAAAAATAGTAGGTGAGTTCGTGAGTCCAAATGGCATAACTAGGTGCTCATATATGTTATACATGGTCTTGAAAGCAATGTGAGGAGTTTAGGATTTCTTGACATGCATATGGTGATAGCCCGACCACAAATCTATCTTTGAAAACACCAACACTCTTTAGAGATGATCAAGTATCTCATCTATTCTAGGATGTTGATATCAGTTTTAGATAGTGAGTTGAATCATTAGATGGTAACCAACCCAAATCCTAATGGTACTGTTTTCTTTCATATCAAAGAGGATAGGTTAACCCAAAGGAGATGTGATGGGGCATATAAATCCTTTCACCTCTAGATCCTCTAACATATTCTTGATCTCCCAAATCTCTTAAGGTGTCATCCTATAAGGAGGAATGGTCACATGTTATCCTCCTTGCACAAGTTCAATAGTAAACTATTCCTCTATCACTAGATGTAGACCAGATTAGTTATCAAGAAAGAAATATTTGAAGTTCTACAATATTGGAGGAAAGAAAGAGGTTTGTTGTAAATCTCTGAAACCTCAATTCATGATTCATAACCTAAAAATTTTGTATATTTTTTTAACAAATTATTATTAGCAAATACATATTATATTATAAAATCGAGGACCTTTTTTCCCTAGGTTCAGGATAATTATAAAACAACTTACATATATTGAATCAATGTTTTTAAAATTCATTGTAGTAATACTAATTTCATTCATCTGTAGTATGACTTTAACTATTCATTTAACATATATGGAATCATGTGGAGATAATTTTTAAAACATGGGTTGAGTACAAAATATATTAGTAAGGGATACGATAAGAATATAGCAAAACACCATTCCATTAATACTTTTTAACGTATGAAATAATTTTCATAAAGATATACTTTTCACCGATATATACTTACATTTTTTAATATTTGATTTCAACCAGATTTAGAAAAAATCATCAAGAACATAAATAAAACCATAAATTTATCTTAAGACATTACAAACATAAAACATGCTAACATTATATAATCTGGTCAAACAATAATAACAAAAAAAACAAGAGGGAAGTCATAAAATATAATGTAACCAAAATAAAGGGTGAAATTTTATCCATTAAAATAATGAGAATAAAACAAAACATTATTTGTAATCTCAAATCTTATACATGACCTCTGCAACTAACACATATTTGACAACCAAGATCTCAATATCAATGAAGCTCTATAAAATGAAACCAAAAATGATCCATATCCTTGTGGCTTAAATAAAAAATAATCACAAAAATTCACAAAAAGAATCTCATTGCAATCCTGTTTTATTCAACTCCCAACTAAAACCTGCTTAGGATTTCAATGAAAATGAGAACGAGTCTAGATAACCAAATAAAATGGACAAGGTTTTATAACTAGCCCTATTGTTATGGTAATTATAATATGGGATACATGTCTTATAAATATCATAGTTATAATTAATGAATCACTAATAAACTCCATAGTATAAAAATAATTAAACCAATCTTATAATGTATGTTATATACCACATAAATAAATATATTGAGTTGATATACCATGAGATATATCCTAGGGGAAAACAATCCTGAAACACCAACTCAAATAAATAACAAATATTGTATAACAATATCATATCCATTAAGAAATATTGACCTATTGACCTGAGACACACATACACATGAACGTATTTATAAAAATTAGGGAGAATATAACTATAAATATTATTATCCTCTAAAATATCACTTATGACAATGTGGATGAATAATAGTAATGAATATATGAATATACATTGAAAAATGTATTTCTAGGTCTTTTTAATATATTTATTCATCCTCTGCAAAGTCTAACTCACCCAAAAATTTCATAAAATTTTATTAATGTATTATTAAAACGACATAGATTATAATGATAACCCGAAAACACTTTCCCTCTAAAATATTTCAATTCATACCAAAGTAGATTACGTCTTGGTTCTCCCATCCACTTGTTATCTATATAATAACATAACCACATTTCATCATATCTATAGCCACACTACTATTACAATATCCCCATCATTAAATAATAGTGTGCATCACAATTTCATCAAAAAATAACATATATGATTATGTAATCATATATTCCATCATCCTTGTGATCTCCTCTATCGTTGTACATCACCATTGTACACCCACATCATAACTATATAACAATAATCCATCATAGCCAATAAATTAACTACCTAGTCTTAACATAACTAGAAATTACAATTTTTTTCATATTACAAAAATTCATTACAAAAATAGATTCCCAAAGACCATTTTAGATTAGTTCCATTGAAAACATGTAAAAAAATAATCTAACATAGTTAATGATCTTCAATGTGCCCCACAATGAAGCAACCATATAATAATTCTACGTAAATACAATTATTTATAACTCGGGGATAAGAGACATATGATAAGGGTGAGATTGAATTATATGTAATGGTAACTAAATAATATTTTGACCATATAATAGGAACTTCTGTGTAAGAGAACATAACCATATCATTAGATGATCATACTAGACATTTCAAAGTTAAAACACATGAATAATGGAAAACATTATTGTAACTCATAAGACATGAATCATCATAAAATCAAGAACATAAGACCTAAATTTATAACATATGAATAATACATGTAATTGTGGTGTACACATCAACATATAACATGGTGAACATGTGTTACTAAAAACATGTTCACACATTATTTTAAGGTCATTAAATTAGGCCGTTGAGTAGACCAATTTACATTAAATTATGTCTGAGAATAATGTTGTGAACATGAAATCTGGTCTTATGCTCGTGTTATAAGGGGTTATGTAACAAAATCTTAGCCCAATGATTATGTACATTATTTATGTATATAATAATGATTATACTTCCATTTTATTATTGTTTCCTTGTAAATAGATTTTATAACACATATAGTATTTTCGGTTAATGTTAAACTAAGAAATATATTTTTACTAATTAATGGATTTTTGAATTAAATAATATTTTAATGAAATATTATAATTATTAATATTTTTATTTTTATTTAATATAAATTATCGTACAGTTTTATGAATGGAATTGTAATTTTTATTACGGTTTGAAAGCCAATTTTGTCAAAACCCATGAATTTTTTATAAATGTCGGTTTTTATTGTAAAATTAATAATTAACATATTTATAATATTATTTAGATAAAATAAATATAATTTCCCGAATCAGGATAGAAAAATTATCCTATGGTTAATTTTTCAAAATTTTCTAAGACAGTCAAATTTTTGGGTAACAATTAAATACCATTTAAATATATTATGTGTTTTATGACATCACAATGACCCAATAGTGATGTAATAAAATACTATAAACTTTATGTTCCTAAAATATATGTTTTACCATTAAAACAATGTCTTTTTGGGTTTTTTTGATTTATTTTACAAATCATTAGTGGACCCTTCAAGACTTATTAATTATTTTGACTTTTTAAATTGTTTTCCTTGGGAGTGTGACTCACCTACACATAAGAAACCCCATTATTTTAAGTAGTTCAGACTTCAGATTTATAAAATATTGTTTTCTACTTCAATTTTCCAAAAACCATGGACAAAAACCATGGGCTGGTTTTGGTTTGGATTAGTTTAATGTGAGGTGTCCCAAACCTAAATAATAAAGAATTCTCTCACCTTTCCTATATAAACCCACCCATAATCCCACGTCCTCCTCACTTAAATCCTTAGGAGTTCATTCAACCTCTACCTTCCTCTCTCTATAATCCTCCCATGGTTCTCTATGCTCCCATGTATCCTCTTGCAAGACTCTTCCAAGCCTTTGGAAGCATACATCCAATTAAGTGTTTTTTCTTCCTTTCTCATTTTTGTCTAAATTTATTTAAATTGTCATGCCCCATTATTTTCTATTATAAATGTTTGGGTATGATTTCCACCACACCCATAAATCCCACATTTTGTTTGAGTTATGAGATATCCCTTTATCTATCAATAAATTCCTCCCATGTACACCCAAAACTATGCCGAAATTTGGAAAGGAATTTATCTCTCGTCAAATTTAAGAAATTCTATTGTATCATGAATATAAATTGCATTAAAATTGTTGGGAAATGTATCTATATGACCCCATTACTTTTCCTCTCATGTAAATATGAACAGACAACCCTTTATCTCTCATCAACCATTTTTATGATTTTGTAGGTCACGTTGTTATGCTGTTGAAATTGTACAGATTATCCAAGCCAATGTCATTGTGTAGTGAAGTCCATGCCCATTTCTCTATCAATAGTATTCCACTTTATTCACATTTAGTTATTTATTATAAAGTTTAATGTATGACTTCAACATTCCTTTATCATGTAATAAATAATGGTGTTTTATGAATCCACATTATATGATCCACGTGCCACACTTATGCATGAAATGGAATGTTTAAGAAGGGTGAACCCTTATAGTGCTCCAATGCATTGGGTAAAGTATATTATCATGATACTTCATGTGGAATGAGTTTTTACTCATTGTAATTAAATTTCAACAAGGGTTTACTCGATCTTCATGTGCTATGTGGGTTTACTCATACTCCATGTGAAATGATCCTTGGCTCATTCTAATTCCATGTTAAGTGTTGTTGCCACATTTCCATGTTATGATTATCAAGCTTTATCATGACTTTATTTTTATACTTCTAATGTGCTATATAGATATGCCTATGGTCTAACATTTATTGAATTCCTAATGTTATTCCATGATTTTTCCCTTACTTAGCTTTATATATTTCCTTTTTCTTATGCTTGTCCTCAGGTTATACCATGCAATGGAATGTATGAGGAAATGTAGTGGCCAGGTATAGGAAGATATCAATAAAAATGTTGTATTTCATGTTTTAAGTTGTTATGTAATGACCATAATCTCCAAAGACACTAGATACCTCAATATTAAATGTTATATCAAGTGATGTTTATGTAATAAATTAGCTTTATAGATCACCTTTTTCTTATGCTTGTCCTCAGGTTATACCATGCAATGCAATGTATGAGGAAATGTAGTGGCCGGGTAAAGGAAGATATCAATAAAAATGTTGTATTTCATGTTTTATGTTGTTATGTAATGACCATAATCTCCAATGACACTAGATCCCTCAATCTTAAATGTTGTATCAAGTGATGTTTATGTAATAAATTATGTTTAATTTTTTAATAAAAATCAGGGTTATCATAGTTAGTATCAGATGATAGGTTTAGTTATATTTTGGATTAGGATTAGAAAACCCTATTAAATCCTTAGATGGAAGACTAAGTATAATTAAAACATCCCTATGTTTTGTTGAGTATTGAGTAAGTGGTTTATCATGCATATACATCCCTACATGGATATGAACAGGTAGAGGTGGCTATGTCATAGACGTATCCTAGTGGTAAAATAGGAAAACTCCTCTTTGATCTTGACTAAAATGGGAACTGGTGCATGAAAACAGGACTTGCTGCACTCTTGATTATGACACTCCCTTGGGATATGCTTTGTTAAATTCCCTACCTTAGAATAAACCATTATTAAGGGGAAAAAATACCCTAAGAATAAATGTTAGAATATAGATCATGGATAACATAGACTTAATCCAATAGATTCATATGTTAATGAATTAAAAGTTATTTTTAAGTCAACAATTTTTCCCATGGATTAACCTTTATGTGTTACCTCTAAATATACTTTTATTCCAGCCAATGGGTGGTAATAGGAGGACCCAGGATAACAACCTATGTGAAGATCAATGTGATGATTGAACTAATGAGATTCCCAATCCAATGGGATCGGGAATCGAAAATATTTTCACACTTCTATCTCTACTAACTCAAGCATTGAATAAAAACATGGGTCAAGAGGAATGTTCAACCACCCTAAGAAAAATTTTCTATAGAGAGCTTCATGTGACAAAGGCCTCATACGTTTAATGGATCATCTGATCCCTGAATCAATGAATTATGGATTAACTCCATTGAAAAGATCTTCTTCATCCTTTAATATTCTCATCATGAGATGGTTCTCCTGGATGCTTATTGTATGGAGGGTGATGCTGGTCAATGATGGACATTGATAAAAAATATGAAGTCTTAGGAGGAGGTCGAGGCATTGAAATAGAAGGATTTCTGGAAGATTTTGTTTGATAAATATTTTCCGTGAAGCCTCCGTCTTAATATGGAAAGGTACTTCGTTGCCATTATGCAAAAAAAAAAGATAACTAATATGTTGGAGCGTATGAGGAAAACATCCCAAGGCTTTCATGATACGCCTCCGACTTTGTCATTACCCCTGTATGCAAGGTTGACTACTTTTTTTGTGGGATGATACCTAGCCTGTGGAAAGCGCTAGAGATCTGTGACATCGATATCTATGAGGAAATTGTCATATGTTCCCTCAAGGTAGAAATGGATATTAGAGAATGTCATGGGTATCATGGAGATAAGAAGTGTACGGTGGAATTCAATGCTGGTGGTCGGATGGATAAATCCAATGGTTCTAAGAATATCCAGCACCCCACATGCCATTGGTGTGGAAAAAATCACCCCGAAAATTCCTTGAAGGGGGAAAGGAAATAGTTTTGGTGTGGAAGATAAGGATACCTGGTTATTAACTTTCGACAATAACGACTCATTGATGCGAAAGAGGAGAGGAATGCTCCGTTCAAACCTAAATGAGTGGATCTTTGCTAAAACTGAAATGAACCTGGGCATCTTCAAAATCAGTACCCTATGCCATGGGTTTTCTGAGGCAACCAAAATCCTCTAAGGCAGAATGGATGATCTTTTTCCATTACTACTGCCAAAGTGAATCCCAAAAACAAAGTGGTGATAGGTATGGTAGTTATTCATTCATGAATAGGGGTGTACTTTTTGATTCAGGTTCTACGCATTATTTTATATCTCAAATGTTTAGAAGAATAATCCCAACTCCACCACAAATCATGGAAGTGAAGATGTTGATGAGTACGGAAAATGGAGAAATCGTTGCATCCCATGAATATAACTCCTCCCCTGTCATACAATGTGTATTAAATTTCTAGGAGAACCTTATCGTACTCCCTCTATTGGAATTTGATGCAATTCATGGCATGGATTGGCTTTCCATATATAGAGCCAACATAAATTTCCATGAGAGGGAAATCACTCTCTATGTGAAGAATCGACCCCTGATTCTTTAAAAGTTCAAGGAGGAAGATGAACCTACTTTAGATTCATCATCTCAATCATGGATATCACTACCCTATGAGCACGCGTATCTAGCTCAGATGATTGAGTCTAAGGAGGCAACCATCCTAGAAGACATGCCTATTGTGAGAGAATTTGCTGAATGGTTTCCTGAGGAATTGACTGGTCTTCCTCCTAGAAGAGATGTTGAATTACCAATTGATCATATACCTGGGGCCATTCAAATATCGAAGAATCCGTATAGAATTGCTGTTGTGGAGCATGAGGAGCTGAAGAAACAAAAATAAGAGAATCTGGATAAAGGGTTTATATTCCAAAGTGCTTCACTATGGTGTGCACCAGTCCTCTTCATCAAAAAGATGAATGGGTCAATGCGCCTTTTCATCGATTATCATGACCTTAAAAAAATCACGATAAAGAACAAGTATCATCTCCCACGAATTGATGACTTGTTCGATCAGCTGTGTGGAGGAAAATACATCTCCAAGGTGGATTTCTGGTCAGGATATTATCAATTTAGGGTGAATAAAAAAGATATCCCTAAGACTGCTTTTCATACAAGATACGGGCACTATGAATTCATAGTAATGCCTTTGGAACTATCTAATTCTCTAGAAATATTCATGGACATGATTACAAGAGTCTTTAGAGATTACCTCAACTAATTTTTTGTTGTCTTTATAGATGATATTTTGATATACTACAAAACCAAGGAGGATCATGAGGAGCACATATGAACTATACTGGAGACCTTGCGGAAGGAGATACTCTATGAAATGTATAGCAAGTGTGAGTTATGGTTGAATTAGGTTACATTCTTGGGCTATATCATCACAATCAATGGGATTTCTATGGATCCCTCCAAAATAGATGCATTTGAGGGATGACTGAGTCTAACATCGTTAATGGATACCAGTAGGTTCTTGGGGTTAGTTGGATATTATCGATGATTTTTTAGAAATGTTTCACGATTTCCAACCCCTCTTATCAAGATAACATGGAAGATAGTAGAGTTTTCATGGATTGATGAATCCTAATCAAGCCTTAAGTAGTTGAAAAGGAGGTTTATCGTTGTGCCCGTGTTCACTTTACCAATCAGTGGATAACTTTTTTTTAGTATTGAGTTATGCTTCCAAGAAGTACCTGGGATGTGTGTTGATGAAAAATGACAAAGTCATTTCCTATTCTTCAAAGAAAATTGAATGTTCATGAACAAAAAATACCAACAAATGAACTCGAGTTTGTTCTAGTGATCTTCTCTTTGAGAATTTGGCGGCATTATCTCATTGGGGAGAAGTGTGAAATATATACGGACCAAAAAAGCCTCAAGTATATATTCACAAAGAAAGAGTTGAACATGCCCCAATGGAGATGGTTAGAGCTAATCAAAGATTATGACTTCTCAATCCATTACCTCCCAGGGAAAACGAACAAGGTGGAAGATGCCCTATGTATAATAGACCCTACGATTTATCATTGATGAAACTGAAAATGATCCCATCATCTTACATTTTATGAATATGGATATGGGAATCATAAAGAATAGAACATCATCAATCCTTTAACAAATGATCTCTCAACCGTCACTTTTGTAAAAGATAAAGGATGCTCAAAAGGATGATGGTGGAATTCAGGAAAAAGTGGAAGCTATCAGAAAAGGGGAGTCCTCGAAGTTTTATGATAATGAAGAAGGAATTATGAGATTTCAGAAAAGGCTATGTGTTCCATAATGTCCTGAGCTGAAGAACGAACTTTTGGATGATGATGACAGTTAAAATTTCTCTATTCACCTTGGAAACACAATGATGTATCGAGATCTCAGAGAGAGTTATTGTTGGGAAATTATGAAGCAAGAGATCTCTGAATATATGTCAACGTGCCTGGTGTATCAGCAAGTGAAGGCAGAGAGGCAGAAGTCTAAGTGGATGATGAAACCATTTCCCATAAGAGAATATAAATGGGAAAACATAACTATGGACTTTTTCACTGAACTTATGAAGACATCCAAGTACAACAATGAAATATGGGTTGTTATGGATTGTCTTACAAATGATGCACACTTCATTTCTATTATAGAAGACTTCTCATTAGATCCAATGGCACAAATATATATCAGTGAATTTGTAAGGCTTCATGGAGTACCACTATCTATTATGTACAATCAAGATCCATGATTCACCTTTATGTTTGGGATGAGTCTTCAACATGCTCTAAATACTGAACTGAACTTCAGTATGGCCTATCATCCTTAAAATGATGGCCAATCTGAGCGGATTATCCAAACACTTGATGAAAACATTAGAGCATTCTCAATGAAATTTAAAGGAGAATGGGATCAAAATATTCTTTTGGATGAGTTCTCTTATAATAACAGTTTCCACTCAAGCATCAAAATGGCACCATATAAAGCCCTTTATGGGAAAAGGTGAAGAACACTAGAATTATGGGATGAAGTCGGTGAGAATATGCTGCTTGGACCTGAAATGCTCTAAGAAATGGTTGAGAAGGTGAAAACCATTTAGCATCATATCAAAGCTTCCCAGAGTCGACAGAAGAGTTATACAGATAACTATTTATGAGAGATTGAGTTTAATGTTTGTGACATGGTATTTCTATGCATATATCCTTGGAATAAGGTCATGAGGTTTGGAAATAAATGGAAGTTAAGTCCAAGGAACATCGTCCCGTTCGAGATTCTTGATCGTGTCGGGTTGGTGGCCTATCTGCTATCACTTCCACCTACCATGGCCATAGTACATGATGTCTTCCATGTATCCCCATTAAGGATGTAAATACTAGACCTATAACATGTACTCTTTTCAGAGGTTGTACAACTAGAGTATGATCTTTCTTACTAGGAACAACCAATGATGATCTTTTATCATAGAGGAAAAGTTCAACAAAATAAGACAATGCCCCTCATCAAGGTGTTGTGGTGAAACCAAAAGTTTGAAGAATCGATGTGGTAATTTGAGGAAATGATGAAGAAGATTTACCCAGATCTGTTTTTGTGTGGGAAAAGGAAATTTCAATGGAAAAATTTCATAAGGGGGGAAGATTTTAACGACCCAAACATTCATTAATGGAAATCCCTCTTGATCTAATTAAATGTCTCATTATGTGAAATTTTTATATAAAATGTAAAATTATTTGGTTTTTTGTTTTTGGATACTCTTAATAATTGTGACCGCTGCTAATATAGTTTTTGAACAGTGATCACATGATTAGTATAAATATATGGAATTAACCAAACCAATTTACCTAGACAAAGGAAGCGATGACCTCATCTAGTATATGAGCTCTATACGAAGCCAATTACTCAGAGCTCAAAAATGAGGTTGCATCTTTGGTCTTCTTTCTTGACCAAGACCAATCCAAGCTTGAATATTTTAATCTCAAGTGGGGCCTCACATGTGATAAGTGGAAGTTGTTAGAGATTACCACCCGAGCAATCTTATCTGAGCCACCCCAAGAGTCTGTCACCACTTACTCTCTGGTCTTATGCTGGTGTACTAAAAGGTTATGTAACAAGAGCACACCACTATGGTTAGGTTCATTATTTTTGTATATAATAATGAATATAATATCATTTTATTTTTGTTACCTTGTAATTTTTGTAAAGCACAGAAATTATTTTTTGTTAATGTTCAACTAAGAAATCTATTTTGATGAATTAATGGGTTTTTGAATTAAATAATATTTCAGTAAAATATTATGTTTATTATTTAATTAAATTTTATTAAATATATATTATCGTATAATTTTACGAATGCAATTGTAATTTTTATTACAGTTTGAAAGCCATTTTCATCAAAACCTATTAATTTTTGATAAATGTCTGCTTTTATTTTAAAAGTTAAAATTAACATATTTATAAAATTATTTAGATAAAATTAATATTTTTTATGGAATCGGGATGTCAAAATTATCCAATGGTTATTTTTTCATAATTTTCTGAGATAGTCATATTTTTTGGTAAAAATTTAATATTGTTTAAATATATAATGTGTTTTATGGAATCGTATTGACCCAATAGTGATGTAATAAAATACTATAAACATTATGTTCGTCCAATATATGTTTTACTATTAAAATAATATGATTTTGGGTTTGTTTTATTTATTCTACGAAGCTTTAGTGGACCCTTCAATGCTTATTAATCATTTTGTCTTCTTAAATTGTTTTTTGTGGGAGTGTGATTCACCTCCACATAACCAATCCAATTATTTCAAGAAGGGAAGACTTTTTTCCTTATAAAATATAGTTTTCAACTTCCCTTTTCCAAAAACCATTGGAAAAAACCATGTGCTGGTTTGTGGTTTTGGATTAGTATAATTTCAGGTGTGCCAAACCTAAATAATAAAGAATTCTCGCACCTTTCTTATATAAAACCACAAAAGCTCCCATATCCTTCTCACTAAATGATTTTGGAGTTCGTCTTACCTCTTCCCTTCTCTCTCTATAACCCTACCAAGGTTCCACATTCCCCAAATATGCCACTCTCAAGCCTCTCTCAATCCATTGGAATAACTCTTCCTAGTAAGGGGTTTTCTACCTTTCTCATTTTTGTTAAATATTCATTAAATTATTATTCCATTTTAATTTCTATTATAAATATTGGGGTATGGTTTCAAACCACACTGATACATCCCAGTTTATGTTTGAATTATTATGTATCCCTTTTTCTCTCAATAAATTCCTCCCATGTACACCTGTTACTATGCCAAAATCCGAAAAGAATTTATCTCTCCTCACTTACATTCATGCAATTATTTTGTATCATTGATCTAAATTCCATTAAAATTATTGGGAAATTTCTCTATATGACCCCCTTACCATCCATTTCATGTTAATATGATGAGACACCCCTTTCCTTCTCACCAACCATTTTTATGAATTCTTACGTCACTCTGTTACACTGCCGAAATTGCATCGATTTTCCAAGCCAAAGACATTGTGTAGTGAATACCATGACCATTTCACAATCAAGGGTATTAACCTATATGAACATTTACATATGAATTATAATATTTCATTTATTAATTTCTACATTCCTTTATCATGTAATAAATTATGATGTTTCATGAATCCATGTTATATGATCTGTGTGGCACACTTATGCATGAGAAGAAATGTTTATGAAGGGTGCACCCTTATAGTTCTCCAATTCATTAGGTAAAGTATAGTATCATGATTCATTATATGAAATGAGTGATTACTCATTATAATTCATTTTCAATGTGGTTTTACTCATTCTTAATGTGTAATGAGGGTTTACACATGCTCCATGTGCAATGAGCCTTGGATCATGCTAATTCAATGTTAAGTGTAGTTTCCACAATTCCATGTTATGATTATCATGATTTATCAGGACTTTATGTTTATTCTTATATTGTACTCTATTTATATTCTTATTTTCTAACATGTTTTTTTTCCTCATGTTAATCCATGAATATTCTCTTACTGGGCTTTATAGATCACCCTTTTCTTATGCATGTCCTTAGGTTATCCCCTACAATGATAAGTATGAGGGAATGTAGTGGTCATGTAAAGAATATTTTCAATAAAGATGTTGTATTTCATGTTTTAAGTTGTTATGTAATTATCCTAATCCCCAAAGACACTGGACCTCTCAATATTCTATGTTGTATAAAGTTATGTTTGTATAATAAATTATTTTTTAATATGTAATAAAAAGTAGGGTTGTCATATGGTGAGATAATACTTTAATATCAAAAACATCATTACAAGTGTAACTTAATCATTACATAAAAGGATATCCTTATAACTGTTATAGAAAAGGAAAATACAATAATTTAGAAATAATTTATGAAATCAGGTGTACATTGATACTCCAAGAAGCATAGAGTAATTCTTGGTTGTCACATTCCACACATTTGAATTCCCTCAACGTATATTATCTTGAAGCACGAAAATAAACATAATTACTATATATCATTTTTAAAGACATTAATTATTTCCTATTCCAAATATTACTGGATATACTACCTAAATCCACTAATTTTTAATCTTCATCAATCATGACATAGTCTACATTTTCAAAAAATAAATCTATACTAGGTTTTATATTAATTGATACTATCCAATTAACATTATCCAAAAAAATCCTCTATTTTACATGATTAATACAATTTTATTTATATCATAAATATATTAAGGGTTACCTTACCTTTCTAAAAATACCACATTTCCATTAAATAAATATTATATGACTTCATTATCATTCATCATATCCTTCTCAATCCTTAGAGAAAATGTATACCTGAAATAATTGTATATTTTTTGATTCATATGACATAATTTTGAATTTCAAAACATAAATACCTCATCCATCCAAATTTATTTATAATCCATTACTCATGACTCGTCAAATTTTTGCCACAATTCCTCACTCCTATATTATGAAATACGATTCATTTCATAATGCTGATAATCTTCAATCTATTCATGAATCATATTTTAAATTTAATAATACTGGAAGAAAATCGCAAAACATTCACATATCATTTGATATATCAGTATCATTAGAAGTATATCCAATACATCGAAAACCATTCTTATCATCATCATGATATTCTTTATTGGGAAAACTATTTTCATAATTTACATACATTCCACATCTGAAACATTAATGTTTAATCATTTTCTTCGAGGTATCTCTATTGACTAAAACATGAAATCCTTTGGTGAGTAACATATATCATTTATGAAAACCAAAAAATAATTAAAAATTACATATAAGATGACTAAACAATGACACAAAATATTTAATCAATGAAACTGTAAGTTTATCCTATGATATTTTTATTTATTCAACTATGATCATTAATGATTTATCAAAAATTGTTTTTGAATTTATAAATCATATCCCCTAGGATTGTAAAACCATGTGTGTAGTGAGGCCCATTTCCATGATCCAAGATACAATCCATTCACACCTGATGAACCTTGTCGGCATTGTTAACCCTAGGTACAAATTTTCTAAACCCATGACATTTGTAAAATTCCATGACATTTTAATCAATAGTAACAAATCATTACACATATCCAAATAAAAACCCCTAAAAACATCCATATAAATATCCCTTAGTATCTGTCCAATGTTTCATCATTTGTGTTTTCCAAGGTCGACTATACCTCTAATTCGATACAAACTATAATGCCCTAATCATAATGTATATTGAAATTACATCATTTTATATGGAATAATTAAATACATTAAAAAATAGAACCCTAAAGAGCTTATTAGATTAGGGCCTTTGGTAACATGGAACAAAAATCATCTAACTCATTCAATGAACATCATTGTGTCCCCAAGGATCTTACCTAGTAGTAATTCTACATAAATAATTTATTTATAACATTTTTAAAGAAAAAATAACGAATATCTCGAATGCTTAGTAAGGTTATATAATTGAATGAAATAAGCATAACAGGAATAGAATGGTACGACAAAATGACCATAACCTTATAAAATCTTAATACGCATATCAAAGATCATAAACATGACTCATGGAAAAACTATTAGTAATTTCTAAAATACTAAACATAAGATAATCAAGAATAAAATCCATGAACGATTAACATATAAATAATACATTAATTTAGTTGTAAAAATTCATTTAGTACATTATGAACATGTTTATGTACAAAGAAGTTCAAACATTAAGTCAAGGAAATGACTTGAGTCCCTTGTGTATAATTATGGATATGAAACCAGGTCAAAGCATAAGTTTTTAAACATACAATTAGGGTCATGTATAACATTTTGAACATCTATTTTGGTTCACACATTACTTATGTAAATTTAAATAGTTCCATGCATAATAGTTTGAACATTTAATAAAGTTCCTGTATAATATTCAGATCAAATAATCTTATTCACTCATAAAAATGTGAACATGTAATAATGTTCATGCCTAAACATATGGACATGAATCCATGTCCATGCATTACATTGTGAACATGTAAAAATGTTCAAATATAAACTTTGTAATCATTATTAATCCATCATTACGCAATTTTGTAACCCCCCAAATTTGGTTCCACTGAACGGTTCCCCAAGCCCGTGGTCCACATGCTCTCAAGAACACCTCCCCAAAAACGATTGGTTTCCAACTAGAATCGAGGGTTTGGTAAGTCAGTTTTGTTGAGAGTATACTCACGTTTATCACAATCAAAACACCATCAGAATAAAACAACAACAACCAAGTGTAGACATGTTTAAATAAATAGAACAATACCATGTCATATGATATCCAATACAAGAAAATAAAATACTCAATTGGAAGGTAAAAAATTCTACCCCAATGTAAATTTCATGTGTCTACAATGTAACTAAATGTAAAGACACAAAGACTCCAAAAGTGACACGAACCAAATATTTTTCCATCAGCCATGGACCAAAAACAAAAAAAAACCTATCCCTAGGCCTTTCCCTTATCTTGGCCTGCAACAACAATGTCTACTTGGCTGCCAATCTGGCGGCTCGAATAAGGTGTGAGTATAACTCAGTAGGCCACCACAGGCGGTGTCTAAAACGATTCTATTTAAAAGATATTACATGAAAATATATGAAGCCATTAATGCAATTCATAATGAAACACATATAACATTGTCATTTAATCTTTAATTTATCCCCTTAGGTCTAGATTTAATTAATTTTTCCCCTTTTAATCATTATTTATTATTATTAATAATTTAGTGTAGGTTGTCATGGCTAGCACCCCAAATATCATGTGTAGGTCACCATTCCTATCACCCCAAATCTCATATAGTGTAGGTAACCATGCCAAAAACTCCATCTCTCATTTTTTTATGTCGTCATGCATAGACCCTATAATCGAAAGCTTGGATAACTATTAGGGAGGAACACCATGTCCATGTCCCAACTTATTATCAGTCAAAAACACCATGTATAGCAGTCATAAAATCTCTTCCATTTAATCAATAATTAATTCAGAATAATTATCCAACTCAATCTATTAATAATCCAGTGATTAGTTAATCATTTCAAAGGCCATTAGTTCACACAATAATTAACAAAGCACATAACCCATTTGTTATTTCATCAATTAATAAATAAATCAACACAATTATCGTTACATAATTAATTCTTCATAATTAATTACCCATATCAAATTTCAACGTGTCGTAATTAACTATCAAAATGAATTATCTATGATAAACATCATGGAACATAATTAATTCTCCCAATAAATTATATTTTTTCAACATCGTGAAGCTTAATTTATTTTAAAATTTATTTATATTAAATAGAAAACAACATATCATAATTAATTTCCCCTTATAAATTATCTTAACACAATCAATTCAATATCTCAATTAAAATATCTCGACCCCAAAAAAATATCCAAAATATCTCTTCAGGCGACCCTCATCATAGGATCCATGATTCAATTATCAATTAATCACTAATGAATTCATAAGTCAACTACGCATTCCAAATTACTCCAATATAAGAATTTAATCATAAATAAAAATATTTAAAATTTATAAACACTAATTCACATGTCATTTTCATGTATATGTGAGTTCGATTTAGACCACCTACCTCCAAACGTAAATCCACAAACTCTGAGTGGCACAACGTTGTCGATAAAGATCCAGATCTAAATCCCTAAACCAAAATTTAGATCAATGGAATCAATATCATGAAAATATAGATCTAGATCCAAAATCCAATATCTTGAACTCAACTGATGTTTTAGATCATGAAAATGGTGTAGATCATCCATGAAATAATCAAGGAATAATAGAGTAATGAACAGGAGAGGCAACATGATGAAATACACATACTAGGAAGCAATCATATATTCAATATGGGCTTTTGATCTTGAATAATAGTGTTTTGAAAGCCTTGGAATCCTACCAGAAGTCATTGGGAACACATATAATTTTTATGGCACTAGGAAATGTCAAAATTTGAGAGTCCTGGGGGGGTTCGGGTGGTTTTGAGAAGTATTTTAAACTATTAAATTATGCACGCATGGTTTCTTGAGAAGAGGTTCCTGGTTGAAGAAAACTGTGTGGACCCCTCTGTCCATGTTTTCATTGTTGGTATGTTTTAGTCGCATGGTTTATTAAACTGTATGCAAACCGTGCGGAACCCTCTCTCGGCATGAATTAGCCACATAGTATTTTCAAACCATGTGCACCCCAGTGGCTGTTATTTTTTTTTAAATTTCATCAAAACACGCCCCATGACACTATCAAATAAACAAAGGTACTAAAAACCCACAAAAGTACATAAAAACACACCTGTGATGTGTCCATAAAAGGGTGGGATCTTAAAATCTCCCCCCCCTATAATAACACATCCTCGAGCTTCGCTCCCAAACATATAAATGAATCTGAACAAAAAATAATGGTCCATTATTCCCTCATGTCATCTTCCTATTCCCAAATTTCAACTTTAACACTTAGATGTTGCCATAACTTATGAATTAATAACACAATCTTTCCTCGAAACACATTCTCACTACGATTTAGCTCACCTATCATATGCTTCTCAAAGGATGAATATATCTCGAGGTCAACCTCTTCATCATGATTCACATAAGGAGTGAAGGGGTGATAACTCTATAGTTGTGACACATAGAAAATGTCATTAAGGGTGTTACATTTTTGGGGAAGGGTTAATCTATATGACATCGGGCCAGTTCTCTCCAGTACCTCAAATTTCTCTATAAACCTGGGTGATAACTGTCCATGCCATTGTATTCATTGGTGACTCAATCTATGTGACATCCGAAGGAATAGAGGATTACCATCTATCATCAATAGGGCTAATATCCATCTATCAACATATAACTTCTTCATACTCTGAGCCATATCCATACATTTCTGAATCAACCGCACTTTCTATGATGTCTTCTGAATGAGACTCAATCCCAATAGCTCATAATCACCCACCTATAACCAACATAGTTGTGATATACAAGGTATAAAATAATGTGACTAATATGGTTCCATCTGTGTAGTTTCCAAATAACTATTGTTATAGGAAAACTTATATAAAGCCAAGTGCTTTTCCCGAGAACCAGCAATTTAATGCACACTTTCCCACAACATATCCTTTAACAGTTGAATGGTACACTTTGACATCCCTTCTATCTATGGGTGGAAGGCCTTACTTAATAAAACATATATAGCAAGAAATTTTTTTAAACCCTACCAGTATCCTGAAGTAAAGTGTGAATCGAGACCTGAAACTATTGTTTGTGGAACCCCGTGGAAAAGAACTATCTTCCACACATACAGTTGTCCCAACTCTTCTTCTGTAAGGGTTTTCATGATAGTCAATGATATTTTTTACCTTCTCTACTCGATCCACAATGACCCAAATATCATTATTCATTCATAAGAATATTCATAATTACAACCACGAAATCCATATTCATTTAATCCTACTTCAATTATGGAATAGGAAATAACTTCAATAGGACTCTAGGACATTCATGCACTGCGTTCAACTACTGATAGGTGAAAAATCTCACTACGAACCCTATTATCTCCTCATTCATACCAGGAAACCAAAACTATCTTCATAGGTCACGATACATTTTTTTGAACCCAGGATGTACCGCCCACTATGAGGAATGAAATTTTCACATGAGATCCTCTCGAATATTTGTATGAAAAACAACCCGATTTTTCATTTTGATTATCTCATCCTCACCATTTATCCACTATGAAGGTATTTACCGACCATTAAGACATTCCTTAATTGCTAAAAACTCTAGATCCTCATACTTCTTTCCCTGATCCATATCAAGAGTGTAGACTCCACTACGACAGACACCAGAGTAATCCCATCCTAGATATCCTGAACAGCTACATTCATTTCCACTAGCAAAGTCACCATCTTCCACTATGCACACTTCACATGTTCAAACTGAGTCTGATTTTTCATCCTTACAGAATCAGCCTCACTATTCCCCTTTACGAGATATATTACCATTCATAATCAAAGGACTACATATAGTCTACCCATTATCCCTACAGAATATTTAATTAGCACTATGAAAATATATAATTCCTGATTTTTTTATCTATGCAAACTATTACATTTTCACCGAAAATAAATCATCGCCAACACATTAAATCATAATCCTCTGCTGGCAACACAAGTTCATGCATAGGGTAATTCTGTTCATGCTGCCTCAACTACTAAGTCACATAATAATTGTCTCAATCTCGTTGCATCAATATAGCTCTGAGTATGATTCTAGAAGTGTTATTTTACACCTTTTACTCCTCAACCAACATAGTTAAAAAAATATTTTGTGTATGTTAAGCACTTATTCAACTCATGGAAATAATTCTCACGTGATTCTATCCAATCAAACATTATCCCATTCTTTATAAAACCCAAATGCAGTGATTCCAATCAGGAAAATCCCTGGATGAACCTCCTATAATATCAATTTAATATGAAAAGTTTCTAATACCAGGAATATTATTTTGATTCTCTTAATAATCCACTACCTACACTTATTTGGGTATACTACCAAACATTCTTCTGAGATGATGTGCCCAAAAAACTGTACCCGGGCAATCCAAAACTGGTATTTAGATATATTGGCATATAGATGATACTCTCTTAGTGTAACCAAGATGAGGTCAAGATGTTACGTATGATAATCATGAATCTTCGATTACACCATGATGTTGACCACAAAACCACAATTAATTGATCTATGTATGGATGAAAGATCACGTTAATCAGGGCCATAAATATATCTATAGTAATTTTTATCCCAAACAAAAATAAAACAAGATCATAAATTCTGTACCTGCTTTTGAATGTAGTAATTTTTTATAATAGTATTTTACTCTGACCTGATGATACCCTAGTATCATATCAATCATTTCGATCATACAATCCCCCTTTCACTAGTCAATCATATCATCAATACGTAGAAGAAGAAGTGGGATCTTCATGGTAATTTTATTAAACCTCCTTTAATAGAAACATAAGGGTAGACTCCAATTTGTCTTAATTTCAATCAAAATAAGAGATCCCATAAGTGACATACTTGGAAAAATAACCCATTTATCCTTCAACTCCTCAAACTACATTTTGCGCTCTTGAATCTCAGTAAATTCCATTCTGAATGGTGGAATAGATACCAGCTCAACCCTTGGTATGATCTCAATGGTGAATTACATGTCTCTATTGGGTGTAAACCCTAATAATTATTTGGTAAAGACATACTGAAATTGTTATACTACTAGTGTAATGACGTCATACCTACCACTCCTATCATCCGACAAAAGACTAGAAACATGGAATGTGATCTCTCCCAGTTGTTGAGTAACTCGCCCAGCTCAACCTGCATGGATTTCCCACTCTCAACAAAGAACATATTGGTTACCCTAAGGATATAAAAATGTCTCTCTCCTTTGGTAACAATCTACGTGGGATCGTTATGTGACTAGACAACCCATACCCATAATCACTTCAAAGCCCATTATATCAAGGACATTGATATATAAAAGAAAATGATAATTTCTGATCTCTATTGAGCATACCTTCCATTAGTCGATATCACTATATCGTGTTCCCAACGGTGTATTGATAATCATCACCTTGCTTATGAAATCCACCTCAAAGCTCAAAACATTATCATGATTTGCATATATAAATGAATGAAATAAAAAATATCAACCATGGAATTAGCTAATGTTAAAGCAACTAGAATAGTACATCTCACAGTTGATGGAACATCCTCCCTCTCCACAGGTGTTTTTTTAACTACAAGTTATTTTACCACCACCCCCCCCCCCCTCTCTATGGAGCCATCAGACTCCATTGATTAGCTTCACTCTACTGATATGGGTGCACATACCATGAAGAAACACATCCACATAAACTACCACCTCTGCCAGTAGAACTCTATCTTCTAGTACAATATGGTTTCGAAGACACCCTACCCACATTCTGACTATGAGTAGCTACTCCTTCCATGAAATATTGTTACTTCATTCAGGATAACATATATAGGATTCCTATCTTTTCACAAAACAAGAACTCCACTAGTGGGCGATGACAATGTTTATGATCGTTCCCCCATTACCGTACTGGTGGTAAGACACATGAGTATGATTTGGTTCAATTGTTCTGCCTGACTATCCACCCTTCTATTAATTTTCCATGCTACGTTTCTTGTAATGACACTTCATGCCCTTAGAAGGCACACTCCCATATCACCCAGTGACAGCTACTCATCCAGTACAAAGGCTTCCGTCGGGTTCAACTCTGAAATGAGAGTCTGATTAACCACTTCGAGAATTTCATCAAACTAAAGATATTTAACTGGAATTTAATATCACACCTAAGTCCATCTTGACATCATCTTTCCAAATATGTATCATCTTCCACTGAAGATATCGCAAAACCATGTAAATATATGAAACGCTCATCATAAACCATTATGGACATTCTTGTTTTCTTCAAATGAATAATCTCTGAAGCTCTATCTTGTCTCTACATCTCTAGATTGACATGATCAAAGAACTTCACTAGAATTTCCTTCCATAACATATCATCAGGCTTTCATGAATATACCGAAATGTCCCACCAGTGCTTCGCTAAACTTGTAGAATATAAGCATCCAACTTGACCCTCCTCCAAGTAGGAGTCTCCAAAATTTCATGTATAGTCTCTATGCTCCCTCATGTCCACCCTCTCTAGTAAAAGTAGGATGGTGTTGCAGAAAAAACTCCCTTGTCAACACTGATACAGTTTTCTAAACCATCTTTATGTATCTCTCCATGAACAGCAAAAAATGATCAAAATATTATTTTAACTATTCTCATGCCTCCTCATATGCACCAATGGTGCCTCATGTTCCCTATTTGGAAGTACGTTCCGAACCAAACCCCTTGGTCAATCCATCATAAATCATCATGGAGGCATATCTATACATATCCAAAAACACGTCGTAGGTCTCATAACACAAGATTATCACATTTAATTAAGAGTATATACTATCAAAAAAAGTATCAACAGGTAATTTATCCCATTTTTCTCACCACAAAGTCAACATTGAGGCCTTATCACAACCCTTAACCATCAAACACCTTGGTCTAGGTTAACAAGGTTATATATATTCTCATTAATTAGTCAACTAATTAATTAATAATATTATCTAAAATTTTGTAATTCAATAATTAAATAATGAATTATAACCCATTTAATCAATCAAGGTTATCGATAAAAACCCATTTATTCTCATTTTGAATCATTATTTCAACCTCACAATAAGAAAAAAATGATTCAAGTTCAACTACTTATACATAACCCATTTTTATGTTAATTCCCAGAACGATGCATGTCACAACAACCTTGAGTTCCTTGAATGATGAATGAAAGCTCAATTATCATGCCTATCTAGGTCACAAATCAAAATTCCACATTGGTTAAAACAAATATCACATCACACCACAAGTGCATCACCCTAGGTGAAATAATATTCATCTATAACAACATTATGCAATCACAACAATCCTACCCTAAGTACTTTGATTTCCCCTCATGGGTTTGTAACTCCCATGTGCGTGGTCATTACCAAGCCTTAACTCTTCCAAGTCTCTTGTCTTGTTTTACCAAAACAGTAAGACAGATGGAGAAGAATGAAAAGAAAACGCCATTGATACCCCTTTGTGATGTCCCACCAAGGTGAAACTGAACTGTGTCCCGATACGGTTGTCTACATGCCCTCAAGCGTGCCTCCCCATACTTCATAGGGTTCTGATGTGTTGCTATGGTCTGAGATGTCATTCTAGGGGAGACCATAACATATTTTATCAGAATCAAAACACTGATGGAAGAAAAAAACAAAACCCTTGAGCGGAAGAGTATAAATTACCAGAATAATAATCTGTGAAATGATATACAAAATATGAAAATAAAATTCTCAAAAGAATAGTAAAACATGATATGAAAATGAAAATTACAATTTTCTACAATGAAACTAAATGTAATGAAAAAACGACTCCCATAGGGTCCCGAACTACATATCATTCCCTCACCCACGATCCAATCCCAAATAGCATCCAATCCTAGGGCCTTTCCCTTATCACGCCCTCCAACAACAAAGTCCACTCGAGTGTCGATCAAGTGTCTTGAATAGGGTGTGATTAAAAATTAGTAGGCCTCCATAAATAGTGTCTTAAATCAGTCTAGTAAAATGATAATGCATTCAATTCAATAAATAATTAAATATAATTCATAATTATATTGTTATCACACTATCATATAATCATTCATTTATCACATTAGGGCCAGTTTCAATTCATCTTTCCACTTTGAATCATTATTCATTATTATTAATACTTTTATGTAGTATGTCATTCCTAGCACCACTAATATCATTAAGTGTTGGTTGCCATCTCTATCACCCTAAATATCATTAAGTGTGGGATATCATGCCTAAAACTCCATATCTCATTTGTTGTAGGTCTTCATTCCTAGCACCACATAATCTTATGCTTGGATAACTATTTTGTGGACTTCCATGTCCATGTCCCTACTTTTAATCAGTCTAGAATGTCATATATAGCACCAAGAAAATCTCTGACACTTAATCAATCATTAATTCTCAATAAATAACCACACCATTCAATAATAAATCCATTGATTAATTAAACAATGTAGAGGAAATTATTGAACTCTAAAATTAACTAAGAACAAAAACCATTAATTAATTCCTATATTATTTATTCAATCAACCAAATTATTTTTCCATAATTAATTCTTCATAGTTAATTACCTATATAAAATATCAACCTGTCATTTTGAAATATCACAATTAATTATCTTTGATCAATATCATTGAACATAATTAATTATAACAATTAATTATCATTGTTCTATAATTAAATTATGAATTAATCACCAAGGAAATCACATGTCAACTATACATTCTTAATTACTCCAATTTAGGAAATCAATCATCAAGGGAATCCAGAAAATTCATAAAACTGCATTCACATATCAAAATCAGGAATATGAGAGTTCAATTTAGACCACCTACCTTGGTTTATTGATGGATGACATCCCAATGGAAATCTCGAAAATTAGAGTGACATAACATCATTGATCAGGTACCAGATCTAAATCCCTAAACCAAAATAACGATCAAAGGCATCAAGATCATAAAAATCAAGAACTATATCAATATTAATAGATCTAGATCTCAACTAATAGGTTTAGATCCATGAAAAAGGTATAGATATTCCATGAAAAGACCAAATAAAGACATAGGAAGGAATGATATAAACAATTTTATGAAATCCACATACAGGGAAGAGATCAGATCTTTAATCAGGGGTTTCGATCTAAAATTATAGTGTTCAGATCCCCTTGGAATAACTCCAGAAGGGTTTGGGAACACCTAGAATGGGTCTATCCCGAGGCAAGGTTGAAATAGGGGAGTCATAGGGGGTTAAAGAGGTTTTAAAAAGTATTTCCAGATATTAAATATTGTGTACACAATTTCTTGGGTAGAGGTGTACGGTTATGGAAAATCGTGTGTGAACTGTGCAGACCCCACAATCCAGGTTTGCACAGTTGGCATGGTTTAGTTTTACTGTTTTTCAAAACATGTGAAAACCATGCGGAAATATTTGTTGGCACGGTTTAGCCACACATTTTTTCAATCTATGTGCAAACCATGTGCACCACACCGACCATTAGATTTTCTTGAAATTTCACCCAAACGAAGCCAATGCTACTACCCCAGAACAAAGGTACATAAAAACCTCAAAAAGTTCTTGAAAATGAGCCTTTGATGAGCCCAGAAAAGGCTAGGATATTACAGAATACATTTATGGAGATATAGGTCCCACCACTCACATAATACATTTTATAAAAAATTATAAAAAAATAACATATCATTAACCATGAAGTGAAATGGGTATTATAAACATTTAATCATATCATTTATAATAACCCTATACTTTATTACACACATAAAAATGATTTATTACATAATCATTGAATTATGAAAATAGTTAATATCTATAGTTATAGTGTATTGGGAAATTAGGGATATTACATGACAACATAATACATAAAAATACAACATCTTTATTGAAAATATCCTTTACATGACCACAATATTACCTCGTACTTAACATTGTATGGGATAACCTAAGGACATACATGTGAAAAGGGTGAGCTATAAAGCCCAGTAAGGGTGTAAGAAATGAATATAATGTAAAATACTATACATGTTATGAAATAGGAACATTAGTGGAGCATAATAGAAACATGATCATAAAGGCATGAAATTTCATGATTATCATAACATAAAAATTTGGTACCAACATTTAACATGATATTAGCATGAGCCAGGGATCATTGCAAATGGAGCATGAGAAAACCCTCATTGCACATGAATTAGAATGAGAAACCCATAATTTTACATGAATTATCATGTGTCAACACTCATTTAAGAGGATGTACTATGATACTATTCTTTACCCAATGCATTAGTGCGCAATCATGGTGCACCCCTTATAAACATTTCATTTCATATATAAGTGTTCCACATGGATAATAAAACATCGATTCATTAAACATCATATTTTTTTCCAAGAAAAATATATTTGTAATACATTAATGTAAGTCCAAAATAAACATTTACATGTTTATAATGGTGAATAACCTTGATAGAAATATTTGTATGGTGTTCACATACCAGATGATTTTGTCATGGAAATTGTGGTGTATCTTCGATAGTATAACGACATCAAATAGAGCTCGTAATATGGGATGATTATAGATAAAGGGGTATATAATCATTTATACATTAAATGGATAGTTATAAGGTCATGGAAAACAATATCCCAACATGTTTAATATAATTTAGTGGCCTAATATAAATTTATTACTTGAATGTAAATGAGAAGAGAGAAATTCCTTATGGAATTTCAACTAGGTAACATGTGTACATGGGAGGAATTAGTGGGAGAGTAATAAGTCTCTCATCATTAAATCATATATACACTTGTACCTGGGATGTTTGAAATCATACCCCAAAATGTTTAATCGAAAATAAAAGGGTTTAACAACATAAATAAATTTGGTCAAAAATAAAAAGGAAGAAATACCTTACTTCGAAGTGTGTTCCCAGCGGTTTTGGAGAGGCTTCTGAGAGGCTTCGTGGGATCTTGGGAACCTTGGGAGGATTTTAGATAAACGAGGGAAGGGGTTGGTTGAGCTCTAAATGGTTTGAGTTAAGTGGAATGAATGATTTAGTGGGATTATATAGGAAAGGATAGGGAATTCTTTATTATTTTGGATTTGGACACAACACATTATACTAATCAGAACCACAAACCATTTCCTGTTTTATTACATTGGTGTTTTCCAAATGGTAGTGAAAAACAATATTTTATAAGTAAAATAGACTATATTAAATAAATATTTGTCTTTATTATGTGGATTTGAGTAACACTCTCAATGAAATTATTTTAAAATGATAAAATACTTCATAAGTTTTGGAGGGTCCACTATGGATTTGAAAAATAATTCAAAAAAATATAAAATAATATTATTTTTAAGGTAATAAATAGATTGGCTGAAAATCCCTTTTTTTGTAATTTACACACCACTATTGGGTCATTATTTTGTCATAAAACCCATTATATATTTAAATGGTATTTAATTTTTACCCAAAACATCGAATGTATCAGAAAATTATGAAAAAATCACCATTGGATAATTTCAACATCCTAATTCAAAAAATAATAATAATTTTAACTAAATAATTTTTTAAATAATTTAATTTTCATGTATAAAATAAAAACCAATAATTGTTGAAAATTCATTGGTTTAGACAAAAACTGTTTTTAAACATTAATAAAAATTTCAATTTTATTAATAAAAATTATACAATAATATATATTTAATAAAAATAAATTTAGTAATAATAATATTATATTAAATTTTAAATTAATTCAAAAATTCATTAATTCATAAAAATATATTTCACAATTTAATTTGAATATTAACTAAAAATACTATTTGTGATTAAAAAGCACTTATTTAGAAAAAATGTTAAAATTAATGTATATTATATATTCAAAAATAATGAACAAGATCATTTTTTTGGGGTTTATTACATAACACCTTATAAAAACTTGCATAAGACCTATGTGTAAGGTGATCCATGGTGATAGACTCTTGGGGCGGCTCAAATAACATTGCTCGGGTGTTAATCTCTATCGGCTTCCACTTCTCCAGTAGGAAATTCCCTTCAATCTTAATGTTATAAAGGTTATCTTGGTCTTGGTTAAGATTAAGCTTGTTGATGCTACCTCCTTTCTGATCTTCAAGAAACGAGTTTCATATAGAGTGATTATACTAGATGAGGCAATCACTTCCTTTGTATGATTAAGTAGGATTTGTTAAAGCCCTATATTTATAATAATCATGTGATCACTATTCTACAGCTATATTTTCAAATTTAACATTTCATATTGATATTTTAAAATCCCAAAAAGTAAAACCCTGGATGTTCATTTCTTTTATATAAACATAATATATTTAATTAGATTACTAAAATTTTCATTAATAAAAGTTTGGTTCGTTAAAATATTCCCTCCTACAGAAATTTCTCCATCAAAATTACCTTTTTCCACACTAAAATAGATGTGAGAAACTCTTCTTCATCACTTCTTCCAATTCATATGTTTTCTCTTCAAACGTGGGGTTTTACAAAAAAACATTGTCGAGGGGAATTGTATTATTTCATAGAAATGTTTACATATAATCGAATATCATCACTAACTTCTTTTCAAAGGATGGTCATTATCCAATGGAACCACATCTGGATTGAGTACATGTGATGGGTCTAGTGTGTACATATTCAAGAGTGATGCATGTAATACATCATGTAACTGAGATTAGATCGTTGTGAGTGTTATTCGAGTGGCCACTACTCCAATGCGATCACTGATCTCGAAAGGGAAGTTGTACATAGGACTTAGCTTTCCCTTCATCAAAAATCCCATAGCTCTCTTCTATGGTGATATGCGGAGGAATATCATGTCTCTAACATCAATAACTATGTCTCATCGATGATTATCAGTATATATCTTTTGTCAACTCTAAGTATATTTAAGGTGATGATGGATGTTCTTAACCATCTCCACTGCTTTTTCAAACATTTTTGGACCAAAGATGTTTCTATTCCCAATTTCATCCTCACTTGTTGGTGTTTTTCACCTCTTCCCATAAAGGGATTCATAAGGAGCCATTTGGGTTCTTTAGTGGGAACAGTTATTATAGGAGAACTCAACCAGGGAATGATCATGATCTCATCCCACCTTTGAAGCCCATTGAAAAATCTCACAACATGTCTTCAAGTGTTTAGACAGTTCGCTAAGATTGGCCACAGTTTGAGGATGATATGCCATATTAATGTTCTGCTTAGTATTGAAAGCCTATTGGATACTCTTCCAGAACATAAATATTGATCTTGGTTATCGATCAGATACAATCAATAGGGGAACTCCATATAGCCTTAAAAATTATCTAATGTATATCCATGCATGTTGATCTAATGAGAAATCATCCCAAATTGCAAGGAAGTGTGCAGTCATTGTAAGACGATCCCCAACAACCCATATATCATTGTTTCTTATAGATGCGTTTGGATGTCCTGTGACAATGTTTATAGTTATTTTCTCTCATTTCTATGATTTTATGGGTAACTATTGCGTCACCCCCTTAGAATATTTCCTCATGATAACATACATGGAACATTGATGTATACTCAAGAAACTCATTCTACATGTTATCCCCCCAAAAATGATCTTGGATATCTTGATGAATCATTTTGTTTCCAGGGTGAATTGAGAAATTCTATGTATGTACATCATCCAATTTTTTTTTCATTAACTCTGTATTTGATTGAACACATAGTATTTTCCTAAATATCCCAATTCCTTATTTATTAATAATAAACTCTGTGGATTTCCATTTTTTGATAGTTTCCACATTCCTTGAAATTCACTCATCATCCTTTTGGGGACCCTTTAACCATTCTAAAATAAATAGTTGAGCAATAATTTATGAAAGGATTGATGTTTTTTTCTTTTTATGATTCCAATTTCCATCATCATGAAATCTAAGAAGATTAGATCCTTTTCAATTCTCGTTAATGATAGAATCACTGGGTACTTTCTACTTAGAGCATCTGCCACCTTATTTTTATTCCTATTATTGTAATGGATAGATAAATCATAGTCTTTGATTAGCTCTAACCATATTCATTGGATCATGTTCAACTCATCCAGCAAGAATATATATTTGAGGCTTTTTTGATCTATATTTTTTTCTTACTTATCCCCAAAGGGGTTATATCAGCCATTTTTTTAAAGGGAATATTACTGTAGCTAACTCCAAATCATGTGTTGGATAGTTTTTCTTATGAACATTCATTTTCCTTGAAGCATAAGAAATGAATTTTTCATTTTACATCAACACACAACCCATGCCCTTTATTGAAGCAACATTGGATACCACAAAAGTTCTCTACATTTCATGACCGATCCCTCGGGAACCGTGCTGTGACTACCCCAACATTGCCTTCCATAGGTCAGGGGCTAGTGACTACCACTAAAATGTGTATTCCCTTTAAATCAGAATGTATTACCTTATATATTGTAAACACACCAAACCAATCTCACAACAAGATACGAACCCAACTCAACTGTATAGACAAAACAGTGTTGAAGGTAAAAAGGGGCTGAAATATAAGCCCAACAGTACTAGTGAAATTACAAATGAAAAACAATACAACTGAAGAAAAAGAAAGGATTCTACTGGGTCGTCCTCCAAAGTTCCTACATGAAGGGTAGGTACAAATTGCCTCCTCAGCACTCCAAGCACTCCCATCTCCTATGTGTACTAACATGTCGTATGGTCCACCTCCGTTCCCCGTAAATCCTTGGTACTCTCATCCATGATTAGCGTTTTCCATAATCTTCACCAAACACAACAATGTGCTGGCGTAGCCCCTGCAGGGGTGAGTATAACGATACTCAGTAGGGACCCCGAGACCCCTACGGTCTCACAAAATCCACCATGGATAAATCAAAAGGCATTAAATCAACTGACAACCATACATAATTATATTCCCATACATATAACTATGTTATTAATTATTCTCATCTCAATCATGAGGAAACATAGAGTCCAACTTAAAATCCCAAGCTCAACTGTTCCACAATGGATGAAATAACACAACGGTAAGTAACACACAGGTATGTCGCACATAAGAATACCAAAATGGTATTACCATGAAAGAAAGTACCACACAGGTACGAACTCAGCTCACACCAGGTATATCTTAAGTACATATGCACAAATTATTAGTCAAAAGATAGATCCTCTTATTCTATTAAGAGGCACTCCTGTTGAACCACACAGGATCGCCCAGTGCTAACGCATACAGGATCGCTAGGTGCTGACCCACACAGGATTTCTCGGTGCTGGCCCACACAAGATCACTCGGTGCTGACCCACATAGGACCCTTTAGTGCTAACCCACAAAGCATTTCTCAGTGTTGACTAATAGAGGATCGCTATTCATTTTTCACTTCACAGCCAGCTACTGGGTTCCCGATCTAGGTTTTTTTTCTTTGGGAGGGTCCTCTCCTCAAACCACTAGTTGATACACCATCTTCCATGAAGTCTAACAAATATCTATCTCAAACGACTTCCACGTCATAGGGTTCTCAACGCAATAGACGATGTGACAATCAGACGCATGATCTGTTAGTTATTATCATTTTAGTCCCGAGGGCCCAGTTTGATTTGTGCTTGGTCCAACATGATCTTACTCCCTCATCATCCAAAACTCCTATGTGGTATACTGAAATTTATTTTTTCACTCCATGGATTTCGGCACAATAGTCGGTTCGTCAAACGGACGTCTGGTGCCAATGTTATGGCCAAAAAAGCATAAATGGGTCGAAGTGGGTCCGACTCCAGTCCGACCTAGCCCGACCTAGCCTGGGAAGACCCAGTTTGGGTTGACACGGCTCAACATGCTATGTCCAGCCCGGCCCTTGCTGGGCGGCCAGTTCCATTCTAGGCAGCTTGGCCCACACTGGGCGGCCCCGCTTGGTGGCCCCGCTTGGGTAGTATGGTGTGGTCGTGAGGCCGCACAAGGCGGTGTGGAGGTCACGAGGGCCGCAGAGGCTGCAGGGGCTATGAGGGCAGTGCATGGTCATGGGGGGCCACAAGGGCAGCACAATGGCGATGGTTCCACAAGGGCAGCGCGAGACGGCGAGGCCGCAAGGCCACGGGGTGGCGAGGCGGGTCGTAAGGCGGTGAGACCGCAGGGCTGCGGAGGCTGCGGACAGGGCAAGGTCGTAGGGTAGTGGAGGCTGTAGACGGAAGAGGACGCAGATGGCAGAGGTCACAGGGCAGCTGGGGCCATGGATGGCGTGAGGCCACGGGGCAGCGGCGGCCACATGGAGGCATCGTTGTGTCGTCGCCTTCATCGATGTCGGCGATGTGTCATCCACCACATCAGTTCGTCATCATGGAACAAAGTCATCTTATTCCACAGTGAAGGATACACCATTAAAAAAGAATGATGAGGGGGTTGTCCATGATTTTTTGTCTCGCACCCTCCGCGTTAGAGTGGTAGCAATCGGGTCAACAAGAACTCGAATGGAGAACGTCAAACCCTAATCTCCCGCAATATTTATTCCCAAACCTGCAAAAGAAAACATATGCTGATCAACTAGTTAGAGAGTTGATACACGTTATTTGTTTTATAAGGAAAAAACATGGGAATATATAATCATACACAACTAAACCCCAACCTTGATTTCTCGTTGACATTGGAAGTGGTGAAGTCGGTGACGTCAGTGTTTCCTTGATTTTTGTTTCATTGTCATAGAACGATTTCCTCATCAGTATGAGCATTCTGCATTGGGGATTTCATTCTTTGTTGGAGAGGGTAATCCTCAAAATGGTTCTCCTCTCCCATATCCACTAAAATTAAAAGTAGCCAACATAATAAAATTTGTTGTTTAGTCTAGTATTCGCACAAAATAGGTTGGGTTAGTTAGTTAAAGGAGAGTTGGCATAATTAATTAAGGGAGAGTTGGCATAATTAATTAAACGATACTTTTGAGGTTTTTCTCCCATAATGATGGGGTCAGTTGGACCCCACCACCAAGCTTTAAATTTGGGGTTTTACTAGCTTGGGTGGTCCCCACCACCGAGCATTCAAGTTGGGAAGTTTTAAACCCTCGTGCTCCCCACCTTTATAGCCATCACATGGGAAGATTATTAGAAATAAAATGAATGATTATATTATTTTATTTTTCGTTAACACAAAAACCCCCAAAAATATCTTTTACCATCTTCCTACAGCGGTTGAGGTGAAGGTATCCCTAAGAGAATATTAGCAATGCGAGTTCAATGGTGTCCTCCGATTTCAATTTCAAGAACTGGTTCAAAAGTTACAAAAATCCGCTCGTACCTTAACTGAATATACCCGAAATGATTTTCAGAAATTCATTCCAGGAACACTAGGCCTTATAATCATGCGCCATCTATTTTCACGAACTCGTAAAATTACAAAATAAATTAATAAATAAAAAAATTACATTGAATTTATGGGTCTTTACATTCACCCCACCTCAGGGCTTTGTGTCCCCATAAGCAACAACTCAAACTAAGGGAACAAGTGGGGGTACTAATCTCATATCTGAGCCTCATTCTCCCATGTGCACTCTTAGAGGTTCACATGCTACCAAAGAATGTGCATTAGAGGAATCAACCACCCATGAAGGAACACTTCCTGTCGATCCCCAATCTCAAACTAGAACCTTCGTAAAATTCACCCTATCGTCGATGTCCAGCTCACCGTGGTCAATGATGTGAGAAGGGTCGGGCACATATCTCCTCAACTGGGATACATGGAAGGCGTTGTGCACCCGGTGCAAATGAGGGGGAAGTGCTAAGTGGTATGCCACCTTGCAAACTCTTCTGAGAACCAGAAATGGTCCGATAAATTTGGGAGATAACTTTCTGCCTCAGCCAAATCACTACAATCCTCGTCGTGTTGAGACCCGTAGAAAGACATGGTCGCCATCCTCGATCTCCAGTGGTCTCCATCATCTATCGGTATAATACTTCCACCAACTATATGCATTCACCATCAACTCCAGGATGATCATCACTTACTCTAGGGTATCACATACCCTCTCTGGTCCCACTAGTGCTGACTCTCCTATGTCAGTCCCTTAGAAAGGTGATCTGCAAAGCCGCCATTACAATTCCTCAAAAGGTGTCATCCCAATGGTGGAGTGATAATTGTTGGTGTATGCAAACTCCATCAAAGGTAAGTGATCCTCCCTACTGCAATCAAATTCGATGACATAAGCACGCAACATGTCCTCGAGGGTCTGAATGGTTTGATGAGTCTAGCCATCTGACTAAGGATGGAAGGCAGTGCTCAAACAAAGCTACGTCCCGAAAGTCTCATGAAACCCCTTCCATAGTAGGTAAGTAAAACATGGATCACAATAGAAGAGAATCATCAATGGTACTCAATGAAACAAAACAATCTCATGCACATAGAGGCGTCCCAAGCTCTCTAATAAGCCCTTCTCTATGATCGGTAAGAAGTGGGCCGACTTGGTGAGTCGGTTGTTGATCACCCAAATCAATTCATGTCCTCTGGATGTACGTGGATGCCCTATCACGAATTCCATGGATATCCTATCCTACTTCAACTATGGGACCTCTAATAGATGTACAAATCATGCTGGTACATGATGCTTCGCCATCACTTGGTGACAAATGAGGCATCGAGAGACAATCTTTGCTACTGTTTCCTTCATTCCTAGCCACCAGTGCTATCGTCGGTGATCCTGGTTCATCTACGCCACTCCTAAAAGTACCACTAGAGGGGATGTGTAGAACTCCCTCATCACTTGCTCCAAAAGTGACACTGGTACCATGGTACGTCTTCTATAGAGGATGACGTCCTCCCCACCATCAAGAAATCCATGAAGTGCCAGTCCTTTGTATATCTTAGCACGTCAAGTCTCACAGTTAGTGTCCTCGAACTGCACCTCCCTACCACACTGAAGAAGTGGTGGAGTGACTGTCAGAGACTCAAGGAAAGCTTCTCTATCATATTCCATGATGGATATCTGCAAAGTGTCCAACTTCTCTATCACCTCTCCTAGAAGTTGTATACCAGATCACTGGTTGAGCGCATCTACTACACCGTTCACCTTCCTAGGAGGATAGAATATCTCAAAATCATAGTCGTAGAGGAACACAAGCCAACATCGTTGTCTCACGTTTAGGTCCTTATTATAGAAGATATACTTGAGACTCTTGTGATCAGAGTATACTGTAAAATGTTCACCGATCAAGTAAAGTCGCCAACATATTCAAGGAAAAGACCACATATATAAACTCCAGGTCATGTGAAACGTAGTTCTACTCATGTTTTATCAGCTACTGAGAACCATATGTGATAAATTATATCTCATGCATTAGGACACATCTATGTCCGGTACCTGATGCGTCTCATTAGACTACATACCCTACGCCCTCCTCTGGAAGCCTTGTGATGGCGGCACTAGTCAGCTTCTTCCTCGGATCATGAAAACTCTATAGGAATCTCTCTGACCACACGATGGGTTTCCCCTTCTTCTTCAACGTTGATAGTGGTGCTAAAATTTTATCGTAATCTGGAAAAAATATCATGTAGTATCCATCCAAACAAAGGAATCTCTGTATCATCATCCCACTCATGCGTGGCTCCCAAGAAAGTATAACTTCAGTCTTTGTTGGATCCACTGGAACTCTAGCCTCTGAGATGACATTTCCTAGAAAGTGAACCTCTCAAATTCAGAACTAGAACTTCATGAGCTTACAATAAAGCTGGTTCTCTTAGAGTGTGTCTAGTAATACCTTCAAATGATAGGAATGCTCATACATAGTATTTGAGTAGATCAAAATGTTGTCGATGAAGACTATTACAAAGAAATCAAGGAATGGATAAAAGATCCTCTTCATGAGTCCCATGAACACTAATGGAGCATTGGTTACACTAAATGGAATAGCCATGAACTTTTAATGGCCATATAAACATCTAAAAGTTTTCTTCTGCACATAATCGTCTCGTACATTGAGCTGCTGATAGCCTGATATGAGGTCTATCTTCGAGAACCATCGTGTTTCCTTCTGCTGATCAAAGAGAACATCAATCCTCAGAAGTGGGTACTTATTCTTCACGGTCACCTTTTTTAGGCACCGATAGTTGAAAAAAAGTCTCAAGATCTCATCAGCCTTCTTGGAGAACAAAATCAGGGCTGCCTAATAAGAAACACTAGGCCGAAAGAATCCATCCCCTGTAACTCCTCTCGTTGTACCCACGACTCACAAATCTTTACGAGACCCATCTGTATGCTGGTGTAGATATAGCCGTCTTCCCAGGGTACATTTCAATATAAAATTCCTCCTCTCTACAAGGAGGTAGACCTGAAACATCATCAGTGAAGACATCTGTATACTGGTCCACCACTATAGTATAACTCGGACACTCCACATCAATTTGTCTGAGGGTAAGACTGGCCAACTGATTATTTATTGGATTCACTCTTTTCTGGGTAAGTCCATCTTTTTCTGAAAAGGCTCCCTTCCTGCTGGTGAAGGTAAACCTGGTCCGATTCGTGCGAACACACTACACTTTGCTCATAATATAGTTAATTTTCTAATAAACTGTATATAACCATTCTATACCCAATATGACATTTTAAGGCCTCGAAACCATTTCTAGGGTATCCTATCCGAATACCTCGCCTCCTAGAGTACACTCACACTACCAGAACCAGTGCGTAATCGTCAAATCCACTCCCGTAGGAGTCTCTAGACATAAGGATCGAGCCAATGACTCCATCGGAATCTCTGAGCTCCGAACGATGGATGTGGCAATAAAATAATGACTGGTACATGTGTCTATAAGTACTAAAGCTAAGGGGGAGTAGACATAGATCATACCTTGTATCATCTCTGGAGCGTCGTGATCATAGATATTAGTTTCATGGAGCTGATCTCGCCCTTGTCCTCCTACTCTCTATGGTAGGGGTGGACCACCTAGTGGTGGTGGCTGTAACATCTCGAATTGTCGCACATAGCAAACTACACGACTAGCTTCTCTGCCATGACCACCTTCTCCCTTCGAACCTCCTCGATCGAACCCCTATCTCTGCTTGGGCAGTCCCTTGACCATCTTTTGATCATCCGTACAGTGGTTCGAACATTCACAAGCAATGTGACCCCACCCAACGCATGTAAAACAATGCATGTTCCTCGCATGACTGACTCTATCTCGGGTGGCCCTCACAAACGACCATGAATTAGGCTATCATCTACCTGTAGGTATGGTCTTCTTGGACCTCTGTGACATCTTCATGTTTCCTGATGCAGAAAACTCCACTATGTGTTGTTTGGTGATGGGTCTCGCTACTGGTGACTTCCAGCAAGGAAACTATCCACTAAGATGGCTCTCTGTAACACCCCCTCCTACGTCGTGATGGTAAGAGAAGTCATTGAAGCCCTCATCTCTCACATGAGGCCCTAATTGATGGTTTGGGCCCGGAATAATGGGTCCTGCACCATATTAGTGGAGTAGCGTGAGAGGTCAGTGAACTATGTTGAGTAATGAGCTAAATTCATGCAGCCCTGTGGAAAATGAAGAAGATCATATATGCACACTACGCAATGAGGTGTTAGGACAAACTCTACCTAAAACAGGCTCTCAAAGTCTTCCTAGAAAAGCGACACCTCCTCGTGAATATAGAGCATCAATATCCACCATCTGCATGTTGCAACCTGTAGAAGGATGGCGGCAAGAACCACCATGAGATTAGCTTGTGTCCCTACTAGTTGTAAGACTCTCACCATGGCCTCCCACCAATCCTAAACTACATGTGGGTCCATCTCTCCCCTGAACATGGGTGGCCACTGGCGTTGGAACTCGTGCAACACGCTCAAGAGGCATGCACCCTCTGCTACTAGGGATGGTGGTATTGGTCTCCCAATGGATAATGGTACCGCTGGTGCCTCCACTGGTGCCTCTACTAGAAGAGGGACCTGCATCGAGGCATCTTCACTCAGTGGGAAGTCAGTGAAAACTAATCTCGGAATCCTAGCTAGCTATCCGTGTGGAGGAATCCTGAAAAGGAACAGGTGCACCACAGTCAATAAGTTATACCTGGTTAGCTGAATCAAAGTGATCACAAAGAAAACTCTTCAAAACACACACGCAATTAGTGTTTTCATGCACTTAGTCAGAAATAAAAAGTCAGGGTACAGGTGTATGGATACGTATTTCACCACACCAACACTGGATTCCCTAAACTGATATCCACACTCACTAAACATAACTTAATTACTATTAAATATATTAGAGTCATATGTTCTATGTTAGAACTGACTCCTTTGATACGATTTTTTCATGACCTGTCCCCCATGGCCAATGCTGTTACTTCCCCAAGACCGCCTTCCATAGGCCAGGGAATAGTGACTAGAACCTGAAGTCATATTACCTAAATATATGTAGGCATTACCATTATATCCTGTAAACAAACGCAACCATGCTCATAGAAAGATACGAACACAAGTCAACTCTATTTCTAAAAGAGTGCTGAAAGTAAAAAGGGACTGCAATACAAGCCCAACAGTAATTGTACAAATACAACTAATATAAAATAAAAATAATGAAAAATAAAGGCAGCTACTGGGTCTTCCTCTAAGGTTCCTACCAGAAAGGTTGGTACAAATCGACTCCTTATAAATCCACGTTTTCATGTCTCCTCTATTTACCGACATGATATATAGTTCACCTCCGAGCCCTATATATCCATAATACCCTCATCCTAAATCAGCGTTGTTCATCATCTTCCCCAAACACATCAAGGTGCATGCATATACCATGCAGTGGTGAGTATAATGATACTTAGTAAGGACCCTGAAACCCTCAAGGTTTCATGAAATACATAAAGGATAAACCACAAGGCATGAAATCAACTGAAAACCCTACTTAGGTATATGCCCATACATATACCTAAGTTATCATGTATTCTCATATCAATCATGAGGAAACAGAGAGTCCATCTAAAAAGGCCTAGCTCAACTATTCCACAAAGGAAGGAATACCACAATGGTAAGTACCACACAGGTACGCCACATAGAATAATACCACCAAGGTATTACCACAATGGAAAGTACCATATAAGTACGACCTTAGCTCACACAAAATAAAACTTATGTATAGAAGTTCAAATGATTAGTCAAAGTCTAGATCATCTTATTCTATTAAGAGGATATATTGATGACCCACACATGATCGCTCGATGCTGACCCACACATGATCGCAAGGTTCTGACCCCACACATGATCGATCGGTGCTGACCCACAGAGGATCGGTCGGTGCTGAACCCCACAGGATCGGTCGGTGCTAACCCACAAAGGATCGCTCGGTGCTGACCCACACTAGATCGATCTGTCCTGACCCACATAGGATCGCTCGGTGCTAACCTACATAGGATCACTATTCATTTATCATGTCACATCCAGCTACTGGGTTCCAGCACTAGGCTCTATTATCATCACGAGGGTCCGCTCCTCAATCCACTGGTCAATACTCTAACTACCGTAAAGTCTCAAAAAAGTATCTCATTAGACTGCCACATCATAGGGGTCTCAACGCAATAGACAGTGTGTCAATCAGACACCCGATCTGTGAGTTATTTTCCTTTTAGTCATGAGGTCCCTATTAGATTCGTGCTCCATCCAACCCGACTGTACTCCCTCTTTTTCCAAAACTCAAGTGGGGTATACTCCAAGGGACCGTTTCTCTCCATGGGTTTGGGTGCCATAGAAGGTTCGTAAAACGAACTTCTAGTACCAACGAAATGGCCAAAAAAGTATAAATTGGATGAAGTGGGTTTGTGTCTGGTCCAACCCGATCAGACCGACTCGGCCCATGCTAGGAGATCTGTCCTATCAGCCTGGCTTGGGCAGTGCGATGGTGCTGCAGGGCAGCGTGAGGCGGTGCAGAGACTGTGAAGGCCGCGGAGGCCGCAGGGGCCGTGAGGGCGATACGAGGCCGTGAGGGGCCATGAGGGCGGCAAGAAGGCCGCGAGGCTGCGACAGTGGCGAGAGGCTATGGGGTGGCAAGGCCGCGGGGCTGCGAGGCAGTGTGAGTCCATGAGGCTGTGAGGTGGCGAAATCGTGGGGCAAATAGGGGGTCCAAGAGGTGGTGAGACCACAGGGAGGTGAGACCATGTGGTGGCGGATTCCACATAAAGTGCGAGGCCATAGGGCGGTGAAGGCTGCAGATGATGGAGGCCATAGGGTGGCAGGGACCGCAGACGGCACGAGGCTGCGGGGAGGTGGCTGCCGCAGGCTGTAGAGGCCACGGGGAATCGGAGCCTGCAGGGTGGCTCTATTGCACTGCCGCCTTTTCCGCGGCCTATGATGTGCCGGTCACGGCATTCATTCATCGCCGTGGGAAAAATTCACCTTCTTCCTTCACAAGGGAACCACCATTTAAGAAGAATGACTGAGGGGTCGGGCCATGTTTGCTTGTCATGCACCCATCGCGTTAGAGGGGTAGCAAGAAACTCAACAATAACTTTATTGAAGAACTTCAAACCCTAACCTCCCGAAATAATTATTCCCAAACCCTCAAATGAAAACATTCTTGGATCAAATAGTTAGTGATTTGATCAGCATTCTTTTTTTTAGAAGGGATGACCATTGAATAAATAATCAAACGCAACTAAACCCCTAATTTGATTGTTTCTTGACGTTGGAAGGGGTGAATTCCGTGACATTGGAATTTACCTAATCGTTGGTTCATTGTCATCAAAGACGTTCCTCTTCGGCGTGAGCGTTCTTCGTTGGGGAGCACATTCTTCATTAGAGAACACATTCTTCGTTGGAGTGGGTAATCCTCCCAATGGTTATCCTCTCCCAAATCCACCAAAATGATAAGTAGAAAACATAATAGAATATGTTGTTTAATATAATATTGGTACAAAATAGGTTTTCTTAATTAATTAATGGAGAGTTGGCACAATTAATTAAATGATAGTTGGAATAATTAATTAAAGAAGAGTTGAGATGATTTTCTGCCATATGGAGGGGTTCACGTGATCCCCACCACCAAGCTTGGATAGGGGGTTATACTAGCTCAGGTGGTCCCTAACCCTGAGCATTCATGTTGCGAGGTTTTAACCCCTTGTGGTACCCACCTCTATAGCCTTCACATGGGAGGTTTATTAGAAATAAAATAAATGTATATTTTCATTTATTTTTTATTCCCACGAAAAAACCCTAAAACTATCTTTTACCCTCGACCTACTGTGGTCGAGGTGAAGTTCTCCTTTAGAGAATACTGGTGTTGCAAGTTCAACTATGTCCTCAGATTTCAATTCTGAGCACTGGTTCAAAAGTTACAAAAAACGCACTCATATGTTAACTAAACTTACCCCAATAGAAGTTTATAAATTCATTCAGGCACACCGGGCCTCGGAATCACGCACCTTCAGTTTTTGGGGACTTGTAAAATTCCCAAATAAATTAATATATTAAAAAACATTACATAGAATTTCTAGTTACTTACACCACATGTTGGTAGTGTGAGCATGGACAAGGTGATTAGACTCATTTTTAAATCTTTGAAGATATCATTGCATTCATCACTCCCAGAAAAAAATGACTGCCTTTCGATTTATCTTTTTTAGAGGGTCTTAAATTCATGAGTAATTTTCCAAAATCGGTGAAAATATATAGATATCCTCAGGAAGATATGTATATCCATCAATGATGTTGGTCTCAGTCATCCCTCAATTGTTTTTGTCTTAGAGGGACCCATATATATATATTTCTTGTGATGAAAAGTCCCAAGAATGAGACTTCCTTCAACCAGAACTCAAAATTGTTTTACATTTAATAGTTATTATTTTTTCATAAGATCTCTAGTACAGTGATTAGATACTCCTCATGATCCTCCATGGTTTTGGAATATATTATAATATCATTTATGATGACTACCAAAACTTTTTTGAGGTAATTGTGCAAGACTCTATTCTTCACGTCCATGAAGATTGGTGGACAATTTGTGAGTATGAAAGACATTTATAAGAATTTATAGTGCTCTTATCATGTACAAACTGAAACTTGGGGTTATCCTCTTTTTTCACCCATACAAGGTAATATCCCAACCAAAAATCCACTTTTGAGATGTACTATTATCAAAATAGCAGATCGAACATGTCATCAATTATAGTAGGAGGATACTTGTTTTTATCAGGATTTTTTTGAGATCATAATAACAAATGAATAGGCACATTGACCCATCGTTCTTTTTCATGAAGTGGACTGGTGCACCCCATGGTGAATCACTTTGTCATATAAACCCTTAGCAAGATTCTTATGTATTTGTTTATATATCTCATCAAGCTCCTCAATAGCTATTTTATATAGATTCATGGATATTGGAAATACCATGGGTGTATGATCCATCGAGAATTCAACATCTCTTCCAGGAATAAGACCCGAAAATTCCTCAGGAAACACTTTTGTGAATTCCCTCATAATAAGAATGTCTACAAGGATGGTTACATACTTAGCCTCAATAATCTGATGAAGATATGTGTGCTCATATGTTTGTAATATCTATGAATGAGATGATGGTGCTAAAAAATATTCATCCCCCTCCTTGCAGTTTTAATGAATCGAGGGTCGATTATCCATATGAATAGTGATTTCTCTCTCATGCCAATTTATGTTGTATCTATATAGAGAAATCCAATACAAGCCAATAATTGAAACAAATTCTTACCGAGGGTGTATGATCAGGTTTGTTGAGTAGTTAAATCCACACATTGTGATAGGGGAGGAGTTATATTAATGGGATGCAATAATTTACCCATTTTCCATTCTCACTTATATCTTACTTCCTGTAATTGTGGTGGTGTTGGTATTGTTCTACTAAACATTTAGGATTCAAATAAATGAATAGAAAAAAAATCAAAAAGTACCCTCACAACTCCTGAATGAATAACCAGCATACATGGAACCACTTCGTTGTCTGGGATGGATTCCATATAAGTGATGGAAAAAGATTTCCATTGCTTCCTTGGAGGTTGTTGGTTTCCTCTGAAACCACTTCTCTTAGGAAACTAGTTTGCAAAGGGCAATAGTTTTTTGTAGTTTAAGAAATGAAAAATGCGTTGAGGGTTGAATAGAGCATTCATCTTCTTTTTTGGAGAAGCAGGTTTTTGTTGTCGGCAATTAATGGCAAGGTACCCTTCCCTTCCACACCAAAAGAATTTTCCCATCGCCTTCGATAAATTTATGGGGCTCTTTTATTCACACCATTGGCTTGGGGAGTGATATAATATCATAGCACGGTCGGATTTATCCAACGAACTGTCAGAATTAATTTCCTTCTTATGATTCTTATTCCCATGATACCCATAAGATTCACCAATATTGATTTCGATATTGAGGTCCCATCATACAATTTCTTCAAACCTATCAATGTCACTAATCGCTAGTGATTTATGTAGGATAGGTTTTATCCAAAAAAAAGAAGTATTCAACCTTGGTTTCAGGGGTAATGACAAAGAAGAAGACGTATCATGTATGGATTTTGATGTTTTCTGCATACGCTCTGATGGATTTGTCATCTTTATTCTATAGGGAATGAAAGTCCCTTTCTATCTTACATTAGTGGGGGCACAAAAAATATTTATCGAAAAACCTTTTTCACAAATACATCTATTCCAATGCCTCATTCTATTCTTCACTCTTCGTGTTTTTTATCAATTTCAACCATTGATCAACTTCACCCTCCATACAATAAGCATCCTGAATAACCTTATCTTATTCGGAATATTGAAGGATGGAGAAGATATTTTCAATGGAGTTGATCAATTATTTGGCGATTGAGGATCGGATGATCCATTAAAAGTAAGATGACTTTTTCTCATGAAACAATCAATTGTGGATTGTTTTTTCATATGGGGTGCTTAATGTTCATCTCGACCCGTGTTTCTATTAAAAATAATAGTTAACTAATAGATTATCTTGATAATGTTTGTGATTCATTCACCCTTCGTATTCAGTAAATCATTAGAACACTCATCACATTGATCTTCACAACAGATGTTATACCAAGTCCTCCTATTATTAGAAATTGGCTAGAATAAAAGGAATTATTTTGGTAACACATAAAGGTGAATCCAAATACATGAAGAGATAACTAATAAATTACAATTATTTCCTTAACATATGATTTATAGTCTTAAATATTTGTTATCCATGATCTACATCCCAACATATATTCTTAGGGGAGTTTTTTTATTCCCTTATTAATTGTTCATACTATGTTTATGAATTTACCAAAGAATATATCTCGGGATTGTCATAAACAAGAGTGAAGTAAGGCCTATTGTCGTTCACCAGTTCTCATTCGAGTCTATCTCAAAGCTTTGTTTTCAGGTTTTATAACTTTATAACTCTTCTCTAGATCCACCTCTACTTGTTCATATCCATATAGGAATTTATTTTCATGATAAACCACTTACTCTATACTCACCAAAATTTAGGAATGTTTTTAACATACATATTCTTATCCATAAGGCATCCACTGGGATTTTCTAATCATAATACCAATTATAAGTAAACCTATCAATTGATACCAACTATAACAAATTTAATTTTTTTACACACATTAACATGATTTATTACCAAAACTAACACTTAATACAACGTTGAGAACTCTTAGTTCTATAGTATTGGGAAATTAAGGAAATTAAAAAAAATAATTATGGCATAAAATACAAAAACATTATTGAAGACATCCATTACCTGACTACTACATTTTCTTGTACATGGCATTGCAAGGGATAACCGGAGGACATAAATGTTAAAAGGGGAAGATATAAAGACTAGTAAGGGAGTAAACAAGGAATAACATTAATATTATAATAAATTTTAGGAAATCGGAATATCAATTCATCATAAGAGAATCTTGAACACAAAAGCATGATATAACAAGATTATCATAACATGTAAATGTGGCCACAACATTAAACATGATACTAGCATGAGCCATGGATCATTACAGACGGAGGATGAGTAAACAATAATTTCAATTGAATTAGCATGAGTAAACCCTCATTTAATATGAAATAGAATTATTCAAAACTAATTTTACATGAAATATCATGATACTTTTCTTTACCCAATGCATTGGAGAGCTGTATGGAACACCGTTTATAAACATTTCATTTCATGTATAAGTGTTCCACATGGATAATAAAACATGGATTCATTAAACATCATAATTTATTACACAAATAGTAGATTTGGAATAAAAATATTTGAGTCCTAAATATACAAGTACTTGTGTAAGATTTTTAATACCTTCGACAGACAAATGGATATTATATTCACTTACACGATAATTTTGTCATATACATTTTGGTGTAACTTCATCAGCATAACAACATAAAGTAGAAATAGTAAAATGGGTAGATGAGAGAGAAAGGGGTGTATCATAATTTATACATCAAATGGATAGTAATATGGTCATTTAACACAATATACCAACATGTTTAATGGAATTTATATTCATAATATGAAGAAATTTCTTGAATGTAAATGAGAAGAGAGAAATTGATTACCAAATTTTGGCATGGTAATGGGTGTATATGGGAGGATTAAGTGATACAGAAAAAGTTCACTCATAAATAAAACATCATTAAGGAAGTATGGGGGTGTGAATTCATACCCCTATATTTTTAATGGAAAATAAAAGGTTTTAACAACATAAAAAATTGGACGAAAATAAGAATGGAAGAAATCCCTTAATTTGAAGTGTGGTCCCAAAGGCTTGAGGAGGATTATGATAGGATGATTGGGAGCATAGGGAGACATTGGGGGATTTAAGAGATATAATTGAAGGGTTTTTTCTAGCTCCAACTAGTTTCATAGAAGTGGAATGGTATATTGAGTGGGATTATATTGGAAATGAGAGGGAATTCATTATTATTTAGGTTCCATGCACTACACATTGAACTAATCAAAAAAACATACCATCCCATGATTTTCGCAAATGTATTTTTCAAAGGGGAGTGGAAAAAATTATTTTATAAGGGAAATGGCACAACTTATTAAATATTTGTATTGCTTATGTTGAGTTGAGTCACAATCTAAAGGAAATCATTTTAAAATGGTAAAATGATTTATATGTCTTGGTTGGTCCACCAAGGCATTGTAAAATATATAAAACCAGTATAAAATGACATTATATTAAAAGTAAAACATATATTTTCTGAAATATATTTTAATATAATTCCATTACATCACTATTGAATAATTATTATGTCATAAAACAAAACATATATTTAAAGGTTATTTAATTTGTACGCAAATATTTGACTGTCTCAGAATATTATGAAAAATTCACCGTTGGATAATTTTGACATCGTGATTCTAAAAATAATATTAATTTTATCTAAATAATTTAATAAATATTTGAATTTTTAAATTAAAAATAAAAAAAATTCGTGGAAAATTCATGGGTTTTTGACAAAAATGGTTTTCAACCCAAAATAAAAATTAACATAGTATTCATAGAAATTATATGAAAATTCATATATATAAAAATAATTTAACTAATAATAATATTTTATTAAAATTTTATTTTTTTTCAAAAATCAATTATTTTATTAGAATAGATATCTCAATTGAATTTGAATATTAACACAAAAATATTATTTGTTCATTAAAATTACTTACAATGTAACAATGTTATAATGAATGTATATTCTTTATACAAAAATAATTCACAAGATCATGGATCAAGGGTATTTATACGTAAACTCTTATAACAACTACATAAGTCTTAAGGGTAAGGTGAGTAATGATGACAAACTCTTAGGTCAACAATGATAACATTTCTCAGGTGGAAATCATGGTTAACTGACACTTATCACATAGGATATTCTATTAAATCTTAACATGTTGAAACATGGATTAGGCTTGGTAAATAGTGAATCCTAGTGATGCTAACTCCTTTTGAGCTCCATCAAATGAACTTCATATGGAGTAATTCTACTGGATGATTCCATTACTACCTTTGTCTGAGTAAATTTAATTTTTAATGCCATATATTTATACAAATCATGTCAACACTGTTCATTGGCCATATTCGCAAAGGTAAGATTTATTATGGTTATTATAAAATAAAAAAACATAAAAACATGTAAGTGAATATCTCTTATATAACTATAACATATTTAATTAGATCAAGAGGAATTTTCATTAATAAATATTTGGGTTGATACACTATTTCCTTTGGAAAAAAGACATGTATCATAATATTTTAGTCAAAACATAACTTGTGGAATGAAGTGGCTTTGAAAATAATTTTTCCTATATAATAGAAATGAGTGTCATATGTATCATTCAATAAAAACATACACCATTCAAGAAAAAATATTAATAGAACCTTTTTATCATTTCTTTGAAGGTAATGAGTATCATCAATGGATGTCATCAATGGTGGAAAATATTTTATAAATATCATTTAACAACATTTCTGTAGGAATGTTCAATTTCTAATTTTAAATGGTTTTTTAAAACATAAAACCATTAAAAGGAAATTTTCTTTGAAAATTAATTGATGATTTATAAGAATAATTGAAATCATTTATATACCTTTTTCGATTTAAAGCATATAAATGAAGCTTGAAAACATTTTAAAAACTGATTTCATTGATTACTTAAAAACCAATTTCGTAAAAAATTTGGAAACAATTTTCCATTAAACTACATTGTTAAAATATAAAATAATACATGATATCATTGCAATATTTTTTTTTTGAAACACACTTTAAAAAAAAATTATTGAATCATTGAGAATCATTTGAAACATTTATTTAACATAAAACAAGTTTAGAAAACCATTTATATTTTTTTAATATATAAATTACAAGAATATTATGAAGAAATTTTATTTTAAAAAAATAACCTTTTAAATTTAAAAAGTAAATTTTTTTTAATGATGATCAGAGCAGTGTGTAAGTTTGTACGCCTCGAACATTCCTTTCCCACAATAAAAGTTGATAAAAGTTCCTTGATGAAACAATGAAAATAAGATTCTTTTTAAAAATTGTTTTTTAAAAAGATAATAAATAGGTTATAATTATCATTATACAACATTGTATTATCCAAAAACTTTTTTGAAATTTTTTTTAGAAAACACAATTTTTAAATAACACAAATTTCTTATTGATAGGAGAAATAAAGTCATATTTTCGTAAAATATTTTCTTTATTATATTAAGTATCCATGAGTATGAAGTGGTAAAATATCATGGATATGACATGAACATATCGGGGTTAAGAAAATTAATTTGTGTTCATGAGTTATGGAGCTTAATATTTCATTAATTAGTGAATAAGAATAACTAATTTATAAGAATTATGAGACTATAACAATAAAATGTTTCCACTTGGGTAACATTAGATCATAATACAATGGAAATAATAATAATTCATGAAGCATTAAATAACATGAAAACAATTAGAATCGTTATATTACTTGTGAATGGAGCTATATACAACTCATATTAAAATTAATGTTTATAACATAGCATGAGTCTCAAAGAATGACATTTGAGACCAAACAAGATTACTGATTTGGTAACTTTTGAAGCACAAACACCGTGTAATGGAAATAATAAAAAAGATATGTGAATAATAACAAATTTATGTGTATGATTCAAAGAATACATCCATATTTTTACTAAACACCAAAAAAATAAATGACTGGTGAATACGACAAGTATCTCACAGAAATAAAATTTGAGATGAAATCCCACTAGTATTTGTGTAGAATTTCATTGTACCCATTAAATACACTTTTATATTAAATATAAATTTTTTATAAATATAAAAAATCACCATATTTTTATATCTAATTACATATATTATTTGGTTATTAATTTTTATTGCCTATTTATTAACAACTACATGTTAATGTAAGGTATCACGTAATAATCACGCTCTTTTTTGAATAGGTCTGGACATGTTATTCTTGATCCTATTACAATGATAATTATAAAATTATTTATATAATATAAAAAATTGTATAAATATCATATATTTTAATTATATTTTTAATAATAATATATAAAAATGAAATATTAAATGAAATACACAGTTTATAGAGAAGTTAGGTTGTTTGTAAGAATGATGTTGCTTCCATATTATTATATTGTTGAAGGAAATAAAATACATGATATGTATGTATTTATGTATATATATATATATATAGAATATGATTCAAGTAGATTTATTATGTAATATATATAATATAATTTTACTAAAAAAATACAGAATACATCCCATGAAATTTGTGAATGAATCATATCCACTACTACCAAATCGGCCAGAAACAATGCTAAAAAAGGACATTGACAGCACTAAAAAAGTGTTGATAATCGTAGCATGTTTAAATTCCTGAATTTTTTTTACTGATAAAAAACATTGTTAATGGATCCCTTTAACAGTTGTATAAAAAGCACTATAAAATCTGATCATTTTTAGTTATTTTCTTGAGATGTTACTTGGAACCATTAACAACACTAAAAATGTGTTGATGAAGCACTCAATGATAAAGGGTATATAAATAATTCCTACACCCCACCCACCCCGCACTATCATTGATTCACATAATGCACCCCTTTATTAGTGCTTCACCACCCCTTTATTAGCACTTACCCCACCCAACAAACTGTGTGCACCCCTTTCTCTAGTGAGTATCAAACTGTATACCTCTACATTATTTATAATCAACTTTACCACTCCACTATACTATTTTGTTTTATATTTTATGTTATATCTATACATTTATATATATTTCATCACATTTTTATCCATATATTTATATATATGTCTTTATATAAGTTTATAAATTTGTTTAAATACTAATAAATTTATAGTATATGTAAATAAGTGTAATTATTTATATATAAAATCAAATATTTATGTTTGAATATATATAAAAATTTATGCATTGTTTCATATTTTCTTATAAAAAAATTTACATTATGAAAATTGAAAAAATTTAAATTCTATAATATCAATGTGATGGTAATCCTCGGGACTAAAGTTTCTACCACCAGAAAAGGGGAATGGACCCCAATAACCGTAGTATAAAAAAAATTAATGTTTTAAAAATGGCGTACCCTGATTAAAAACTCAATTTGGGAGTTCTTATTGGCCTTTCATGGCCTCAAAAAACCAAACAGATGGATTACCTAATGATATTAGGGCATAAATCTCATAATATGATTCAATTTTATATGTGATGAAGCCCAACCGGACACCCAAATCCAAATTTAAATTAGTTTTATGTTTGAGTTAAGTTTTCAACCATATTAAATTTATTTTGGATCTTTTATTATATTTGTTGATGTTTTTTGTCTATAATTTTATATTAAATGACTATTATATGGTCATAATAAAAAATTATTAATTAAAAATATTTTTTTAGTTATTTTATAATTAATATTCATTGCATATTTTATGTAGTTACTGAAATGCCTATTTAAATTATCTAAAACATATTTCAAAAAATAAATAATTTATTTATATAAATATATAAAATTTATATATTAATATATTATTTTAAATGAAGTTATATATATATTAACTATACTTTTATCAGTGATCGTAAAAAAGCACCAATAAAGGTGGGTCTTTATCAGTGCTTCTAAAAAATCACTTATAAACCCCCCCCCCCATTTTCTACGATTTATTACAACCACTAATAAAAGACCACATTTATCATCACTTGTAAAAAAGTGCTAATAAAGGTCCCCCTTTAACAGTGTTAAAAAAGCACTGTTAATGATGCCTTTATTATGTTCTTTTGCACAAACAATTGTGGTCATTAAATACATTTTTTTCTAGAACTGTTAAATCCATAGTGCTGGATAAACTCAGTTTTGTATCAGTGATATATTATTGGAGGCTACTGAAGTCCACATGTCTACAAAGAACGTTATCGTAGTTGCACAAATTGGAACACCTAAAAGATATATATATATATATATATAATTTATAGAAGCATCATGACATTAAAAATATCACATATAGAATATATATGAATTGTTTCTACCCTCATTCCCAACAATTAATGTCCATAATGGGAAAACAAAAAATATCATTTCATGATGTGGAAGTTCACCGTAAACCAGAATGGTATTTTTGTCACCCGTTAGATGCAGGTATTTTAAAGTTCACGTCGAGACCATAGAATAATAAATTATCAATATATTTAAGATAATTGTTTTATTATATAATACATGTAACAAGAATATTTTAGGCAGTATATAATGAAAATAAATCAATAGATCTTGAGTAAATATGTTACCTTATATTTGAGTAACACATTTTCATTTTCACCAAAGGGAACCCATGTATTTATTTATTCATAAGGTGAGGCCTCTTGGTTGTGGGGAGGGATGTTGATGAGTTATTTGGGAATATCATGGTCGATACAAAGTGGATTTATAAAATAGAGGAAGTTGGAGGGGTGAGTTCCTTTTTTATGGAGGGAGGGGACACAAATGGTATTTTTTTAAACAAGTTAGGTGTACCAATGTTTTATCCAAAAAAATACATAAAAAATGACCAAAATAAATCATGTAAGGTTTATGGAATAAATAAGGACTTCTAATGGTGTTTTCACATGTGGATAGTTTATGTTATCCTTTATGTTTTGTATTAGTCTCTAATTACGGATTATCTTACCTTAATCGAATTAAATAATTTTAATCACATTCACTATTCAATTTGTTCAAAAAATATATTTCTCTTATTAGACTAAAAATATCATAATGATTAAAAAATATTATTTCCATTTTTTAAATTCAATACACCAAAGTGTTAAAATTAATTTAATTAGTAATCTTGCAGATTTGGTAAGAAATTGGATTTTAAAGATAAAATGTTCCAAAGTTCTTTATGATTTTAAATCTACATTCAATAAAAATATTATTCTAATGACCTGTATTGTATTAATAGTTTTATAACTGATCTATTTTTACTTAAAACCAATTTTAAATATAATTTAACTATATAAATAAATTACATGAAAAAAAACTTTTGAATTAAATGTTTTTTATTTTTTGGCTATTCATCTAAAAATTATTTTTCTCTTAAAAATTAAAAAAATCACCCATTTAAATTTATGATATTATAAATTCAAAAATAATGTTTATTTTTTGAAATTAATTTTAAAATATGGTTTAAAATATATTTTATTATAGTTCATAGAAAATCATTTAAATGATTTCCTTAAAGAAAAATTTATTTTTACACATATAATGACATTATGGAAAATTATATATTGCATTATCAAATTTTTTTAATTATATAAAACCATTATATATAAAATTTAAATTTTTTTACCACTATTAATATTAAATTTTTTAATATATAGGTTATATTTATCTCATTTAAATAATTATAATAATAGTGTATTCTTTTGCAGATACTGAGTTTTGCGTGTAATGCAGGACAAATCGTTGTTTCGTGTAGATCAATATTACAATAATGTAGCATATATATTAATTATAAATAAGTGATTTAATAGTAAAAATTATTTTATATGTTGTGTGAGGTTTAGAATATCAAAAATATTATATTAATTTGCAAAATTATAATTCAAAAAATCTCGGCGTGTTACCCATACTATTCCCAAAAGTGAGATGGGAAGGGGATGTAAATATTCATTCATATCCTCGACAACCTGAATGTTTGGTAAACCACCAAGAACCAAATTCATCATATAATTTATAGCCCTATTTGTAATCATTGTTGTGGTGTTTAATAAAAAACAAAAAAATAGTCAAAATTTAATAACACACATATAAAAAATGATGTACATTTTCACTAGAAATTAGCATCACCCCCACCATAGAACCATTATGAAAAAAATAGAATAAAAACTTATAATTACCTTAAAAATATATATTAAAATATTTTTTTACCATTATTAATAACAAAATACTCATTATTTTTTAGTCACAATATCTTACATAATAATGACCTTACCTCATAATTTTCATTTCAATTACCACATTTTAATTAACACTAATTTAAATTTTATAAATAGTTATCTCAATATAAATATATTATATTGAATTATATTTTTGGTCCATGAAAACATTTAATTTTTTGGTAACCCATATATTTAATTATTAAATTTATTATTTATCATTCCACATTACTAGAAACTAAGACACAAACAAATAGACCTCTAAAAATAACATGTCAAAACAGAAAAATAAACACCTCTATACCATCTCATGTCTATAAATGTAGAATTACTCTAATGATTTATTATAATCAACCACTATATTCAATTATCAAGATCATCAAACGATTTCCACCCTAACAACACACCATCCACACAACTAGCACCAAAACAAAAAAACAAAATCCAAGCTGTTATACTCAAAATCCATATAACAACAATAATAACCATTGATAGTATAAAAACAATAATGAATCTATGAAAAAATGTTTAATGTTACCTTATAATTGTTTGATAAATTGATAAAAAATAATAATATTTTTCTTAAATTTGAATATCACTTCACTTACCATTATTCTGTTATTTTCAAATTGTGAACATGATATACACTCAATGATATTCATGATATAAAAAATAATCATATCAATAAATCTACTGAATTGTATATAATAAATTTAATGATAAAGATATAATGAATATAATTATCATATCTCCAACATTAATTAATTAAATTTGTTTTATAACATTCATAGGTAAATTACATCACTTTTCCACTTGAAGACAAAATAATGACAATTACACCTTAACATTTAATAATAGCAGATAGATCTTAAATCCGTACCTAAATCAAAGGTTTATTGATTTCCACTGAATTGGAGAGATTTAAGATCACCACTAATGATTCTCAAGTAGAACCCTTTAAAAACTAAAGATTTAGCACAATCAATAATTCCTCGATAATTAAAAATAAACCTCATCACATGTATTGCTCTTATAAAAATTTATAATAGGGATGGAATTAGAGAAATGGGTATAGAATATCAGAAATATAGGAGAAAAGAATCCAATATTAGAATTAATTAATTAAACAATGTAGTAATGTATGAAAATAAATGAAGGAACCATTGAGAACCTAGGGTTAATTATGAGTTAGTTAGGTTATAAAGAAGGTAAATACTTCTCAACAAAGGGTAGATAGAAAAATATATTTATAATATAAACTTGAGGGACCAAAATATAATGTTTAATAATCCTCATCAAGACACAGAATGTCTTGATAAAATTATTTCAAATGTTCATTTCTATTTAAATGACATAAATAAACCTTAATCATATATTTATTTCACTATAAATATGTGATTTTTACAATAAACATGACATATAATATTCCAAAATGTATAATTTTCCCTTTAAAACCCATATCCATCCATGAACAACCTAGAAATTTTCAACTAGATATTCCTATTTACACCATTTAATAATTGAGTGAAGAAACAAATAAACCTCTTGAAAAAAAGTGACTCATACCATAATTCTCCAAATGGGAAATTAGGTCCTCCTAATTTCCCATTAGAGTCCCACCAAGAACTATTAATGGCCACAATACAAAAATTCATAGTACCAAACCATAGATTACATCCAGGGAATAATCAACCTAAAATGGGCATTTTATACCACAACCCCTCAAAACACAACAAAAGTTAGAACTCTAGTCCCAAAACTAAGCAACAACGCACATTATGAAATATCCCACCTCAAAAAATTAAAATTGTCCTAAGGAAATCTATGACCCAACATTTCACTAAATAAAATTTCCCAATCCCCACTCTAAAACCTAAAAAACATTCAAAAAAATCATAGGTCACTAAGGATGGTTTAAGACACAATGATAAATACCTCTCAAATGATTCAAATACTTATCAATCAAAATAAAATCAAGTAATAAATACAAAAATAATCAATAATAAAACACCATGAGATATCTCTCAAATAAGAATATTTCCATCTCGAACAAACAACCACAATATATATGAGGAAATAAATTATACAACTATTGAAACCTATAATGTTTAATCATACACATGGAATTGAATTTATCAAATGAATGAAGACAATATGGATGTACAAATATAAAATTCATTTAATTATTAATGAATGGGATTGAATAGAGAAAGAATACATTTGGGAACCTTACATTCTACAATGAATTTTATTGTTCATAGATAATTGTTTTTATTAATGCATTTTACCAATATTATGTCCAACCTCTAACCAGCTAGAACCACATTAAAATGGATCCATGTTCGACCAAAGATTGACCACACATAGTGGGAGTCATCTTAAGCTTGATAGTAGACCAGAATGTATAGAATTGCTCTCACATGAAGCGATCAAGACCATGTAGTTCCTGTGGTGCATGATCCTGAATGAAATCATAGTCTATGCCAGAATCTCAGTGTGCCAATGCGCGGGTGGATGTGATGTGTGTGGTATTTGTATCGACACTACTACCAGATTGATGAAGTTGAATACATTAAATTACTTATATACTATAGGAACTATGGTGCATGATTGGGTTGTGGGATGCGGAGCATCACATGTGGACAATCTGATCAAACCACCCACTTATCTTATCCACCTATTCAAATACCATTGACCTTGATTTCACACTAATTCAATCATGTGCCCTCGAAATTCAAATATGACCCATACACAATGTGACATCCATCTTCAACCTCCTATTTTACAGAAACACTCCTACACCATGTAGCCTATGGAGACTCAAATAAAGCTTAATGATAACTCAGTGATCACAAATATTTACAATGTTATTCCTTTTCCAATTGATATATATGTCTATGACAACCAAAATGTACCACCATGGGATCCAATCGAGAACACTAGTGAATTTTTTATAGTGTCTCCACTAGGACAAAAAAGAATTATATAATCATTCTTTAATCATCAGAGATATGTGAAGATAATTGATGGTCATTTCTCAAGAATTTATGTCTACAAACCCTTCCTCCATCGTTGGGATTCATCTGATTTATGTCATATATTTCATATCATAAGGCTTCATAGAAGTAAATAGTGGCATCACATGGTCAAATGAAATGATCACGTGAATAAGTATAGATTTTCTCTCCAGTGGAAAAAAAATCCATCCTGTATAAATTCAAACCACATTTGAGATGATCTCACTTATATAAAACCTACTCACATATATAAAACATCACAAATGATAGGATTGTGTGATCAAGAAATGAGGAAATAGTGGATAAGAACACCAGTGAAAGAGAATGTATCAAAAAAACCCTCGAACCTTAACTTCATGTAATCATGGTATCGTCCATGTGATATATCCCAATACAACCTCACATGATTCATTTGGGTTCATGCAACCAAAAGATGATTTAATCATCATTATAGGATCCATGTTATGTGATGTATTCAGGTGAATGAATGTAATAATTCACATTTTCATGCAACACTTCAAGATGCACATGAAAACCCACAAGCCTACCAGAAACTTTCCTAATAAATTATTAGGAGGTGTGGAACCAACAAGAACACTAAACCATGAATACTTCCTTGAAGACTAACACAAAAAACCTATATATTTTTGTAGTTCCTCATGAATGATCCTTCAATGATATTGTTGTAACATAATGAACTTATGACCTCTATTATGCAGTGCACGTGCTAAGATGAGAATAGGGTCTCATGTCTTTGAGATGTTGAAAGAGTTGATCTCTTGATATGATGATGTCGTTACGTAGCCTACCAATAAAGGACCTTAGATACGGTGGACAACCATGCTTTAGTCCAAGATAATATACTTGAATAAATGCACCTAGTGGTGTTGTGAATCCTCTATTTCACAGTGCTCATTTTGGTCAGTCTCATGATGCAGACATTATGACTTTCAAAATATACTCTATGCACTGCACTTTTTGATGAATATCCTATCACTATGAACATTTCAGTTGGATATATTATCCAAGAAGACAACAATAATACCAACTATGAGACCATATCATGGTGATGTGAACTGCAAGAGTTTGGACGTCATGTGGTTTCATGAAGACATCTGTTGACATGGAGTATAATAAATAAAAAATGCACCTGATAGTGAACATGATAGAACCATACTCTTGCTTTAGGTATTGTGATGATTCTATTACCATGTTCATAGAATCCCTTAAAAGTATCTTTTATTTCAAATGAATCATATGGACAAAGGAACAACATGTGGACCTCCTCTTAGTGCGTGTTTAATAATATGAATATGTGTTATTTTATCCATTGAAGACATGTGGTTTATGACTATAGTATTTAAACTCAGGAATATATTTTTCCCCATGTTAGTCGTTATATCTATGATCATGAAATTGTAGAATATGAATGAATGAGAGAACCAAAAAAATTTTTGTGAGACCCAGCACATGAATGGTTTATGGGAATATGATCTGAATATTTATCATGGGTATCAAAATTTCATTGGGAAGCTAAGGATGTATCAAGTTGAACATAAGACATTCCTCAGAGAAAAATAGATTAATCTTGTGACATCACATTGACTTGTTTTAATTGTCATGTGACAAGCCATGGATAAGTCATATTTTGATAAAGAAAAGTTTCTTACAGTTGTTTGCCATGATAAATCAAAGATGTTATAGATAATAACCATTGATCATGCAAGGGTATTTTACATGTTATTTTGATCATGAAATGGACAACATACATTTCATCATAATTATGTGGCAGTGCGATGATAGTTCAGTTTGATCATGTCATAATGTATGGTCATGTCAACTTTGATCATATAAAAGACCTTGGACATGTCATCTTACCTCATGCGAAGGAATTCAAGAAACTTTAGTTAACCATTAGATTGGTTGTGGATATATCTACTTATATTATGTGAATCATCAAAGGAATGTCAGACAGCCACCTTTGGACAAGTCTTCAATATTAGATTAACAAACTTACATATCAGGAAGACAATCATGGCATGTCCAATAATAATATATATTTTATCAAAGAAATACATTATGATAAGCCCACATTTTTTCATAGTACTACTTGAACTCATGATATGTGGACCCCATATATGAACCATCATGAGTGTCCCCTTTTATAAGGTAATTTTACTTGATGAGATAAGGCCATGCACTAATGTGGCCATGCTAATGGAATTCTCTCAAACAAAAATTTTATGGTTACCAAATCTCTTCAATGAATCATAAGAAAAGTATTGAGTCTTTCAACACGTATCCTCTGAGTTTAAGCCTTGAAAAGTGGGTATCCTCAGTGTGTATGTCCCGATTATAGACATAATAAAATTATTCCGTAAAAAATGGATCCCTCATAGTGTATTCTCTATCCAAAGGGAATGTATCCTTGTATATATCTCTAGAATTACGAAAACATCGGGGATAAAAATAATATCTCCATGTGTGATTATCTATCTTAGGATATCAATGGGATATGGTACATTTGAAATATGATAACTCGGATTCCCAATATAACTGGAATACATTGGAAATATTCCATTTGGCCAAGTACTAATGAGATTCCACATCATTGTAAGTAGATTATTATCTCATGTATTCCTATAATACATGATTAATTTTTTCATTACTTCTACCATTTTTCTTTATCCATCAAATGATGAGAAGATAACTCAATCACATTCCCCAATTTAGGTATAATCTCTAATCAGTCCCTCAAGTTTCTAAATCCCATCAATTGGTTAGGGGAAAAACTAAACAATGAGAACACTAATTACTAGAAAAATAGGGATTATTAGGAGCCCTAATTAAATACTGATCACCATAATACCCCCATGAGATGTGAAACCATACCCCTCAAAGGGAAACATTATATTGTAAGCCTTGTACGGATATTCTATCACTCAATGTGTCCAAAATATCACAATCCCTTATTTCTTTCACCAAGCATAGCCCATGTTCTCTTGGAGACTAGTTATGATTGTATAAAAATCAGGTTGAGAATTCTCCTAGTGTGGGACCATATTTGGGATGTATGTCTAGTTACATATCATCTCCATTCAAATATCCATATTCCTAACAAAGCAATATGTGGAAGTATCATATGTAGAAGCCCCACTTATGGACTCTATTATCTTATCTCTCATAACATATATTACATATATAAAATATATATAAACTATGATTTCATTATTAAATATGATATATATGACTCCTCATTAAGGTCTGATCCAAATATTCACATTCATACCATCTGATGATATACTACATGGATGGGTTCAGTCACATAACCCAATACTATTCAAATAATGTACTTTGGTTTTGATTCTCAGTTTCAGAAGATATTTTAGATTCCTCCTAGAGGTCCAATGCCATCACATTGAAACCTTATGCCGTTAAGGGGGTAATAAAACACTAATTTCCCAAACATGGACATAACCCAAAGAATTTTATTTAAATAAGGTAAATAGAGGGAAATGAGATATGTACACAATTATTACCATTTATAAATATTTATAATCGTTTTTTCACATAGTGGTATCTAGCCCTATATCGGGGTTTGGGAATGATTTCATGATCGTATCTTAAATCTATAATTGGGTTCCAAAGTAGGCCACAATTCCCACAAAAATGTTGTGATGAGGACAACATAAAAAAGTATGTGTTTCTAAGGGTTGTTGGGAATGGAACCTCAATGTTCCAACCGCCATTATATAGTAGTTCCCCACCATGTTATGGATGTGTGAACCATTGGCTATTTCTACGAATGATTAAAAAATTGTAAAACTGGATGCGAGATATTGTGTGGGCCCTTAAACAAACTCATAATCAAACCGTCGATAGAATACAACTCCATATCATTTTTCCCCGATGAAATTGAAATGGAGAACTTCAAGTGAAATCATTTTTCAATGAAATCATATTCATGGGTAAAACAGTATAGATTTCATAGTGCCCATCAATCCAGTTTACGCTATGCACATTTCATAACAAAATGGTGAACTCAAAATATTTATTATAAACACATCGATCCATGTGGAAAAATAATTTGATTCATATATATCCTTTTCATGTGAATTTAAATCATCAAATTTTTACACTTATATATGATGAGGTATTGAAAAAGTTTCTTTTTTCCCTCCTAACATCCAAATTCCATGCAATTGAAACAACATCATTGAATGTTCCCAAAGATTTCATGATCACTGGAAAATATTCTTTAGCCCTGAATTTTTTTAAAAGCTTGGGCTAAAACCTCATTCTATAATTAATGAAAATAAAAAACCTCTTTTAACTAGCTAGGGGGGACCCATTACCAGAGACTTAGTGTCTCATGATTCAAATTTAAATCTCTTTGGGAGAGAATCCATAGAGTATAGTAATGCATACCTTACCTACCTTATAGAGGTTAATGATAAAAATAATCAGGTAAAATCAACCTCTCAAGATCTTTCTTGGAGGTTTTTCTTCCATTTTGGTTACAATTTTTGAAATGTGACAATGATTTCACAATGACCGATATAGTAGGATGTGATTAGGCCAACTATCCATGGTGGGACACCCAAATAGACATCCCTCTAGGGATATCCAAAAAACGAATCTTAAAAAGAGGATTATATAAATTATACCTCTAATCTCTCTAAGGCCCACCAGGGTATCATGAAGGTGTCCCATAATAAATCATAGGTTCTCACCAGCCAGGTGCCTCTAACTTCGTCACTTTTTTCATGGATTAATGAAAATTCTCAGGTTCCACCACACCACATAGGTCGTGGGAAATTATTATGTTAATATAAACATGAATTATATTAAAAATGGGCCTTAACCCCTCAAATTGTACCATGGGAACCAACCCCTCTTATGGTACTATGGGAATCAACCCACCGAACGGGATGATCAAACCTGGTGGAGAACCATCCAGTTTATGTCTCATAAAAAATGATATAAATAATATATGGGTAGTTGTCATAAAATACAGGCAATAACACTCATAAAGAGTAAATTCATACCCAACTAAATTTGTTTGAGCCGTGAGAGTCTATCATATCTTCTAAATCTGGTATCAGAACTGAAATTTTCACCAATATACACTAGGCATCTTTAGAAGGTTTTACTGACCATGTTGGTGTTTCCAAGAGAAATAAAAATAGAGTATATGAATATTGTATGTACCATATTTATTCTCAAGGATCCACATGATAACTCCCATCATCATTCTCTAACCATTTCACTGATAGAAAAATGTTTTCTTTCATATCCCCTAACAGTCAGACCCTTGAGGATCGCATGGAAATTTCTACATAATAATAGATCGTTCAATTACAAGTAGTGAATAATGATATTAGTGATAATATTTTGGAAATAATAATGATATATCTACCTCAAAATAATATACCAATTTATTCTTATGAAAGAAAAACTTTGTTGTTTTTACCCTAGCCTATAGGGCTGGAGTAATTTTCATATTTATCTTCCCCTCAACAGGAAAAAACAAATATTTGTTCCACCTCACCACCACCATAGATCTGGGGGGATTTCAATATTTTTCACTACGTCATTTGAGACTTTCAGAAAACAATATACCCTTAGATTTTTCTAAAAAATCAATAGGTACTCATGATATTTTAATCAATGGTATTCACATGTGTTACCAAAGAACAATAATTCTTCATAACCATCCCATAAAAAAAACTTTGTCTCTGTGACCCAAGATAAAAAACATTCATACAGCTCCACCAATGGATTTATATATAGCATGTGAAATAATAATCATGCTTAATCATCCATTTTTTAAATAAAACAAATATTTCATTCCTCCAAGTGAAGGCATGTTCTAAAGTATTTCAAAAACTCCATGGAAAATGCTTTGATAGGGCTCTTGGTGATGAGATTGTAAAGTGAAGAATGTATATTAGTCTATGAAAACTATTTTCTAACCATACACATCATGGGTTCACAATAGAATATTTATTTTCTATTAGAGATTGGCTTCATGTGTAGATGGAAATGGGGATATTGGAAGCACCAACACTTGGATCCCCACTCCAGTCACATGATCACTCTGAATAGGGAATAATGATTCTGAATCAAAGCTTGATCGACCAACATTCAATAGAGAAACCGCCATCCTTCAATGAATAATTTAACACAATCCACTCATTACCCAAAAATTATGTCTCTATGTATTTTTACTATGCTATAGAAAATATTTTTATGGATCTCCCAACATTGAGCAAGCTGAATTATGATTGGTTAATTGGATATAGAAACCATTTCATATACCCATCAACTCCTTAAGAAAAAAAGTAATTCTTAATTATCTTTACATTTCAGTTATAGGAACATTTTTCTAATGGAATGACAAATTTAATGGATCTCTATGCTCATTAAATGAGAATAAGAGTATTAGATAATCCTTCGAAAGAGACACTCTCAAAATAGGTTATTCATTGTAGTCTTTACTATAAGTTGTTAAACTGCATGACCAATGTCCTTACCAAAAGGCACTATACGACTAGTACATTGCCCTTTCCTCAAGTTTTTAAACTAAATGACTTATTTGCATACCTAAAACATTACACTAAATGGAAATAATTTGTATTACAATACATTATGCTACACTGCTGAGTTCTATACCACAGACATTAATCTGGATGGCCATAATCCAAAGAACAAGATGTTAAATGAAATAGTTTTTGTCGATAAAAAAACATGTCAAACTAGATATCTCATGTTATTTCAACAAGAAATTAAACTGAAATGGATTTATATAACTATGTAAAACATGATAAACAATATAATTAGATATTTAGGGACTCCTCGATTCTATATCATTACCCAACTACCTATATTCAAGTCCATACCTCATGGAAAAACAACACGGAACATGTCCCATTCACAGTATAATAACTGTGGGGAATTTGAATATCTGATAGATATAGTCAGCATCATATGGAATGGTTGATATACAAAATGGAAATATTTTCACTTTTAGGACCTATGATGCTATGTATACTGAAGAATATTCCAATTAAAAGGGAGAAAAACATCCAATGGTGGATGATAATATAAATATTACATGTCCAAATGGAATATGGGAAAACCCTTATGAATTTGTGGTGTATTCTCAACAATTACTATGTACTCCCGAAAAATATGGTTGACATAAAAGATCAAATCCCAAATTTCCAAGCCCCGCCTATCCTCAACTATTGTGTAAATGAAAATTAGTTTCATTATCTCTATATGATGTCTCATATAGAAAGGTATCAAGATGCCACATCTAATTGTTTCCCTTACCCTGATAGTAAGGGATAAGCCCAAAAATTACCATCATCACCCAAAAATTTATCCACAGACAAAAAAATCGAATAGCACTAGGAAAATAAGAGGACATCTTGACTAAATATATTAGTTCCACCATTCCCCTCTAATATAAATTGATGTAAATTGAGTTTCTGATGAAATAATGATATGTGTTCGTGGGGAACTAAATAAAAATTCCCAGATGGAATCTAGATATGGATTTGTACCATATCGTCTTACCTGAAGAGAATTCAGGCTTTAAGAAATCATCCAAGAGAATCCACCCCACTCATTCCACCAATTTAGAGGATAAAGTTGAAAATTTTATGATTTAATTTTTTTTCCGAGTGAAATAACAAATATGGATTCCCAAAATCATCTCTATCAATAAGGTGTGATGAATATAAAAAACCCATAACGAGTCTCACGAAGTACCTACCATGTTGTCCAATTTTGATGAATATAGTAGAAGGGAGTCCACTCATAATTTATGTGGACACTATGAATTGATCATTGTGAACCCCCATCACACATTAAAAAGATGAAAGTAGTGAAAATAGTCTTCACAGCAACTATTAGGCCATGATAATTAATATGACCCAATATTATGATTTTGAGATGAACTACCTTTCACTGATCTTTAGAATGAAAATTTTGAGGACTTATATGATGCACTATGTTGTATATAGGCTATCTTCTTTCAATTTGATCATGTAAATCCTTGTTCCTTCTATGTTAACAAGGTTCCAATTGAAATGGGCCATCACACAATAGCAATATGATATATAGTTCTTGTCACACAGGTCAGTGAAAGGGATACCCATGGATGATTTCCTTGCTGCACATCGTACCCTATAAAATACACAAGATGACTCCAAGCTTCCCAATGAGTTGGTCTTGTATGCATATGACACTCCCCAGATTTGGGAGTTGTAAATTAATAGTTCCTCCTAGAGTCCCATTATCACTAGGACAGAGGACCCAAGTCTCAATTAGGAAGGTCTAGGGATTGTATTTTTCCCTCTAAACAAAGAATATTTTCCCTAATCTTTGTCATTATCTGATGTAAACATAAATGGTAGAGTTGTGTATCAATCCCTCATCATAGTATTGGAAAAAACCATGTAGCTGCACATAGCATACCTTAATATCATATGAGACTCTAAATTGGTGATTGATAAGATCGATAGTAAATATGCAATTTTAAAGGAAGATTAGGCCCCCTCACTTTGTATGTCAATTTAATGGTGGAAAATTTCCTTTTTAGACCACAATGTATCATGTCTTCCAATCGAATAGTGTTAATACTGAATAATTGGATAATGTAGCCACTATATTGATCGATTCAGATAGGAAGGAGGCTATCCTCATATCCTGCATCAAATACTGATATGGGAATCCAAATCATTGTAATTCCCAAAATTCATCTTCACCACATGACATTCAAATATACAATGCTCATAATAACCACATAATGAAAATATTTAAATATTTTATCCTAAAAAATGATGGTAAACTATACAGAGCTTTTCCTCACTACATGAAATTAGTTTCTACATTGTTCATCCAGACCACATGGTTTTAAACTATACATAGGCCATCCTAACAACACGATGCTAATCTTCTTGGATTCCATCCTAGACACAAGATGCTAAAATATACATGGAACATTCTATATAATATATGTAATCCTATACAACCACAAACATATATCATGATGTTAAACTGTATAGTCTACCATGTCCTCACTGCTTGACATTAAACTGCATGGACCCAAAACCCTTCTCCTCTGTCATGTCGAGTAATCCATTTTACTTAATACAATATGTTAAACTACATGAACATCATCTTTAAAGAAATAAGTTATATTGAATGTCCATTTTTTTCTTTATGCTTGATGTTAAACTAAATGGTTCCCCATGAATTATACATCACATTATTGCTTCCATAAAAGGATACCTAGTGACACCTGTAACTCCACTGTTGGGACAAACCGCAATCACCATTTTCTTGTCTTCATGTCTGGTGATCGATGTCCTTAAGAAAAGATATTAAACATCATAGATAGTGTCCTCACCGCATTAAATTCAACTACAATGAACAACTGTAGAAACATAAAACATTATTCTAAATTTTTTAGTGGGATACATAGGGATGCCTCAATCATATATATTTCTCTAGTAACTAAAAGACTAAAAATACTCATGTTGTACCCTCAAATTATTTAGTATTATAAAAGAGACCATGGATAATATTTGTTTTACAAAATGAGCACAGATAACATGAGAATATGAATTACAGAATGGGAATAATAATATGAATAAGGCATGAAAGTACATGACAGATCCACCATGGTATTGAAGGAATAACCATAAATCGAACGTCATGAGTCATTGTTGCTTGAAATTAAACTACATGGTCAACATCAATGCTGCATGACAGAAAACTAAATAGATACATAACATACATATTCATTCACATTGACTCACAAATTTGTTTTCTGCATGATGTAAAACTACCTAGTGTTTAATGAACTATATGTGGATTGATTCTCATTATCATGAGATATGTAGTGAGGCTAGAATTTCATCCTTATGATCAGTTGTAACAACTAATATTTTTCATCTCTATACATCTTATTCATTACATCATGATGTTAAACTAAAATATTCTATAAGAACTATGTGTGGGTTGATTAATTTCATCAAATGATACAAAGTGATGTTTAGGACAACTATCATATTCCATGGTAAAAAATCAACAAAAAAATTCCATCTTCACAGGACGGGCAAGACTGGTGAAGATAGAGTTTCTAAATCAGGTTGTAAGTCCAACATGTTTCCAATATTAATAGAATATATAACTTAACCTATATTTTCATAACCAATATAATTCACATTTAACATATATAATAATTTCCCCTTATTTTCATAGGACTTAGATTAAAACAGATATCGTCATTAATTTTAATGTGTGGATTGATTCCCATCACCATGGGATATGTTGTTACACCAATAATTTTTTTGTGGATCCATCTTCAATAGCACCATTTCATGTTTAGGGATCCACATCCTCACATCTGGATGTTAAAATGCACGGCTCTTTAGAAATAACTGTTGTTTGAATATCATTTTTCTGATAAGAGTACTTACACTCGAACATCCAACCATGGGCACAACAACAAATTTTCCTTCCATTTACATTAGTTCCCTCATACTTATCACATAGCATAAAATTCAAGGTAAATGTCATAGTCACATAACTATAAAAATTCACACCAAATACGTTATTACTAAATGACATTAATCTTCATGGGAAATGAGTCACTAAGACAATAACGAGCTTTATCAGCACTCAAAATGGGCTTTAAAAGCGAAAAAACATCACTGTAAAGCTCAATGCTGATAAACAGATCCTTTATCAGTGAAAACAAATGCTGATAGAGGGCTCTTTTATCAGCACATTTTTAGTTATGATGAAGGGATCCTTTATCAGAGCTTATTTACCGCTAATAAAGGCTACCTTTGTCAGTGATTTTTTTGCATTGATAAATTCCCTACCTATTGTAACAGAAAATTCGGCAATTAGACACCCAAACAAGACCGGAAAAAAGTTCATCATATCAAACACGCAGTTCACACAAATTAAATATGTGGTAGTATTCATTTGAGATCAATCGTTGGGAAAATCCATACCTAATATCATGTACTAATTATTCATTATGATTATACATGGGTACCATTAAATACAATCTCCTCCAAATGATGTATTACATTTCCTTAGAAAAAATATAGAGAGAGAATTCAATGTCAGAACCTTAAAAAAAATTGATTAAGTCATGCATGTGAGTTATTCTTCATGTTTTTTTGTGGTTAAGATTCATGTAAAGATTTGATGTGGAATTTTTTTATATATTTTGAGTTCTTTTTGGGATATGTTGCATTATGACATAGAGAGACCCCCCTATAGATTCCTCATGGTAGATGGATTTGAGTGATTATTGGGACACTTATGTAGATGTGTTATTGAGGTTGATGCCTTCATCTTATGGTGTGTTGTCTTCTTTTCATGCTATTTATATAATTTATAAATGGTGGGGATATATATGCTTATTATTTGTCCACCCAAGAATCATAATTAGTATTCATGTAGTGCTTTTTTTGGGGTACACAATTTAGAAGACCCCATGTGTTTACACATTCATGGGGAAGTTTCTTATTTATTTAGAAAATTAACTATTTTACATACATTACAAAAAGATGGGTTGTATGACTCCATGTAAAAACCATGCAACTAACATTTTGATGGAGTTGTTTGGAACACAGGTTGTTCATAGTTAGGAGAAACCTTGTGGTATGAATCAATAGTTTAAAGAAGTCATTTTGATTAATTGGAACACAGTTAGTTAAATGTTTTTTCAAACTATATAGAAGAGCGTTTTTTATCCAATGGCTCCAAAAAGATGGTCAATAGTTTGGAAAACGACCCAACCATACCATGAAGGTTTCTAATGATCCTTCATAATTTAATGGATTTCAACCTATTTACTCCCATCCCCTTCCTAAAAAATATTCTAATATCCCTTTATCTTGAAAATTTATCTAATTTAAATCATCTATTCTTTTTTCTTTCCCTTTCGTTCTTCTCCATCTCCCTTTCCTCTTGTTTTCATCCCTCGCCACGAACTCTCAGGATGATGGTATTTATTTATGGTGTATAATGAATTATTAAAGGGGGTATATTGTCTAAGGACTACATAGGACTCTATGAGGCCTGTCTATGTGTATTATGTCATAGGTAATGATTTTTTATTGTTTTTTGTACGTAAGTTATGGTTTTCACATAAAAGTTTGTCCATTATAACGAAAATAAAGATACTTTGAGTGATACCTATCACACAATGCCTCATATTGAGGCTTGGATGACTTTTAAACATCACAAATGACCCATGGATCATTGTCCAAAAGTATCAGTTCAATATAAATTCATTTTTTTAGATTTGCAGACGTGAGTTTTTGTTTTCACTTATTATTTTTTCCATTTTAAACAAAAGAGAGAATCCTTGAGTGATACCTGCCACACTATTCCTTGGATTGAAGCGATGTTGACTTATACACATCACACATGACCCAGGGATTGTTTACGTAATATAATAACACAATATTAATTCCATTGTCCAGTTTTTCGTATGTCAGTTGTTGTTTTCACTTACAATTTTGTCCCTTTTAAACAAAAGAGAGACACATTGAGTGATACCAGTCACACCTTGTCTTGGATTGAGGCAAGGTTCCTCGTACATGTCAAAATTGAACCATGGGTCATTCTCTTAAAGTATCAACAAAATTTGAATTCATTTGGTCAGTTTTCGTACATCAATTGTTGTTTTCACTTAAATTTTTTTCTGTTTTAAACAAAAGAGAGACACTTTGAGTGACACCAACCACACCGTGCCTTGGATTATGGCTGGGTTGACTCGTACACATCTCACATGACTCATGGATAATGTTTTTAATGTATTAACTCTATATGAATGCATTTGGACGGTTTTCCATACATCAGTTGTTGTTTTCACATAAAATTGTGTCCATTTCAAACAAAAGAGAGACACTTTGAGTGATACCAGCCACATCGTGCCCCATATTGAGGTGGGGTTGACTTGTACCCATCGAACATGACCCATGGATCTATTTCCTAAAGTATTAACACAATCCAAATACGTTTGTTTAGTTTTTTGTACTTCATGTTGTTTTCACTTAAAATTCTGTCCATTTAAAAAAAATTAGAGACACTTTGAGTGATACCAGCCACACTATGCCTCTTATTGAGGCAAGGATGACTCGTACACATCCCACATTACCCATGGATCATTTTACTAATGTATCAACACAATAAAAATGCATTGGTCAGTTTTCTATATTTTAGTAGTTGTTTTCACTTAAAATTATGTCCACCTTAATCCAAAGAGAGACACTTTGAGTGATACCAATCATACCATGCCTTGGATGGAGGTGGGGTTGACACATAAACATCAAAATTTACCAATGACTCATTTTAAAAAGGTATAAGTACAATATTAATGCTTTTTGTTTGGTTTTCCATTAGTCATTTGTTATTTTCACTTAAAATTTTGTCCATTTTAAACAAAAGAGAGACACTTTGGGTGATACTGGTCCCACCATTTCTCTGTTAGATAAGTGGTTGAATTATACATGTCAAAAATGACACATGGGTCATTCTCCTAATGTGTAAACAAAATCTGAATGCCTTTTTCCTGTTTTCGTATTTTAGTTGTTGTTTACACTTAAAATTCTACCCATTTTTAACAAAAGAGAGACACTTTGAGTGATACTGTTCACACTATGCCTCAGATTGAGGTGGGGTTGACTCATACATGTCATTAATGACCCATGTATCATTCTCCAATTGTATCAACACAATCAGAATGTGTTTGGTCGAATTTCCATTGGTCAGTTGTTGTTTTCATGTAAAATTATATCCCTTTTAAACAAAAGAGATACGCATTGAGTGATACATGTCCCACCGTGATGCGGGTTTGAAGAGATGTTTACTCATACATGTTAAAAATTACCTATTTAACATTCAAATACTATATAAAAACAATCGGTATGCATTTGGTTGCATTTCCATAAGTCATTTGTTTTTTTCACTAAAATTTTCGTCCATTAAAAAAATGAGGTACACTTTGAGTGATACCGGTCACACAATCCCTCCGACCGAGGTTTGGTTGACTCTTACACATCATAAATGACCCATGGATCGTTAAACTAATGTAGTAACACAATCTGAATGTGTTTCCTTGGTTTTCCATATTCTAGTTGTTGTTTTCACTTAAAATTTTGTCCATTTTAATCAAAATAGAGAAACTTTGAGTGATACCAGTCACACCATGCCTCAAATTGAGGCCAGGATGACTCTTACATGTAAAAAATGACCCATGGATCATTATAATAATATATTAATACAATCCAAAGGCATATGTCGGTTTTTTGTACATCAATTGTTGTTTTCAGCTAAAATTCTTTCCATTTTAAACAAAAGAGAGACACATTGAGTGACATCGGTTACACCAGTACTCTGATTGAGGTGTGGTTGACTCTTACACATCAAAAATGAACCATGGATATTTTTTTCTAAAGAATAAACATAATCTGAATGCATTTTTTCGTTTATCCATATGTCGGTTGTTGTTTTCAATTAAAATTCAGTCCATTTTAAACAAAAGATAGACACTTTGAGTGATATCGGCCATGTAAAGACCTGAATCCAGAGCCACTCAACTGCTGCCCCTTACACGATTCTCCACATGAACTCAAGCGCATATCCCAAAATTCCAGAGGCAACTGAATAGAAGTGAGGGACATGGTGAGTCAGTGGGGAAACTATGCCTTCATTTGGAAAATTATGCAGCGGAAGGAAATTAATAAACAATAGCGAATGCAGTAAACAGTATACAACAACTGAAACCAAAAAGTAGAAGCCATGTATAATATAAAAATGATGCAGCAAGGTACATGTATCTGTGGAAAGTATTAAACAAAGAAACATATTGAAATACAACAGAAACCCAAGTACTAAAAGTAAACAGTAAACTCCAGTGGTATTGCAAGCCTAAGCTCGGTTCCATACTTTCCGACTCTAACCAGCAATCAAGAACCTGAGGTAGAAGGGCCACAATACCGATGCACACCCGCAACCATATAACCTATTTGTGCGAAAAAGCATGACCCAAACAGGGTGTGAGACTAATCTCAGTAGGCAACCACCACAACATCGGTGCCCTACTGTCAGTGAGAAATATAGCGAAAGTAAATGAAATAAATGCAGAAGAGAAATAGAAGTTCACTGAGTAAACAATCCTACAAGACACCATTCACATATATTTATTAATTTAATTCAATAATTTAATAATCAACCAAATAATATAGAAACAATATCTATAATCCAAAGGCATAGAAGGTAACACAACAGGTATCTCACCGAACTACCTAACAAGAAGCAGTACAAACCCAAGATTTTTCTTTGGCTTGGTGAACTCATCAAAACCAACCAACATTAATTTATCACGTTGGCCCTCTGGGTGGCTCATGCGGACATACCCCTATGGTCAATTATTCAACAAAGGGAAAGACACTCTGAGGAAGAACTCGTCGTCAATTCCCCCTATGGTCTTGCAGTGATACTACAGACTCTATAAGGAAGAAATTACGTCTAATTCCACATTTAGTCTCGATTTGATAATTATCAGACCCTCTGAGAGAGCACAAATTAAATCTCCTTTATGGCCTTATAGTGGTAATAATTAAACAGGCCCTTTGAGGAAGCACTCAACACCAATTCCCCTTATGGTCTTTCTACACCAGGTTCCTGCAGCCCTGAGTAAAAGCAATCGTACGTAAACGATTCGTAGCAGCCCTATGTTTGTTAAACAAACAATTTGGCTAATAGAAACAATGCATCAAAAGCTTTTAAACTACATTAAACACATGAAATTATTTAGATTAAAGCAGGAAATCATTGTAACAAGGTTTTCCTCATAGGAAACCTAATCCAAACGACGATAAACAACCAAAACAAGGAAAACACCCATGGTGTGATCCTAAGACATGCAAACAAGCAATCATTATTCATCTAAAAACCTCAAGCACACACGAAATCTATGGCAGATAATATTACAGGATCAAAACCCTAACCTGAGATACCTGATATATGGGTATCCATCAATATTGCACAAAAACTCAAAAACATTTAATGTAAGGCATCAAGCCACCTATGTAACATACCAGGTAAATAAATAATAATACATTTTCATATTTATTAATATTTGCGAATTAAATATTAATTTTACTTTATATGGGTTGCTATGTTCGATAGCGTACGCGATACACAACGATGCGTTTCTTTGAAAACTGACATTGCACACTAGTAATATAATAATATTAATTTAAATTGTAGTTAACATGTAGTCGTTGTATTGGCGGGAATGGATAGAAATAACTAAAATATGATTATATATGTTTTTTAAATGTTTTTACATTTATCCAATAAAAGATAAAGGCCTAAAATACGAAAAGAATTCAATTTTAGGCATTTATACCCTAATTTTCACTAAAGGTTCACTTATCACCTTTTGATGGAGAACCGTCATTAAATATAGTTTTTATCACTCTTATACATTCTATTGGACCAAATATAACTCTTCTTTAGAATCGGGACATCAAAATTTAATTTGTGTAATTTTTTGGTATCTTTCCGAAAAAGTTCATTTTTTAATGAATAGTGTAAAATGTTGTATTTTAATTCAAAACCTCTTTTTAATATAATTTATTTATATGATTAGATTATCATTTGAATTTTTTTTAATGTGAAATTAGAAAATATTTTTACCATTAAATCCAATAGTGGTCATTGTAATTAATTTCACTTTGAAATCGGACTTAAACTAGTGTCAATCTTTTGATACTTATTGTTTCATAAAAAACATGTTATTTGTCATGACAGCGGGAATTAATTATTAAATTAATTAATGTGACTTATATGTTTTGAATTTTTTAATATAGTCTTCATTTTTGAATTCGGAATATCAAATATAGCTTAGGGTGAATTTTGGGTATTTTTCTGAAAAACATCATTTTTTGATGAATAGTGAAACCACTAAGTAGTACTTATAAAGACTGATTTTTCGTTTAAATGAAATTTTACCACTTCTGTGTTTTGAATTTCAAAAATCCGACATACATGGTTGTCATTAAAAAGTAAAATGTAGTAAAATGATATTAAAATAATTTTTTTGGTGAATAGTAACTCTTAAGTTCTTAATCAAGATTAGAGGTAATTAGTGTAGTTTAAGGTAAGAATAATGTTTTAATAAAATGAAATGACCTAAACACATGTCCTACCCTCATTTGATGTTTCATGGATGACCAAGAAAATCCATGGGTAAACTTGGGGACCCCATGGATCCACTTTGGTTGGAAAATGACATAAATACCTTTTATTTAATGTTAAAGTAAAAAATGACACAAATATGAAATGTTTTACTAAAATATATTTTACATGGGGTTATAAAAGTAAAATTTTGACTATAAATAGTCATTGTAAAGCTAAATATATTTCCTACATCATAGTAATTTTTTTTATAATTTTTAGACATTAAATAAATTAAATTATTTATTACATCATGATGATGGAGCGATGACCTCATTATTTAACGATTTAAATAAAATGGAAAGATAATGTAAAATCTAAGAACTACACATGTCAAAAAACTATTGGATGAGTGGATTTCAAACCCTCGTCACCTTGTCCTATAAATACATCAATGTGGGTCCTTTAAAATCCGAAACTCTTTTGAAAATAAAGTAACATTTTGTAACTTTACAAGAGTTCCCCTCCTCTCCTCTTATAAAAGGCCCCCACCTCTACCACCTTAACCACACTTCCAAAGCCTTTGGCTCGTCAAAATTCTGCTCATTTTGTCTCTCCACTTCCCTCTCTTACTCCTTGAAGCCTCACTTTGGGCAGAAGTCTTCCCAAGGAAGCCTTTGAGCTCAAACTAAAGGGAGTTACCCGATTTTAAGGTAATGTCTTCTTTTGAGTCCTTTTGTTTTATTTTGCTTTTACAACCCCCTAAACTCTTTTTATTCATTTCTTTTGAAACAACTATATTATCCAAAATATAATAGGATGTTGTTATAAGAATTATTCGAGCTACACTTACAAACACCTACATATAATGGTTAAAGGACATACTGTTTCCGTGAATGGAGAATTTCTGCCTCCCGAAACGATGATTGTTCAACATTCTTTTAACACCGTCAAAGGTGGCCATTAAGATGAAACTATATTTATATATGATATATAATATGTTTATGTTTTTTCCTTAAGCTTCTGTATTTTTCATTTTGGACATACCTTTATGGTTTCCATTATGGGTAAACGCGATATCATCATTTAAGGAAGTGCGGACTACCGCCCCCTCAAAGTTATTTGATTCGTTAATGCCATATGTGGGACGTATAAAGGATCAAGTTATGATATTATAAATGATGTTATACTATAATTATAATATACCTTTATATCATTATGATTCCATTCTATAAAATACAAAATAGAAATGAAAGTAGCGTTCATGCGCACGTACGGCTTACCGTCTCCATGAACGGTGCATTTCATTTCATACCTCCAAATGATTATGTAATATTATAAATACATATATATACTGGATATATATGATATATATGATATATACATCATGATTATAACTCTGGATATAATGGATACATTAACAACTTGTAATTATAAAGAGCATACTTTGACTCATGTACCAATGATCATTAAAACGACCGTTATTAACTAAAATAATTACATAGTGTTCATGACATGGTAATAAGTGATATAAAAGGAATAATGAACTTGAAGAAGGTTATTAAGCAAGTAGAAATTAACTCATGTTCATTATTCAGGAAATTAAAGAACGATCGTGTCAAGTCGGACCCGAGGTAAGGGACTTCATCTCAATCACCTTTCATTGAGGCATATTTTGTTTTATACACAACTTTCTTTTATACGGTGTATAAACCCCTTTGACTTTTACTATTATACAAAGGGAATCTTTTTCTACGAAGCATTTTACTAAATGACAAAAAGAAATGTTTTTTTATCGTACGCGGTGACAACAACCTTTTCTGCCACCGCGAGTATTATTTGGTCTTTGGCTTCCTCAACAAGCCGTAATGTTTTTAAAATAAAATAAATACCATATACTCTTTTATGTATTTTGGTATTGAAAATTGTTTTGATAAAGGAATCTATTATGTCAATATATTTAAATTAAATATTGTGATTGAAATGTGGAAATGTTATCATTCCTTTATATTGGTTTTATGTTTTATGATTATATATTGGTACATGGAGATTTGACTAATGGTTACGTGATAAACCATATGACGGTTGGTGCCGTGAATACCAAGATGAGTGGTTACATTATAACCTCCAATGTATTGGGTATGGAAGTTGGCCGTATGGCTATTCCATTATGTATGTATGGAATTTGGACGTATGGCTATTCCATTAAGTGATATGTGTGGAAGTCGACCGAATTGTTATTCCACTTAAGTATGTTTATGTCCCAAGTTACCTTTATATGTTATGTGTTCTTTATATGGTTTGTATGGTAATAATTTGGTTATAAGAGGGTAAGTAAATATATTTTATTCAGTGAAGAGTTTTTACTACTTCATGAAGGTGAAGTTATTACTTTGATAAAGTATACATGGTTTACGTGATGGTTGAAAAACTAACAGTTTTCATTCTTTGTATATCCCTTACTGAGCTTTTTATTCTCACCCCATGTTTTTTTGAAATTTTATTCACAGGACATAATGTGGAATAGTTTCAAGGACCGGATCATGGGAAAGTCATGCTATAAAATACATGGAACTAGACATGTCTCTTTTTAAGAGTTTTTTTATTTTATGGAAACATAGTATAAGTGTCTACTTTGTAATCATTTGAGATGTAATAGTTATGTCCTAATTCTCTAAAACACTAAACCTAAAAAGATCCTCCATGTGAATTATTCATTTAATTCAATATTAAGTAAGGTTTAAGGCTGGGGCCTCATAGTTGGTATCAAAGGTCGGTTTAGACAACTTTAGGAGTTAGAAAAGTGGAAATCTATAAGTTAATTTATGGTATGATTGAAATGATATAGCATTTAAAGATTACCATGTTGCTTCTCCTAAGTTATTTCAGTGTTAAGAATTGGTTTTCATAGAGGAAACATAGAAGTTTTTTTGTGAAGGAATACTGAGGGAAATGACCTTCCAAACTAGCATACTGAGATGGTCAGAATCAGAATTGAGCAGTTTACTAATGTGATGGATCAGTTGAATCGGTTTTCTTGGTTTAGAAGGTTACTACCGAAGGTTTGTTGAAAAATGTTCACGTTTATCTAGTCCAATGACTAAGCTAGCTCGGAAGGGTGTTAAGTTCATCTGGACAAAAGAATTTGATGATTGTTTTCAGGAGTTGAAGAGAAGATTGGTGAATGCTCCAGTTTTGGCACTAGGAATGGTGAGTTTGTTATATATAGTGATGCTTCGTTGAAGGGACTTGGTTGTGTCCTTAGGAAGAATGATCAGGTAATTTCTTATGCTTCACGTCAGTTGAATACTCATGAGGTAAATTACCCTACACATGATTTGGAATTAGCTGCTATTGTTTTTGCTTTAAAAATTTGGAGGAATCATTTGTATGGAGTAAAGTGTGAAATATATACAGGTCACAAATGTTTAAAGTATATATTCACTCAGAAAAAAATTGAACATGAGACAGAGGAGATGGCTGGAATTAATCAACGATTATGATTGTACAATTCACTACCATCTGGGAAAATGAAATAAAGTGGTCGATGCTTTGAGTCGAAAAAGTAATGCTTCATTAACCATGCTACGTTTGGAACGAGATCCTTTGGTTTTTGAGTTGATGAACTTTGGCATAGAAGTTGTTGGTGCCGGAAGTTCTTCTGTTTTATTTCTGGTATCAGTGAGATCATCCCTATCAGACAAAATTAAGCAAGCACAGAGGGAAGACAGTGAGTTGCAGAAAAAGGTAGAGCTGGTTCAGAAGGGTATGTTGCCTGAATTCAACATTGATAATGATTGTGTTTTGAGGTTTGGGAAGAGATTATGTGTGCCTTGTGATTCACAGTTGAAGAATGAGTTGTTATGTGAGGCTCATAGTTCTCCGTTTTCAGTTCATCCTGAAATTACTAAGATGTACCGAGATGTGTGGGAGTATTACTGGTGGGATGGACTGAAAAGGGATATTGCTGATTTTACTATGAAGTGTTTGACTTGTCAGCAGGTTAAAGCAGAGCGGTAGTTACCGAAAGGGATGCTTCAGCCTCTACCAGTGCCAGAGTTGAAATGAGAGAATATATCCATGGACTTTGTTGTGGGATTACTGAACACATCTCGAGGTAATAATGCAATCTGGGATATTGTTGATCGCTTGACTAAATCTGCTCATTTCCTTGCTATACGATATACATTTTCACTAGATCAACATTCCCGATTGTATCTTAAAGAGATAGTCAGGTTACATGGAGTTCCTCTCTCCATTGTGTCCGATCGTGATCCCAGGATTACTTCTAACTTTTGGAAAGGTCTTCAGAAGTCGTTGGGTACTGAATTAAATTTTAGTACAGCTTTTCATCCGCAATCAGATGGGAAGTCAGAACAAACAATTCATACCATGGAGGATATGCTACGAGTTTGTTTGATGGATTATCAGGGAAGATGGGACCAACATCTTTCTTTGGTTGAGTTTTCATATAATAACAGTTTTCATTCCAGTATACAGATGGCACCATTTGAGGCATTATATGGGAAGCGGTGTCGAGCTCCATCATTTTGGGATGAATTGGGTGAAAGGAAACTGATGGGACCCAAATTGATTGAAGAGATGGAAGAAAAGGATCAGTTGATTCAGAAACACATGATAACAGCTCAGAGCAAGCAGAAGAGTTATGTGGATAACCGGAGGAAGGATCTATCTTTCGAGGTAGGTGATCATGTTTTTCTCAAGGTTTCTCCATGGAAAATTGTGTTGTGATTTGGGAAGAAAGGAAAGCTGAGTCCAAGGTTCATTGGACCATATGAAATTCTAGAAAGAGTTGGATCAGTTGCATACTGGGTGGCTTTACCTCCGAGTTTATCTCAGGCACACAATGTTTTTCATGTTTCGATGCTAATAAAGTATATGCCAGATCCATCTCATGTTTTGTGCCCAGAGGTAGTTCAATTTGAAGAGAATCTCTCTTATGAAGAAGAACCAGTCCAGATTCTTGACCGAAGAGAGCAAGTATTAAAAAATAAGGTAATTTACTAGGTAAAGGTTTTTTTGGAAAAACCATATGGTTGAAGAGGCAACGTGGGAATCTAAAAATGCTATGAGGGATAAATACCCCCACTTATTTTGATAAATGAATAAAATTGCGAGGACGCGATTCCCAAAAGGGGGGAAGGATGTAACATCCCAGGTAAATAAATAATAATAAATTTTCATATTTATTAATATTTGCGAATTAAATGTTAATTTTACTTTAAAGGGGTTTCTATGTTCGATAGCGTACCCGATACGCAATGATGAGTTTCTTTGAAAACTTACGTTGCACACTAGTAATATAATAATATTATTTTAAATGGTAGTTAACATGTAGCTGTTGTATTGGCTGGAATGGTTAGAAATAACTAAAATATGATTATATATGTTTTTTAAATGTTTTTACATTTATCCAATAAAAGATAAAGGCTTAAAATACAGAAAAAATTAAATTTTAGGCATTTATACCCTAATTTTCACTAAAGGTTCACTTATCACCTTTTGATGGTGAACCGTCATTAAATATAGTTTTGATCACTCTTATAAATTCTATTGGACCAAATATAACTTCTCTTTAGAATCGGGACATCAAAATTTACTTTGTGTAAATTTTTGGTATCTTTCCGATAAAGTTCATTTTTTAATGAATAGTGTAAAATGTTGTATTTTAATTCAAAACCTCTTTTTAATATAATTTATTTATATGATTATATAATCATTTGAATTGGTTTTAAAGTGAAATTAGAAAATATTTTTACCATTAAATCCAATATTGGTCGTAGGAATTAATTTCACTTTGAAATCGGACTTAAACTAGTGTCAATCTTTCGATACTTATTGTTTCATAAAAACACGCTATTTGTCATGACATCGGGAATTAATTATTAAATTAATTAATGTGACTTATAAGTTTTAAATTTTGTAAAATAGACTTCATTTTTGAATTTGGAATATAAAATATAGCTTAGGGTGAATTTTTGGTATTTTTCTGAAAAACTTCAATTTTTTGATGAATAGTGAAACCACTAAGTGGTACTTATAAAAACTGATTTTTCGTTTAAATGAAATTTTACCACATCTGTGTTTTGAATTTCAAAAATCCGACATACATGGTTGTCATTAAGAAGTAAAATGTGGTTTAATGGGATTAAAATGATTTTTTGGTGAATAGTAACTCTTAAGTTCTTAATCGCGATTATAGGTAATTAGTGTAGTTTAAGGTAAGAATAATGTTTTAATAAAATGAAATGACCTAGACACGTGTCCTAACCTCATTTGATGTGTAATTTAGGACCAATAAAATCCATGGGTCAACTTGGGGACCCCATGGAGCCACATTGGTTGGAAAATGACATAAATACCTTTTATTTAATGTTAAAGTAAAAAATGACACAAACATGAAATGTTTTACTAAAACAATTTTTACATGGGGTTATACAAGTAATATTTTTTACTATAAATATTCATTGGAAAGCTAACAATATTTCCAACTTCATAGTAATTTTTTTATAATTTTTAGACATTAAATAATATAAATTATTTTTGACATCATCATGATGCAGCGATGACCTCAATATTTAACGATTTAAATAAAATGGAAAGATAATGTAAACTCTAAGACCTAAACATGTACAAAACCAATTGGATGAGTGGATTTCGAATCTTCATCACCTTATCCTCGAAATACATCAATGTGGGACCTTTAAAATGCGAAACCCTTTTGAAAATAAAGTAACATTTTGTAACTTTACAAGAGTGCCCCTCCACTCCCCTTATAAAAGGCCCCCACCTCTACCCCCTTACCCACACTCCCAATGCCATTGGCTCGGCCAAAATCTGCAACTTTTGTCTCTAAAATTCCCTCTCTTACTCCTTGAAGCCTCACTTTGGGCATAAGTCTTCCCAAGTAAGCCTTTGAGCTCAAACCAAAGAGAGTTACCCGCTTTTAAGGTAATGTCTTCTTTTGAGTCCTTTTGTTTTATTTTGTTTATCCAACCCCCTAAACTCTTTTTATTCTTTTCTTTTGTGACAACTATAGTATCCTAAATATATTAGGATTTTGTTATAAGAAGTATTAGAGATACACTTACACACACCTACATCTAATGGTTAAAGAACATACTGTTTCCGTGGATGGTGAATTTCTGCCTCCCGAAACGATGATTGTTCAACATTCTTTTCACACCTTCAAAGGTGGCCATTAAGATGACACTATATTTATATATGATATATAATATGTTTATGTTTTCCTTAAGATTATGTACTTTTCATTTTGGTCATACCTTTATGGTTTCCATTATGGGTAAATGCGATATCTTCATTTAAGGAAGTGTGGACTACCGCCTCCTCAAAGTGATTTGATTCGTTAATGCCATATGTGGGATGTATAAAGGATGGAGTTATGATATTATATATGCTATTATACTGGAATTATAATATACCTTTATATCATTATGATTCCATTCTATAAAATAAAAAATATAAATGAAAGTAGCGTTCATGCGTTCGTACGGCTTACCGTCTCCATGAACGGTGCATTTCATTTCTTACCTCTAAATGATTATGTAATATTATAAATGAATATATATACTGGATATATATGATATATATGATATATACATCATGATTATAACTCTGGATATAATCGATACATGAACAACTTGTAATTATAAAGAGCATATTTTGACTCAAGTACCAATGATCATTAAAACGTCCGTTATTAAGTAAAATAATTACATAGTGTTCATGACATGGTAATAAGAGATAAAAAAGGAATAATGAACTTGAAGAAGGTTTTTAAGCAAGTATAAATTAACTCAAGTTTATTATTCAAGACATTAAAGAACGATCAAGTCATGTTGGACCCGAGTTAAGGGACTTCGTCTCAATCTCCTTTCATTAAGGCATATTTTGTTTTATAAACAAATTTCTTTTATACTGTGTATAAACCCCATTGACTTTTACTTTTATACAAAAGGAATATTTTTCTACGAAGCATTTTACTAAACAACAAAAAAGAATGTTTTTTTAACGTACGCGGTGACAATGACCTTTTCCGCCGCTGAGAGTATTATTTGGTCTTTGGCTTCCTCAACAAGATGTAATGTTTTTAAAATAAAATAAATACCATATACTCTTTTATGTATTTTGGTATTGAAAATTGTTTTGATAAAGGAATATATTATGTCAATATATTTAAATTATATATTGTGATTGAAATGTGTAAATGTTATCATTCCTTTATATTGGTTTTATGTTTTATGATTATATATTGGTACTTGGACATTTGACGGGTGGTTACGTGATAAACCATATGACGGGTGGTGCCGTGAATACCAGGACGGGTGGTTACGTTATAACCTCCAATGCATTGGGTATGGAAGTCGGCCGTATGGCTATTCGATTAAGTATGTATGGAAGTTGTCCGTATGGCTATTCCATTAAGTGATATGTGTGGAAGTCGACCGTATGGTTATTCCACTTAAGTATGTTTATGACCCAAGTTACCTTTATATGTTATGTGTTATTTATATGGGTTTTATGGTAATACTTTGGTTACAAGAGGGTAAGTAATGATATTTTATTCAGTGAAGAGTTTTTACTACTTCATGAAGGTGAAGGTATTACTTTGATAAAGTATAAATGGTTTACGTGCTGTTTGAAAAAGTAACAGTTTTCATTCTTTGTGTATCCCTTACTGAGCTTTTTATGATCACCCCAAGATTTTTTGAAATTTTTTTCACAGGACTTAATGTGGAATAGGGTGAAGGATGGGATCAAGGGAAAGTCATGTTATATAAAACATGGAACTAGACATGTCCCTTTTTAAGAGTTTTTTTTTATTTTATGGAAACATAGTAGAAGTGTCTACTTTGTAATCGTTTGAGATGTAATAGTTATGTCTTAATTTTCTAAAACTCTAAACCTGAAAATATCCTCAATGTGAATTATTCATTTAATTCAATATTAAGTAAGGATTAAGGCTGGGGCCTTATAACCTACCTCAAAGGTTTTTACTAAAACCCCAACAATGAAGAATTCACAATAAACTCGGGTTGATTCTCCAAAAACCTGTCTTATATTCCTTCCCATGACAAGATCAAGACCCAAAATCATCAAATTTGGCATAAAAAAACATAGATATATAAATAATGGGTGTAGATCAATGAAATCGAGGGAAGAAGAGATGTATATCTAAGTAGATATAAGAAAACGATCTTGAATTAAGTAGAATGATCACATAATTCAAGAATCCGGCTTTGATTTTCCAAGAGAAGCCATCAGATCTCCTATGGAACGCTTGGGAGGAGTTTTCCAACCTTCAAGGGAGAGTAATCCGAGTTATGGATGCTTAAGTGCTTAAACGAGGCAATTAGAGTCAAAAACTACTAAGATCCACAAATTTAAGATCTAGATTTATGTGCTCGCATGGTTAGTCCTCATGGTTTGACAAACCGTTCGATAACCGTGTGTTAACTTGTGCCTCATCAATCACTCCTCGCACAGTTAGGTCGCACGGTTATACAAACTGTGTGCTAACCATGTGACAGCCATTATCTCCAAAACCAACCTTGCACAGTTTGGAAGTATGGTTTAGGAAAATCATGCGTCAAATGTGCGAAAGCTATCTCCCTTTAGCTTTCCTTAAAATTCCACCCAAACACACCCCCATGTCACCCTTAACTATAAAACAAATAAAAACATCGACCAAGGGGTAACATACCTGAAGAATGATCTGGGTTCATACCAACTTCCCCCCTTAAAGAAATTCATCCCTGAATTTCCTAATGGGGCGTAGAAGAAGAAACCTCAAACAACTCTGGCCACTGTGATCATACATCGGACTCCCTCTCCCAAGTCTCTTCATGTACTATCTTGTACTTCGATAGCACCCATACGAGAGGAACAGATTGGACACGAGGAAACTTGGAACTATGATCAACAATTCTGATAGGATGCTCATTGAAAGATGCATCATGCTCCAACTCAACCTCCTCAGGTTAAAAAACATGAGACGGGTCTGAGAAATACCGTTGAATCTGAGAAACATGGAAGACGTCGTGCATAGCCTAGTACCTCTCAGGAAACTGCAACCTATATGCAACCAGCCTGACTCTCTCCATAACCTCAAACATCCCGACGTATCTCGTTGAAATCTTTCCCTGTCTCATTAACCTATTATGTCCCAACCTCGAGGTAACATGTAGGAAAACCTGATCTATGACCTTGAACTACAATGGTCGTCACTGCTGATCAGCATAAGATTTCTGCCGAGACTCTATTGTAGCCATCCTCTTCCGAATCAACTCTACCTGCTCTGTGGTCTCCTGAACAAGATGATGTCCCAGCATAGCTGCCTCTCCGGCATCCATCCAACACAAGGGTGATCGGCACGGCCTGCCGTACAAAGCCTCGTAAGGTTCCATCTGAATAGTTTCTTGAAAACTATTATTGTAGTAAAACACCACTAGAGGTATATGTTTCTTCTAAGAACCTCCAAAATCACGGACGCATTCTTGCAGCATGTCCTCCAGCACATGAATCATGCACTCTGACTAGCCATATGTCTGAGGATGGTATGTTTTTCTCAGAAGTACCTGTGTACCCAAAGATATCTGTAGCCCCTGTCAAAAATTTGAAGTAACACAGGCATCCCAATCTTAAACGATAGTGTTCCAAACCCCATGAATTCATACCATCTCATGAATGTACAACCTCCCAAGATCATCCACACCAAATGTCTCCTTGATCGTCAAGAAATGAGGAACCTTCATGAGATAGTTATCAACAACACAAACCGCACCATTCCCTTGAGGTGACCTCAGTAACCCTGTCATGAAGTCCATCACAACATCATTCCATTTCCACTTAGGAATGGGTAACTACTGCAAAATCCATGTTGGTCACTGATGTTATGCCTTCACCTTCTGACAAGTAGAACACTGAAAAACAAAATCAGCCACATCCTTCTTCATACCTGGCCACAAATATTGACGATGTAAGTCTCGATACATATTTGTGATACCAGTATGAACTTACCAAGATGAAGCATGAAACTCCCACATCATCTCCTCAGGTATGTCTGCTAAAACCCATATTCATCCATGAAAACGTAACACCTCCTCATCGCCCACTGTCCACCACAGAGTATGGTCTCCACCTGACAAACCCTCCCATAAAACTAGGCCTTATGAGTCTGATAGTTGCCTCATTCGAACTCGATCAGGATGAGAATAGGTAACAACTATAGAAGAAAGAACCGTCTGTCCCTATTTGTTGTCCACCTCTAAATGAAACTCAAATAATAGATTCATAACCTTCCACTCGTTGTTGGCTTCCTGAACTGCATGTAACTGAGTCCTCTTGCTCAGTGCGTCTGCTACAGCATTACCTCTTCCAGGCGTATAAGAAAGCTCAAAGTTGAAAGACTGTAGGTACTCGACCCACCTCCACTATCTCAGATTTAAGTCATGCTGTGCGAAGATATACTTGAGGCTCGTGTGGTCAGTATATACCACAAAATGATCTCCCAGAAGATAATGTCTCCATCAACGCAAGGCATGAACAACTGCAACCAACTTTAGGTCATGCGCAGGATAGTTCTTCTCATGTGGCCTCAACTGCCGAGATCCATATGCAATAACACGATCCTCCTGCATAAGAAATTCTCAAATCCCAATGCGAGATGCATAAAAAAAATTGTATAACTCATCCCTGGCTCTGGAATAACTAGAATTGGTGCTGAAGTCAATCTCCCCTTCAACTCCTTAAAAGCTGAATTGCAGGCTTCTGACCAAATGTACTTCACCCCCTTCTTAGTCAAGCCCCTCAACGGAACATATATGTGTGAGAAGTTTTGTATAAACCGCCTGTAGTAACCAACCAATCACAAGAAAATCCATACCTTTAAGACATTCTTCAGCTACTCCCAATTATCTACTACTCTCACCTTCTCTAGGTCTACTAATATTCCTATCTCTGAGATGACATGACCCAGGAATTGAATCTTGTCCATCCAGAAGTGGTGCTTTGAGAGAATAGAAAATAAATGATTCTCTCTCAGTGTACTCAATATCATCTCAATATGGGAAGCATGGTCTTGTTGAGTGTGAGATTACACCAAGATATCATCCACAAAAACCACCATGATGGAATCCAAGTAAGGATGGAAAATTCTGTTCATTAGCACCATGAAAACTGATGGCGCGTTCATGAGACCAAACAACATCACCAAATACTCGTACAGACCATACCTAATCCGGAAGGATATAAGAGGTATACCCGATGTTCAGAAGTGCAACTGATGATACTCGGATCTCAAGTCGATCTTCGAGAAAACCCTGTCTCCTCGAAGCTGATCATAAATATCAGAAATTCTTTGTAAGGGATATTGGTTCTTGACAGTAAACTGGTTCAGATGCTGATAATCCACACAACGTCGTAAAGTACCATCTGCCATCTTCGCAAATAAAACAGGTGAACCCCAAGGAGAAGTACCATGTTAGATAAAACCCTTTGTCTACAACTCCTCCAACTACTTCTTATGCTCTTGCAACTCAAGAATTGTCATTCTCTAAGGAGGTATGGATACCAGTGATGCTCCTGGAACAAGCTCAATAGAGTAGTCTACCTCATGCTCTGGAGGCAACCCTAAAAATTCTTCTGGAAAGACATCAGAGAAATGATCAACCACTATAGGATAATCCATATGAGAAGTCCACTGATCATCCAAATATAAAATAGCAATCTGGGTTGTAACACCGCCCAACCCATGATCCTCTGGTCTAGCTCTACTCGCCTGGACATCCAATTTTCCCTTATGAAGAATAGATCTTCTCTCGAGTGACGTGAAACTAACCCTACGATGATAACAATCGACAAGGTACTTAAAAGGAACAATCAAGTCCATTCTGAGAATGACATCATAAACTGTCATCTCTAAGAAATAAAGATCCCGCAAGAAGTGACACCCAACAATCTCAAGGGGGAACTCCTTACACTGACACACACTAGCATTTATAAGTACCAAGGGAGTGTCTATTGTCATCATACTCTTAGAAGTATGGATAGGAAGTCTAAGTCCCTCCACAGTGTCCACCGAAATAAATCTATGAGAAGATCCTGTATCAAAAAGTGCAGAAGATAAAACTGAGGCTACTAAGATTATACCGTGAACTGTAGAAGGTCCAATATCCTACTCCTGATGAGTATACTCTACCGCAAAAGTATGGCCCGTACCGCGGCCCTGTGTAGTAGCCTGAGATCTCTGAGCTGATCCTCCCTGAGCCTGACCACCGCATCCACAGAATCTACCCTGGCTTGAATGACCCGAAGAACTCCACCCCCCAGTCTGCTGCGGAACTGGTAGTCCTACTCCTGTACGTGGAGTCAAAATTGATCCACCTTCACTAACTTATAGAGGAAGAACCATGAAAAACCTATACAGGTGACCCATCTTGCCGCAGGATCGACACACCACTGGGTCCCTCAGGCACTGTGGCTTTTTATGCTCTTCCTTTCCACACTGGTAGCACACAACCTTGCTACCTAAAGGAACATATCACTTCCTCTAGTCACCTCGTGTAAAATCTCAGTGGAACTTCCTGCTGTCAGTAGAAAGAGTACTGACTCTGGATGCTGAACCACCCTAGATCACTACTCTAGTATCCCTCAGATTCCCCTCTGTGATCAATGCCTAGTTAACTATCAATGATATAGAAGAGGAAAAACTCTTAATACAGGAAAAAACATGGTTACACGGCTTGTAGTCTCTATACACGGTGTTTTCCTGAAAGATTTTACTTAGGCATGTACACCTGCCAAGCTAGCTGTGTAAATCCAAACTACACAGTGTGTTCTTACATATACACGGCGTGTACCATCCTTTTACCTCCTACCCGGTTACTCTTAAACGACTAAGTCACATGGATTGTCCCAGACAAAGACTACACGGTGTGTCAACATTGTACACAACGTGTTGTCCCTAAGATTTTCCAACCCATGTATTCAACCACACTGCTGGATCACACAGAAGGAAAGTACATGACATGTAATGGTGAAAAGTAGTTCTTCTCGAACATAAGAACACAAGGCATGTGTTCATAAGGCCACATGCCATATTATCTAGATTTCTAGGTAGTAGGCATACGAAACTCCCCCAAAAACTGAGAAACACTAAAAACCAGCACCTATGAGTCAAATTTCGATCTGTGGGGGGCCATACTCCCCGAGAATCAAAGATTGAAATCATAACAATTCATATAACAAGTAAACAGTATTATAATCCCATGATCTTCCCAATTCCAATCCAAAAGGGCCCATAACACCTCTATGACCAATTCTTGGCATCCATGATAAATAAGTTTTATGATAAACAAAACTCTATCAGCATAGCATGTATATCTACCCCACCAACTATCACAACATCATTCATAATGTATCACGACATGTATCACAACAACATGCAATTTTTAATGCACCCTGGATGATATGGTAAGATGCATGATATGTGATTTTCTATCCAGTGCCTATATGATGCATGAGATTGCATACCCACATCTCATCAGGTTGCAAAAAAATAAAACCATAATCATATATACAGTAACAACACAAAACAAGTGCATCACCCAACGGTGAAATATAATCAACTGTAACACTTGAAAAAACTAAAAACTGCAATCACGAGGTAATAGAGCTTTCCTCTGTACATTTATTAATTAATCCTAGGATAAGTTAAGTACCAACTACCCATTCTTTACTATCCTTGTCTATTGTCATCAAACAGTATAGAAATAGAAAAGAAAGAAAACTCATCTGATACAACTTTGTAATGACCCAAATATGGTGCCACTCAACTGGTGCCCCATACCCAGTTCGCCACATGACCTCAAGTGTGTTTCCCCAATGGCAGAGGCTGCCGACTAGCAGCGAGGGAATTGGTGAGATAGTTGGGAAACTATGCCCTCATTTTCTAAAGTATGCAGTGGAGAGAAAATAATAAACAATAGTGGAAGTAGTAAAAGTATACAACAAATGAAACTAAACAATAGAAGCCATGTATAATATAAAAATGATGCATCATGGTACATGTATCTGTGGAATGAAGTAAACAAAGCATCATGCTGAAATACAACTGAAACCCATGTAATAAAAGTAAACAGTAAACTTCAGCAGCATCGCAAGCCTATGATCGTTCCCAGGCTCTCTAGCTCTAACCAGAAATCAAGCACCTGAGGTAGAAGGGCAACAATCCCTATCCACACCTGCAACCATATAACCTATTTGGGCCAAAAATCAGGACCAATACAGGGTGTGAGACTAATCCCAGTAGGAAACCACCACAAGATATGTGCCCTACTGTCACTGAGCAATATAGAAAATTTGAATGAAATAAATGCAATAGAGAAACAAGAGTACACTGAGTAAAAAATCCTACAAGACCCCATTCACATTTATTCATTAATTTAATTCAATCATTTAATCATCTACCAAATAATCTAGAAAAAACATATACAATTCAAATGCATAGAAGGTAACACAACAGGCATTTCAACAGACTACCTAAAAACAAGCAGTCCAAACCCAAGCTTGTTCTTTGGCTTGGTATACTCATGAAAACCAACCAAAACTAATTTATCATACTGAACCTCTAGGTGGATGACGCATGGATACACCTATGGTCATGTATTTAATAAAGGTAAATACACTTTGAGGAAGCACTCATCATCAATTCCCCTTATGGTCTTGCAGCGATACTATTGACTCTCTGAGGAAGGACTTACGTCTAATTCCCTCGTTAGTATCGATTCAATAATTATTAGACCCTCTGAGAGAGCACAAATTCAATATCTCTTATGTTCTCTTAGTGGTAATAATTAAACAGGCCCTCTGAGGAAGCACTCAACGTCAATTCCCCTTATGGTCTTACTACACCAGGTTCCCGCAGCCTTGAGTAAAAGCAATCGTATGTAAACGATTCATAGTAGCCCTAAGTATGTTCAAAAAACTAAGTGGTTAATAGCTATAATGCATCAAAAGCATTTAAACAGTAGGCAACACATGCAGTTTTTTATTCATTTCAAGGAAGGAAATCAATCAAACAAGGTTTGCCTCACATGAAACCTATGCCAAACGGTGATAAACAACCAAAATAAGGAAAACACCCATGGTGTGATCCTCATACATGATTATAATATGTTTGTTCAGTTTTCCTTACGTCAGTTGTTGTTTTCACATAAAATTCATTCCATTTTAAAAAAAAGAGTGACACATTGTGTGATACCAGTAATACCATGCCTCGGAATGATGTGGTGTTGACTCGTACATGTCAAAAATGACCCTTGGTTCATTCAACTAATGAATAAATACAATCTATATGCGTTTGGATAGTTTTTCGTAAGTTAGATGTAGTTTTCTCTTAAATTTCTGTCCATTTTGAACAAAATAGAGACACTTTGAGTGATACCAGCCACACCATGCCTCAGATTGAGGCGGGGTTGACTTGTACATGTCACACATGACCAATGGGTCGTTATAATTATGTATAAACAAAATACTAATGTGTTTTAGTCGGTTTTTGGTAAGGCAGTTGTTGTTTTCACATAAAATTATGTCCTTTTTAATCAAATGAAAGATACATTGAGTGATTCCGGTCACATTTTTCGTCAGATTGAGGTATAGTTGACACATACACATCAAAAATGGAAAATGGATCATTATTATAATGTATCAACACTATCTGAATGTGTTTTTTCAGTTTTATGTATGTTAGTTGTTGTTTTCATTTAAAATTCTGTCCATTTTAAACAATTGATAGACAATTTGAGTGCTACCTATCACATCATGCTAGGGATTGAGGTTGGGTTGGATAATACATGTCACAAATGACCCATGGATCATTTTCCTAACTTATCATTACAACATGAATGTCTTTGGTTAGTTTTTTGTACGTCAGTTGTTGTTTTCACATTAAATTTGGTCCATTTTAAACAAAAGAGAGGCACATTGAGTGATACCGTCCTCACTGTGCCTCAGATTGAGGATGGGTTGACTCATACACATAAACAATCACCAATGGATCTTTTCCTAATTTATCAAAACAATCTTAATATTTTTGGTTAGTTTTCTGTACGTTAGTTTTTGTTTTAAATTAAAATTATGTCCATTTTAAACAAAAGAGAAACACTTTGAGAGATACAGGTCACACGGTGCATTAGATTGGGTCCAAGATGACTCGTACATGTCAAAAATGACCCATGTGTCATTATAGTATGTATCAACACAATTCAAATGCATTTGTTCAGTTTTCCGTACTTCTGTTGTTGTTTTCACTTAAAGTTTTGTCCATTTTAGGCAAAAGAGAGACACGATGAGTGATACCGGTCACACCTAGCATTTTGTTGAGCCATGGTTGACTCTTAAATGCCACAAATGACCCATGTATCATTACAATATGCTATCAAAACAATAAAAATTCATACTTTCGGTTTTCCATACCCCAGTTTATGTTTTCACTTAAAAATTTGTCCATTTTAAACAAAAGAGAAACACTTTGAGTGATACCGGCCACACAATGCCTCATAATTAGGTGGGGTTGAATCTTACACACCAATAATAAACCATTTATTATTGGTCTAAATTATAAACACAATCCAAATGTTTTTATTTGGTTTTTTGTATATTTTTGGTTGTGTTCACTTAAAATTTGCTTATCATTTTAAACAAAAGATAGACACTTTGAGTGATACCGGTCACACCATGCCTCAGATTGAGGTACGGTTAACTCGTACATGTCACAAATGTCCCATGTATTGTTCTCATAATGTATAATCACAATAAAAATGCGTTTGGATAGTTTTCTATAGGTCATTAGTTGTTTTCACATTAAATTCTATCAATTTTAAACAAAAGAGACACTTTGATTTATATTAGTCACACCGTGCCTCAGATTGTGGAAGGGATTAATTTTACATGTCACAAATGACCCGTGGATCATTGTTCTAAATTAAAACATGGATTGGGGGGGACCCTGTGGAGGAAGTAGGTTCCAACAATGTTCATTTTCTTATTATGGATAATCAGAAAACAAACAAATTATACCAATGAAAATGTTAAACACATGGGAATGCATTTAGAATCTTGATGCAAATACTACAATTAAATTATGGCAGAGAAGTTTACTAATATTTTCTTTGAATGTGAATGGTAATGCATGATATAAAGTTATTTTGGAGATTTTATTGGTTTTTCATATCTAAAGCCCAAGGAAAATTGGTTCATCATTTTTGCATGTTGTTGGTTCATTTCATTTGTTAAAATGGAAAAATGTCTCATTAGAGAATAAGTGTTTTATTTAATAAAAATTACAATTTCCCTACAAATATTTACTTACAAAAATGTTTCATCTTTTGATCTATACAAACCCCTCTATAAAATGTTTTCCAATTGTACACGTCCCCAAGCCTGATCATCATGCTATTTGTGTACAATCATCTATCAGTTATGTGGCCGACTCATTTTCGAACAAATCAATATCATCTTGTGAATATGAGGATTTTTGATAGCCAGAGTAGTTCTGAAAAATATATAAATAAATAAATAATAAATTAATTCAATAAAATAGTATTTTTTTTAAAAAACATTTTTTGGATACTATTTTGTTGATGGAAAATGATCTCTCTCATAAATTTTCAAACATAATATCTGCAATAATTAACATTTTTTTGTTTTGGAAACTCCAAAAACATTAACCATTAAGTGAATAAGTGACTTGTTTTGATATGTTTTTGGATAGTGATATTTTATTATATATACATTGATACTTGTCCAGACATAGCACTTTCTTTCCTCCTTATGCTTTTCCATTGTCGTCATTCCTTTTTTAGATGATATTGATAGACCACCCTATCATAAAAGAATACTCAGTAATAGATAATATATATTATATAACATGATGTTTAGATATAAAATGTAGGATGTAGTGTCTTACAGATTCACAAAAACCATCATGTGTGGTCGGTTTGTTGGATATTATTTCATTAAATCCCAGAAATAAATCATTGGAGTGTCCATGATCACCGCAATTAGCAGCAAATTTTCTTAAAAACCCAAAAAGGGATATTTATTCAATTAATGAAATATATAATTGGTTTTCCTTAATCATAGAGTTTTACCCCTACATGGTTTGTATTAGGAATTTTCTGTCATCCATAATATTTATTTCAAATATTTTTAGAAATCCTTTCAATACTTCATCCCTATTTGATGGCTCAAATTTCATTAGTTGTGTTGATATGGCATGGGGACTAATGAGTTATAATTTTGGCTCACACAAAAATTCATTCAACTATTTTTCATATATACACATACCAATAATATATAATGCATTTATTCATAAATACACATTATATCTGATTTTATAAAATCAATTCATGAAAACATACCTCATATATAAATTTACAACTGTCATGCCTAGCCAACCGTATTCAAAGATGTCATTTACATTTTTAACCGCAATGAAATCTTGAATTTCTTCTCTGTATATATATTCTATTCAACAAAATAATATGACTGGTAGTATTTTTTAGCTTCATATACACATGAGTCTTCAATACTAGTAAATGTGGATAGAGAACATGAAATTTTATTTTTCTTTCTGTAGAACATTTTGGATCAGTTGGTCGATACGTTAGATTGTTTTGAATACAGTATCCCTTACTACAAGGTGATATGTGGGTGTTGACAGAAATAAATCCAATTAATTATCACCCTGTAGAGGATAAGTATAGGAATAGTATAAGTGTTTATCTGATACAAATTTCATGGGAACAATTATTAGAATAATTATTTCCACAACTAAGATAGCTCTTCGATGTGAATGGCTTGGCACAAAGCTGGTCTTCATGCGCTTGTTATTCTTGAGTTGTTTTTTCTACTTTCTTCCCACCAATAAAAGTTATTAGAAACTCTCCCTTGCATTGAAATCGTTCTTCAAGATTTTCTAGTCTTTCACTCATTTGTTTAATATTTTCATTTCTATCCTCCGTTTGTTTTCATTCCTCAAAATATAATAAGGGTGTCACCCCAAACCCCACACCTCTAAAAGAACGATATTTTTCTAGCCTCTTCGAAACCGTCAATAATAGGTCGACATCCACTATAAGAGTAGATGATTCCTATGACTTTCAGATATAGTGAAAAAATTAATTATTATGTAATATAAATTTAGAATAAAATGTTTTATCGTGTCATACTTACACATATTTCCCACAATTTTTGTGTTTCTTCATCTACTAGCTTCCCTTCTATATTCTCATGTGCCTCCTTCCATAGAACATGATGTGGGATGGAAATGTCTTTGTCTTTAAAATCATAAATCTATATATTTTTATAGAAATATAATTATGATGTTGTTTCTTGGAACATTACAATATTACTGTAAATATAAAATATGTACCATTTTATTTTCTATTGAAGCATACCGTATCCTTGATTTACGATTGGGGTATGTTAGTTTTGATGCACGTTCCATATTTTCAATACCGAGTTATTGATTCATAAATGAAATATTGACAATCTAAGTGACAAATACATGTTTCCTCAAACAATGTATTATCAGCCACAATGTACCTGAAACTTCTTATCCCTATGATGACTAATAAATCCATCTCGTGCTTCTTGGGATATCAGGTGAGCGTAGAAAAGTGGTGTGTGTGGGATAATTTTACCTTTGGAATCTTTCAGGTGAAATTTTTCTAAAATAGTGTGAATACCATGATAAATATTTCTTGCATGCCTTAGTACATAATTGTTGTGTGGATCATCTACTATAAATGTATTATGCAAGTGATTGAGAAGAGTAAGACACTATTTCATTATATTATTATCCATTAAATTAAAGAAATAATATCATAATGTTATCATAATTTCTTCCTATATCCCATCCTTCAGCCCAGGAACAACATGTTTCCATGAATCTTTGTCAATCATCATGCGTTGCTGAGTGAAAATTCATATTTAACATCTAAAAATATCCTTGTTGGGATTCACAAGTTGGGCTTGTGTATTCTATCTAACATCAAATTTGATTGATTTTATTTTTCCTTTAGAATATTGGCTATCTATGTCAAACTACGATTCACCTGTGTTTTCTGTGACATTAGTCATTCATCCCCAACCATTTCGTCGAAATCAACATCATAAATATGTTCATTTCAAATGGTAGCAATGAAATGAGCTGATGGTTGTTGGACCTTAACACTCGGAGAAACAACAGTTTTAGAAACTTGTTGTTTCTTTGTACTGTAATTAGAAGTAGTATCAGCTTGAGAGAGTTGTACATCCTTGAGGTTAGGTGCACCGGAACATGAAAAGGTCATTATCTGCAAAAGTCATTGAACAGTTAATTTAGATTACAAAAATTCAGTAATGATAATATTATTACATTATGTAACAGGAACTATATGACAAACAAAATAGAACATGTTTATTGAACTCTCTATCTATTTTTTCAAGGCTAAAGGGATTTGACACCTCAATCAATTCTCCAAATCCCTTTATTGTGGTCTCCTCTAACATAAAAAACGTTGCCTACATTGGGAAAACTGTGAAATGACTGTGACGTACCACTAAATGGATTGTACTCAATTGAATTTTCATCATACCCTTTAGTAATTATGGATGATAACAGAAAAATTGACAACATTCAGTTTGGGAGATCTGGAACATAAAATACATGTACCGAATATGATGCCATTATAAACATTCCATCATTGTACCCTTCATTTCATAGATCAAATTCCACAAATCCCAATTCATCTATGTTAACACCAGTGTAGTTATCAACCCATTTGAGTTGAAAATTGGAAATTGGAATGTTGTATAATCCCACTCCCATAATTTTTTGATAATGCCAAAATATGAATGATTTGCATAAATTTGATTTCTGTCCTTAATTCCAGAAACAAACATCGCTTCATCCACAAGTGTAACTCCACTATTTTTATGGTACTATCTTCATCATGTTCATCTATATAGAATGTATAACCATTAATTACATAACCATGGTAGGAAAATATATACACACTTGGTCTAGTTGCAAGCTGTCGAAGTTGTTGTGAAATTGAATTCGTATTTCTAGCTAACTCATTGAAAATATGGTCTTGAAGTCATCCTATAAACTGATGACTATGTGTATTTGATATCCATTTTTCATCCCTTGATGGATTCAACTACCTATGAATTTCCTTGTGGGTTTCAATATATGGACCACCCTCTCAACTGTTATGCAAAACATTAAGGTGGGCCAACTCCCATTCTATAATATTGATTGTTACAACATCTCTTCCAGAAATTCCCTCACCCTCAATGCATTCGTTGTGACAAGATTTCAGGATACCAATTTATCCCACACCAGATAAGTATTAGTTAAAGAATTCAATGGATTACTCAACAATATATTTCTCCACAATACAACTCTCTGGCCAACTTTGATTTTTGACATACCCTTTGAAAATATTCATATACCGTTCAATGGGGTACGTCCATATATAGTGCACAGAACCACGAAGTTGAATCTCTCTTACCAACTAAGCCATCAAATGAACCATCATATCAGAGAATGATTTGAGGAATAACATTTCAAATTCACATAATATGGTGACAATTTCACATTCCATAGCTAGAAATTTCACCAGGTTTAAAGCTTTGCTGCATATAGCTTCAAAAAAATATAATTTGGTTCTTTTGTGTCAAATATTCTTGGTAAAAATGCAACGTAATGATATATGAATAAAATCATGCATCAAAACATGGCAGTCATGTGATTTCAAACCTTTTAACTTTAATTCATTCATTTACACAATGTTCTTGATATTTGATGAATATCCATCTAGAACCTTTACATAATTAAAGATGTTGCAAAACTGATATCTCTCCTCCTTGAAAGAGTGTAAGATGATGAAGGAAGAAACATTCTATTTTCACCCTTCACGGGAGACAACACTCCTCGAATTCCCATGTCATCCATGGCCATCCATTTCCTAATTCCATACATTGTTTTTCTAGGGGTATTTAGAAACGTTCTGATAAAACTATCACCTACATTGTTTTTTCACATGAATCACATAAAAATAAATGTCTGACGTACATACAATTCCATTATCATAATTCCGGATAAACTAATCACTTTTTCCAACCTATTTTCATATATTTTTTCAAAAATAGTTTACCAAAAATAGTGTTCACATTTTTTACATTCTCAAATTGCTGATCACCAGTTATTGAAGATGGTGTTGTAGATTTTTTTGAACTTCCATTGAATGATGTCATCCATGAAAGGTACTTATGCTGATGAGGTAGAAATCTATGATATCCTAGAAACAAAGAGTTTGATGAATGTTTCATCCTAATTTAATCTATATCATCTACGCACACGGGACACCCTTTAGTTCCTTTAATGCTATATCTTGAAAACTTTTCATAAGCTGGGAAATCATTTATCATCCCATACAACCTCGCTCTCAATATGATTTAATCACTTTTATAATCTTCATACAACATAACTCCTGAATTCCACAATAAATTAAAATCCATGATCAAATAAGCCATATAAACATAAATATAATTACCTGGTTGTTTTGGTCATGATATAATCATAGATAACATGATGATTTTACATTTCAGGAATCACCATGGTGGCATGTTACAATTTACCAACATCACAGGCCTTGTACTGTGAGTGTTGGTTTGAAAACCAAAAGGACTCACTCCATCTGTATATAATGCAAGACGAAGGTTTCTCGACTTGTTTTCAAATTCAGGATACTCATGATCAATTCTCTTCAATTGAGGAGAGTCAGCCGGGTGATGTAATTTTTCATCATTATTTATTTTATCTTCATGCCATGCCAATTGTATAAAAGTTTCTTCACTTCTATATAGATTCCTAAACCTTGGAATGATTGGAATGTACCATACAACTTTTGTATGACTGGATTCATATTTCACGTATCTGGAAGCACCACACATTGGGGATTTTATAAGTGATTTGTTCTCCTTACAAAAAAATATATTGTCTTTCAGGTAGACATGTGTTATTTCAGAAATCATACCCATTGATCATAACATTCGTTTAGCTTCATATGTCCAGAATGTAAGCTCATTATCTTACAATAACATGTCATTCCAGAGGGCATGTAGTTCCAAAAAACTGATATCACTCCATCTATTTCCTAGTCTTGATTTATACAACTTCAGTACATTTCACAATGATGTATATTTAGTGCATCCTGCATGCAGTGGCATCTTTGCACGACTCTTTAACATCTCAATCGATTTTGGGAAATCATGGAGTACATCTTCAACAATCCTTGTCATTTCATCAATACAATATTCATCATCATTGGCATCTGTAATCACATCCTCCATACGTTCTTCTTCATTATCCATATTTGAAATCATATATGATGATCCATAAAATGTAGTTTTATCCCATCCAGTATCTACATTCTCTTTTTCTCTATTTTTATTCCATCATTTATACGTCTGATCTAATCTGTGACATAACAAATGTTATTCCAACTCCTCTAGAGTAATTAGTATAGACTAAACGACATCATAATCATGGAAAAGGGATTTGAGAAGGATCATTTGCGTGATCCAATGCAATCATGATGAACTGTTCCACTCCATTCTCATACTATATTGTTAAACATTTAGCATGCATCCAATCTTTATTCATCTTTATCCTATTTTAATCTCAAATATATTTATTTAAAAATCAAATAAACAAAACATGACATCCAAATACAGTAGAATAGAACCACTTCCTTATAAAAACATGATTAATAGAGACTAACCACTTCCAATAATGATTTGGAAATCAACAGAACTCGGATATACCCTCTATCAAAATCAACACACTTTCCAGCCCCTTACCAATAGTTTTAGCACCCACCACCCATGTAGTAAAACATTAAACATCCTTTTAACGACCCCTAATAGCCACATTAGTCATAATAAAACAAGCACAATAAATAACCCAAAACCAGTATCCAAACTCAAATAAAATGAAAAAAATGATTCAGTTTTGATGAGAAAACTAATATAGTAAAAACATTTCTTAACAAAAAGGTGTTTACGGGGGAGAAAAATAACCCGAGATTATCCAAAATTACTATGAAATATCATAGCTTTTGTTACCCGAATTATCATAAGAAATTGAAAATTGAAGTTAGTGAACATAAATTCTATCACGAACATCTAAACAATGTGCAATAAATCTCCCTCACTTTCCCCAAACTTGTATCTAATATCCACCGACACATATTACATCAATTCTATAAAAAATCACATTTCCAAACAAAGAGATAAACAATAATCCCTTAGTGTCAAAAAACTCACACATGAGTGAGAAGGACTTCATTGACCATCCCTAACAAAACTCAAACATCTACTCACTTACTATTAATACCTTACATAATATTGAAAATTTATGTGAAAATAATTTTATAAATAAATTATCTCCCCAAATCATGACCTATAGATTATAAAAATTCCCATCTATTTAGTTAAAATAGAAATATACATCCTTTTTTCCTTATGAATCATTAAATTTTGAAAAACACACTAACGTACTCAGTAAATTAATATTTTCACATGAATTTAAATGTAAAGGGAGATAAATAATTCCATTTAAAATTATTCAACAGAACATTTTTGTATCAATTGAAAGAGGGTATTGGTTAATAAAGGGATGGGGTCAATAACTCAATAAATAATCAATTATATACTCTCAAACCAAACTCACCACATCATAATATTTTATCAACTAAACATGACCATTCTACTAAATAAAACTAAACCTTAATGAAACCATGAAAACACATGAATCATAGAGAACTCATACTATCGATGCCCCACTCAATCACTGTTGAAATTGATCAACTATACAATTATGGTACCCAATGAGATTATCAACCCTTGGGCATAATTCCAACCCTACATCTAGAAAATATCACCACTCCCTTATTCCTCATTCCATTAAGACCACAACTCAAGGGACCATCTTTATAATTCTAAGAAACTCAAAGAAAACCACTCTTGATTACATCATCACAATCCCTCATCTATAACCAAAAACATCAAACATAAACTCGCAACCTTCCTTAGAATCTATAACCTTATTGAGGACTCAAAATGACTATATTTCATTTATTCATCAACCAAGTGTTCTAAAAACTAGACCAGCAATGCATAGATGAGAATCCCAAGGGAAAGCACACTATATCCAACATTATTCAATTCCATGATATTCTATATACACTTATTCTTCTATATATAGGGAATAAAAATCCTCCTAAAACCACTTTTGGCTGAACATGATTTTCATTCCATAATTCCCATGACACACTTTAATGTAATCCCACTACTAATGGATGCCATAAATGAGATAGAATATTTTCTAATTCAAAACCCTACTCAACTGCTTCTAGCCAACTATTAAGCATGGAAGCAGCACCATGATAATAAACATCAACACCTCATAATTTTAAAATTTGACAACACTTTATCCTATTTTTCTTTCTACTTCCGACACACTTTACCATGATAATCATTCAACATGTATAAGCATCAAAATTAATAAATTTAATCCAAAAAATTAAATAACTTACCAACACCATGAGAAACACTTCCAAACTAAAAGATTCATATATACCTAAAAACATATAAACAACAAAACCAATTCATAATCAATTAAAAATATTATATACCTATGATTTAATCACCATAATACCCTCTAATAACACAACCACCTCATCACCCTAAGCCACCATTCTTAAATCCATCATAAAATATAACAACCTCTTTTCTCTATCTCACTACTCACATTTAGAATAGCGTGTTTTGACTAATCTTAATAATGAAAATAACTTATCAAAATACTTCATGTAATAAAAAATTCACTTGGTAAAACTTTAATCAAATCTTTCATTTTTTAAAGAATATGACCTAAAAATGTAGACCAAACACACAACACGACCCAAACCAAACCAAAATAAACCACCATTGTGAATTTTAGAATATGTACAAAAGGAAATAGAGGAGGATGACTGGATAAATCACCAAAGATCAATGATGGTAAGTCAAGAATCAAACCACCTCCAATGTAATCCCAAACACTTGATGTACGGTTTGTGAGGAGTATGGTCCATCGGGGATGAGAAGAAGTAGGGTTCGCAGAGAGGAGGATCTGCGGAAGGGGTTTTAGGGAGAGGATGAAGAGTAGGGTTCACAGAAGAATAGGGATTGCAGTATAGTAGGGATAATGGCGTCGAAGGACTGGAAAAGAGATGAGTGGCAGAGTAGGGCTAGCGGTGGAGTAGGGCTAGAGGTGACAGAAATCCGGTAAAGAGAAGATCAGGGGGAGGGGAGTTGTCATAGGGGTACAGTCCTGTTAGAGCATTGGGGCGCAATAAATAGAGGACATTGTGCACGAAATTTTATAGAATGGGACTATGGTTTTATCAATTATTTCTTAGCTCTGATAAATTCAGCATTTATAAACACAAATATTTTATCACTAATAAAGAAGTACCTTTATTAGTGATTTTTTCATAGGGATGATAAAAGATGGTGCATCCATTTCCCATTTTATAGTAGTGTGTTTACCACATGAAATAAATCTATATGTAAAATCTACCCAATACATGATGATATACTATGATGTTCATAATCCAACATCATCTATTATCAAAGGACCACACAATCCTTACCCTAGTCAAACAGATTATGGGGTTCTTTGTCAATATTTTTAAGAACCTCAATCATAATATGGAACATTGTTTCTTGAACTCCTAATATCTCCAAAATCATTTCAAAACCCATGTAATGGAAAATTGACCTCTGTGTTTGACCATGATATTTACACATATGGGATTTATCCCCACCAATTTGTGACATCTTGTTCCAATATAAAGGATTTTATTTTTCTTGGTAGCCCTGGTGACCACAAGTTTGAAAATAACTTTTAATCATTTTATAGGACATAAAAATCATGTATGACTCATATAATTACTCATGACAATAGAATCTTGAGCTATGATTTACAACATTTCTAACCCCCACCCCATAAAATGTAAGGGTTCTCTAAACTCATGGTATACTGAGTATAATTTTTTGTATCATCTCCCACATTTGGACCATGTGATTCATGACATTAATGTACCTTAAAATTTTTCAAGTTTGTACAACATTAATCTCTAGCCTATGATTGTCCTATTTTTTGGACATTAAATTCTAGAGAAAGAGACTCACAAACATGTCTGTTTGAATACCTACAAATAGGGGACCTTAGAAAATGTAATGTATTTACCCGCTAAAATAATCATATCCAGAGTTTAGGAAAATATTATGTTGAAAATGAATAATTTTTAAATATCATAGTTATTACATTTTATCTCTAGTAAATACCATATTAGGCTTGCTTGTGCACCGGGTCCAAGAATAATTTAGAGAGATCATTTTCCACATCTCATCACTATTGTAATACGTTCTATATATAGTGAAAAAATATTGTGTGCTTGAATGGTTGTTGGATATTTCATTATCCATATATCACAGATCATAATTTTTTCATTTTGGGTCACCCCATATCTCCCACATCTTGCAGAATGGAATATTGTAACACTATAGATTCTTTGAATTTTTTCCGAATTAATTTAATCTTTGGATATTTTTCAGCTTATGAAACATTAAAAATAGATTTAAACTAATTAAAACATTCCTATCATGTGAAAATGTATCAGAATATTTTACACGCAACAATAATTTGGTGTAAATTCCATTGAACAATAATTTTAGCGTAAATTACATTAAATATTGACATTTGTCAATGGTTTGCATAACACGCCAGATAGATTGTTACCTAACTATACTATTTTGTTAAAAATAATATTATAGTAATATATTACATAGAAATTACATAGATTTATATGAATTGTATTAAATAAATTATTAAAATATTAGGTTACACAAATACAAGATGAATTGACAGTTTATGAATTAATTAGAAATCAATATGAAAACCAATTGAATCTAATGGAAAATGATGTTACAATTAGAAATCAATTTATAATATTAAAATAAATTAATTATAATTGATAAATGATATTAATGTAATAAATATGTAATATAATTAATAAAATAGTTTTTATATTCATATCATTGATTCCATGTACATAGGATAAAAACAAACCCAATTTTAAGCATAAAACCCATTTTTTAAAATGGTAGTTTAACCAGATTTTAATGGAAAACCATTTTTAAATAAAAATTTTAGAAATTTTATTGATATAATAAATAAAAATAAACATATTCCTTATAAAAATAAAAAAATGAGGTTATGATATATTTTTGTTTTTTATGTCTGGTTTAAACTTATAATGAATTATTAAAAACACTAGATTTTAATTCTAAAATAATTTTTATTATAATTATTTTATAAGAATAAATTGTAATTTTAATTGCTTTAATAGTTTATTTATATAATATTTTCATCAATTAGCCCAATTTGGTTCACTGGACCAATTTTAAAATGATGTAGGAAAAAATATAGCAATTGATTGATCATTTTTACATTAAATACCAGCAGTGTCATCCCGGCAGTGAGATTGAATTTAATTTTATTTATACCACTAATGTGATTAGAATTTTCAAAAATGGATTCCATATTTGTAATAATAAAAATTTATAATGTCTAATAAGGTAAACATTTTTGAACCACAAATATTAGTGAAAGTGATTAAAATTAATTAAATTGGTTAAGAGAATAATTAGCCAAATAATGTACTAAGCCTTAATTTTAAGACCCAAAACGACCTAGAAATTTGTCCAACACCTATTGGATGTCAATATTTCTACCCTATCATCAATTTAATTATCCTTGGTCTATTATTGGATCCACATGAAACATGAAAAATGTTGGTGGAATTCTATCTTCAAATATATATATATATATAAGAATTCCCCTCATCCTACACTATAAAAGGCCACCACCCATACCCATTCTTCACACCCCTCAATCCAATTATGTTCAAAATATGATGAAAAAAATGGTACATGGGTTGTATCCCAATCCTAAATGATAGTGGGTAAATAGGTAGTAGAATTATCCTGAAAACAAGAATGTATATGGGTTATAACACAATATTAAAATAATGTGAGTAAACGGGTTGCTACCCTATGCCCGAAGTAGGTACATGGGTCATATCCCAAGCCTACCATGTCACAATGGTCTTCTTATGTATAATTCACCTAATTTTTTCTATTCCTATATGTATTCCACAAATCTGATGTCTTATTCATTAGTTATGATTTCATGGATCATGGTGCTTATTTCATTAGGATTCATGTCTTATGAACTACCAATATTTATCCCATAACTCACGTTTCTAGTCTTTGATATGTTGGGTATGATATTCTAATTTTATGATCGCATTATCATATAACTATTTTCATTTTTATGCTTCCATGTCTATCATGATTACCCATACTTAACATATAAGATCACTCGTTTTTTATGCTTACCTTCTCCAGGTAATGAAGAAAGGTTTTTTGGTGTATGTACTAATGGTTTAGTTATTTATGGGATATATGGATTATATTTCACAAGGATATGAGATTTTGATTCCATTTTTCCAAAGTCACTCAACTATTATGGTCTTCGAGCATGTATTCCTTCATTGTTTTAAATATTCATAAAAATGATGTAACATCCATGTATGTTAAGTCTAGGTCATTATAGTTTTAATCAATGTAATGGTTTAGTAAATCTTTTAAAATTAATATGATAAAACATTAGTGAAATACATAATTATATTTTTAGGTATATATCTAGGGATATATCTAAAGACAAGTATACAGATTATTTAACATTTGGGAAAATGTATTGTAATTTTGGAAAATGATAGAGTGAGTGGTTTACAAGTAATAAATCTATTTCTAGATACTACATGTGGATGAGGATATCGTACAGATTTAAAATGGTTAACAATTCTGAAAATATGTTCTAAGCCTGACTCGAGGTAATCTGTTACATAACAATGGGCCTTATTGCAAAAATGGTTTGACACTCCTAGGGGATATGATTATGGAATTCACAAACTCTTCAAGAACCATCAGTAATGATATAAATATAAGTGGGATATTAGTATTTGAGGATGAACCTAGGGTGTCATATAATAAAGAGGCTTTCATTATTTCAAAATCTTATATGTACTTTTTCTCGAATATGTGCCTTTCTAATATGATATTTGTTTCTCAACCTATGATTTCTAGTTTTAGTGAGTGGAGTCAACTAGAAGGACTACAGTTAAAAATGAATGTTTTCGATGTGGAAGCTATGTGAATTATGAAAAATAGATTTCCTAGGTGGAAGTCTCATAAATAGAATCAAGAAGGTTTCATGGATTGTGGTTATACTTTTGAAGATAAAGTGACCACAAACAGCATGTAAAATGTATGTAAAGTTATTATGGTATTGTTTATATTTATCACAAGAAGTATGATTATATTTTTGTTAAGGAACCTTATGACATGATTCATACTTTCATATTCTATTAAATATTTATTATGGAAAAAGTTGATAAAGACTGAGTAATGGATTAAAAATAAAGTTGGATTAAGAAAGTATTGGGGAATTCAAATATAATGTTATATGAATCATGATATGTGTATTTATTTTTAGTACAAGTTCTAATTAACGATAAAAAGTAACATGTTTAATGGTGATAAGGACAATGAAATTTAATTTCAAGGATATGTGATTTTTTGATTATGTTATGGTAACCCATAATTAGTGCCTGACATTAAGATAATGATGTCTCGATAATAAATTGGTTACAAATAAGTTAATTGTAAAATATAGATTACCATGGAACTAATTATTAACAATGTGTAATTTTCCATCAAGTATGAAGTTTAGATCATCTTTGATTAAAAATAACATATCTAATATCCTTTGAAATAAGGAAAATTCATGTGTTCCAATTGGAGTTATGGTAATTAATGTTTTTATAATGTTTCAAGGGAATATATGATGGGGTTGTTCACATGTTTTGAATATAAAAAATAAGTGATACATTGATATATACATGGAAATCAATGTTATTCTTATTTCATGAATTTCTTTCAAAATCATAGAATTTTAATTTTTTAGAATGGTTATAAAGAAAAAAATTAATGATTTTTTTTGTTAAACATCATATGAAGTCAATAAGATGAAAATGTTTTCCTTACATATGATAATTTATGCATATTAGATGTCATGATAAAACTACCATTTTTTGATAATAATTAATGCTAAATAGGATAGAATATCATAGCACTCATGAAATTTAAGTACTTTTGGAATGAAAAAATAACATTCCTTTCTAGAGATATAAGTGATGTGGAACAATGAAAAATAAAGTGTTACATTTTCCGAATATCATGAATGTATATTTTTTAATGAAAATTATTCTACTATAGGAAAAATGATCTTCAAACCCTAAATATTGTTCTAGTACCATCATTTCCTATGAATCTGATGGTCCCTTAAGTTATAAAAAATTTATGGTTTTTGGATTTCAATCATCTTCTTGACCTTGTTCTCTATCAATATCCATTATAACATTATGATATTATTTCTCTTACATGTCCATTTTTATGTTACCTCTTATGTTCTTCTATGTCGGAATCTCATAATGAGTTTCTTTGGGTAACTGTTATGGTTAAAAATTTCAATTTTAATGGGGTTTTCTAGTATTCATTATTACAAGGAGGGTTTCATTAATTGAAGTTTTCATTCATTAAAACTCAGATTACTCAAATGAATATCAAGGGATACATTCATTTTTCGGGGGATAGAATGAAACACCATGAGATTTTGTGATATTTTAGCATTTTTTTAATATTTTGACATTTTCACATTACGCAACACTAAAAAATTCTTTTCACTAATTCAAATTTCTTTTCTCATGAAACCGCCTTTTAGTACTATAAACAAAACACCATCTTGGCATACATTACATAGAAAAATGAGGTTAGCGTACATTACATAAAAGATTGACCTTCCTCGGTGTCTTGAGAAACAAGTAAGACTGAGTGTGAAATAACTATAATAAATTATTTAAAGTATTATTATAATAATATATAACCTAGAAGTTATTTTTATATATATAAATAGAATTTACTATATTATAAAAATATGTTTTTACAAAAATACAAGATGAATTCGTGGGTTACAAATTAATTTGAACTGAATTTGAAAACTGATTGATTATAATAGAAAATAAGGTTATTTTTACATCGGTAATTTAACCTGGTAAATTTGATTAGTTAAAATTGGTAAGTGGTATTAATGGATAACATATTATATATATTCAATAAAATATTTTTGATATTCATCCCATAGATTCAATATATATATATGATAAATACAAAATTAATTTTATTCCAAAAAACCATTTGTTATAAAGTTAGTTTTTTTCTCATTTTAATGGTGGGCAATATTTTAAATTCCTTTTTTATAACATAGATATATTTAATTTGTCATAATAAACATCATATTTTAAAGATAAACATAAAAATTATTTTAGGATAAATATTTGGTATTTATATGTATTGTTTCATCTTAGAATCAATAATTAAAAATACGGGATTTTAATTCAAACTTGGTATTACATATAATTTATTTATGAGATTAAATTATAGTTATAATTGATTTAATTGTTTAGATAAAAATTATTTGTATCAATTAATCCAATTAAGATAATTGGAACCAACTTCACATTGAAATATGATATAAGTATTTATCAATCATTTGATTATTTTTACATTAAAAACATGTAGTGTCATCCCTTCAGCGGGATTAATATTAAATTAATTTATGCCACTTCTATTATTAGAATTTGGAAAAATGGATCATATATTTGGAATCATCATTATTTATAATGATTAATGAGGTCAAATTAGTATTTGACCAAAAATATTAGTGAATCTGAATAAAATTACTTATATCAGTTAAGAGTGAAATTAGGATAATAAATTACTACGAATTATATTTAAGACCACAAAAATCGTAGAAAATTTTCCCACAACCACCGTCTATCCATATTTTGACCCTATCATCAGGTGGATCAACCATTGTTGACTATTGGATCCACATGAAAAATTAAAAATTTATGTGAAATTATTTCATCAAATATTTACAAGAGTGCCACTCCTCTTCGACTATATAAGGCTGCCACCCATACCCATTACAAAAAATTATGAAATCCCTTCTGTTTATCCAAAACTAAAAAAAGACAAGGTTCATGGGTTGTATACCCAGCATAAAATAATGATGGTACACTAATAGTATCCCATATCCAAAAACCAGAAGGTACATGGGTTTTAGCCTAAGCATAAAAGATAGTTGGCACACAGAAAGTAGCCAAAGACCAAAAAAAGAAAGAACATGGGATGTATCCCAAGCCTAAATGAATGTTGGTACATTTCTTTCATCACCAAGTATGATTTAGGCACATGGGTTGAACCCCATGCCCAACATGTTGTAATGGTCTTGGTATGTATCTTTGACATAATCATATTATATTATTATAAGTATGCCAAAAATACAATTTCTTATTCTATTGTCATGATATTATGGCGCATGATGTTTATTTCCTTATTATTCATGTCATATGAACTGCTAGTCTTTATCTCATGACTCATGTTTATTGTATTTGATATGCATGGTACGACCTTTTAATGTTACGATCATAAAACCATGCCCATATGTTCATGTTAATGATTACACATCTCTCTTGTTTACCATAACTGGGTATCTGAGATCACCACATAATTATGTTTTCTTTCTCAAGGATACACAGAATGGTTTTTAGGTAGAAAAACTAACGATGTTGATATTTGTGGGAGATATTGAAGATATCTCCCTGGGATAAAAGATTTTGTATCCATGTTTCCCAAGACACTAAACTCTTACGGTCCTTGATCATGTACTTTTGAAATGTACTAGATATTCATTGAAAATGATGTAATATCCATATATGCTAAAGCTGGGTCTCCAATAAAATATTCCTCTCAGTTAATTTACACTATTGAGTAAAAAGTTATTGAGACCCACCAATCAAGGATGTTTCTACCCGATATAATGCGATTTTTAATCCCTGTGAGTATTAAATCACAATGGTGTAACTCAGTACCCTTGGGTGTATTAGTTTATCCATGGTATGATTGTCCGACTCCATCAACATGACTTGATAACTTTTTAAAATTATATACAATACATAAACAAAATTATATGAGTGGATTATATATCCTCGGCATTAGGGAACTATGTTTCCTATACTTTCATAAAGCCAGAATGAGACACTCCATTATTGAAAAATTGATGGACCACACCTCATGATTCGAAACCACATGGAATAGATCTTGAGCTTCACATTAAGGGCTAAATTAACCTATAGTTCCAAAACACTCCCTATATAACATTATTTCCATACTAGACATCATTGGGCTGATGAATGACTGTTCACAAATCATTCATGTCCATTGGAAAAGAATATAGATCTTCATGTTCTTCCATGTTTTTGACACAGAAGGGATTCATACCCCCCAACTGGTGAAATTGTGGCCAAACATAAATTTCATTCGAATCCATTTGATCCTGAGAATATCCTAGGAGGAACCAAACATCACTAAGTGTTAAAGTACATTCCTTCCATGTCATCCCCATAAAATATTCAGAGAGTCATGGTTTATTAGGACTTATATCACTAGCATTCCAACTATCCAAGAGGATCTAGTATATTTAATATGTCACCATAAAAAATATATCCTCCTATTATTTATCCATGACCCTTGTATATGAGTGGATATAGTCTATTCATGGACATGATATTGATGCATGAGGGATTTAACCAACCAGTTGGATGAATCACCACCTTGAAAAAATGGATCTCCAATCCCCATGAGACCTGGAAATACCATTGTAGAACTCATCACCCTACCCCATATTATATATGTATTGTTCAATGGTCTACTCTAGATGACCCAAAACTAAAAAAAATGGTCTATGCTAAAAGGCCATAAACTATACAATAGAAATGGTCCAATATCGAGGACCCTGAACAAGATTATAGAAATTATCAGAGCTAGAAGACAATAAAATATAATATAATGATGATATATCTCGAGATACATTATAATATCCAACTAATGACATGATCCACACCAAGATGGAAACATGATAAGGGTTTCCTGGAAAATATTCAAGTCTCCCCTCAATAGACAAGAACCATGTGTTATCCATGCAATGTTGATAATCATTAAAATATAACAGGAATATAAATTTATCAGGTCAATAATTGGTTTGATGTTATCTTGATAAAAAAGTGAGTTAATCACCATTATGTATTACTTAATATGATGCTTAGATAAATGTTATGGAAAAAAATAAAATTTTACAAATATTGTAGGCACCTAATATGAACATTGAAAAAATAAATCCACTCCCAAAAATTCCCACGATTTTGGAAAATGATTGATCATTATGATATGTTAGTGAGCATTCATGAAAATTTACCATTGAATAACCTGTTGAAAGCCAAGTACTAAAATAATGTAGATTAAATATTTTTGGTATTACAATTAAAGAATGGGAATCTTGAAGGATCGGAGCAACGTCTCCACCTGACCATAGATCATTACTCGATATTTCATCACAAAAATATTGACATTTCCACTCATGTTAATTATCTAGAGCTTTGAAAAAAATCATCATAGTGTTCTTTATATATGTACCAATGTTACCTAAGAATGACCTTAGGTTGCATAATGGTGTATTTATAATCACCATAAGGCTTTATTACCATCCTCGTGGGATACATAAAGAAATAAATGTTTCTTTATAAGGATTTATCCATATGTTCCATCTCACACAATCCTTGTTAAATTCTAAAAATCATATACATTCAAATTTTAGGATATTCATACCCAATGTTAATTGTTCATCCAATAATGGATTTTTCCCAGAATTTCTGTCAAGAAGTCACATATATCAAAAAATTGAGAGTACCTTAGTAAAATTAATGTAAAAAAATCATCTCATGAGGTTCAAATGTAAATGTTCATCAGATTTGTTAAAAATTGAGCAGTGTCTAGCTTTGAATAAGATTATTATTGTTGTAAACAAATATCATTCTACAGTTGGTAAATTTTTGGAGATAATAGTATTGTATCTATCAACATTCTATTGATGTTTTAAGATGATAGAATACTATATGTAAGTAAAAATATACCTTTCATGGAATCCATGAAGAATGGGTTTGGATAAAGGAAGAATACATTTTGGAACATTACATTCCATTAAGAATTTTATTCTTAGTATTTTTGTGTGTTTATTGTTTCCTTTTCTGAAAATTATTAATATCCACTATCCAGCTAGACCTAATTGAAGAAAAGACCTTGTGGGACCAAAGGACAATCATACCCAATGGGAGTCAGCTTGGCCTAGCTAGCAAACTAACATATAGAGCTCTTATCCTGTAGGAAGTGAACTAAACAATGAATAGGGAATGATTTACATGAGATGGAATGAACACATATTCCTAGAAAGAATATTTGTGGGAATATGCCCAGTTAGATGTTATTCATGTAGAACGGGTGTTGACACTTTTACCAGCTCGATGAATGGGAAACAACTAAATGAATTATTTATCTAAGAAAATGTGGTGTAGGATTTCAATGTGGGATAGAGAACATCACATCTGAATTATCCAATCACGACTCCAACCATTTTTATCCATAATTTTTGAACTTTTGGATCACGATTTCAAACTATTTCGATCATGTTTCATGCAATTTCAATTCTTCCCAATGTGTCATGAGTCATCCATCTGCGACCTCCTATTTGAATGACACCATTAGGTAATGTTGGTATTATATGTTAACTCAAATAAAGTCAAACGATCATGCAATGATCACCTTGATTATAAACTCTAGTCCTTCACTGGTTGGATGGAAAGTCTGAGATAGCCAACATGAACCACAACATGATCTGATTTAGATCACCAATGACCTTCCAAGATATCCCTTTCCAATGCTCGAAACCATCACATGATTGTACTTCGATGATGTTTCTAATGTGAAGGAAATCTATGGAGGCATCCCGATTTGATTATGACCATGAAACCATCCTCCTCCTTAGATATCCATTCAATTTAAATCATATTTTCTAGATTACGTGGCTTCATTAAATGAAACAGAGGCATCGCATGATCAAATTAAATGATCATGCGACATAGTACAATTTGTCTCACATGTGCACGTGGAGTCCATCACATAGAATTACACATAACCTTTTGTATGATATCAACAATATAAACCCTTCTCCCATACAGATAACAGAAACAAAGAGAGGATATGGAGGTACAAAAAATAAGGAATAGCAAAGAAGAACCCTGAATAAACCAATTGGACCAACAACCACCCTCATACTACTTATTCATGTATTTAAAAGACCTTAATTGGGATTCATAGTTAGACATCATATCATGATTCTTCTAGGATCATATGAGACATGATGAGTTAAACATCATGTTAATATCATTTTTTTGCGGAATTTAGGTGAATTGCCACAAGTAGACATATTGTCATGCAGACACTTCATGGATCAATTGCAAACTACTGAGAACATCGTCTTATTTATTGGGGAGACCCTAGGAGGTTCAACAAAAATAATGAATATATACCTTTCACCCTTCCATAAATACCGACATAGAACCCTTTTATGTGTTTTCTATGAATCATGCATTCTTTTTCTGTGATCATGTGGTCACATAATAAACATGGGACCTCTGTTATGCGGTGCATGTGCAAAGCAATGATGATTGTATCTCATCCATACAAAGTGGATAGAGAGGAACCCTTGATCCAGATATTTCTATACTCAATTACCCAGTAATGTACCTTGGACATGAGGGTTACCATGATAGATTCTATTGGTATACACTAGTAGACATATGGTTTGCATTGTCCTGATTCTGTATTCTCAAGGTGTTCCACTAATTGGAATTTTGATTAATACTTTTAGAATTCCTATATATATGTAGTGAACCCAAGTTATCCATGAAAATCTCATCACCATTAACAATATGTTTTCATATGAAATCCATTTGCATAAACATAAGACCCATCATTTGACCTTATAATGGTCAGTCGAACTGCATGAGTGTGGGCATCATGTGGTGTCATGAAGGCACTTGTTGACATACAAGATAAGAAAGAGGTAAAATCCTGGTAGTGTAAAACATGGACCCTTACCCAAACATATAGTATTCTTAAGAAGCATTAGAACATGTTTACAAACTCCCACATGGTTCCCTTTTCCATATGAAATTTATAAATAATGGAGAATCATGTGATCATTCACATTGTGTGTGTGTGAGCTCAAGGACATGAACTCCTTTGGAAGAGAAATTCATATGGTATACGCCTTCAACATTTACACTCATGAATATAATTTTACCATGTAACTTAATACATATTCTCTTTTAATGGTAATTTTTGGAAATTGGATGAATGAATGATCCTAAATATATCTGTGATACCAATCCACATGGATAGTTTAATGGTACGTGATTTTAATATTCCTCATTGGACCTATGATGTCATTCAGATTATTTGGACATGTAACTTTGAATGTGAGATAGACCACATACAAATTATATTGATATTGTGGCATACCATTGAAATTTTTTCATTATCATGCGACATGAAAATGAAATGTCATATCAATCATGCGATGTTCCATGGAGTATTCCACCTTAATTACTTGAACATTCTCTAGTAAATTCACTTTTATCAATCAAGGGGGACTTCGAAACATCTTCATGATCATGTGAATATATATATAAATGTCTATATTGTCATGTGACATTCCAAAGATATCTTGGTATGATCATGTGAAAATATATAGTCATGTCTACGTTGATCATATACAAGACCATGGACCTGTGTGCTTCAATCTTATAAAGGAATCTAATATAATTCAGTTTATTAGGGGAACAACCCTGGATATATTCATGTAAATCATGAAAAACAACTAATTAATGTCTGATGACAACCTTGAATATGTTATTTATTCCACATTTACACGCCAAATATTTGGTATACAAACAAGACATGTACAATAAACTTCCAAGACTAGTCATCCAAATTAATTATGACATTTCCACTTTGTTGGGTAGACCCATTTAGACTCATTCCATATAACCGAAGCCGTGATCCTTCATTTTCATCCCCATATTATATGGGAAATGTCCTTGATGAGAGAGGGTTATGAAATCATGGGACCCTTCCAATTTTATTCCCTCTAAAAGACCTTTTATAGATACCACCTCTCTTTAAACCTTCAAATGATAAATAATAGGTGTCTCAATAGGAATCCATAGAGTCTCCACCTTGATCAATATGAAACCTCAGTGTGTGACCCACAATTCCAAAAATAATATAATATTTCCCCAATAAAATGGAAACCACATTGTGTAAGCCCCAACCAAAGGGAATCAATCCTGGTATACGTCCCCTGATTTCTCAAATCCTAGGGGATAACATTAATATCTGCAAGGTTTATTATCCACCTATTCCTATTTTTAGGTTATGGGACAATTGAATTACACAATCTCTAATGCCTTCCATAATCAGGATATGTGGGATGCTTTTCTATGGTCCAAGATCCAACGAGAATCCACATAAGTGTATGTCCATTCCAATCCCTAGTATTTTGGACATATGGGATTAAATTATCCCATAGGTATTTCATTATTATTAATAATTTGGTGGATAATAGAAGAACTCAAACATGTGCATCATTTTTTATAACCTCCTATTATTAACACATGTACCTCAATACCATCAAAAGGTTACAAGATGAACTGAACTATGTGATCACTGATTCACACAATAACTAGGATATGTAAGACACCTTCCTAAGTCCATAGTTCCATAAAATATCCTTCGTGAGATGGAAAACCATTACACTTAAAGGGAAATATAAATGTGTATGCCATGTATGAATATTATCTCTAGAAATGTGTCCAATGTATCATTATATCGTCATTCTCATAGTAGGCATGGCTCACACGGGCTGAGACGCCTATTTTGAATTTACCTAAAAAAAGGTGATAATTTCCATAGTGTGAGTCCATATTTGGGATGAATGTATTTTTACATATCATCACCACCTAATGGACCATATTCCAGAAATGAATCCCCAGGCAGTCTCATAGTCATTAGTCCCTTGTAGGGCCTCTATAAATGTTTCTATCACGGCATGGAAAAACCTCCACAACAACTATGTAGACTCTTATTCCAATATTAAACATGATTCACATGACACATCACTTATGTTTGAGAAAAATATATACTTCCTTAACATATGATGGTATACTTCATGGATGTTTCTAATCACATGACCTTAAGACGTGTGAATGAACTACATGGATTTGGATTCATATTTTCCCATGACACATAGGACGTCTCAAAGAAGTTCAATCCCATCTCCCATACACCTACTTCCTTCCTAGATAACAATTAACTCTAGAGTTCTCAAATATTTCTATATAAAAAAGATTCATAAATAAACAAGGGATCGATAAAGAATCCATTATATGAACACAATTGTTCCTATTGATTCATGTTTGTAATCATGTTATTGAAAGAGGGGTAACCGGATATGTATCTAGGTATAAGAAGAATTTCATGAACATACACAAAATCTTTAATAGATTCATGTATTGGAAACAAATCCCCCCAGAAGGGTGTAATGATCATTATCTCTGATCCTCTCCACCAATGCGTGTTTATATGAATATTTTGGTGTGAAACCCCAATGGACAACAATACATTAGAAAGTAAGTGCGTATGCAGTCATGGAAATGGAAACCTTGGGGAGTTTATAATGATGATTAAATAAAACGAAAACCTGATGGGGGTGATTGTGTGAGGCCTTAAACCACCCATAAATCAATTAGATAAGGTAACCCTGTACCATGTCATATTTCCCAACGAAACAATGACATTAGCTATAAATTACTTCAATATCTCAATAATAATTTATCATCCAAAAATAATGGGTATTTGGAATGAATATATTACACACATTCCAACATATATTCCACAATAAATTTGTTTCTCCAATAGACATGAACCTTGGGAATAACACACCCCACAACAGCTTCTCTTAATTTATCTGATCAAATTTTTAATGTCATATCATCCACAATATCTAACATTGCACAAATAAATACTTGATAGTTATCATTGGGATAATTTTGATGATATGGGTCACGTAAAACATAATAGAATTGATTAAATTTTGGAGATTGATATTAAAAATATTCAACATCATCATCTTTCTCTAGAACCTCAAATATTCATATGAATAAATCATTATGCTAACTACCATGATTGAACATAAAGTACCAGTAAGGAGTATAAGCATTAACAACACATTATCTATAACCTTCTTCTCTAGAGTCTCCATCATAAATATAAAATATAAAATTTATGTACTAATGAAACCATCCTCTACTCATAAAGCACCTCCACCTTATTTTTTATATTTTTTTATAGAATCATGTATAGGAACTACTACCTCTCTACCCTCAGTAAAAAATGGATATATGGAATGATAATAAAATAACTATTAAAATGAATCATTAGAAATTATAAATTATTAAATATTTCTGTACAAATATTCATCCAAAGGTATGGGAATCACAAATTTTTTGGAAAAATATAAAACACAAGAACAAAATATGTACATTGTATTGAGGATAGTCATTTCTATGTGACTATAAATTTGAGGATGGAAAGTAGTGTTAAAGAACATATGATCTCAAAAATAATCAAATACACATACATTGTTATATGGTTAAGTGAATATCATGATCATATATTATCTCTCTCAAGACACTACTATGAAAAATATACTTCTACATGTACAACATCAATAAAGATTCCACCATGACCAAATAATTGATCACCATTAAATTTGAAAGCTTTTTGAATTGATCCATAATAATACAAATACCTACACATTGATCCTAATATTGATGATATCTATTAATGAACCCCATCAATATTTCCTCCCACTTCCACTAAGGAATATCTAGTGGCTACAATAGGCTACACAAAACATAGTGAACAACATTCACATTCTAGTTGAATAAAATACAAAATAAACTCTTCAGCTAAACACATCATCCTTAAAAACCCTTAAGGAATACAAAATGAATATTGTTTCATTGTGGTCATTGGAAAAACATTAAAATGAATTTAATTATACTTATCATGAACCACCTCACAAATCACTATTGGAATAAAAATTCTCCTATGAATTGTCGTGTAGTGTCAATCTGCCTCTTACCATCACTAATAATCAGGAAAATTGAATATATGATATATCCAAAACTCTTCATTAGGATATCAAACAAAGGAATCATATAAAAAATATACCATGAAGACCTATATTGTTAATTTTTACATGATTCAAATAAATATAATCCATTATATAAATATCTAAATTTGTTTCCTTTAGTAATATCTTCCTTGTATTTATAAACTGTTATGAAACATCCCAACATGACACATTTTCTAGTGTATAAACAAATATAATCTATTTCCACATAGTATAGGATATATCGATGTAGGAATCATATAAAAACATCATTCACCATCGCTTATGTAGATTTATATCATAGTATATAAAAATATATTTTGGGATCATGTGATCTATAAAGACAATAATAATTGTTCATTAAGATTGTGTAACCTTAACATCAAAAAACATACCACTATCGTGTTTGATAATTTGTAAGATAGATATGATACTGATTGTTGTATCAAACCATGGTGTAGATACTCAATTTACAAGAGGGGTGGTTTGTATAAAAAAATGTAAGGATGTTTCTTATGAACAGAATTCACAACACCTCTAAGCTCTATTAATTTGCTTGATTCTGAAAAAGTGATTCTGAAAAAGTGATTTAGGAAATGAAACATAACAAAAGATTACAACAAAAAGATTATACCTTAATTTTTATAGAATCTTATTTAATCAGAGTACAAGTCTAAGGATTTAAAAAATAGTTATACTTTCCTCAACAACTAAAATTACATCTGAAAAAAATTGAAACACTAGAAGTAACAAGTAGTAAATATTTTAACCCAAAGATAAGGGTATCCAACAACCATGAATAAAAGTCCCTTGATTTATACTTTCAAGAATGTATGTCTTACCCAAACCTAGGTATTCCATCAATCCAAAGATCTGTATCTGTCTTTCTATCCTTGCAAGCCCTCGATTTGTAAGGAAATCGGCACCTATGACATCACAACCCGAAGTCTCTGATTTTATGGAAATCATACCTCTGCACAAATCAATTCTGTGCGAAGCAATGTTTGAACAAGCCATTCAAACATTCTTCATGGAGCCCTAGAGTTTTATAAGAGCCTCTATATCTAGAAATCACTTCAACATCATGTAAGTATATTGTACCAAAATTTGTTCTGAAAAGGTTCTGAACTCGTTCAAATGAGATCATATTTATAGGCACGAGTTCAATGGTCGACTCCCTCCTCCAACGGTCATATTTTTCCTTGAATTTCTGAAGGGACCTATACCCATGTCACACAAGCAATGTTTAGTTGGTAAATAAATTCATGACATCATTTTATTAGCATAACATGAGTAAACAAAAAATTAGGTTTCTTAAGAAAATTAATTTTTCGGAGTGTAACAAAATATGAAAGTTCATAGTCTATCCAAAAACACATCTGGTGTTTATATCACAGAGATATTCGAATTCTATTTATCAGAAGAATTCAGAGTTAACAATCTATAGATTTTTTTGTTTGATTTCAATAAAATTCAGATTCGGAATTCAAAAGAGTTAGGAGTCAGAACATACAAAGTTTGGAGTCTGAATTCATAAGAGTTCGTTGTCAGAACAAAAAAAGTTAGGAGTCTGAATTCATAAGAGTTTGGAGTTTGATCTTACAGTGTTCCAAGTCTGAATTCATAAGTGTTTGGATTCTGAACAAACAAATTTCATATTCCGAATTCAGAGAACTCAGAGTCCGAACTTAGAAGAGTTTAGAGTCTGAATTCAAAGAACTCGGTACCTGAATTCAGATCCTGAAAACAGAATTATTTATATCTAAGTATATATATGATTCCATGGTTTTTGATATTAAACCAAATTTTATACTTGGACAAGATGAAAAATTTAAAACTTGGTAAGGATAAATTTTAATGGGGAAGGAAAACATTTCCTATGAAAGTAAAACATAGGATAAAATGAAATTTCTCTTAAGATAAGGTGTTTGTGATTTTCAAAACAATAAGGAATGGGAATGTCATAAGGAAACATTATTCACTCAATAGTCTCCCCAATCATGAAGGATTGGAAAATTCATAAGGAAACCTTATTGACTAAAAAATATCCCCCTTTTTGGAGAGCCTAAACATCCTTACGAAATATAATATTATGAATTAGAAAATATTTTTCAAGACATTAAAAATAAAACTTATCTCCATTATCAAATTGGCAATTATGAATATTAATAACTCCCCTATAGGATTTGTAACACTAATGATCATATTATAGATTTTTGGAATGAGACTTAGCACCTTATTGCATACAAAAATCTTCTTAAGGATATGTCCCCCTTAGATTAAATCCCCCTTACATTGGGATATTTCTTCTTTACTTAGAATTATTTTTCCTCTCTCCCCCTTTTTTATTTTTAAAAATAAATATAGGGAATGGAAAAGTAAATATGTTAACTTAAATATTATTATAAAACATCCAAACAAAAATGTGTTACCAAAATTTAATTAATATTTGAAAAATTTATACATCAAGGAAAATAAATCAAATGATAGGATTTAAACAATGTTATCCTTCCTCTTCCTTCGGCATCAAATTCATAACTATTTGTTTGTTATTCCTTATATCCTTGTGGTCTTCTTATAATCCCTTAATAATATTATTTTGATCCTCAGCATTCTTCTCTAGATCTTTGATTCTATCATCCTGAGCCTTAAGAACCTCTGCCTGAGCCTTCAAGACTTCTTCTTGAATGACATGATTTTCTTCTATCTCAATCCGAATATATATTTATCTCTTCAAGCATTGAGCCACTGAATATAGTTTCCCATTTAGATAGTTTACCTATTGAATCAGATAATTATATTCTAGATTCATCTTTTCGTCAAAACTAGTTGTGAGAACCTTGATCCTTACAATCTTCAATGTCAAAAGATTCCTTGACACCATCTTGGAACTCATCAATTCCTCTCATGTCTTAAAATATCATCTTTGACCAGCTAATGATTTTCTTACAAGACCTATTGTGGGAATCATAGTTGATGAAGGAATTATTGAGATTAGTTTCTAGAATTACACACTTATCCATCATCATAGATACTGAATTTGATTCATGATTTAGTGTGTGTTGAAGCATCTGGTATCTGGATTCTATGCTTGGAAAAATCGGAATGGTCCCAACAAGCTTCTTCAATGACTGAACACGATAATCATTCCCAAGGGATTATGATTCCGAATCTAAAACTTTTCAAAATGAGGGCTCTTTCTCTATATCAACATGTTTCCTCTTTGAATATCCACTAGCTTCCTTCTTCTATAAATCATCTTTAGTAGTTTTATCATCAAACACATGTTTACCCATATTGGTTTTCGGAATGGCTTCCTAATATGGATATTTTTGTTCACTTGCAGACACCTGAATAATTTTATCTTCATCTATATATTCTTTTTGTGCTCCTTCTTATGCATCCTCTGGGTGTATGAAATGATGATTAAAACTTTGTTCCTCAGATAACTTTTTCACTTCTTCTTCTCCCTTCTTATCCTATCCTTTCTCATCTTTAACAGGTGTAGCTAGCTTTGAAGATTCTACTTCATAAGTTTGGATTGACAGTTTCTTGGATGGAAATTCCTTCTCATGAAAGTCTTCCACATGCTTAATCAAATCTTTAGTGTCACCAATGATTTATAATTCTTCTTCAACTCCTTTGAAAAATTCTTTTTCATCAACATGTTTTTCTTGGTCTTTTTTCGGAGTGACAAATTGCTTCCTCGGAGTTTCAGGTAAGGGTTCTACCATGAAGTATTTTTTTACTTTGATACTCTCCGATTCTTCCTCAATATTCCTCAGAAGGGATTACACTATTTCGACTTCAGTCATCTTCTTCTTCTGCTTCTTTTCATTAGATTGCATCTCAAATGCATCAGTTGACTTATCTTTTAAATCATTTGATCAGAAGGATCAAAACAAAAATATGGCTTCACTACTTTCTTATTCTCCTTGTCGTATATCCACATAGCAACATCCTCACCCAAATATTATTTTTTCTTATTAGGTTTTCGAGGTGCGGATTGAGCTTCCTTATCTTTTGGGTTTTTTCCTCTTCTACATCCTTTAACTTCCTCTTCTTTCCAACCATTTTTGATGGTTCATCAACTTCTGGTTTTTTCAGAACAACATCAGCTTATTCTTCAGGTAGGTTATAAAATTCTACAGAGTCTTTAGAAAAACAAATGTTCATCCTCTTCAATGTATCATCACAAAATAACATGACCTTTTCAATTTTTTGGCATCGAGATGCAAGGAATTTTAAAAGATTCTAAACACCAAACAATTAACATAGAGAGAATGGTTGGATACATGATTATTAGAGCCTTAAAGATTCCATTTATTATATTCTCAATTGTAATGAGATTATTCTTAACCATATTTATCTTGATTTAGTTCACCATGAAATCCAAGATATACATGTCATTCTTCTTCAATGTGTCTTTGTACCCTTTTCTCTGAATTATGTAACCTTGAACCCATAATTTGAGAATCCAATGATTTGTAGACAAGTGGGAAATCTTCAGATTCTTTACATCAGAAAGTCCAAGACATGCCATAGAATTCTTCTTAACAAATGTTCCCTTAACATCTGACATCTTATGAAAATAGAAATCAGCTACTCATTTGTATGGAATACCAATTAATTAGCATCCTTAGTATATGTACGAGCATAAGTATTTCCATAGGTTTTGAACCAAAACATTTCTCTTTCTTGTTCCTTGAAAAAATGACTACTTCCAAAAATTCAATTAGCAAGTCTGGATATACTAAATCATGAACCCCTGGCAACGATATTCCAATACTCTCTCATCCATTCTGCTTAATTTACTTGAAGATTATAGAATCATACTTGTTGATGAAGTTTGGATGCACCAACCATTCTCTATACACCTGCCACTCCAAGATTGTCTTGATAGTAGACATATATTTCTGAGAGGATTCTTCTACAGACATTCGGATTTGAAAAAACCATGTGAAGTTTGGAATGACATTAAGTGGAAGGGAAGAGCTTTATCACACGAGAGAGTTATGATCAATGTGGGACAACCCTCAGAGGATCCTTTTATAGGCGTTTGATGCGACGATTCATCTTCCAAATCCAATACAATGGCTGAAAATTATTTTAATCAGATCTGATGGTTGATATGATGGAAGAAAGGAAAACATGGTGGAATCATATCTTTTGAGGTTTTTATGAAAAACATTCTGATTTAGGGAAAAGAGAATCTGAAAAATTTTAAAACAATAGAAAATACCAGCATGTAAAGTATGATTTCGAAAAAACAGGAAAAGAATCATAACTTTCAGATTTCTAGGAATATTATCCGTAGTGAGGAATAATTTTTTTTAAGATCATTATATTATGAAAATTTTTATTACTGGAAAAAAAATAAAAATGAAAATCTCCATTACAAAAATCTTCATTATAAAAAATCAACATTTAGAAAATTTTAGGTACAAAAATTATCATTACAAAAATCATCATTGTGAATATTTTAAGTACGAAAATAATCATTATGAATAATTTATGTAAGAAAATCATCATATAGAAAATTTTCATTATATTTAAAAAAAACTAGCATTGAAAATTATCATTATGAAAAATTTGAAAAAAATCAGACTGTGAAAATTTCCATTATGATAAATTTAAAAATTATGACTATGAAAATTTCCATTATGGAAAATTTGAAAAAGATTAATAACAAAAAAAATTCTCCCCCTATGAAAAAGAGTTTTTTACTGTAAGGATATTGGTTTCAAAATAATTTTAACAATAAATATTACCTTATGGTTATCATTACAAACATTTGTTTAATTTATTTAAATCTACTAGAGGGTAAAGATTTTTTGAAAATATTTGCAAGTTGATCGTGTGATCTGATAAATTGAAGAATGATATCCAATTTTTGTGTGTGATCACTAAGAAAATGATGCCTAATATCTATGTGTTTTTCACGAGAGTGATGAGCATGGTTTTTACTGAGGGCAATGTCACTAGTATTATCAAACAATATTTGTGTTATGGTAAAACTCATACCATAGTCTATGAGTGTGTGTTGAATCCACAACACATGAGCACAACAACATCCAACAACAATATTTTCATCTTCTGTTGTAGAATTTGCTACTGAGTGTTGTTTCTTGTATGACCAAAAACTACCAAATCTTCTAATAGATGACATGTTCCAGATGTACTTTTCCTATTAATTCTACATCATCCAAAGTCTGCATCTAAAAAACTCTTTAAAATAAAACCATTTACAGAAGTATAAAAGATTCCTAAATCCATCGTTCATTTTAAGTAGTGAAAAATTATTTTCCATCCTTAAAATGAGATTCCTTAGGATTGGATTGATATATTGCACATAAACATACTGAAAACATTAAGTCTGGAGGACTAGCTGTTATGAAAAGAAAACTTCCTAGTATATCTTTAAAATATGTTCGATCTAATGATTTCCCAACTTCATCAAGATCAAGTGTGTTTGAGGTACCAAGGGGGTTACTAATACTCTTTGTGTTGTCATGTCCTTACATTTTAATGAAGATCCTTAATATAATTATGTTGGGATATATAGATTCCTTCTCGTTTTTTAGAAATCTAAAATCCAAGGAAAATGTTGACTCAACTATCATACTCATTTCAAAATCAGATTTCATTAGATCCGCAATGGAATCGGTTAAAGATTTCTGAGTTGAACCAAATATAATATCATCAACATAAATTTAAAAATAAAAACATTTTTCTTGTCTTTCATTATAAAAAGGGTTGGATCAACATTTCCATTAACATAACTATTTTGAAGCAAAAAGAATGTAATCCTATCATACAAAGCTCAAGGGGATTTCTTAAGTCCATACAATGCCTTAATAAGTTTATAAACATGTTTAGGATTTATTGTATGTTCAAAACCTAGTGGGTTTTCAACAAAAACATCCTCTTGTAAAAAAATGTTAAGGAAATCACATTTCACATCCATTTGAAAAATTATGAAGTTGAAGAATGCGGAAAAGTCATGTAGAATATGAATAGATTCAAGTCTAGCTACTTGAGCATAGGTATATTCATAGTCTATTCCTTCTTTTTGATTATGGCCTTTAGAAACCAATCTAGATATATTTCTTATTATGATTGCATTTTAAATGCATTTATTTTTAAAGACCCATTTGACTCAAATAACATAAGTTTCCTTAGGGTTTTTATCCATGGTCCAGACTTTATTATTTTTGAATTCTTTTAGTTCATCATGCATAGATTTTTTCAAATCATCATCACCTAAAGCTTCATTAGTTCTTATTGGTTCTAATTGGGAAAGAAATGCTGGATGTACTACTTCATTCCTTATGGAACTTCTAGTCCATAAAGGTTGATTTACATCACCACTGATATTATCACAGGGATGATTCTTTAGAAACAACTGGTTTGGGTTTTGTTAAACTTGTTCATCAACATAGGGAAGGAAATATTCTAGGATAAATGCTTCAGAAACATCTTCTTGGACATTTTCCTTATCATAATGATCTATTAACCATGTATGAAAATCTGTTTTTGAAAACACATCCGAATATGTATGTTGGGTTTGTTAAAAAAAGGACTAGTTTCATCAAATTTGACATTTACTATCTCTTCAATTATTTATGTGTTTTTATTAAAAACTCTTTAAGCCTTAGAAGATGTGGAGTAGCCTAAGAAAATTTCATCATCTAATTTTGGTGTGAATTTGCGTAAATTAACTTTAGTATTAAAAATGAATAACTTGAAAAAAATCCTTGAAGTAGAAAAGTCTAGGTTTTCTACCATTCCATATCTCATAAAAAATTTCATTACGAAAAGGTCTAATAAAAACACGATTTATAGTATAACAAGAAGTATTTACAGCTTCAACAAAAAAAATGGTTGGCTATAGAATATTCACTCAACATAGTTCTTATTATCTCTTGAATAATTACATTTATTCATTCAACAAAACCATTTTTTGAGGTTTTCTATGTGCTGAGAAGTTATGAGTAATGCCTTTTCTACTAAAAAAAGTTTCAAAATAAGAATTTTGAAATTCTCCCCCATGATAACTATAAATAGTTATCAAATGAAGGTTTTATCAATTTTAACATGCGCTCTAAAACTTTTTAGATAATAAAAAGATTCATATTTCATTACTAGAAAATAGACCCACATAAATCTAGAGTAATAATCAACTTAGACAAATACATAATATTTTCCTCCAATTCTTCCAGTTTTTGTTGGGACAAAAAGATCCATATGCACTTACTATAATGCATCAATGGTTGAAACTTCACCGTCTGATTTAAAACTTGATTTATTTTTCTTACCAAATTGACAAGGATCGCAATCTTTTGATGAATCAAATCGAAGCTCCGATAGATCCTTAATATTCTTTTCATAGAGATTTTTCATAGGTTCTTAATGTTACAATTTTCTAACCTTCTATTCCATAACCAAAAATGGTCTTCTATTTCACTATGTCATGGTAGATCTTGGATCCTATGTTCTTCTAAGTTTAGTGTGTAAACATTCTCATTCCTATTGGTATAAAGAATAAAATCTTCTTTTAAATTGTGAAATAAGAAGTTGTCATTCCAAAAATTCACAATGTAACCTTCATCACATAATTGACTTATGCTAATGATGTTGTACTTAAGAACCTTAACAAATAAAACATTTGAAATCAAAGTTTTCCAAGAAGAACGATGTTACCTATATAAATAATTTCACCCTTTTCATTATCTCTGAAAGTTACTTTTCCTTATTTCATATTGATAATCTTTTCAAAGAAGTTTTTATTACCAGACATATGTCAGGAACATCCACTATATTGTTGTTGGTACTTTCATTATTCTCCAGAAAATAAGAATGTTAGAAATTCGGAATCCAAATATTATTTGATTCGGAATTGTTAAACAATAAAATTTTGGTTATCCAATTTTGTTTGAAAAAATATGATTTATGAAACCCATGAGATTAAACATTATTCAAGGAACACTTTTTCTTCCAATTCCCACCACTTTAAAATTTAGTACAAAAGGGGATCTGAATGGAATAAAATACTTGTTTTTGGAAACATGTTTTCTGTGAGTATAACCTACTCTGGTAGTATTTAATTGAGGGTTAATTTGAGAACACATCTTCTCAAAATTTTCTTTACCAGAACAAAATTTTGCAAGACGTTTCTTAAAACAAAATATTCATATTTTAGTCTTATGACTAAATTCATATCGTCATGAAATATTCCCTTAGAGTTAGATTTTTACTCAAAACAGTTATTTTTAAAATTTCATTCTTAAGATCAGTAGAATGTTTTTCCTTATTATAATTTACTTCCTTAAGGTCTTTAGAATTTTTTTTCTAGAAGCTCGTCCATATCATTAAGATCTCTAAAGAGGACTGAAATATCTTTTGTAAGAACTTATTCCATAGTATTTTCCTTGTCTAGTTTCTTAGAAATTTTATAATTTTTTGCTTCTAACAACTTTTCACATCTGGATACTTCTTCATATAAAGGTATTTCTTCATTATCTGAAGATGAAGTATCTTTATTAGTAGTAATATATTCATTATAGTAATTCTTATCAAGAGATAAATTTGTTAAACTATAGTAAGAGCGTACCTTGGCCATAAGACATGTATTTGGGAAAGTAGTAGTATCTATGAATCCAATATTTTTATATTATGATGATTTATATTCATAAGATTCACTTCCCGAAGAGTCTCCGAAACTATCACTCCCAATGTGGTTTTCATAAAGACTTTTTTTATGCTTCGAATGAAACAACTTCTTCTTGTTTCTCTCTAAATTCCTTTCCTTCTTTTCCTTATTTTTCAATAGATGGAAATCAGGCCTGATATGACATGTTCTTCAACATTCATAACAAGTAACTTCCCTATATTTCTTATCTTTGTAGTCTCTCTTCATGAACATACTTATAATGTTCTTCTGAGATACTATATTGTTCATTCTCCGAGCAAGATTAGCAAATTCATTCTCAAACTTTTCTGTATCACTATACTATAACTGAATAGTGAATTTATTTGACTTTGATCTAGTTACTCATTATAGATTATTATATTTTACATGTTTTAAAGTAGTTTTAAAAGAAACTTCTCCATTCCCATTCGTCATTTTAATATTATCAGCATCTCTCTTCATTTTACACCCATTCTCAAGAAGAGTTCCAAACAGCTCATCCAAGGAAATCTAGGTGACAATCTTATTCTCATCAATTATTGTCCTCTTGGACTCTAACTCATTTTTCATGATGTCTATGATCATATCTAAAAGGGACTCATCATACAAACCTTTTTCTTCTATAGACAATAAGCTATTCACAATAGTCATAAACCATTGTTGAACATTGCTTATAGGTTCTCCATAAGACAAGTTAAAGCCATGGTATTTAGCTCTCCAAATAGCTCTTCTTATCTCTATAACTTTAGATGTAGCAAAATGTGTAACTTCAAGTTTCATCCAGGTAATACTTTTAGCTTCACATGATGATATTTGACTATAGATGTTCATAGTCATATAACATTGCAATGTATTCCTGACTTTGAAATTTGCTTCATATTCGGATTTCTCCTAAATCGTAAATGTCCTTAATTCCTTCAAAAGAATCTTAGTCTGTTGTATGCATCAGGTAGTTATCAACTCCAGTGTTAATAATGAATGTCTTCATCCTATCTCAACAGTACATATAATCATTTCCATAGAAAATAGGAGGTCTGGTAGGATTTATATTGTCGATGGAACCAAAATTTAAACCTGATATCTTAAGAAAAATCTTTCCACCCAAACATGTTAAAAATGAATGTTTGTAAATATCCTAAGTATGGAAAATAAAACTAGTTTAACTCTAAGAAAAATATGAATCTGAATTTTATGAGTCCAAAAATATGATTCCGAAAAAATGATGAAGAATATTTCTCTTCTAAATCTAATCGTGACAATAATTCAAATTTATCCAATAATATGATACAAATTGTTGGATCGATTGTAAGATAGATATGATTATGATAGTAGTATCAATCTATGGTGTAGATAGTCAATATACAAGATGTGGGTGAATTGTATTAAAAAACATAATGATGTTTTGTAAGAACAAAATTCGCAACACCTCTAATCTCTATTAATTTTCTATATTTCGAAAAAGTGATTCCAAAAAAGTGATTTGGGAAATGAAACTTAACAAAAGTATAAAACAAAAAATATTCTATCTTAATGAGTATAGAATCCTATTTTATCAGAGTACAAGTATAAGGAAGTATTATATTGTTATACTTTCCTCTACAACCAAAATTACAGTGGAAAAAAATTGGAACACAACAAGTAACAAGTTGTAAATATTTTAACCCAAAGACAAGGGTATCGAACAACCTTGGATAATGGTCCCTTGATTTATACTTTCAAAAAAGTCTGTCTTACCCAAACCTAGGTAAGCCCTCAATCTAATGATTAGTATCTTTCGTGCTAATCTTGCAAGCCCTCATTTGTGAAGAAATCAGCACCTCTGACTTCACAACGTAAAGTCTCTGATTTTAAGGAAATCACACCTCTGCACAAATCAATTCAACATGATTAAAAGTTTGAACAACCCATTCAAACATTCTGCATGACGCTTGAGAGTTTATAAGATCCTCTATCTGTATAAATCAATTCAACAACATGTAAGTATGTTCTTCCAAATGTTGGTCGAAAAAAGTTCTATGATTGTTCAAATGATCTCTTATTTATAGGCACAGCTTCAACGGTCAGCTCCCTCCTCCAATGCTCATATTTTTACTTGATTTTCAGAGGGACCTATAGACATGCCACTCAAAAAATGGTTTGTTAGTAATTGAATTCACAACATCGTTTTGTAACTAAAACATGATTAAACAAAAAATATGATCGCATAAGCAAATTCATTTCTCGGAATCTGAATTCATAAGAGTTTGGAGTCTGAACTTACAATGTTCATAGTCTGAATTCATAAGAGTTCAGAGTAGGAACATAAAAAGTTCAGAGTCTGAATTCATAAGAATTTAGAGTCTGAACTTACAATGTTCGGAGTTTGAATTCAGAGAACTCGGAGTCAGAACTCAGAAGAGTTCGGAGTCAGAATTCTGAGAACTTGGAGTAAGAACATAGAAGAGTTCGGAGTCTGAAGTTGAAGTACTCGGAACCTGAATTTGGATCCTGAAAACATAAAGCTTTATATCTAAGTATATATATGATTCTGAGGTTTTGGATACAAAACTGAATTTTATACTTTGAAAGAATGAACAATGAAAAACAAGGTAAGGATAGATTTACATGGGGAAGGAAATTTTTTTTATGAAAGTAAATCATAGGATAAAATGAAATTTTACTTAAGATAAGGTGTTTGTGATTTTCAGAACAAGAAGGAATGGAAATGTTATAAGGAAACATTATTGACTCAACAATATCCCCAATCATGAAGTAATGCAAAAGTCATAAGGAAGCCTTATTGACTAAACCTATCATGTGCTCGAGGTCATCAGTAAATAAATTAGGTTTATGAGTTCATAATTAACATAAAATTTAAGAGTCCATAAGTATCTAATGTGTTCATTCATGATCTAACCAAATATGAGATTCATTGATGAAAACCCCAGTCAAGTCTAATATATCAAGAAATAAATGAATAAGAGAAATGACCACCATCGCTATCATGTTATCTAAAATAGAAGGAAATGTATCTATCTTTATAAAGGGAATGTCATACCAATTTATGTTTGTTAAAGGTGATATAATATGCAAAAAATGTACTAAAAAGTTCTCTTATAATATATTAAATAAACAAGGATATTACAAAACACTATAATATTCTTTGGAGAATCATTAGAAATAACATCCTCCATCTCCAAAGGATCCATTTACCAATCATATAAGGATACAAAATTCCACTGAAAATACACATAATAGATCCAAAACATGGACATTAAAATCATACAATATATTAATTCTAAATACGGGGTAACCATATTGACCATGAAATGAACATAATTATCCTCATATGACCTTGTGTACCTTGGTATTTAATCAATGAACACTAAAAATATATAATAACTCATGAAATACTATGTTAATTATTCCCCGGAAAACATATATGGAGTTTTTGAAACTGATAGGAATTACTATGACTCAAAATGTAAAAAATAATAAAAAATTATTCATAAATATATCTTAATCAATCAACCTCATCTGATAACACACAGAACATATATCATTCTATATGATACATATAACTACATTTAATAAATGAAAAAAACATGATGTAATAATCCTGGTATATATTATTCTATTTAGAATAGAAGTTAAAAGTCGTATTCAACGCCAACAAAACCACATTTCACTCCACCATTATAATTAAATCACACACCATGGATGGATACCTGAATGGGTGAAATGAGCCCATATAATTTTGTAATATTCCATGGTAGAAGATAATAAAATAATAACAATAAGTATAACCACTCTATATGGATTCAATAACTCCATAACAAGCATTTGGTAATTCCCTAATCCTTTTTCTTATTTACAGGCATTATAAAAACTATCATGACCAATGTGGTATTATCTTCATATATTATATTATATATTTTTCAAATTAATATTTACCATTATATTACTTTTGATAATGTATCATAGTAAACTACTAAAAATACTTCATCAGAAGTGTTCTTACATCCCCAAATATATTTCCATTAATGTTTGGGTGATAAATATACTAGTGAAAATAGAAAATATAAGAAAGTAAAACCATGAATGAGAAAAATATTGATTATTAAAAAACAAAATTATTTTAAATGAGCATAAGAAATAAAAAATTGACCCCTTAAGAATAGTAGGCCCATATAAGAATTTTTTATATTATAATTCTTTTCCCAACTCCATCAAGTATAAAAATAACATAAAAAAGTTTACCATATTTTAAATTCATAGAAAAATGTCCCCTCAAAATGAGACACCATAGCATAATTATAATGATAAATATAAAAATAACAATGATGAATATATTTAATCCTAATTCCAATCTCTTATACAATGATGATCCCATTGTAGATATAATGAATGTCTGTAAACCACTCCGCATTCAATGTCATGGATACGATATCTTACTAATTATTATTATAGAACATCACCAATGATACATATGAATCACCTTCATATCTATAAAATATGATACATTACAGATAATTTGGTTCATAAAACTGTCAAATGGTATGTATAATAAAATTATTTATCATATTATAGATAAAACTAAAAGATTCCCCAAGATCCTCCCACCACCTTTCTATAATCAATTAATATTATTTCCAATTCCTTGTAAAACTATGACATTAAAATGTAGAAAATGTCACCCTTATTTAATCATAGTTTTATACAACAACTCTTTGATGATATTCATTGAATCCTGATGAACCACATCTGAACAAAACTCATGAGGATTCTAACCAAAAGATGCCAGTACAAAGAAACCATTGAATCAACAGATTAGGAATATGCAATTAGTTAGGGTCATTTAATTAACATTAATTAACATCACCATCATCTTTAAAAATTAAAATTAAATTAATATCTTTTTACGATTGATGAATCCTACGTATCAACCCTTCCATCTACATAAATTGTCAAAGAAAATAGGAAATTTATTTAATTTGTGAGAAATTCAAAATAGAGTTCAAGGGGTTATAATGTTCTGCAGTGGATGGGAATCCCCATGTTTAGGGTTTTTACAATTGTTGAGGAAAATTTGAAATAATGTGTTTATTATGATTGATAGTTTGGATAACATTTAAATGGAATGTTGTATGATTCCATGTTGATCACATTCCAAGTGTTTAGAATAAACATGCATTGAACAATAAGACTCTCAATTTTTTAGATGAAGATAACAATGAACTAGTGAAGGTGAGGGTGTACCAATAAAAAAATATGATCAAGACCAAATATTACACCATAAAATAAATATATATTTTATAATATCTAAAAATATGATACCATGTAATGACACAAGATTTCAAAATATGTTCCCTCTAAATATGCCAAATATGTTTGATAAATTGATCAATAAAAATTCATAAAAAAATTGAAATCATTATATGTTTTTACTATTAAAACGTATTCATTTAATTAATTGTTTTAAATAGGTTCAAATGAATTAACATATATATAAATATATATTTTACTCTTTACAAATTTACATAACTCGTTATTATGTTTATGAATCTATTATTTTTGGCAATATAAATTTGATTAATGAAAGATATGTATATTACTATAACATAATGAATTTTTTAAAATACTATATATGTCTATTAATGATATAGTTATTAGTGTTTTATATAAATTATGAAATAAATGAACAAGTTGTTCAAAAAAATTCATATAAAACACGTTTCTCATTTTATTTTACCATTATGATTAAAATTTAAAAGGTAAAATCATAGAAATAAATTTGGAAAAATTATAATTTATTTGTAGAATCATAAAATTAATATTATTTTTATGAATATATTTTGGGGTTTTCTAAATGAATGTTTTTTTTCTAAATACAGAAAATATAGTTTTTATATGAAACATTAATTTTATGAAATAATTTGTTAAAAAGAATGAATTATAAGTTTATGAATCCTTTTTATATAAAAAATATTTTTTCTATAAATTAATTACGAATTTCAAAAACATGATTTTAATCTACAAAACAATACTGGAAATTTTGAATCTTCTATTATATTTTTCAATTAATTATTTTAATTTATTTTAAGAAATTATATCAAAAATAAATTTTATCTGTTATATAAGAATAATATGAAGAAATTAGTTCTATTTTTTAATTCATCTTGTTAAAATTATATTAGTATATTTATTTATTTGTTAAGAAATATTTTTTAGATGAATAATGAATAATTCTAATTTCACTGATATTTTCACTATTATGACCTTATTATTTAACATTTAATTGAATGTTTTTTAAATAATTTAAAGAAACAATTTTTATTTCATTGTGGGAAATTTTTTATCTAAAATTTTGATATATAAATCATATTTATAACATTTTATAAAACATAGGTATTGGATTAACAATGTTTTTTCAAAACATTAATTTGATAACATTTTCACAATGATAAATTAGTTTTCTTAATAAATTTAATGTTTATAAAATAGTTGAAAAATAATTATAATAACACTTTTTTTCTAATATAATCAGTAACATCAATATTTTTTATCCTAATCATCATTCATTTCATTGAAACATCTATTCTCTATACACGTGGTTTTACGAGTTAAATATGATAATTCTATAATTAATAAATCTATATAATAGAAATTTAATTATATAAAATTATTTAAATATTCATATTAATTAATATTAATTTATCAATTAATTTAAATATAAATATTGGCCAATAAAATATTTTCTATTGGGGGAAATGGAGTTACCACATTACTCATAAATTTTGGTAAAACTTATTTGAATCCTTTTTGTGTGTCCATAACATGTGAATGGACTTTATAATATTGATTATAGGAGGGCGCATAGATTAACTCAATTATCAATCCCATATTGAATTTTATTGAAATTTTTCTATATATAATTAAGTAATATAATTTTAAAATAATACTTTGTTCAAAAAATTCAGATTAATTCACTTATAAATGGAGTATACCACCTCCACATTTTACCATCCATTATATAAACATTGATCAGCTGAATCTTTTTCCTAAAATATACTCAACAACCTGGATTACGTTTTAGAAATTATCATACCAAAATACATAAAAATCATTACTTAATGAATTACTTATAGAATAACATCCAATGTAATTGATGTTATTTCCAATTGTAGAAAGTTTTCTAACATAGGAATCAATTTTTTTCAAATTATCCCTAATGGTTAACAAGTCCCTTATGGAAATAATTTCATTTAATTGGTATTTTTTCTTCCCTTAAGATATATAATATAATAAATTGTTTTCAATAATTGTATTTAAATTTATATATCAAGTGTTATCCATTTCGTTGTGATTTTATTGTTAAGTATCTTATTCCTTAAGGGTGTCTACCTTAATTACAAATCATTCATACATGATTTAATGTCATAAAAAATTTACTTATTTCAATGGGGTTTGAAAGAATATTTTTTTTCTCATACTCTACAATGTTATTAATGGGATTTATAGATATATATTCATTGCAATAGTTATTAAATTTATATTCAAAATTACTATAATAGTTTGGGTCTTTTATTAATAAATATTATTTCATGATTTACAATGTATTTTAGGACATTAATATTTCATTTTATATAGTATATGTATTTATACAATGGGAGATCCCTTTGTGATTAATTTATTCCATACTGGTATGTTTAAATATTTTTTAAAACGAAACTATGTTATGAATAATTTACACACAATTTAATGATGAATTCCTTCATCTTGTGAAAATTTTCAATTCCGACAAATGTTACCCTTTTTGGTTGCGAACTCTTAAAGTGATAAGTCATGTAACATAATATTTACCTTATCTTATATTCCAATTTAAATTTTAATATAGTATTATATAACGTGTCATTTCATAAATTGTATTTTCCAACATAAAAAGGACCTTCCATACCCACTTGTTATCTAACCGATTACATATTCATCTTATTTATCTCATTTTTTACCATATTATTTTCACTAAATTATTTTATTTTTTTAATATTTCTATTTGTTATATTTATATATAAATTTCAATTTAATTTACAGGGTTATAAATTTTATAATTTCACATTAAAATTAACATTTTTATGTTCCATAATGTGAAGGATCTAAACAATTTCTGATCTCTTTTCAAGCATCAAAATGGTAAAATGTATAAAACCATGAATTACACCAAAAATAAAAAATATTTTATAGATAAACCTCTTGGATAATTTTTTTTTTGTATAGATTATGATATTTCCATTCTTTTATTATAAACATACAATAGTTATTTAATAATTATTAACATAGGTAGTTCACACTCAATTATTATTCAATATAAAATTGTCGTCAAATTTCAATGATGGAAATCAATTTTCAGGAACTAGGATTATTTTTCAAATTTTAATATTCAAATTTATTTTATTCTTTCACCCATTGGGAATAAATATGATATATCCTTTAATATAGAATTATGAGAAGATTTTCTAAACCATTTTCTTATTATTGATTTTATCATTCATATGATTTATATATGGTTTCTATTTCTCTTTGTAGGACAAATAATATTGTACATATTATTATTATAGTTAGAATGTGTTGTGATTTGTGGGTCTATTATATACCTCCAATTCATTGGGAAGATTTAATGTCTCATGGTATTTCATATATATAACACGACTTTTAATTCTAGGGACAATATGTTATGATAGATATTTTCCTATAATGTGTTTTATGAGTCCCTTGTGGCCCTCCAATGAATTATGAAACGTTAATATATCATGAGATACCATTTATGGGGAATCAATGGATGGAATAAAGAGATTTTATATCATTTACGAGTTGTTAGCCTAATAAAACTATATTAGGATGAGTGTATGCTTAATCATAACAACATTATAATGGTGGTGAACCTATATTTTATTTTCCTAGTAGATGACCATGACATATTCTTATGATATCATCATTTATGATGTATATACATGTTTTTATATCTGGGATATTAGGATTTCATTTCCTTAAGTACTGATTTCATGTTTATGATCATTATCTTTATGATATAATGTTATGTCTTTTTACGCCAATATTATGATTTATTGTTATTTTTATTATGTTGCATGGATTTCTATCCCACATTATTCATAACCTATTTCCTTCAAGGTATCATTTGATGTCTTAGATTATCTAGGAAAATTAAGAGAATAATGTAGAGTTTTAAATAATTATTTTATATATTCATTTAACTTAATAAATTTATCTGTGTAATATTCCTAGGACAGATTTCATCTATATATTATTATTTTATTTCTAGAATCAATATTCTAAATAATTAAATAATGTATTATTAAGGATATAGTTGACATACTATATATCAAAAAAAGATTTATTATTTTTAGAAATTATCTATAGTGAAATTTTATGATAATAGAAAGGAAAATTATAGGCACGGGACAAAATCATGAAATTTTGTTAGGTAATGACATTGTAATTTCCTTTAAATTAATAACTATCCATGTAATAAATGTTGATGTTTTTTTGGAAAAGGGTAATCTAGGGATAACATCCCTGATAATTTTTGGTAATGTATATCTCATCCATGATTCTTGTAAATGGTTAAAAGGACCTTATAATGCACTTATTTTGATACTCCTAGGAGATATTCATAGGTTAAACATATTCCCTTTACAACAACCACCATGCATTAATAAAATCCATACCAATCAGAACCCATTATTTTCATTCCTTAAAACACCCAAAAACAAACTCATAGTGTTGATAAGAAATTATACGTAGTAGGATCCAACCTAAAACCTCTTATATAAATTATAGAAAACTATAACAATTTTCAAATCATAAATAGAGAATAATTCTCATTTCTTTAACAATGTAAAATAATTCTCAATCCTAAACAACGATCACTCACCCAAACATTTCCCACTAGTATATAAATTTAATATTTATATAATATATATAAAAATAGTACCTAACATGTTGTTACCCTCAAATATAATCTCATATACACTAGAAAATACATACATCATGGTTTCCTCAAATATTCCACTACAATCTAAACACATAATCATGTTGTATCATATCCATAAATTCCTAACCATAATCACACACTAGTTTTTTTTCAACAATAAATTTTGAAAAATAAAGAATGGTTATGTTAGGAGGATTTTAGAAAAACGTTGTTTGGTTTTCTTTATTTGGGACTTGAAGACATATAAATTTGGAATATAGATTTTCATTAAAGAATAATTATCATATTTAATGAAATATACTTTTTTACACACCTTGAATAGTTCATTAAATAATACTTGAATAATAAAGAAGAATATCATTTATGATAGAGGTTTTGGTAAATAGATTGGTGAAGGTATCCTTCACCATGTCAACGATCATTCCATGGTGAAATTATCGAAGATATTTTGGATAATGAAATAATTATAATGAAGGCTTCAATATGATTTTTTATTGTTTAAAATGGGATAATTAATCAAAACTCAATTTGTGCTGAAAAGTATTATAATTTATTTAATGGTGAACAATATTTATATTGTGTTGTATTTTTATAATTCATTTAGTGGTCAAAATAATGTTTAGTGATTGATAACAATTTTTTAGATGAGTTTTATGTAAGATGTATTTATATGGAAATCAATTCATCCCAAATTGATCATTTTTGATAATCTAAAATAATTAACAATATTTAAAAAAGGTTGATCAAAACAGCTATCATAAAATCTATATAAGTTGGGTGAAATGATATTAAGTGTCTATTTTTCTGAGATTTTTGATATAGGCATTGAGCTCATTTGTAGTTATGTTGAATGGAATTTGTATATATATATATATATTATACGATGGTGTTCAAGGAAATATTCCATGGTTAGTGTGTATTAGAGATAAAAATAGTAATTTTCATAGTGTAATATACTATGTCTTTTCAAATATTGGATTTATAATTAGATATTTATTCTTTTATACGTTGATAACTAATAGGAATTCATGGAATGATTTACAATTACCCTATTGAGGTTCAATATTGATGATTTTATAGAAGGTTCCCTAATGGTTAAGATTGAAAGTGTGAAATATAGAAGATACCTTTTTTTATTTTATCATTTTAAATATATATGTCACTCTCGATATATATAGATTATTTATGTAGATTCAAATAGATATATAACTAATGATATTGTATATTCAAATATCAAGAAATAGTTTATTTCTTAATAAGGGGTTGGAACAAATATCATTGTTTGGCTCTCATTGAATAACATTTAAAAGGATAATATGTGAATTGATTTATTTTTTAGTAAAGAATATTATTCTAGTCATTTCAATAGAAATAAAATGATTCAATTGTTGTTTTAAAAATAACATATGTTGTTCAAGAGAAATATTCCATTATTTTTATGAAGGATAAACATTTTGATAGGAACCATACATCTATAAAAAATAGAGGATTCATTTCTAAAACATATTTCATGTCATGTTTGGTCATAATATTCCTTAAAATATATAGTGTTACCATTAATAGAGAAGTATCTGAAGAAGAATAAAAAATGTTATCCTTTTTCATTGGTGAGTCATCCCAAAATAAGTATAAGGAATTAAGGCTATATGAAGAGAGAGAAACCTCTTGAATAATCTAAACTATTAATGTTGTGTATTTTAGTTAGTTAGTACACCACTTATTGCATTTTCCAAGTACATATATTAATTTAATAGAACAACGTGAAATCACTTTATTATATTACAAATTTTCTCTCCCATTGAATTTTCATGGGGGAGAAATAATTTTTCTTCATTTTGAGTGAAATATTTTTTAATTCTGGAGAAATGACATTTAATTAACCATTACATTGATTCATTCCCCCTATTGGAGTATTATCTTTGATATGAACTAACAAATAAGTCTGAAAACATCATTACATATCCATATAAAACATAAAATTACCACAAATATCACTATAATGTTCATAATCATGAAGGATTTTAACCATCTTACCTCAACATATCATGTACACCCTCATTAGACCCAAATATTAAAAAAATCTAATAACTATCTATAATATCATAAAATCTATTGTGAATTGTGAGTTTTTAAGTGTATGTAATACAAAATGTCTATATTCTAAAAGATTAATGATGGGGAGGATTACCATGTCCCAAATCCTGATATAGGAATCTGTTGTGTCACAAAACATTATTGATGGTGTGTAATAACATAACAAATAATATAGAAAATATAATAAAAAAAATTATATACTATAGGTCCACTACCTAATTTAATGAATCTACAACGGTCACTATTATCTCACATCACCTTCACATCCAACAATTTCTACCATAAATCAAACTTTACCTACCTCAAAGTAGAACCATTATACTTCTTATACCCAATGAAATATGTATATGTATACCTATTTAACAATATTTTGTCAAATATCACTTTTTTTATCAATCACAACAACTTATACTATGATCATAAAAAAGTATCATTTAAATTAGATAATAAAATTTTATTCATGAATTTATTTTAATTATTCATACATTCATCAATAATTTATTAAATTATATTAATAAAATAATTTTTTACTTTTATCAAAAGATTTAATGTTATCATTAATCCCTCATAATAATCATTCCATTAGTTCATTAACATTCCATATTATAAAAATCTATGACCTTACCACATCGACTTCTAAAAAAACTCCATCAATAACCACTACATAACCTATAATGTCTCTCATGCCAACTACCTCAATCTCACTCCCACCATAAGGTAAATATCAATCACAAAATCCAATCACAAACCATATTTAATAACCATCAAATTAATAACCCACTAAAAATCTAACCTCAACCACTGAAAATCATAAGAATTAATAACATAGTAATTACATCATTTATAACTAATATGAATATCATTTTAGGGGTAAAAAAATAGTGAAGAAGGTTATTTTTTCCCATATAGAAAATCATGGTTGAGCAATAAAATGTTAAAATACAAATATTAATTAATTTCAGATATCAACTTCACTTCCATTAATATCTTTAAGTCATTATAAAAATATGAAAATGATTATAAATCAAAATAAATCTTGATTTCTATAACAATAATATTATCCAAAATTCATGAAATAAAATATAATCAAAATCATTATAAAGAAGTAATGAATATATAAAAAATATTTAACCTTGTATGTCATTAAATGTGCATCATTGTATTCTTAGGACTATCTAATTCATTTATATAAAAACAACAAAAAATTATAAATATATAGTCAAAAATAATAATCAATGTCATATTTTGAATCCCCACATAAAAAATTGCTCCATCAATCACCTCATACTTTCATGGAGAGAGAGATGATCAAACAATAAATGATTACTAATGTGAAATATTAAACCCCAATAAACATCATCACATCCAGAATTCCTCGATATTGAATCACAAAAAATCATATCCATTTTTGTTCTATTATTATAATTTAGAATAAATATGTAATTATTTGTATTGTAATAGAATATACCAGAAAATAAGAAAAATTGAAGTAATTAATATTTTTAATTCATAGATTGTATTGATATGAAATTATCCATGTAGAAACCACTTCTAGTGAGGTGTTGGGTAAGGTTGATGAGAGTTATGAAGAAATTAATATTGGAGAGAGAGTGAATGTGATATTTATAATAATCTATTTTAATATTTCACAATTTCCTAAATAGACACAGATGACAAAATTTATTGGATCAGTCAAAAAATCCATGTTAAATGATAAAAAAATAGAATGAACCCCACCACTTAATTTCAATTTAATTTTACTTATGGTAATTATGGTTTACCATTAATGTGACCTAACAACTTTGGAAAGAACAATTTATTCCTTTGACCCTGACTCCAACCTAGCTACACCATTGAACTTTTCTTTGGATATGTCAATTTTAATCATACCACATTAAATTATTATAGAAATAAACTTCTATAAAATTAAAATTTCATAGTATGATTCCAAAAATAGGCTTTTAGTCATTATATTTTCCTAGAGAACATCCATCAAGAACCACTAGTGTCTATGATAAAAATCCCGAACATCAAGAAACCGATGACATGTGGGGAATAATACTCTACAAAATAAGAATTTAAAACAATAAATACACAAAATATATCTAACAAAAGAACCACCCCACCCATAACCACACTACTCCACCCAAAAATACATAGTTCTCCTTAAATAATTACTTTTTCCTTGTGTAATAAAAACCCTAACATTTGATATTCTAAAAATGTAAGGACCCAAACATTAATTAATGAAAAGTCTTCTTTATCTAATAATATGTGTTATTATGGTCATATAAAATGTTAACATCAATGGTTTTATGTTTTTGGATTTTTAAATACCATTATGAATTGTGACTGTTGGTAATATTTCTGTTGAATAGTGATCCCTTTAGTATTATAAATAAAGGGCTTTACCAAATACAATTTACTCAGAAAAAGGAAGTGATGGCCTCATCCATCAGAATTTTCCCGTACGAAGCCCATTTTTCGGAAATCCGAAAGGATATGGCTTAATTGGGATCCACTCTTGACCAAGCCCTAGCAGAGCTTGAACACATTAAGATTTATTGGAACCAACTATGAGAGAAGTGGAAGTTAATAGAGATTACCACCTGAGAAAAGTTATCTAATCCACCCCAAAGGTTTTTCACTATCGCACACCATACCCTTCAATCATATGAGGGTGTTATAAGGGGTTATGTTACAAGACCCTAGCACTATGAAAATGTCCTTTTTTTTGTATAATGAATGTCCATTCATTTTATTATTGTTACTTTGAAAATAATTTTTAAAGAATAAATATTGTTTTTAGATAATATTAATCATTGAAATCTATTTTGATGAAATAATGGATTTCATAATTAAATAATATTTTATTAAAATAATATTATTAAATTAATTTTCATTAAATTTAAAGGATTATATAATTTTATTAATGTAATTGTAATTTTTATTAAGGTTTTAAAACTATTTTCGTCAAACCCCATGAATTTTATGTAAATGTCAGTTTTTATTTTACTAGTAAAAATTCACATATTTATAAAATTATTTAGATAAAATGAATATTATTTTTGGAATCAGGATGTGAAAATTATCCAATAGTGAATTTTTCATAAATTTATGGGACGATAAAATTGTTCGGAAAAAATTAAATATCGTTTAAATATATAATGTGTTTTATGAAATCATAATGACCCAATAGTGAGTTAATAAAATACAATAAACATTATGTTTTACCAATATATTTTTTATCAATAAATTAATGTGATTTTATATTTTTTTGATTTATTCGACAATGCTTGTGTGAACCCACCAAGACTTATAAAACATTTTATCTTTTTGAATTATTTTCCTTGAGAGTGTGACTCACCTCCGCATAAGAAACCCTCAAATATAAATAATTTAGTCCATTGGCCATAGAAAATATTGTTTTCTACTACCATTTGGAAAATCCCACGAGAAAAAACAGGTTCTAGGTTTTGGTATTGATAAGTTTAATGTGAGTTGTCCCAAACCTAAATAATAAAGAATTTCCTCTCCTTTCCTATATAAACCCACCCAATATCCCACTTAATCTTCACTCAATGCCTTTAATGTTCAACCAATCTATTACCTCTACTCTCTATAATCCTCCCATGGTGACCCATGCTCCCATGAAGCCTCTCTTAAGCCTCTCCCAGGCCTTTGAGTTCACATATCCTAGTAAGGGATTTCTACCTTTCTCATTTTTGTCTAATTTTCTTAAAGTTTTTATGCCCTATTGTTTTCAAATAAAATATTGGGGTATGATTTTGCACCTCCCCCATACTGTCTTATTTTTGATTGGATGATAGGATACCCCTTTCTCTCTTATTAAGGGATCCCATATACACCTGTTACCATGCCGAAATTCTGTATGAGATTTCTCTCTCCTCTTTTACATACAAGTAATTATTTTGTATTATGCATTTAAATTCCATTATGTTTGTTGGTACATGTATCCATATGACCCCCTTACTGTCGATCAAATATAGATATTTTGAGAAAACTTTTCTATCTCATCAACTATTTTCATTAATTCTTATGTCACGTTGTTATGCTACCGAAATTGCACAACGTTTTTCCATTCCAAGATCATTGTGTAATGAATACCACACCCATGAATCAATCCAGGGTATTCTCATTTATGCACATATACCTATTGAATGGTACATTCATGTATTTATTCCACATTAATTAATCATGGAATAATTTATGATGTTGATTGATTCCATGTTATATGATCCATGTAGAAAACTTATGCATGAAATGAAATGTTTAAGAACGATGCGCCCGGATAACGGTCCAATGCATTGGGTAACATATAGTTTTATGATACGTAATGTGAAATGGGTGTTTACTCATGCTAATTAATGTGAAACATGGTTTTACTCGTACTTCATGTGCAATGAGGTTTTACACATGCTCCATGTGCAATAAGCCTTGGATCATGCTAATTCCATGTTATGTGTTGTGGCCAAATTTCCATGTTATAATTATCATGCTTTATCATACCTTTTTGTTCATGATTCTCTTGAACTCCATTGATATTTCTATTGTCTAACATGTATTTTATACCTCATGTTATTCCATTTTTATTCCCTTACTGGGCTTTATAGCTAAACCTCTTATTATGAATGTCCCCAGTTTATCCCATGAAATGCTAAGTACGAGTGAATGTAGTGGTCAGGTACAAGATTTTTTCAATAAATATGTTGTGTGTTTTATGTTATAAGAATTTATGTAATGTTCCTATGCCCCAAAGACACTATACCATTTGATCTTCTATGATGTCTCAACTGATGATTTTATGTAACAAATCAGGTTTAAGTGTATAATAAAAAGAATGGTTGTTATAGTGGGTATTAGAGGATAGTTTTAGTTATTTTTGGGATTAGGATTAGAAAACCCTATTGAAGACATAGAGACAAGAATAAGAATAATAAAAACATCTCTATGTGTCTTTGAGTATTGAGTAAATTGTTTATCAGGAAAATACGTCAATGTCTGGATATGAGCAGTTAGAGGTGGCTCTGGAAAAGAAGTGTCCTAGGGGTAAACCCCGAAAACACCGCTTTGAGCTAGACTCGAACGGGAACTGTTGCACGACAACGGGCCTTGCTGGACTCTTGATTATGACACTCCCGAGGGATATGCTTTTCCAATGGCCGGTAATAGGTGGACTCTGGCGAACAACTTATGTAAATATCAATGTGATGACTTTAAAAATGAGATGAGCAATATGATGAGAGTAGGAATCACGATCTTTGTCATGCTTCCCTATCAGTTAACTCATGTTTTGAATAGAAACATGCATCAAGAGGAATGTTCAATCCCACCATACGAAAAAAAAAGTTTCTATCGATATCTTTATGAGACAAAGGCCTCATCCTTTTAATTGATAGTATGATCCCTCAATCATCGAAGAATGGATCAACTCCATTGAAAATATCTTCTCCATCATTCAATATTCCAAAAAGAGAAGGTTCTTTAGGATGCTTATCATATGGAAGGTGAAGCCGATCAATGGTGGACATTGATCAAACATACAAAGTCTGAGGAAGAGATCAAGTAATTAGAATGGAATGATTTCTGGATAATGTTTTTCATTTAATATTTTCCACGCACCCTTTGAATTATGATATAAAGGGATTTCCTTGCCCTTAAGCAAAAAAATGATGAATCTATTGGATTGTATGAGAAAAACTTCCCAATGATTACACGATACACCTCCATCTTTGTCGTTACCTCTGAATGAAAGGATTACCACTTCTTTGGTGGACTGAATCCTATCCTATGGAAAGCACTGGAGATCTGTGACTTGGAAACCGTTGAGGAAGTTGTCTCATGTGCCATCATGGTCAAAATGGAGATAATAGAATCTCAAGCGTATCATGGGGATAAGAAGTTTAAGGTGGACATCATTTCTGGAGGTCCAATGGATAAATCCAATGGTTATATGAATATCCATCACCCCAATTGGAAATGGTTCATAAAGAAGCACCCCTGAAATTGCCTAAAGGTGATGGGAAAATGCTTTTGGTTTGGAAGAGAAGGGTACCTAGCAGTTCACTACCAAAAATAAAAACTTGTGGCTGCCAAAAATGAGAGGAATTCTATATTCGAACTTGAACGTGTTGTTTATTCCTACAACTTCTATAAACCGGGGCCTTTTCTAAATCAGTTCCCTAAGCTATGGTTTTTTAAGGCAGCCAACAAACTCCAAGGCCCAAAGGGAGGGATTTTTCCATCACCACTGCCAAAGTGTACCCTTACAACGAATTGGTGAGAGGTTCGCTAGTTATTCATTCTAGAATAGTGAACATACTTTTTCATTTCAGTTCTACACATTATTTTATATCCCAGCGGTTTAGTAGAATAATCCCAACACCAAAATAAATCATGGAAGGAAATATGTCAGTGAGTACGGAAAATGGGGCAATCATTGCATCCCATGAATATAACTCCTCTCCATTTATAAGTTTTGGATTTTATTTCCCAATGAACCTCTTCATATTCCCTCTAGTGGAATTTTATGCAATTCTTAGTATGGATTGTCTTTCCTTGTATAGAGGCAATATAAAGTGCTATGAGAGGGAAATCACACTCCATGTGGAGAATCGACCCCCAATTCTATACAATTTCAAGGATGAAGATGAATCTTCTTTAGATCCATCTTCTCAAGCATGGATATTACTGCCCAATGAGTACGCTTATCTGGCTCAAATGATTGAGTCATAGGAGGAAACCGTCCTTGCATACATGCCTATTGTGAGGTAATTTTCTGAAGTGTTTCCCAAGTAATTGTCTGGCCTTCCTCCAAAAATGGATGTTGAATTCTCTATTGATATTATACCTGAGGCATTTCCAATATACATGATTCCGTATATAATGGTTGTTGAGGAGCTATAGGAGATGAAGAAAGAACTACAATATAATATGGATAATGTTTTTATACACCAAAGGGCATCACCATGGGGTGAACTATTCCTCTTTTTCAAGAAGAAGTATGGGTCAATGTGCCTTTTCTTCGATTATAATGAGATTAACTAAATCACGACCAAGATCAGGTATCATATACCACAAATTGATGACTTGTGTGATCAGTTGCATGGAGTACAACACTTCTCCAAGGTGGATTTATGTTTGGGATATTATCATGTAAGGGTGATGAAGAAAGATATCCCCAAGACTGCTTTTGGTATAAGATAAAGGCACTATGAAATCATAGTAATTCTTTTCGGACTAACTAATGCATCATAAATTTTAATGGACATGATGAATAGAGTCTTTAGGGATTACCTCGAAATTTTTTTATAGTATTTATAGATGATATTCTAATATACTTCCAAACCAAATAGGATAATGAGGATCATCTAAGAACTTTACTATAGACCTTACAGATGTAGAATTTGTTTGAAAAGTACAATAAGTGTGAGTTTTGGTTAATGGAAGTCTCATTATTGGGCCATATCATCACAAAAAATGGGATATCTATGGGTCTCTCCAAAGCAGATGTAATTGAGGGATGGTCAATACCAACATTGGTAATGGATATCCATAACATCTAGAGGTTATCTGAATATTATCGAAGATTTGGGGGAAATTTATAATGATTGTATAACCTTCCTACCAAGATAACATAGAAGGGAGTAAAGTTATCTTGGAGTGATGAATGTGAAGATTGATTCAAAGTTTTAAAAAGAAGGACTATCACAAAACCCATGCTCACTTTACCCAAAAGTGGAAAACATATTGTGGTATTCATTTATGCTTCAAAGAAGGGTATGGGTTGTGTTTTGATGCAAAATGACAGTCATTTCTTTTGAATCAAGTCAATTGAATGTTCATGAGCATAATTATCCAACACATGATTTGGAGTTGGCTGTGGTGAACATCACTTTAAAAATTTGGTGGCATTATCTCTTTGGGGAGAGGTGTTAAATATATATAGACCACAAAATCCCCAAGTATATATTCACACATAATGATTCGAACATGCCAAACAAATATGGTTAGAGCTGATCAATTACTATGATTGCGCAATCCATTACCACCCTGGGAAAGTGAACAAGGTGGAAGATCCGCTCAGTTGAAAGGACCCAGCAATTATATCATCTATGAGAATTGTGAAGGATCCAATCTTCATGGATTTGATGAAAATGAACATGGTAATTATAAATAAGGGAACCTCATAAATCCTTTCATAATTTATTTTTAAACTGTCTCTTTTGGAATGGTTAAAGGATGCACAAAAGGATGATGTGGGAATTCAGAAGGGAGTGGAAGCTATCAAAAAAGGGAAATCATCAAAGTTAAATGTTAATGAAGAAGTAATTGTGAGATTTGGGAATAGACTATGCTTTCCATCATGTCCGGAGCTGAAGAAGGAACTCTTGGATGAAGCGCATAGTTCAAATTTCTCTATTCATCCAGGAAACACACAGATGTATCCAGATCTCCGAGAGAATTATTGGTGGGATAATATGTAGAACGTGATCATTGAGTATATATCATAGTCCTTGGTGTGTTATCATGTGAGGGAAGAGAGGAAGAAGTCTAAGAGGAATGATTCAACCATTTCCCATACCAGCATGGAAATAAGAGAACATCACCATGGAAATTTTCATCAGACGTCCAAAGACATCCAATGAAAACAATGGAATCTTGGGTGTTATGGATCATCTTAAAAAGTCTGCACACATCATTGAAATTCGGGAGGATTTCTCATTAGATCAGCTGGAATGGATAAATATTAGAGAAGTGGTAATGCTTCATTCAGTACAACTATCTATTGTATCCGATTGAAATCCAAGATTCACCTCTATGTTTTGGTAGTCTTAAAATTCTCTAGATAATGAACTGAACATCAGTACGGCATATCATCATCAAACTGATGTCCAATTTGATCGGACTATCCAAACATTTGAGGATATGTTGAGAGCATGTTCTATGGAATTGAAAGGAGGGTGGGGCCAATATCTTCAACTGGTTGAATTATGTTACCATAATAGTTTCCACTCTAGCTTCTAAATGGAATCATATGATTCCCTATAGGGGAAGAGGTTACAAACACATGCATGTTGGGATGATGTCGGTGAGCATAAGCTTCATGGACCAGCAATGGTAGATGAAATGGAGGAAAAGGTGAAAACCATTCAACAACATATCAAGGAATCCTAGAGTGGAAAAAAGAGTTATGTAGATAACCATCGACGATTCCTTGAAATTAAAAGATGGATATATGGTATTTCTATGCATATCTCCAAGGAATAAGGTCCTGAGGTTTGGGAAAAATGGTAATTAATGTCCTAGGCACATTAACCCCTTCAGGATTTCTGATCTTGTTTGCACTATGGCCTATCGACTAGCACTTCCAACTAATATGGCCAAAGTACATGATGTATTTCACGTATCCCTCTTATGGAAGTACATGTAAAACCCTTCACATGTACTCTCTTTAGAGGTAGTATAGCTATAGGATGATCTTTCTTAAGAGGAGATACCAGTGAAGATTTTATATCGTAGAGAAAAAGATCTATGAAATAAGACAATGCTCTCGTTATGTTTTTGTGGAGAAACCACAAGTTTTAAGAAGCGACATGGGAATCAGAGGAAGTGACGAAGCAAACTCACTGACATCTATTTTAGTTTGGTAAATAGAATTTTCAAGGGTGAAATTTCTGAATGGGGGAAGACTGTAACAACCCAAACATTCATTAATGAAGATTCCTCTTGATCTAATTAAATGTATTTTTATTGTTATATAAAGTTTGAACATCATTGGTTTTATGTTTATTGATTTTAAAATACAATTATTAATTAGAACCATTGCTAATATAGATATTTAATAGTGATCACATGATTAATATATATATATATAGGGCTTTAACATATCCAATTTACTCAGACAAAGGAAGCAATGGCCTCATCTAGTAGAATTTCCCCGTACGAGGCCCATTTATTGGAGCTTGGAACGGAGGTGGCATCATTGGGCTTCACTCTTGACCAATCCTAAGATGAGCTTGAACACTTTAATCTTGAGTAGAACCAACTACGAGAGAAATGGATGTTAATAGAGATTACCACCCGAGCGATGTTATCTGAGCCACCCCAAAATTCTGTCACCATCGCACACCTTACTCTTTAGTCCTAAGCAGGTGTTATAAGGGGTTATGTAACAAGACCCTAGCACTATGACAATGTACATTATTTTTTAATAAAGATTGTGAATTAATTTTGTTATTTTTAATTTGTAAATATTTTTTAAAGCACAAATAATATTTTTAGATATTATTCAACTGAGAAATCTATTTTGATGAATTAATGAATATTTGAATTAAATAAAATTTTAATAAAATTTTATTATTTAAAATAATTTTTAATAAAGGAGTATTATTTTTGGAATCCGGACGTCAAAATTATTCAATAGTGAATTTTTCATAATTTTTTGGGAAAGTCGATTTATTGGGTAAAAATTAAATATCGTTTAATATATAATGTGTTTTATGAAATCATAATGTCCCAATAGTGAGGTAATAAAATATTATAAACATTATGTTCGGCCAATAAATGTTTTAGCAATAAAATAATGTGATTTCGGATTTTTTTTATTTATTTTACAATGCATTTTTGATCCTTCCAAGACATATAAAACATTTTGACTTTTTAAATTGTTTTTTTTTGAGAGTGTGACTCAACTCCACATAAGCAACCCTATTATTTTAAGAAGTTCTGAATTTGGAATTATAAAATATTTTTACACTCCACTTTGGAAAAAACCTTGGGAGAAAACCATGGTCTTGTTTGTGGTATTGATTAGTTTAATGTGAGGTTTCCCAAACCTATATGATAAAGATTTCTCTCTCCTTTCCAATATAAACCCAACCAAGATCCCACTTCCTCTTCACTCCATGCCTTTGGATTTTGACCAACCCCTAACCACTTCTCTTTAGAATCCTACAAATGATCCCCAATCTCTCAATAATCCTCTCTCAAGCCTCCCTCAAGCCTTTGGGATCGATCATCCAAATTAAGGATTCCTTCTTTTCTCATTTTTGTCTACTTTTCTTCAAGTTGTTATGCCATTTTGTTTTCAATTAAAAATATTGGGGTATGAATTCTCACCTCCACCATACTACCCTCTTTATTTTTGGATGATGGGAGATGCCTTTCTCTCTCATTGAGGCCTACCATGTACATCGGTTACCATGCGGAATTTTTTTGAGGGATTTCTCTCTCCTCTTTTACATCCAAGTAATTCTTTGTATTATGCTTTTAAATTGAATTAATTTTGTTGGGACATGTATCCATATGAACCCATTACTATCCATTTCATTTAAATATGATGAGACATCCTTTTATATCTCATCAACTATTATCATGAATCCTTATGGCACGTTGTTATGTTGTCGAAATTGCACTACGTTTCTCCAAGCCAAGATCATTGTGTAGTGAATATCATACCCATGTCTCTACCAAGGGTATTTAACTTAATGAAAATATAACTATTGAATGGTACATTCATGTATTTATTCCACATTACATAATCATGGAATAACTTATGATGTTGATTTATTCCTTATTATTTGATCCATGTGGAAAACTTATGCATGAAATGAAATGTTTAAGAATGGTGTGCCCTGATAGCACTCCAATACATTGGGTAAAGTATAGTATCTTGATATATCATGTGCAATAGGTGTTGACTCATGATAATTCAAGTGCAATAGGGTTTTACTAGTTCTTCATGTGCAATGAGGGTTTACTCATGATCCATGTGAAATGAGCATTAGCTCATGCTAATTCCATGTTTGGTGTTGTTGCCACGATTCCATGTTACGATTATCATCCTATATCATGCCTTTTTTATCATGTTTCTCTTGTGCTCCATTGATATGCCTATTTTCTAAAATGTATTTTATTCCTCATGTTATTCCATTTTTATTCCCTTAATGGGCTTTATAGCTCACCCTTTTCTTATTAATGTCCTCGGGTTATCCCATGAAATGCTAAGTAAGTGGAAATGTAGTGGCCATGTAAAGAAAGTTTTCAATAAAGATGATGTATGTTTTATGTTATAAGATGTTATGTAATGTTCTTAATACCTAAAGACACTAGTCATCTCGATATTCTATGTTGTATTAAGTGAATATTTTATGTAATAAATCAGGTTTATGTGTGTAATAAAAAGCAGTGTTGTTATAAAAATCACCTTAGCCCCACTTCAATAAATTTAACCGATAATGTAGATCACTAGGGATGTTTTAATCCATGTATATTTGTCAATTTTTTTAAAATCACCTGAAAAATCATAAAATAATAACTAATAATTATTCTAGTACCCACATTCAAACATATAACATTATATATAATCATTTTCTTATAATAAATATGTATGCATATATTCATAGAATAACTTAATTAAAATCAAGATTCCATTATTAATTTTTTTCCTAAAATATGATGTGTAAAAGAACCAAATTGCCTCAAAACACATGTGATATCGAATTAAACCATTAAACTAGAGAACCTTCAACCTTATATCCTTATCAAAAAACAATAATCATAAGGGTAAAATTCTTAAAATGAAAATGATCAAATGTCACCAACACAAATTCTTTACTAATTATCATAAATGAAAAAAATTAAGAATAGTTTGGGATATTAATAGTTTATTTATCAATATCAATAACCAAAACACTCTATAATTTGATATCTAGTGATAAATCCTTCCAAATGCATCAATAAATATGCCCAAGGCTAAGATCACCTTGTGATGTAGCTAAAATTAGACCCAAATTAAAAAATCCATATTATATTGTAGTTTTATGATGTCATTTAAGTAAATTTATATCTAAAAACCATGATCATAGTGATTGTATATGAGGAAAATCATTTCCATATTAGAAAGAGTTTCAGACAATTTTTGTTAAAACTCTCATGGTTATTCATTTTGATGTTTAAATATTCACAGTCATTAAAAAACTAAATCATAGATATTACCTTGTCCATTCACCTACCCATACACCAAGATAAAAGTATCATATGAATCCATATATTACCTCCAAAACACCAATATATTTATATATATAACATACTTTTCAGTACCAAGTCCAAACATTCTCTATCCACTCCATTAGTTTAATGAATATAAAGTAAACGAAACTTATTTATTTTGAATTACTATTTGAAATATACTCTTTTTATTTAGTAACATTGCCACTCTTCATTTTACAATATTTTTTGTTTTCATTCAATTAAAATGTATGATCAGTTTCATGGATCTCTACATAATTTTATTAAAATTATAAGATCATAAGTTATATTAATACACTATAATGGAATGTTGGTACATGAAAAATGGTGGAATCATTATGTATATCTCATCATAGTATAACAAAATTTAGTACATTTTTAAATATATAAAATTTACATGAAAAGAATTTAATTTAAGTGGGAAATGTCTGCTTTAGTACACCACTATCTAAATATATATTCCTATAAAATCAATGAATGTGAAAACATCATTTTACAAATCCATGTTGTAAAACCCCATTACCATTCTACGAAGCCTTTTTCGAACATTGTTTTCGGATTCATTTTTCATTAGATGAGTTATTTTGAAAAGTAATCGGGATGATATTTATAATGATTATGTCATGAATTTTTCTTATTATTCATCGAAAACACGTAGTTATTGTTACACGATAGGTGATAATAAGCCGTGTAATGTTATAAAATACAATGTAATAGAATATAGTTGGAATTCATGAACTAAATTCAATGCATGAAAGGTTTACATGAAATTTATGTGGTTCCCATAATATAATGGGAAAGGATATACTTTAAATAAATATGTGACAGTTTTTCCAGTTCATGTGAGCTTCATCTTATAAAAGACATGTAATGGGATGAAAATATATATAATATTCATGAGGTGGTCTTTCAGAGTGTTTATCATTAGAATTATCCTATCAACCATTCAGATATCATCTCTCCATTGACATAAAGGCTCTTCTATAAATATTTTGGGTGACTCCATTAATTTTTAATATCTTAATTTAGTGAATGATAACTATTAATGTTAGATTAATTCCCTTTGAGTGTGTAATCCTATTATTTTTTTCTTAGGATTTGGTTACAATAGTAGTATAGTATACAATTGTGTATGAATGTTTCATCAAATAGTTTTTTCAATATATCATTTTCTTGTTTCATTACAAGACTTTTTTTAATGGATGTTATCTTGATTTCATGTAACCATTATCAAAAGAAGATAGTTTTCTACCATGTTAAGTTCTGTGATTCTATAAAATGGAATAAATTTTTGAATTGCATTTGTTCATGAAAAATTTATGTGGGTGATTATTTTATTATATGTGAAACACGGCTATAAATGATTAAAAAGAAATGATAATGTAATTAAATAAATGAGTTTTTCTTTGTAAATTAATTTTTTCTACATGTATATAGTTTTTTGAAATCTAAAGTGGATCAGATTTGAATTGAAAATTTGTTAAGAGGATTTGTTCATAGATTTAAATTAATGTTTGGAAAATAATACGTTGCAGAAATTGGGTCAATTGGGAAAGAGACACATATATCCTTGGTGTGTGAAGAGAATATATAATATGTATCCTTAAATGATATCGATTTTCAGGACTCAATATAAGTTGAGATATAAATTGTAAGGACTTGATATTTTTGGGATCCAATGTTGTTCATATTTTGGATGTATTTTTGTTTTTATCTTATAGGTAGTACCGTAGAAGATAGAGACTATAATTCTAGGTTCTATTCCATTTATGGTTATTTATTACATTATTGTTTTTTATCATTGACTATTTCTCATAGGTTATTATATGAGGATTTATCACATTGAATTCATTAATAGGTTATTTCAAGGGTATGTATACCTCTTGATTAATGGATATTATTTTTTTGTTTTCTCACTTTTACTTATCACATTTCACATTTTAGAATATTAAATGGTTTTTTTAAAGCATAGGAATAATTATTTACAAATGAACTTGGATTTAGGAAAACCCATCATAATATTATTATTTTTTAAAATATATAATTTTTTCAATGTATATATGGGAAATTTTATATAAACTATGGGGGTATAATACCATAATTTTTAAATAACCATATTTTTCCCATTAAAATTTTTATATATTCAATTTTAGAATTTATTTAATGGAATGTGTATCCTGTAATATGATTCCCTCTCGTGGTCTTGATGATTTCGGTTTGGATTCATCTTGAGGTGACTATTAGTCATGTGTTGATTTAACATAACTCTTATTTTAACCTATTTTATATGTGGATTGTATTTTTCTGTGGTATCTCTTTTTTTCACTTTTTTACTTAGATTGTTTTTCTTTTTTTCTAATATTCATTGATGGCTTATATTATTTTGTTTAACCTGTATTATACGGAAAGATGATTTTGGTGGGTTTTCTAGTGGACCTTGGTTGGTTCATCATAGTTTGGTTTCAATGGGATTCTTAGCGTGATGTGAATTTTCAATACATGAGATTGGATTAATTCTTTGTGTAGTCATGAGTTAGGACCATTGGAATTCTTGATAGTGTGTGAAGAAAATTTTCATAGCCATTTCAATTTTGGGACTGAAAATGAGTTACCTGGGGTGGTATGGAACTTTTACCCATTTTGATTCATGGAGTGTGTTTCCATATAAATGAAATATATGGGATGTTTATTAAAATTTATATATTCCATTTCATGTAATATATTTCATGTATGGTTTAAATGTGTAATAGTTTAAAATATTATAATCCATAATTGAACATAGACATATTATTTTAGAATTTTTTCTCGACGGATTAGTTTTCTTATTTTTTTAGAAAATTTCTCTGAGAATAGATCATCAAAATAAGAGTGGGGAAACTACTAGAAAGGATTCTCATGAAAATTTTCTAGTGGAACCTAATTTTGTAGATCGAGTTATCTACATTTTAAAGACTCGAGGTCATGTGGGTGTTGGGAACCCAAGGCATGTGGTAAATCATGGATCTGAATTTAATAATATGTATCAAACTATATTACATGTTGATAAAGGACCATAGGAATATAAGGATTAATTTGAGTGTATTGAATGTGTATTAATCTTCATAAAGACTCCTAAAGACACTATGGTGGGTTTTTCTATGAATATGATCAATTGAACTCAAAGGTGATGGTAGGAATTCTTTGTGTGGCTATATTTCATGAGTATCTATCATTGGATTCCTTTAATAAAATACTTGTCCAGTTGTTTTACAATGATACATTACATGCATAGAATACATAAGAGTTTTTTACCACAATTCATGAGTTTTTTACAATATTATTGTAATCATACCATTTTTTTTATGTTTTTCTATATTTCACAAGAGCAAGACAATAAATAGTACCTAATGGATTAGATTTTTGACTTATTCTAGAGGAATTATATTTGATCATGGGGATATGCACTTTCCTTTTGATATTTTATGAGTTTGTTAAAAAAATAATTGATTGAGATAGAAATATATGGGAAGAAATGTTTGGGTAGATCCTCAGTTGGTTTAGTGGTTATCTAAGGTGTATCTTCTAGATGGAAATGTAAGCGTACGTCCTGATAGTCTTCTAGAAGAAAATTTTTAGGGGAAAATAAAATGACGATCCATGTTTTCTACTACTAGTCTAGATTATGATTTACTACTAGGCCTAGCTACATGGTGGATTCAAATATTTGTCAAATTTATGGATGATATGGCCATCTATTTCATTTTTGTGAAATAGTTCTCATGGAAGTAGGTTATTATTTATTCTCACATTATATTAGTAGGATTATAATAATTAATTGAAGGTTAAAGGGTATAATATATTGGGAATGGGAGAATTTATCATGGTTATTACATGATATATTTAGGCATCAGAGTTTTCACTAGAGAAATCAGAATCAGGGAAAGCTACTGTTAGTGGTACGATGTCTACATCATCTTCTATAGTGTTATCTTTGTTTGATAAATGAGATATATAATATTTTATATCTTCGTCCTTAGTTGAGGTGTATAGTATAAATTTATAAATTATTAAATTATTTTTTTGATATTTATTTTCCTTCGGTAAATATAGTTGATAAATGATTCATATGTCCCAAATTCCGGGTGATGATAGTAAATGTTATGGATGAGTGGGACATTTTATTTCTTGATCATGAAATAATTTATTTCATTATTGGTAAGGATTTGATTACGAGGGTTATGAATCAAATAGACTATTATAAATCTTTGTTACGTTTCATATATATCGATGGTATAACCATGATTTTAGGGTGAGTGGGACTCTAGATTGGAAGGAATTGAATATTATTTCTTATCCTAGGGTAAACTCATGCTTGTTTTCTAAGAATATTCATGATGTAGTACACCCTTTTTTTGGTGGTGGAATTCTTGCATTTTTCTTTCGGACCCCTTAAGAAATTATTGATGATTTTTTATTTTTTACACAAATATTAGAGGATGTTTTTACTATAAACATACTCTATAAAATGATGCCCATTTATAGGCTATCATACCATATGAAATCATGTGAGTTTGTGGAACATTATCATATCAAGAGGAATAATATAGTAAGGGATTTATATTTTAATACCATATAAACATTGGATTCTCCACTCCTATTTCATTGTATGGTATATAAGATCCTCAAACATTGTAAGGATTATTGAATGACTAATTGGGTGACTATTAAGAACTAATATAATTTCCCATGGATTGATGATATATTGGAAATGCATAGGGTGTCTCAATTTTTTTAAGGATTTAATTATTGTATGGTACTATAGGATGAGATTTTCCTATGTGGATATACCTAAGAAATGTTTATGAGTTTATTTTGGAATTTCACTATTTTGGGAAAGCTATTCGGTCTTACTAATGCTCCTTTAGTGTTTATGGAATTGATGAACTGGATCATTCATTAGTTCATGGAGTCCTTTTTTTATGTTCATTAATGATATTTTGGTGTATCCTATGTCAGAGGATAACCACATAGACCATTTGGATATCATTATTTGATCCTGGAAATAGTTTTATTTGTATGGTTTACTTTTCAAATATGATTTTTCAATCATATAAGTGATGTTTCTGGGGAATTTTGTATTTGAAAAGTGAGGCTTAGTATTTAATGAAAATGTAAAAGAATTTATTTCCTACTATTATCATAGAAACGTGTTTCTCAACTAGGGCATCATGGGATTGGATAGTTAGTATAAATAATTTGTCTATGGATTCTCCAAGAACACAACTCTGAATAAAATATTATCACATAAGGTGTTATATATGATTTGAATAAAAAGTTTCAAATAAATTTTGATGAGTTATAGGTGAGATCAGCTTAAAAAAATTTGATTCATCCAGAATCAAGATCAGGACATGATGTTTTATATTATACTTATTCAATGGGTATGGGAAGTGTATTACTATAGGGTAAATAGTTTATTTCGTATGGATATCTCATGTAATTCCCTCATAAGAATAACTACCCAAAAAACAATCTTGATTTGAATCATGTTATGTATTCAATCAAAACATGGCATCATTATCTCTTTTTGGATTGGTTTATAGTGTATTCTGATCATAAGAGATTGAAATATTTTTTATATGGAGTTATATGAATTATATATAGTGATGAAATGTATAGTATCTTTAGATTTTTGATTTTGATATTTCATATACATCTAAAAATGGGAATGATGTTGCTGATGCATTGGAAAACTATTACTGACCCATGTCATGAATTAATCAGTTGAGGAGATATCTACAATGGTTTTTTTCTATAATGATATATGGGAGTGGAAGAGGTTGGTAGTCAGGTGTTCTGTGATTCTATGAAAGATGACTTGTCTTTTGATGAGGGATTTTGGCTTGTTCCATCTACAAACATTGATTTCCAACTCTTAGTGAAATCATATATAGTGAGGAGACCTCATGTGAGTTGTCTTGGCCCCCATGTGTTGCTTTTTTTCTTCTACAGTGGGTTGTTTGTTCCATTTTCCCTTTGGTAGGGGTTTTTGGATTGTGGAAAATAATATTGTATGTTTGTGCAATGATGAACATCCATGATGTATCCTGATCTTATATGACATTATTGGTGTCATGGGATGAGATTTTCAATATCATGTTTTTTATTATGGGGTATTACATTTCATAGAAATAAGGTGGCACATTAGAGACCAATATATTTTTTGTATCCTTTAACCATTGTGTTGTGGACTTGGGATTATATTTCAATGAATTATTTCTTTTTTAAAAATTTAATCCATTTGAGAATGATGTGATATAGGTGATCATTGACCAATACATTAAATCAGTGCATTTACAACCAATCTGGTTGATGATTAATGTGCGACAACATGAGGAAACATTATGTATGATGGATTGTGAGACTTCATGGGGTTCCCTCTGCCATTGTTTTATACTAGGATATAAGGCTCACCTGAAATTTAGAATGGATTACATGATGTTATGGGTTCCCGTGTTAAATTAATTTCATATTATCATCAATAATTGGATAGATAAACGTAGAGTGATATACATGTTCTTGAGTATTAGTTTATAGATTCAGTGCTTTATTTTAGAGGATATTGGGAAAATAATTTAATAGGGTTTAGTTTTTCAATAAAAATATTTATTAGTATATGATAAATATGGTGTCTTTCGAAGCATTGAATGGGTGGTCATGTTGGACTTCCTTGTAGTTGGTAGAGTTTGGATATCGGTCCTTGGAAGGGACTAGTTTTTTAAGAATATGAAAGAAATGTTGTAGTTGATCCCAATGATATTGATCTCAATATATAACTACCATAAATATTATGTGGACCATCATATTTACTCATTGGTGTTTGAGGTTGGTAATCATGGGTTTCTCATAGTTTCACCTTTCCCAGGAGATCATTCGTTGGGTAAGAATGTTATGTTAGCACGGAGGATTATTAGACCCTTTGAAATCATTGGACAACTAGGTATAGTGTAATATTGGTCTGACCTTTATTATATAGAGGAATTTATCACCTAAATTTTTTATTTTTTACTATATAGGTGGTAGATACTAAATCCATTCTCTCTGATTGGGTCTGAGGATTTTGATGCTGTGCCTAATGCCACATTGTTTGAGCATCTAGTTCCAATTATAGAATGTTAGTGCAAGGTACTGCATAGTAAAGTGATCCACCATGTGTATAAAAATATATTTGTGGACATGATATATACGATAAGAGGTATTGGGATTCATTTAATAGATTATAGAATCCTTCATTTTTTTGGATCCATGATATTGAGGGAGTACTAGGGAATGAATTCATTTTTGATGGGGATATTATAACATCATGTTACTTTTTTATCATGTATGTTTAATCAGTTTTTGTAATTTTTTTCATAGTATGAGTTGTGACAATATATAATTGGGTATACCATTAATGGTGATGTTATGGATTTACTGGAATATTTATCAGAAACACATAGTTTTTTTATTCGGTGGGAAATTAATGGTTGTGTAATTGGTGGACACACCATCAAATGAATTATGGGATGAATATATGTAATGGATAAAAAACATGATATATTTACATATCATGTAAGTGGTCCACAATTATTAATTGAAAAATTATTTTTTAAATAAAAATGAAATGGGGTTTTTGGGGTATGTGGGAATCATGGAAAAGAAGTCCTATAATGGGATTAAAATCCAGGTAATAGTCATGAATTGGGCATTTTGGGTGCCTCTCACTTGAATTCTCATTTCATAAATTAAAATCAATTATCTTTCTTGATATAGAGGCTATTCCTATGTGATTTGGGTTGACTCCTCTTTTAGATCACATTATTCAGTGATTGATCGACATTGGGGTCAGATTTCTTCACTTTGGGTATTTAATCATTGAGGTTCTTTATTGGATTTAATTTAAATATGTTTTATACTATAGTAATCTTGGAATTTGTGACCCAATTGTGTTTTATATTGATCCTTTTATGTTTTATGGTGTTCATTGACAATAAAATGTCATTCTCTAGGTTTCAGGACACGATTGTCTATGGTTGCTATATTTCTACTAGGATGAGGAAGGTGATTTTATAAAAGTGGTTAATTTAATTATTTTAGAGTAGTTATTTCTAAATATGATTTATATTATCTTTTATTTGGTGTCATATATGGTTATATAATATTTATATTAAAATAATATGTTTTTAAGAGTGATTTGTCTTTAAAAATTATTTTTGTTATTATGGAAATGTGTTTTAAAAATCCAATGATTAATGAATCGTCTTGGAAAAATATTTTTGAAATTGTGAAAATGGATTGAAATGGAAATTTGGAAAAATAATTATGTAGAACATTAGGTGAGTTTAGAGGGATACATAGGAAGCATTAATGTGTGTACAACCCCACTATGAGGTTTTTTTTATTTACTGGAATGACCAGACATCGGTTGTGGTATTGATTTGTAGGAATCAATATTAGTGGTATCCAACAATTTTTTATATTTTGGATTTTATTTTTAGTGTCGTAATCTTTGTTTCCCCATGTCATGAGCCCTATATGTGAGTTTCATTTTAATTTATAGTTATTTATCACCAAATCTCATTTATATCATTCATTGATCCTCCAATGTTTTTATGTGAGGTTGTATCACATAGATTCACTTGATAATGTATTTCATAGATATTTATGACAATTGATTCATGTAATTTTTTATGTTTTATCAATTTTCCTAAAGTATTTTTAATTTGAGAATATTAATGGAATTTATGAAATCCAAATGGAAAATGATTACAAGTGCATCAGGATTTATGAAAATTATTTATAAAACAGTTTGGTTATAAAGTCTATAATTTCATCATGATTTATATTATAACATGTATAAAAACTATGGTGGTATCCAAATGTGATTTTTTTCAGACCATATATGCACCTTGTGTAATTTTTAGTTGTTTTATTGTATGATTTCGGTGATGGAAAGAGAATATTTTATCATTTTGGACTCTATTAGTGTTGATTCGTTTGATTCAGGTTAGTATAGAGTTTATTGTTGGTCACATGGCTTTTTGAAGAACATTCTAGTTCAACTAGTGTTTTTATTGGATTATATTTCTTTTTTATATCTCTTCTTTTTCATCTTTGAACTCTGGATGTATGTCTTTTTTATATGATATCCAGGACTAGTTTTTATAATCCTATTTTAACTATATTATGTGACATTCTTATTACAGTGGATTATCTAGTTAACCAAGGATTGATATAACAAATAGAATAACCTATATATATATAATATGTATTAAAATGTTTCATAAATTATTATGATTTCATTAATTTTTTCCTATGAAAATTCATATCATCTTTGAAGTGAATTAATTCCATGTACAAAAATTAAAATAAGTATTTTCTTATGAAAAATTTTAATCTATAATGCCTAAAATAAATTAAGAAATAAGACATACACTATTCAATAAATCATGAAACGAAAATATATATTGCATCCATCTGTGAAAATTAACGTATAATATTTCCTTCATATAGTGTTATATTTACCTATTGTAGAAATCAAATATTATTCAACATGATTACAATAAAACATTACTTAAAAACATAATCTCTATATATTGTCAATTAAAATTTAAAATACACATTATAATACAATTGAAATTTTAGGATATCCCATGAGTAAATTATTGTGTAACCACATTATACAATCATATATCTTTTACATAATCTTATAAAACTACACAGACATCCTCCAAAATTCACGAAATCCATGTAATGATTTTTCACATAATTGTTTGAGTCCTTATAATCTATTTACATATTCCATTTACAATAAAAAAAATATCCCTTATTGAAATTTTGATGACAAATTTCATTAAAATAATACATATATAATAATATGAGAATCTATTGAATAAAACAAATATGTTTGTGTGGGTCAATATTTGGACCTGAATATTTTACCAAAATTAATAATTGTATACTTAATATAATCGTTGAAAATATGGTCCATACAAAAAATAATATTGAATCGAATAATCTATTAATTTCCATAATAAATGTGAAACATTCGATTTGATATCCAGTATACTCTATTAGTACATAGAATTAACACTATTTCTATAAAAATGTGGTTCTTCATATAGTCATGTTCACCATCATTTTATTTTTAAATTCAAATTTTTATTCCTTAAATAATTTTATTCAATAATTCACATACAATTGTGGTATATAGAAAAAATTAATCATGTATTAGATAAATTTAATATTTCATATTTTATAATTAAACAAATCCTAAATATTTTAATACATTTCACTCGATTCATATTTTTAAAAAATAATTTTAAATGTTTCTAAAGTTTGCATGTTCATGTATTTACTCAAAAACATTTAATAAATGGTCAATATTCCATGCCATAACATTAGAGAAAAAATTACACAGTTACTAAGTTCACGCCACTATATTATTGACAGTATTTACAAACATCCTCAATAATATTAATCATTATGCTTCAAAAAAAGAAATCAATGTCTTAATGCTTACATGTAATATATATTTTTTAATATTTTTATTTTGGTTTTGTTTGAATTATCTTTATAAAAAGTCTAATAGCACATATATATGACATTCCATGATACATATTCAATATATATTTGTATAAAATAACATAATAAACATTACTTTTTGAGTGAATTAAATATTATCATATGATAACTAACTCAAAATAATTTTAATATAAAACCCTGACCATTGTGTTTCTATAATTGTAATTTATTAATCATAACCCATATACTTGAAATGATAGAATTTTTTTTATTTAAATATCATATAAAATCATTGTACATTTTAATTAATAACAATGCCAAAATTGATAATTTCTATAAAATAATTAAAATTTTAAATAATAATATTTTTTCATAATGATCATATAATATTTTGAAATTGGAATTTTCAAAGTATCTATGACATTATATACTTTTTTCACAGGAAAAAAATTATATTTTTCATTCAAATTATATAAATATTGGGATGTAACTTTCGAATAATTTCATTCGACCTTTGCTGAGATTATATCTCATTAGATTATATGACTTTTATATTGTAATTATAGTAAATATCTATTGGTTTTTATAGGATGAAAAATACATACATTATTGAAATTATATTCCTAATATAGAAAAATTATCATAAATAATCTAGGGAATTGATAAATTGAACATCAATATTAGTAAAAACTATAATATTTTACATAGAAATGATATATCTAACTCCTTCACTAATTATATAAAACCTGATTAAAAACTATTATCAATAAATATTTCCATCATTAGTAATGCTATCAATATTATATCCTATCACAACATGATATTCCTTACTACTAATTAAGTTGAATATAATATCAGTTATATTTAAGTAATTAAGAATATTGTAAATAATAATTTAATGATGTTAACCATGATTTTATTATAGAATAATAATTATTCCCAAACAATAATAAATAAGGAGACTATTAAATATATTTAAATATTCAATATATATAATTATAAGAGAATATATGTTCTAAATAATATATGTAAAGACCCATAATACCATATAATGGATAACATAAAATAATTTTAGGATTGTTTTTGAACATTAAAATATTTAGTTTTGATGTTGGTCACTTAAATTGATGTATATTTTTTTGATTTTTTATCTAAATTAATTTAAATAATGTTTTGGAGGAGGAATTTTAAACAGTGAGAATCTTGAGTGGGATTGCTAGTTGGATTGAACTACATCACCTTTAATCGAAAGTCCAACATTATTCCATTAAGATGTTAGTCGCCTCATATGGAGACTAGTTAGGAATAATAAACTATATTTGGACCCTCAAATGGAATTTTATTCATGGGAATTATTTGTATTACTAGGAAAGTATTATAAAATAACCCCTATATTTTTTTTATTTTTTTGACGTCGAAATTGTAGATTATCCCCCTTTTCTATTATGCACGTTAGTTCAATGTGTTTTATGATTTATGATGTCTACAGATGAGAGAGAGGATGATAATGTTTTCCCAACTTTCATGATACTATTGATCATTTATTGATAGAGGCTTATTTGTTAGGGTTTTTTCTCAATACAAATTGTAATGTATGTATATATTAATGAGATTTTAATGTAAAATAACAGGGGGATCCATCGAAAATGTAACCCAAAAAGTTTGATTCCATTTATATATTATTAAATTATATAGATAATAAACATAAATAATCAATTAAAATTAAATGAAATTAATGAATTTTACAATTTATAGTGATTATTTTTTTGTTATTGGGATACTTGAATTATTTCCTTAGCCTTTATCATGCCTTTAATTAATAGTTTTTTGTAGGTATTCCCAACATCGTGGTTTATGTCTATTATACTGATTAATAATTAACTTTGGGAATATTATATAGTTTTTTTAAATTATTTTCTTTATCCTTTTATTGTGATAGAATATAATGGGAATTAGTTATGGGTGTTCTAAGAAGGTATAAATTGTGAGATCACCATGGGGTATATGGCGCCTATTATTTTCCTTATTATATATATATATATGTAAATTCCTGTATCTTTTTTCACATAAGTGGTGGGAAGATGTTGTTTTTATTTGGTTAAGAGCTATGGTTTGTAACCAATAATTAATAATATGTACAACATATTAGGTCATAATAAATATTATAATATATTAACTATTTCTCGGTTAAGTAAATAAAAACATTAATTAAGGATCAATAGGAGTGATTAATAGGGGAATCCATACTTTGATTCATGCATTGATAAATGATTCCAGTGATCTATATTGGCCCCATAGGATGTAATGTGAGATTCTATAAGATTTATTTATCTATGGGTATGAAAAGATCTCTTATTTCCTGAATATTTCTCTAGTAAATTGGCTCACCAGGAGGGGTGACTCATGAGTTTTAAGTGGGATTATTATTATAGGACTCATAATTAAAAACAGAGGGGAGGATACCTCAGAATATTAATAACATAAAAATTAGAATTACAAGTAGTTTTTTGTTATGGAATTTTTTCTAGGTAATAATTATTTTCCATATCACCACTTCACATGTGAATTTACTGGTAATCATTCAATAATGCTATACACCAGAGGTGGAATTATAAATTTATGAGTAATGATCATTTAATGGATGTGTATTGGGTTTATTTTTAGATTGTAAAATTTTATCCGGACATTAAAATTTCGGAAGTGTGAGTTGTAAGCTAAACTACAACTATAATTAATTCTAAAGGATTACATATAAAGTTGATTAAATTATATGATGTCTAAATCTATGAGCTATTATTAATATAAAACAAGGGAAATGGTTGAGGTAGAATGTAATTAAAATGGTATTTGATATCAGTATATATGGTAGTGAAAGGAATGGTGTACATGGGGATTTTAGTAGTGGGATATGATGATTCTTAGTGAATTTTCACATATTATTTTGATTTTTATATTTAAATTTTTTTAAATTAATTCAATGCATTATTCATTAAACTTGGGTGAAAAACATGAATACTATTATGATTCTAAGGATCTTAAAAAGGTTATATCTGACAAAAAATATTATAATAATGTTTCCTTTTTTATAGTTCAATTAAATTTTATACAAATGCCAATCACTAAGGCAGTTTTCCTAAACATCAGAAGCGGTTTAGTATATAGCAATACATATCACGTAAAAATTATTCAATTGAATGTTATGAGGACAATTAATTCTATTAGTGGAATAATTTTCCGGTACACTATAAGAAGACTAAGGGTAAGACTGATTCTATCAGACAGATAGTTTTCCCCACATTATAGGAGGTCAAATATATTACTGAGATTTCCTTATTTCTCAGATATACTTTTCTATCCAAATTAATAATAGGATGATAAAAATATGATATTGTTCTCTAGAGAAAACAATTATGGTACCATAATGATATATTTGACATGACATAGGAATGACTAATATATAATTTCAACTTTCACTCAATAAATGTAATATATTTTTAAGAATAAAATGAATCGACTATATTATTAAAATAGGTGTTTTTGATTAATTTTAAATTTTTTACATTGTTGAACATGTATTAAATTACATATTATCTGTCCATTTGCGTTTATATTCAATGTTTAAGACTTATAATCTTCATATATTTTTAGTGGTATTTGTAAACTGTATATTTATATTGATGTTCATGGTAAGGGACCTTGTACACTTATTCTAGGGACAGTTTCTATATGGGATTGCGGATATAATACCAAGGTTATCTTGATCTTTATCATATAAATTGGTTTACTTTATATTGAATTTTATATGTATCTAGTACCTGATTATAACAATAGGTTAACCTCTTATGATGTATGATTTTAATGAAATAGAATGGATTTATCATATTATATAATTAATTATTTTTTCAATGTGATTACATATACATTTTTTATGTTATTTTATTAAATTATATTTATTTTCCTCTATTTTATAATAATTAAATTACATGTATAGTATACTCATTTTATTTTCACTCATCCTCACTAATATTAAATAGTTATTTCTTTGGTGTTGTGGAATTTCATTTCATTCCAAGTGTTGAATATTTATGTTATAATAGTATGATGAACCTCTAATATATTATATTATAATGATTCTGAGCCATTATATTACTCACAACATGAAAAACTAAAAAATCTATCTTTTTGGTACATCTATATGTTGTAATATTTTATTACTTCACAAATATATCTTTTTCAAGAAGTATTAGAAACAACATAGAACATTCTCTTTAAATATTTCTAGTTCATATACATGTATTTTTTTCAATTACATTAATTAAATAAAATTTTCTCAACTAAGAATTTACTACCATTTCAGTATTGATATCATTTTTTATGAGTAACATTTGATATAAATTTGAAACTATATTCATATTAAAGAACCTAAAATCCTACAATATTATTAAATATTTTTTTCCAATATTTATAAATAATAATTTTTTTGGTAAAATAAAGAGATATATATTCTAATTCCAACATTATTTATTTAATACCTAAATGATTCCTTTCAATTTTAGGAGCTAATAATACCATTAATATCCTTAATATGATGGCGTTGAAAAAATAGACATCTTGAGAAAATTTATACATTCATTTTTTTAATATCCATTTATTATATGTTATAACCATATATAAAATATATAATAAAAATCATTATATAATTTATCAATGATATATATGAGAGGATTTAATAATAATAACTATAAATAAATTTCTTATATCTTTTTTCCAAAATGATTGTTTTATATGTATTCACCATACAATCCATGCATGTTTTATTTTTAAAAATACATATTACCTATTCATATTTGATAATTATATTTCAAAATCAATTTTTATAAATTGACTCCAACTCAAATAGAATGGATTGTAACTATTCCATGAAATAAAACTCTAAAAATATTTTAATTGGAAGTGTATTTATCTATTCTAATATCATATCAAAAGTAATTCTCCATAAGTAAATATAATATATTAGTATCCTAAAAAATTCTACCAAACCATTGATGTTTTTAAATTACATTAGAGACAATTCATCTCTTTTATACTATTATATAATAATTTCATATCCTAATCATGGATAAAATTCCATATGTCAATCTTTATGTTCGCTAATTTCATGTTTCCACTCACTTATACCAATATGAATAAATTTATTATAAATAAATTAACTATGGTGATCTATAAATAATATTTTTGTGACACCCCAAGCTTCTATGGTACGCTTCTCTTTGAATAATGCGATAGCGTGTGTTGTACGCAACATCGAGTTCTAACACACCACAACCCATCAAACTAGCCATTATGAATAGTAATACCTAATTTTTCAAATTTTATAAATTTTATCTCTCAAAATGGACTTAATTTTTGGATTCTGAATATTGAATATAGCCTAGGGTAAAATTTTGGAACTTTTCGGATAACATTTATATTTTGATGAATAGTGAAAATTACTAAATTTTAATTAAAAACAACTTTTTTAAACGAAATACTTTATATTGATAAATTTTGAATTTCAGTGGTTTTAAAGTATATTTAGAATATATTTTTACCATTTAATACAATGTTGGTCATTGTACTTAATTTTAAAATTAAACAGGACATAAACAAGTGTCACTCTTTTGATAGTTATTATATCTTAAAAACACGCTTTTTGTTTTAACAACGGGAAATAATTTTAAATTAATTTCTGCCACTTCTGTGTTTTGAATTTGTAAAAATTTATTCATTATTCGGAATCCGTATGATCATATTGTGTAAATAGGTAACTTTTATTTTTAGACATTTTGAGTAATTACTTCGGTAAATATTTTATTTACCATGTTTAAGGGTAAATCTGGTAAATAAGGGTAAAAAAATAATATAATAATAATAATAAATTACCCAAAAACGTGTCCTAACATTATTTTTGGATACATGTCCGACCATGGGAATCTTTGGGTCAATTTTCAGACCTCATGGAGCCACTTGTAGGTGATAGGGACACTTTATTTTTATTATGTTAAAATAAATTCAAAAATGACATAAGTATATATCTTTTAGAAAACAATTTTTACGTAGGGTTATATATGTTGGAATTTTGACTATAAATTTTCAATATAAATACAAAATTATTTCCTACATAATGATATTTTATTTATAATTTTTAGACATTATATAATTTAATTTATTTATGACACAATGGTGATGTAGTAATTAATAAATTAATAAAAAAATAAAATAATTGATATTATAAACACCCAAATAAATATATTTTCAGACTTTTATTAATTAAACTTATTTTATAGGGTAATATGACATGTTAGGAATGATTTAATTAACTGTTTTCAAAGCAATGATTCTGTTATGAGTTTTACAAAAATCAACTATTGAATAGTGTCAAAATTGACATAAAAGAGTTTTTAAAACAAATATTATATTATTAATTGATATTAAATTCCTAAAAATCTAACGATCGGCCAAGATACATATATCATGATATATGTATCATTAATGGACCACTTGGGGGACTATTGGATGTATATTGTAAGTTTATTAACCATATAATAGAAAAATACAAAGAGACATTGTAAAAGTGAAAGTAATTAACTAAGAGTTAATACTTAAAGATAAGGTTAATATAGTAACCCAAACCTATATTAATCCTATTGGCTGAGTGTTTTTAGACCTATCCCCACCTTAAACTTTAAATAATACACATTGGATCCATTAGATACCGAATATGAATTTATTATAAAATAATATTTCTAGCTTTTCCAAAGGTTCCCCTCACCCCTCATATAAAAGGGAACTCCTCCTTCTCATTAATTCACACATTCAAAGACTTTTGGATCAGCCAAACACTGACCAAATACTCTCTCAACATCCCTCACTACAACCTAGAGGAATTAGTTTTATCATAAATCCATCCTAAGGATCCATTTTGATCAAATCAAAAGGAAGAACCAGAAGAAGGGGTAATGTTTTCACCACCCCTTTTCAAATTCGTTTCTTTTTCAACATCTTCTTTCTTTGTTATTCCCATTATAAAATAATGAATCTAATATCTACTATATACTGTAATATTATTATAAATATGTTACAACCATATTCATTATTATATCCATCCTTTGAATGACATGTCACCATACGTGCGTACGTACGGCTTACCGTCTCCACGTCGTGGTGTAATTGTTATTCAATATATTATTATATGTATGGGTATAATAATGATGTTAAATTCATGTAAATAATAAATATAACATGAAAATTATTCTGTATAAATGATATACCATCCAATTATATATTATTTTAATATCAAAAGAATGATATTGTCGCTCGTGCGTACGTACGGACTACCGTCTCCATGAATGCAATGAGATTCATTCTCCATTGTATCCATTCAAGTATAATTATAATTTGATGATTAATAATAGTATCAAAGGACTTCATATAATTCTGAATATGATTAATATACAACCTATCCACAGAAAACATGGTTACATAACAAAACATATAAAAGAAAATGAGTAAGTTAACACCCGAAACAACGATAATACTATGATATTATTAAAAAATAAATGTTAAAAGATCATATATGATATCATATGATTCTTGTATAATTTAATAACAATTATTTCACTATTATACAGGAGTTTAACCTACCCTCAACCAAGTAAAAGTACAAGGTAAAGGTTTATTTCGCAATTTCTTCATTATCCAAGGTTGTTTATACATAATAATCAACTGGGATTTCATTATCATCCACATCCATGTTTCTTAAAAATGTATTTCAAAACATTTTTAATATTGACTAGAATATGGGTTAAAGTCATTTATACCATTTTTTGAATTTTAATAAGAGGTTTATAAAGGAATCTTTCCGTCGTTTTCCAAACAAGGTGCTTTTCAGCCTTTTCGACCGAATTACGGTAAGAATTTTTTTTCAACTTATACGGCGGGTGTGGCTATTTTCCGCCATTATAAAATCTTCGAAATGTCCCTTAAAATCTTATAAGAATATTTTCAAATAAAATTTTATATTTTATAAATATATTAATCTTAAATGATTTCAAAATAAAAAGAGATATTACTCTAAAAAGAGTTTTGATTTCTTCTATGTCAACATCCTTTGATGGATTTTACGCTTATTTGAAGTTGATTTATTATGATAAAAAACTTCTATATTTTATTGAAGGTTTTGTTATATGTTTGACTATAGATGTGATATTTTTATACCATTCATGGTTTATGGATGAAGTATTTACATTTCGTATTCTAGTTTTAATATGAATGTTTATGTTATGTTTAAACCTGTTTATATGAGGAATGCATTGGACATAATATGTGACGGGTGGAGCCCGATATAGCTCCTTGATGCATCGGTAGGACTCATGAGAAAAACTAGTGTCTTGGAACAAGGCCTTGGCAAAATCTTATTTTTAGTCTTGGCACGAGGCCTTGGCTATGTAGTTATGATAGTATGACATTATGCATTCCATCATTATGAATGTGGTTATTGATATTTCATGTGATTATTTGATTAGTAGAATATCCATGTGAATATGTAAATGGCATTATTTCATTTTATTCTTTCCATACTATATTGAAGTTTAAATTTAAAAGGCTTTTGTTTTAGATATACATTGCCTTAAATGTTTGTTCTTATTTATGAATGTTTTCACTATATTGTTATCCTTACTGGGTATTTGAGCTCACCCCTTTTCTATGTTTTATTTTTCCCAGGATGTGAAGAAGTAAATTATGAATGACCTACAGGGATAGTATGAGGGGATAAGTGTATGGAATATGGAGACTCTGTTTTTGTAGTTTTCATTTTTATGATGTAATGTAAAACTTTATAAATATATCTAGTGTTTCCAAGGCTACTAAACTAATAGGTCTTTCGAGACATGATCTTTCTTGTGATCATTCCAATGTTATGTAATAATGCACTGACTCTGGGTAACTGGGGTCGAGTTGTTACAGTTGGTATCATAGGAAGTTTAGTACAAACCATGGAAGCTATATTTAGATAAACTCTGATTAGAGCACATAGATTTAAGATGGACTTTTAGGATTAGTATAGAAGAACTTCCAAAAAATTTGGTATTGTGGAGATTTTCTGAGTTTTTGAAGCAATACATCCCTGTCTGGAAACGAGCAAGTAGAGCTGGCTCTAGCACATATGTACCTAGGTGTAAAACCTGAGAAAACTGCTTTGAGCTGGACTCGAATGGGAACTGGTGCATGACAATGGGCCTTGCTGCACTCTTGGTTACGACACTCCCAGGGGATATACTTGGGATAACTCTCATTTTCTTTACAAATAATTATGAAGGGTTTATGATTATATAATTTCTCAAAGAAAACATTTTTATGATTATGGATTATATCCATAAATAGTTCAATTTATTTTAAGTGTTTTATAAGTATGGAAATATGTATTTTGTTTCATAAACTGATCTTGTTTATGCCACTGTTCAGAAATGGCGCCTAGTGGAAGAAATGGAAACTGTATCAATGCACACACTCTATGTAGGTATTTCCCTTCTTCTCAAGATAATTTTAGTGGAGCTGGTGATGCAGCTGGTGCTGATTAGCTAATCACCATTCTGGGACAACTCACTCAGGTTAAGAATAATAACCTTACCCGTTTGGAGCACCCTGATCTGCAGCATCAATGATCAATGTTAGATCGCTTCATGAGGAAACAACCACCAACGTTCAATGAGAGTACAAATACCTTAGTATCTAAGAAATGGATAAATTCCCTAGAGAAAATATTTCAGGCTTTGGGGAGTATTGAAAGGGAAAAAGTTATCATGGTAGTTTACCGCCTCACTGGAGATGCTGATCAATGGTGGTCATTGATTCAAAACACGAAGGGAGATGATGAAGTATCAAATATGGAATGGAGGGAGTTCAAAGATCTATTTTTAGAAAAATACTTTCCTCGCGACCATCGAGAAGATATAGAAAGGCAATTTTTGAGTCTAAGACAAAAGAAGGATGACAATGTCACACAGAATGAGGCTAACATTACAAGGTTAGCAACATATTCTGGAGATTATATATGTAACCCAAGAAGTAAGATTGATCGATTCTTTTATGGGTTAAAACCATTTCTCCATCGCGCATTAGTCTCACAATCCTTCTCATCGTACAAAGACATTGTCTCCTGTGCTATCAAGACCGAAAAGGAATTCTCTATGTCTTATGACTTTAAAGAAAAGTAAGAGAAGAAGAGATCTGTTGATCAATTTGGGAATGGAAATAAGGGGAATAAGGGTATGGTTGAATATCCACCCTGTGTTAAATGTGGGAAGAAACACCCCAGTACTTTCTTGAAGAGAATGGGTGTCTGTTACAAGTGTGGTGGAAAAGGCCACAAAGCTCGTGATTGTAAATAGAAGAAAGAAGCTACCAATGTTCAGTGCTAGAATTTTAGGGAGATGGGACATTATGCAAATGAATTTCCTAAGCGTCTGGGTAACTTACCTCAGAAAAGGCCAAGGAATCAAGGCCAAGCTTATGCTATCACTACTGCTGAGGTAGAAGCTCCGAAAGACGTGGTGGCAGGTAATTTAATGGTTTCATGATGTTTAGAAAATTCATTATTTGATTCTGGATCATCACATTGTTTCATATCTTCCTAGTTTTCTAAGAAAATTAGATATTTCCAATTTGATTTTACAAGGGATTTGTCAGTTAAAACTACTAAGGGAAGTATAATTGCAACAATGTTTTGTGAATCAGTCCCCATTAGAGCACATAAATGTTCTTTATCTGCTGATCTCATCATCATACCTATGATTGAGTTTGATATAATCCTCGGTATGTACTGGCTTTCAGACTATGATGCGACGATTTATTGTAAGATTTAATAGGTTACAATTCTTGATGATGATGATAAGGAACACCTTATCATTAGAAAAGAATCGTCACCACCTAATTCTTATCTAGATCCACCCCTAGTAGCTCAAATAAATTAAATTATTGTGGAGGAAGAGAATGAAATAACTATGGGTGAGGAAAGGAATTTTCAAATGGAGTCTGTACCTATTGTGAAAGAATATGTAGATGTGTTTCCGGACGATTTACCTGGACATACTCCAGAATGAGAAGTTGAGTTTTCCATTGATTTAATTCCTGGATCAAGGCCTATATCGAATACCCCTTATAGAATGTCCACTATAGAATTAGTTGAACTAAAGAAACAACTAGTGGAATTGAGTAATAAGTGATTTATTCTCCCTAGTGTTTCTCCATGGGGAGCCCCTGTTCTTTTTGTTAAAATGAATGATGGATCTATGAGGTTATGTATCGAGTACATGGAGATCAATGGTATAAAAATAAAGAACAAGTATCCCCTACCTCGCATTGATGATTTATTTGACCAACTACATGGAGCTCAATACTTTTCAATGATTGACCTTCGATCCAGATACCATCAGTTGTGTGTGAAGAAGTAAGACATTCCGAAGACAGCATTTTGAACTAGGTAAGGGCATTACGAGTTTACAGTAATGCCTTTTGGATTGACTAATGCACCATCTGTATTCATGGATCTGATGAATAGAGTTTTCAAGGAATATCTCTATGAATTTGTGGTGGTATTTATTGATAATATCTTGGTATACTCAAAAAGCTACGAAGATCATGAAAATCACTTGCGAATTATCCTGAAGACTCTAGGAAGACATGAATTATATGGGATGTTTAGCAAGTGTGAATTCTGCCTTCATGAGATTTCTTTTCTTGGCCATATTGTCTCTAAATATTGAATCTCTATTGACCCTTCTAAGACCAATGCAATCCAAGAATGGCCAGCACATACGAGTATAACTGAGGTACGCATTTTTATTGGTTTGGCAGGTTATTATCGACATTTCGTCTACAATTTTTCCAGGTTGGCTAACCCATTAACAAAGCTCACACGTAAAGGGGTTAAATTTGTTTGGACAAAAGAGTGTGAAGAATTTTTCGAAGAACTGAAGATAATATTAGTCAATGCTCCTATATTGACTCTACCATCGGGGAATTATGGGTTTGTTATTTATAGTGATGCATTGAAAAAAGGACTAGGTTGTGTCCTTATACCGAATGATAGGGTTATTGCCTATGTATCACGACAGTTGAAAATTCATGAACAAAACTATACTACTCATGATCTTGAGTTAACATCTGTGATATTTTCTTTGAAAATATGAAGGCACTAACTCTATGGTGAAAAATGTGAGATTTATACTAATCACAAGTGTTTGAAGTATATTTTTCACAAAAAGAACTCAACATGAGGCAAAGGAGATGGCTTGAATTACTCACGTATTATGATTTTATGATACACTACCACCCGGGGAATGCAAACAAGGTGATAGATGCTTTGATCAGAAAAGATCATGGAGTTTTGAACAATATGAGAATTGAAAGGGAACCAATATTCATGGATCTAGTGACGATGGACATGGGAATAACTAGGGAAGGTGAAACATCAATGCTTTTTCAAATTGTTGCTAAAACATCTTTATTAGAAAGTATTAAGAGTTCTCAGACCGATGATGAAGAATTTCAAAAGAAGATTAAAGCTGTGAATGATGGGAGATTGAGAGACTTTGTGTATGAAGATGGAATTTTGAAATTTGGGAAGAGGCTTTGTGTTCCTGATATACCTGATCTAAAAATGGAATTATTGGATGATTCTCATAATTCCAATTTCTCTATACACCATAGGAGCACCAAAATGTATAGAGATTTGAAGGAACATTTTTGGTGGGACAACATGAAGAGGGAGATTGCTGATTTTGTGTCACGATATATGGTTTGTCAACAAGTGAAAGCTGGAAGGCAACAACCTGGAGGAGTCATGCAACCTCTTCCTATACCAGAGTGGAAATGGGACAATATTACGATGGAATTTGTCATGGGGATACCAAAGACTCCAAGAAGGAAGGATGCAATATGGGTTATTGTTGATCATCATACCAAGTCAGCACATTTTCTTGCTATAAGAGAAGATCTACCACTAGAAAGTCTAGCAAGACTATATATTAATGAACTTGTGAGACTTCATGGAGTACCCCTATCGATTGTTTCTGATTGTGATCCCCGTTTTACTTCAAGATTCTGGAAGTGTCTTCAGAAATCCCTAGATACTGAACTTCATTTGAGCACTGCCTACTAGCCTTAGACAGACAGACAATCAGAATGGACTATTCAAACCTTAGAAGACATGTTGAGATCTTTCTCACTTGACTTTCAGGGTATGTGGGGTCAATATTTACCTTTGGTAGAATTTTCTTATAACAATAGCTTCCATTCGAGTATTCAGATGGCACCATATGAAGCGTTATATGGAATGAGATGCTACACACCGACCTGTTGGGATGACGTTGGTGAAAGAAAACTTGTAAGTCCGGAACTGGTGGAGGAAACGATGTAAAAGGTGAAGGTAATTCAAAATCACATGAAAGCAGCTCAAAGTAGGAAGAAGAGCTATGGCGATAATCGAAGGATGGATTTGGAATTTCAAGTCAGTGATCATGTTTTCCTGAATGTATCTCAATGGAAGTGAGTAATATGTTTTGGTAAGAAAGGTAAATTGAGTCCTAGGTACATCGGACCTTTCGAAATTCTATAACGAATTGGGGTTGTAGCTTACCGATTGGCAATGCCACCAAGTCTCTCCAAAGTTCACGATGTGTTCCATGTATCTATGTTGAGGAAATACATGCCTGACCAAAAGCATGTACTCACCTTTGAAGAATTAGAACTGGAACCCGAACTATCTTATTGCGAAGAGCCCATCAGGATTCTTGATACGAGAGAACATGTACTGAGAAACTGAACGACTCGTCTGGTAAATGTCATGTGGAGAAACCATAAGATGGAAAAAGCGACGTGGGAACCCGAGGAACATATGATAAAGAACCACCAAAGTATTTTCATGTGGTAGTATTCTATAAATTTCGAGGACGAAATTATTTGAAGGAGGGGAGAATGTAACACCCCAAGCTTCTACGGTACACTTCTCTTTGAATAATGCGATAGCGTGTGTTGTACGCAAATCGAGTTCTAACACACCACAACCAATCAAACTAGCCATTATGAATAATAATACCTACTTTTTGAAATTTTTTAAATTTTATCTCTCAAAATGGACTTCATTTTTGGATTAAGAATATAGAATTTAGCCTAGGGTGAAATTTTGGAACTTTTCGGATAACATTTATATTTTGATGAATAGTGAAAATTACTAAATTTTAATTAAAAACAACTTTTTTAATCGAAGTAATTAATATTGATAAATTATAAATTTGAGTGGTTTTAAAGTATATTTAGAATATATTTTTACCATTTAATACAATTTTAGTCATTGTACATAATTTTACAATTAAACCAGACATAAACAAGTGTTAGTCTTTTGATAGTTATTATCTCTTAAAAACACACTTTTTTTAACAACGTAAATTAATTTTAAATTAATTTCTGCCACTTCTGTGTTCTGAATTTGGAAAAATGGATTCCATATTCAGAATCATGATGTTCATATTGTGTAAATAGGTAACTTTTATTTTTAGACATTTTGAACAATTACTTCGGTAAATATTTTATTTACCATGGTTAAGGGTAAATCAGGTAAATAAAGGTTAAAAAATAATATTATAATAATTCTAAATTACCCTAAAACATGTCCTAACCTTATTTTTGGATACATGTCCGACCATGGGTATCTTTGGGTCGATTTTGGGACCTTATGGAGCCACTTGTAGGTGATAGGGACACTTTATTTTAATTAAGTTAAAATAAATACAAAAATAACACAAACATATATCGTTTAGAAAAACAATTTTTACATAGTGTTATTTATGTTGGATTTTCAACTATAAAAATTCATTAGAAAGATAAAAAGATTTCATAGATAATTATATTTAATTTATAATTTTTATACATTATATAATTTAAATTATTTATGACACAATGGTGATGAAGTAATTACAAAATTAATAAAAAAATTAAAATAATCGATATTATAAACACAAAAATAAAACTAATTTCAGAATTTTTATGAATTAAACTAATTTTATAGGTTAATATGACATGTTAGGAATGATTTAATTAACTTTTTTCGAATTAATAATTCTGTTATAAGTTTTACAAAAATCAACTATTGAATAGTGTGAAAATTGACATAAAAGAGTTTTTTAAAAAATATTATATTATTAATTGATATTAAATTCTTAAAAATCTAATTATTGGCCAAGAGACTTATATCATGATAGATGTATCCTTAATGGACCTAATGGGGGTCTCTTGGATGTATATTGTAAGCTTATTAACCATATAATATAAAAATACAATGAGACATTGTAAAAGTGAAACTAATTAACTAAGAGTTAATACTTAAAGATAAGGTTAATATAGTAACCCAAACCTGTCTAAATCCTATTGGTTGAGTGGTTTTCTACCTCTACCCACCTTAAACTTTAAATAATACACTTTGGAGCCATTAGAAACCGAATATGAATTTATTATAAAATAATATTTCTAGCTTTTCCAAAGGTTCCTCTCACCCCTCTTATAAAAGGGCACTCTTACTTCTCATTAATTCAAACCTTCAAAGCCTTTTGGTTCGGCCAAAATCTGCCCAAATACTCTCTAAACTTCCCTAAATACAACCTAGAGGCATTATTTTTATCAGAAAGCCAACCTACGGAGCCCTTTTGATCAAATCAAAAGGAATAACCCGAAGAAGAGGTAATGTTTTCACCGCCCTTTTTCATATTCGTTTCTTTTTCAAATTCTTCGTTCTTTGTTATTACCATTCTAAAAAATTAATCCAGTATCTCCTATATACTGTAATATTATTATAAATATGGTACAACCATATTCAGTATTCTATCCATCCTTTGAATGACATATCACCGTACGTGCGTACGTATGGATTACCGTCTCCACGTCGTGGTGTAATTTTTATTCAATATATTATTATTTGGATTGGTATAATAATGATGTTAAATTCAATTAGATAATAAATATAACATGATAATGATTCTGTATATATGATATAACATCCAATTATATATTATTTTAATATCAAAAGATTGATATTTTCGCTCGTGCATACGTACCGACTACCGTCTCCACGAACGCGATGAGATTCATTCTCCATCGTATTCATTCAAGTATAATTATCATTTGATGATTAATAGTAGTATCTAAGGGCATGATATCATTATGGATGTGGTTAAGATAAAACCTATCCATGAAAAACATGGCTTACATAACAAAACATATAAAAGAAAATGAGTAAGTTAATACCCGAAACAACGATAATACTACGATATTATTAAAAAATAAATGTTAAAAGATCATATATGATATCATATGATTATTTTATAATTTAATAAAAATTGTTTCACCATTATAAAGGACGTTAACCTACCCCCAACCATGTTAAAGTACAAGGTAAGGGTTTATTTCGCAATCTCTTCATTATCCGATGTAGTTTATACGTAATAATCTACTGGGATTTCTTTATCATCCACATCCATGTTTCTTTAAAATTTATTTCAAATTTTTTTTAATATTTACAAGAATATTGGTTAAAGTCTATTATACCCCTGTTTGAATTTTAATAAGAGTATTATAAAGGAATCTTTCCATCATTTTCCAAACAAGGTGCTTTTTAACCTTTTCGACAGAATTAATATAAGAATGTTTTTTTTACTTATACGGAGGGTGCGGCTATTTTCCACCATTATAAAATCTTTGAAACTACCCATACAAGATTATAAGAATATTTTCAAAGAAAATGTTATATTTTATAAATATTTTACTCTTAAATGATTTCAAAATAAAAAGAGATATTACTCTTAAAATAGTTTTGATTTCATCTATTTCAACATCCTTTGATGGATTTTACACTTATTTAGAGTTGATTTATTATGATACAAAACTTCTATATTGTATTGAAGTTTTGTGATATGTTTGACTGTGGATGTGAAATTTTTATAACATTCATGGTTTATATATGAAGTATTTACATTTCGTATGCTCGTTTTAATACGAATGTTTATGTAATGTTTAAACCTGTTCATATGAGGAATGCATTGGACTTAATATGTGACGGGTGGAGCCCGCTATAGCTCCTCGATGCATCGGTAGGACTCATGAGACAAACTAGTGTCTTGGAACAAGTCCTTGGCAAAATTTTATTTGTAGTCTTAGAACGAGGCCTTGGCTATGTGGTTATGATAGTCTGGCATTATGCATTCCATCATTATGAAAGTGGTTATTGATATTGTATGTGATTATTCGATTAAAAGAATATCCATGTGAATATGTAAATGGAATTATTTCATTTTATTTGTTCCATACTATCTTGATGTTTATGTTTAAAAGGATTTTGTTTTAGTTATACATTGCCTTAAATGTTTATTCTTATTTATGAAAGTTTCTGCTATATTGTTATCCTTACTCATCATTTGAGCTCACCCCTTTTCTATGTCTTATTTTTCCAGGATGTGAAGAAGTAAATTATGAATGACCTACATCGATAGTATGAGGGGATAAGAGTGTGGAATATGGAGAATATGTTCTTGTAGATTTCATTTGTATGATGTAATGTAGAACATTATGAATATACATAGTGTTTCCAAGGCTACTAAACTAATTAGTCTTTCGGGACTAGATCTTTATTGTGATCATGCCAGTGTTATGTAATAATGCACCGACTCTGGGTAACTGGGGTCGGGCCGTTACAATTTTCATATTTTTATTAAAATAATATATATATATTTCAAAATACACCACTAAAAAAATTTATTATATTTTTGGACATGGTTATATAAACCATTGTGAATCAGTAAAACATTGTTACCCCACATTCCAATAAATGATAACATGAGATTTCTATCTATATATATGTCATATGATTTAATTATAACTACAATAGATATAATATAGTTAAGAATAAACACTGCTAGAATTCTAGGTATTTGTGATGGGTTATTTGTGGTGAGATCTCGTCTCAAATAAGCTTTATCAACGGGGTCCCATCTCAAATATCCCGTTGCAGAAAATAGTATCGCAAAGAATATTATTTGCGACTGGCCCATTGCAAATAATATTTTTTCGGATGGGCAACTTACCCATCACAAATAGGTCTCTAAATATATAATTTTTATATATATTAATGTTTTTGTGACGGGACCATCACCAAAAGTATTTGTGGCGGGCTCGTAATCATGTTGCAAATAATTTTATGAAAATATTTATTTAGAATATTTGCGACTGGCCCATCGCAAATATTTTTTAAGGAAAATTATTTAGGCTATTTTTAATGGGAACCCATCGCAACAGATCCCTTCGCAAAGAATAAATAAATTTTTTAAAAATAATAATTTAATAAAATTATGATTGTCGAAGTGTTTTAATATTATTTATAAGATTACTAAAATAATTAAATAAATTAGACATTTCAAATGGCTTATACTTGTGTATCAAAACAAATATAGAACCATAATAACCAAATAAATTAGGAAAATTTAATTAGAAATGATAACCCCAATACCCATGTGTAATTAATAGAAAATTTAATCTTATTTTAATTGATTATACTATTTTTTATAATTATACAAAATTAACTACATTTTTCAACTTTCCTTTAAAAAATATGTTTTAAATAAATAATAGTCAAATAATTTAATAATACCCTTAAATAATATGTTTTTACATTGAATACCCATTTATATATTTTATAAGATAATACCATATATATGTGCTATTAAAATAATCATAAATTTTATTTTTTATATAGAATGTTAAAATTTAAATAATCTAAGGATATAGTTCATACACCATTAATTATATACAGAAATCCTTAAAAAATTCATTTATATATATATATAAATCAAGATTTTGGAAAAAATCAATGAAAATACAATCTTCTGAGTATAATTAATAAAAAATATTTATAAAAGAAATATAATAAATATTTAATAATTGTTGAACCAATTAATTTATAATATATAAATATTTATTTTTCATTTGAAATTTAGACACATTTACATTATTTCTATCATTAAACAACACTATGTTTTATTTTAATATTGTATTTTTATTATTTTCAATTTGTTTTGTATATGATGATTATTGGGATTAATTTAATGTGTTTTATGAGGGAGAGGGATTTTATAAGAGGGGATAGATGTGGGTTTTTAAAAATACACCATTTGAACCCGTTGAGTTTATAATAGAATAAAAATGGTTAATAGTTTGTTGATACAGAGTATAAGTAAGCACTAGATTAACCACCAGGAGGCCAATGTCCTGGTATTAGGTGGAAAATGGCCTCATATTAGGTGGACATTTTTTCCATCTTATAATTAGTGTCGTGTTTAGCACCATTTTATTTAATGAATTTCTATAAATTTTTTATCATGTTATTTTTCAATTTTATTCATTGTTACCTTTTATGATGATGGTATCCAAAAATTATACTAATAATATTCCCTCATTTTAGAATAAAATACCTTCCCTAATATATTAAACTTTTAGGATGTAATTATAAAATTATTATTTTTTTCATTATTTAATTATAAATCTATTCTAGTATTATGGTTTTTTAAAATGGTTGTGGAAATATTGGTACTACTCACTTTCAATTTATCATATTTCTTTTAGTTCATCCAGATTTTTATTTCCAAATTATTTATATCGATATATTGATTCAATTTATTGAAAATAAAAATATTTTAATATGCTTAATGTGATGTCTCTCATTTACTTATTTTTTAATTGAATCTATTTTTTTGTTTCTGGAAATATGTATAATATATTTTTGAAATATGTACTCAAAATTTGATAGAGAAAAAATTTAAAATTATTAAAGAGTTAATTATAATTATTTCTAAGGACTATGAAAAAAAATTATGATTAATTTCATGAACTATATTTTTATTGATAAATAATGCTTAATATATAAGTATTTAATTCATACCAAATAATGATAAAATTATATAAGATTAATAATAATGAGGTTGTGTGCGACAAAAATTTTCTATTTTTATTTCAATATTTTTTTCAAGAAAATTTTGATGATAAATTTCAAATCACAAAAGGTTTATGTGAATTTATTTGTTTTAAAACAATTTTATAGATGAAAATATCATTTAAATACTTGTTAACATGTCCTTGAAAGTAACTTTTCTAATGGAAAACATAAAATTTTCATCATAGAGATGAAATTTATTTTTTAATTATTTCATGGGTATTTATTAAATAAATAGTGGTTTATAACGTTAAATATTAATCAGCTGAGGGTATTATATAGGGGTTTTTATATTGTAAGCTGATTAATATATTTGAAAATTTAATGAAATTAGAAATTAATGTTCTTTGATGGATAAAGATCAATTTTTTTCTTCAAATATTATTTGTTTCATTAATTTTAGTTTAGTAATAATGTAATAAATTTTACATTCTATTCATTGATATAAAAATGTTGAAAAGTATTCAACATGAGGATAAAAATAGAAAATATTTTCTGTATTTTAGTAATATTGATTTAAAAGGAAAGATAAATTTTGTGATTTTTTACATTAAAATTTTAAATGGAAATATTCAAATTTAAAATTATGATTTAATACAAGATAAATATTTAGGGATTGAAACATTATATATTACATTGAATAATTATTATAATGATTATCATGTAATTGGAACAATATTGTTATATAATAATTTATATTTATATTTAAATGAGTTTCTCAATGATATATCATCTGATAATAAATACTGTTAAATGGTTAATTGCGAATTATATTTTGGGTGATATTAATTGAAATATTAATTTAATTAGCCTTGGTGATTTTGATTAATTAAGAATATATATTTATGATATTAATATATATATATATTATTGATATTTTAATTATATTAATATAGATGACAAGCATGGAATCCTTGGGCAAAGATATGATACAATATTAGCTGAGTGATTTTCTACAACTTCATTAAGTACATTATATATATACATCATATGTTTGGTATATATACTATGTTAGTAATTTATTTGTATGAAATTAAAAATTCCATTGGATTCATAATGACAGTATATGTTCCACTTGTCATTCATGTGTAATATATTCTCATTGTATATAGAATGTTTAATAAATGGGTAATTTATTTTGTATTGATATTGGATGACCCATGTATATAAGGAATGAGGTTTTATTTATTACCAATGATATTTGATGATGTATTTTGTGTAAAATCTGTTGAAATCATTTTATATAATACTACCAATAACATAAGGGAATGTCAATATCTATGTACTTATTAGGGTTATTTAAGATTCTATTAAGATATTTTCTCAAAACCTATATATATTTTTATCATTTTAATATAGATTTTATTTTTGGTGATGGTTTGTAATGAAATTGATAATTTTATATGGAACATTTATATATGGGAACATAATGGTTGTGATTTAATTATGATATTAGAGTCTTAAATATATTTTTTTAAATACTTATATGTCATTTTCTGGTATATTTTTTAAAAATTTATAGTCACGATGGAGTTATATTTTTTTGGATGCATGTTATCATTTATAATCCTTGGTATATTATTTTATAGTTTATTAATGTGATTTTCAACTTATTATCACAACTCTATACATTCATATTATTAAATTTTTGAATTAACATTTGATGAATGTATACAAGGTAAATTAGATACATTGTGTTAATTTTAATCCAACATCTCTATCTTCCATCAACTGGTGATATTTGGATATATTATATAACTTAGATGGTTTTTCCTCTATGATATAAATGTGTTTGGGAGTGACCTTAAAAATATTATTAGAGAGGTTGTCTTTTATATGATTTTGATAATTAAAAAATATAGTATAAATCATCTTATTGGTCAAGACATGTCATAAATACTATGTATGTGTACCTTGAAATACTGAACAAGGATGAAATCTATGTTTCTAGGAATGTTTAGAGTAGATATATTCATTTTAAATAATCATTTTCATTATAATATTCACTATGTTTGGGGGTGAATAAGTTGGTTTTCATGCATTTTGTTATCACATAGGTATATTTCATAATTCTACAAAGATATGATTTTCATTTGATTATTTTTTAATAATAAAATTTAATTTGAGAAAAATAATTTAATAATTAATAATCTAATAGATTGTTCCTAAATTGTTTATTAATATTGACTTAATTGACTAATTTTAGTATAATGTGGGTATATTAGGAGTTATGTGATGGGGATTATTTATAAAGAGAGGTTAAAAATATTCCCTAGAATGACTCAGAAATCTCCCATTGAGGATAGATTATAGAGAGAAAACTTTAAGCGATTAATATTTTAGTATGGGGCACGGTATCCTAAATTTGGGAAAATGAGAAACGTGGTTTGATACTCAAGTATAAAAATCATCTAATATTTAGTTGATATGTTACAAAGTGTGTTATAAATGAATGTATGGATGCTATGAGAATGTTTTTTGGATTAATTAATTTTCCATAGAATAAAAAGTTGTTGATTTTTATTTTAATGCTTGAAGGTACATCATGATGATTTTATGATACATATGATTAGGAAGAATGTATTTAGGGGCATACAAGAAGATTAATTTTATGTTAAATTCACTATGTATGCTTATCCAGATATACATAGTATGGAAAGGGTAGATGAATTTATTATTTTAAAGCTGTGTGATATCAATATCCTTGATTTTGAATGTATATTGATGGATATGAATTATTATATTTATTCTTTATGTGGTGTTTAATCTATAAGGTTTGATAATTATGGGTGTAGTTTGTGACAATAGTCTAATTCATTGATAAAAATATTTATTTATGCATATTTATGAATGTTGTAATTAATGATTTAATTTCTAAAATTGTTTTTGATGAAAAAAGTCAGTGACATGAAATTTCATAGACCCTTACATTGTGTGTTTATATGATGGTGAAGTGATTAAATATTTTAGATTTAGATAGATACACTAAAATTTTATTTTTCATAAAATCATTCCATAGTGTTCCATATTTCACCACTATATATTACAATTATTGATGAAATTATGCCTTCATTGAAGTGAAAAGGGGGTTTTATTAGTTTATAAATATCCATATCCATTCCACTGTAATTGTTATCATTATTACATGATTAGTCTAGTTATGCCATAAATTCATGTAAAGGGTTATTTGGTTTCATGGATCTGTATTTTAGGGAGATATATTAGCCTATATTATATGGTCTCCATTTTTCTTGGGAAGGAATGTTGTATGATGACGAAATTATTAGGGATTCATATTCAGAATAATTCTTGTTGATGAAATATGATGATATTATTAAATTTCTATGAAAATTTGAGGCCTAGGTGACTATAGATTTATGAGATTCATATAATAATAATGGTCATTCATATCATTAATTTGAGTTTTTAGATACAGAAATATTCCTAGGGAGATAGTGTTGATTCCAATAAGATTAATATATTTGTAAATAGATTGATGACCATTAAAATTTCCTAATGTATATCAGACAATATTTATTAAATATCTATTTTAAATTAATAAAATTATTTGTTTCTCATATTTTTAACTATTCCTTCTTTTCATTTTAAACATTTGAAGAACTATTGATCATTCGTGACAACTAAAAATTTCAATCCATCGATTAATGTTTTTTCTTAAAATAAAATTCTTAATAATCATTGGTCGAGGTAATTTAAACATAAATATTATTATTACTTCCTTTATTATATTTCATATTTATCTAAAACCTCTTTAAATTATATAAAATATATTTATGTTTCTATATTTTCTATTTTTTAGTCATCCATGTGAGATATTGAGACAAAAAAATTTCTTTAAGGAAATAGTGAAGAAAGGACTGATCAATGTATGTGATTATGAATTCACAAATTTTTAAGTTAAATGTATAGTTTAGTTAATGTTTTAATTTTTTGTTGTAGTAAATTTTTTTATACTATACAATATATAAAAAATAACATAAACTATGTATTAAAGGGATAATTAAATTGAAATGTTATAATAAACTAATATGAAATAGAGTTTATGGTAATTAGAGTCGGTAAATTATATAGAACATAGGATATGATTATAAAACGGCTATATGTTGTTTATGTAATTATCTATTAATAAAATGGTTTAGTTTTTGGATATCCTTATGGAAGGGTACATGGTGAATCATTTCCTTGTTTTTTGATTGATATTTAATATGTAAATTTTAATTAAATAGTCTAAATTAAGAGAATGTTTAGAATAATGTGATTATGTGGATCCACAAATAAAAATGACTCATGAATTAGGATCAGAAAAATTTATATTGGTTTTTATGTGGACTTATAGATTTTTTTAGGTTTGATGGATTGTATTGATGCTAGAGGAAAGAATAGTTGTTATTGTGTTCTAGTTATTATTTAGGAAAACAAAAATTCATTTCGAATTAAATGATGATTTTTTGGGGATTTGTTAGTAAACATTCTATAAGGTTTATAATGATATGATGGAAGGATGAATATTGTAGTCTACTATAATATAATAGAGGACGGATATTTTATTCCCAATATAAACGTAGTATACATTTTTGTAGTATTATCACCATGAGAATATTGTTTTTATAGTATAATTTTAATCATTAGTGTAAGTCAGTTTTTATAGATGAACATAATGTTGTTAGGGGAGTTGATATTATGATGATGTGTTTATGGTGAAGTATTGTAGGTAGTATAGATTTATTTTGTTTTCATATCTATGTTCACCTTTTTTTAAATAATAAACACATATAAATGTATGTCATTCATTGGAGAAAGACTATGGACAATAACCTTATAGAGGATATGTTATAGAGGGAATCCATTAAGTATTCAATAATATTGACCATATCTTTTTCTACAATTTTGTAGTTGCACAAGATCATGTATAGTGTGGTTCTAGAGAAGTATAGTCTATTTTAGAAATATCATGCTATGAGTAAGAAGATATTTTTGTCAGATACTTTTTTAATATTTCAAATATAGGACCTAATGAGTTTAGGGTTTCAGATTGATATGTCCATCTAGGTGCCTACTTATTTTATAAGAATTTAATTCCATACATTAGTTTACGATCATCATTTTTATTATTGACCTATAAAATAAAAGAAATTACTTTTGTAATTTTATTTTTAAACCCATTTTCTATCTCCATAATGTATTCTATTTATATTCAGTTTATGAGGCCACACTTAATCTCATTTTTTTTCTTATGAAGTGTATAGGATAGGTTTGTAAATGTTATTTTGGAACCAAAACATGTATTTTAAGAATTTATTTCACGTACAATAAATATGGTTACAATGGTTTGGAAAGGGTGTAATATTTTTGGATCATAGTATGTGAAATAAAATATGAATACTTGAAAGGTGTATATATAACCCCTAAAATTCCATATACAAGCTATCATTTTCTATGAATAATTTCTAATAGGATGGTGCATTATTAGTAGGGTGGTATATAGGCATAACATCATGCGTCACAAAGTGTAAAATGAAAATTAATGTATATGATAAATATTAGGTAGTTATTTATAAATGAATTTTTTATGTGAGTAATAACATCATTTTAATTCTTGGGTTTGTGTATTTTCTTATTTATGGTTATGTTTCAAGTATAACAATGTTCTTGCGAAAGGGAATGATATTTCTCGAATATGCTATAGTTTATTTCATGAGGGTTTCCATATCCATAGAAGAAAAATGTATAGTTAATTTTTATGATTTTTTATATAGGGAAATAAAAAATTGTGAGATGTCTATTTTTCATAATGAATTTATGTAATTAATAGAGAATGTAGATATAGATATCTATATAATTTAGTGAAAAAGGATCATCAGATCCTATTAATAGAGTGTTTATTGATAAATTATTTGTGAAAGGTGAGGAGCATATACCATAGTGATCTTGGAATGATATTTTGAGATATTATATGATAAACTCATAGATTTTATATTAACTAATATTCATCTATAAGAGGAGAAATATTCATTATTTTCTGTAAAATAAGGTAGTTATTTAAATCATGGGTGCGGGGTGAATTTCATGATAAAATTTGGATATTTATTGACATTAATAATAATGTAGAAATATATATTTAGTTACTGTTTTAGGGTTATTATGAATTTCATTACTGCTGAAAGTCATACATTTTCTATTTGGACTAATACAAACATTGTAACGAACTTAATTATTAATAAGGAATAGAACCTTTTAAAATTAGTTGAATCCAAACATTATTTCTTATAAAGTTTCCCTATTTTTAAAGAATGGTTTGGAAGTGTATGTAGCTTGTTGGGTTCTCAGATCTAAAACTTTTAGGGTGAGAAACGGGGCTTCATGGATTGTATAATCTATGTAGCCCAGATCACATGGTTAGACTAATTGTACAACGTGTCGTAGGGATCTCTTAAGGGGAGAAAAATTATTCAAACAACTTTTCTTATGTGAAATGATTCCCATGTGGGGTTTACTTTTTGGGTAAAGGGGGACGCACTAGTAGAGAACAGTTGGACAAAATATGCTCTTCAACCCATGCATGGCACTATACATGGATAGTAGAGGGAACCCGGTTGGTGAATTATTTGAATAACCCTATGGAAAATCCATGTACCACTTTATATATTTTTTGAATATCTAATTTCCCTTAGTTCTGTTAGGGTTATATTATCCTCTCTATTATCTCGTATCTCATATACTATAGGACCTCCCACATAACCTCTCATCCTAAAAACTATGATAGTATTTTGGATATCTTATTTTTTTAATATCCCATCAATCCATAATTAAACTCATTAGATACCTCTCAATATTTTATCAACCCTATTTCCTTATATTGGTAATTTATCTGACAATCACATATGACCATTTTGTTTCAGATCAAATTCCCTATATTCATGAATTTTTCCTTTTATTACATTTCATTAATTTCAATCTTGAATCTATGGGTGACAATGACTGAGGGGTTCTATAACATTTTAAAAAAGGTAGTCTAGTTATTGTTTCCCTATCATTGATTCTGTATTAAGTGAACTATTATTCTACACAGTAGACCTAACCCATAAATATTCTTCAATTTTTGATTAAATAATGAAATTACTGTAACCATTTAGGTATACATCTATAGATCCATGAACTATTTCAGAGGATGACCACCATGATTTGAGTCACAATTAATGATTCCCGTCTCTTAAAGGCCTAATGGCACCTTTAGAAAAAATTACTAAAACATCCATTAAGGTGAGTGTTTTCCCATGTAATAATTTCTTCAAAATGCAAAATTATTGATGGAAAATTAATTTACATATTTTAGGAACTTCGTCTAAATTTCATATAATTCTTTACATGAATTGGATTATTTGGATATTTTGATTAAATTATTACTGTTATAATTCATTGTTGTAATGTCATGAGTTCTTGAAATCCAAACTACATCTTCATACCATGATGAGGGAGAAACAATTTTATCAATTTATGGAAACTATTGATGGGATCATAGTTAATTATAATTAAAAAATATATGGATTCTAGAGATGGTGGGATCGATAATTGAATTCCATATATGTTTTCATTGATGGGATAACCATGCATGATTAAATACCTATATAAGAGAGATACTGATTTTGTAAGTGAGTCTTCTTGGATTGTATAAGTGGAAAGATGATAATACCATTACAAAATTCATACAAGATACCCTATATGATATACAAGGGAAGAGATCATAGAGTCATACATACACCATTATGATAATGGTATATGGAATTCCATTCATGGTTCGCATAGAATGGACTCTTACAGTGATGGGTACTTATAATGTTATTGGTGTGACACATATGATCCTTTTTATAAATCAATTTTCAAATTATTAAGATTATATTTATTAAATATTAAGTTTATTTTACACAATAAATTCTATTAATGTAAACTGTTATCTTAGGGCGCATATTTCAAGTAAAATAAAATGAATATGCTCAGTCTATTATTGGTGATTCATTTATGATAACCCATTGTTACAACCTTATCATATTTCTATAGGATAATATTGGTTCGACGATATCTAGATTATGATGGAGGTATTTTATGTTTGGTATACCCTGTGGCAGACGGTCTAATGTAGTAATTTATTTATTGACTGGTATTTTTTATTTACCTACATACTGCTAAATATATATATATATATATATATATATATAATGGACTGTTCTAGACTTCTTTTTGGTGGCCTACCATGATTATCTGACATACTATTTGGGATTCCTATAGTGCCCAGATAGAATTCTTGTATTTAGGAATAGATAAGGGTAAGCAGTCATATTCACATTATTGATTCATTGTAATATGATGGTGTATTATAGCATAGGACTGGACCAATGCTCATGATGCTATTAGATGCATCTTATGGTCATTGGTATTTCATTTTCCATTATGTATAATCATCTACCCATATATCTTGTGTAATTAAATTTTTTACAGTTGCTTGGAATGATCAACATTTTTGTATATGATACTAATCGAGATTAATCCTATTGTTTTTATTGGATGATTTACAATTATTTTATTATTGCATATATTTTTACCGATTTTGATGCTTATTATTAATATCTACATATATACAACACTCTATTCATGAGGTAATATTCTACCCATGGAAAACAATAGGCCCTCCGTAATTTTTCAAATATTATAATGTATTATGAGTATTGCTGGACGTCATGTGGGGAACTAAATTGGTGCACTACATTGTTGATTCATGGTAAGAAACTACAAAGAGTTATCATAAGATATTTTTTATTTTCTTAATTTTTTTTGGGTATTACATTATAAAATAGGATATATCATAATTTGGTAATGATCATGTATCTAGGAGTAGTTATCCCACGTATAGGGGAATCCCAAACTATCTAGGATGGGTAATTGCTATTTTGGTTTTTTCATATAATAGTAGTACTAATTTCACTATTGTGTGAGGGAAATGTTTTTTGACTTTATAATTTTTGACGTTATTATAATGGTTTTATTATTTACTAGGATTGGTATTAAAAAGTTGTATTATACCATGTCTCATATTATGCTCCTATGAATTTACATGTAATGTATTATTCAATTCTGTATTTATATTATTGTCTGCATTGAATGTATTTCAAAAAAAATTTATGAGTTCCTCGATTATAATATAGGGTAATTTTAATGTCCCAGAAATTATGTATAAATTTTATTTTAATAATGTAGAATTATTTATAGACCCTGAAATCTGATGACGTGTGATTCCAAGGACTAGAGTGCCCAGAATGATTCGACAATGTTTTCTCAAGCATTAATTAGTGTGCATAAGAAGTTTTCTGGAAAATGTGGAATAACCCTTAAACAGTTACTCAGATCAGAAAATCATAGGGAACCTTTGAGCTCTAGATGGCGAGTTTACCCAAGGCGTGACATAATTTTTGTCCGTGTGGGCCTCCTGTCAGAAAACCCGAAAATGAAATTACCATAAATAAAATAATAAAATTATTTTATTTTATTTTTTCATAAACTTATAACCCAAATACAGTAAATCAGATTAAAACACTTGTTACCCCCGCTTAACTCGTGAGGGTGTTATTTCTTTCGGCAGATACATACATTGGCTGGCGCAAGCCACCTTTGAAAATTAGTTTTCTGCCGTAAATAAAATTATTAAGTGAAAATTATTTTATTTTTAAATTTATTACATTTAAATGGTAACTCAGAATGGAAATCTGGGAATACAGTTGGGTTTGTTGGAGCATGTTTCACTTAGGTAGATCCTAACCTCGACCGGCACGGGTGGATGGTGACTGTTAATAATTTTCCAGTCTTTTTTCAGGTACGTTCAGTAAACGCATGGGAAGCGTTTTCTAACATTTGAATAGTTGCTCAGATTAATAATCTGAGGGAAACGTTGAATCTACAGCACTAGGATTCACATAAGGGAGGCATAACATCGAACGAAGTAGGTCGGGTGAATAATTTATTTTTGTGGACTTTTGAAAGATTAATAAAATTACATGTTTTGTTATTTAATTTTATTTCTTTCCTCCAACGAAAAAATGGCGATGGTGAGACCGGTGATGTGTCAAGCCATTAAATTGATTAACACTTCAATTCTTGTAACCTCCCCATTGGGAATTCAGGAGGATTATTTATTAAATAAACATCATTAATTCCCAAGCATTGCACACTCTTTCTCCCCTCCTACTTATATGTAGCATGGGGAGGGGTGTTGCATGGCCTCACCAAGAGACGATGCCCTAGAAATATACCGTGATGAAAACCACCTGGAGGAGGACACTGGTTCCAATGAGCGGTGCCGACTGCCTCCATGTCACGAACCGACGACAACGATGATGGAGGTTTCATTGAACGTCATCAAGAGATGTCTCCTCCTAGAAGGGGGTTTAATTTATTTTTTGCATTAAAATGATTTTCTTCTTTCCATTCTTGATTAACACGAATATCATGTGTCAACCGATTAAAGGGTTGACCAGTGATTCATTCGTCATTGTGGGTGGTTATTGGGGGGAATCTTGTGGGGTTAATATTCTGTTCAATACAACTTTTTATTGAACTCCCTTAATATCCTCCATATTACGAGCTAACGCAGAGGGTGCGGGCCTAACGAACCAATCCCAAACCCTCTGCTATCTTTTTTTCTGTGAGACACCTTGGAAGAACGTGGAAAAATTGATGGACGCAGCAAGAGAAGGGTCACGACTCGTCAGCCGCAGAGAATAGAGGAGGCAGATGACATGACTACCAGCTGTGGGAAGGAAGGTGGCAGAACTACCGGAATGCTGATGAATGGAATCCATAGCTGAAGTTATGGTGGAGGCTGAACCCGCTTCTGGAGGGTTTAGTGGAGACCGAGCAGTGCCCATGCGCCACCACCGCCTCGCCAACCGAATGAACTCTTGGCCGTTCGGGAATCTGGGTGACTGTGGGGTTACACCACCCACATCGGACCGAAACAAGCCTTCAAACTTGAGCTAGGCTGCCACCCTCGCACGGGGCCACCACCCTCGGATCGGGTCGCCACTCTTAGACCAGGCCGCCACCTTCGTAGTAGGTTACCACCCTCTGACCGGGTCACCGCCCTTAGACCAGGCCGCTGCCCTTGGGGGCCACCCCCCAGCGGGCCGCCGCACCAGACCTAGCCAACACCCTAGCGGACCGCTTCCCCCTTGCGAGCCACCCTTTTCTAGTCGGGTCTCCCCACTTGTGGGACACCCTATTCTAGTTTTTACTCCCATGTTGTCCGCCCCACTTTAAGGTCGGAACAAACATTAGCCCAATGGGCCAAGTCCACGACGGCACAACGCAGACCATGTCGGGCAGCCTTGGTCTGACCAGATCAGACCTGACCTGTGCACAACCGGACCCATAAACACATAAAAGGGCATATTTTGAGAACTATATTTCTGTTTGATGAACCTTTTGCAATGTAAACATTGGATCGAGATGTACCTTTTGGTATACACCACTTTAGTTTTGAAGAATTTTGGAGTATGACCGGGTTGGATCGAACTAGAATCTAACTGGGCCCTCGGAGCTAAAACCCTTATAACTCATAGATCGGGAGTCTGATTGACACTCCGTCTATCTCATTGGAACCCTTATGGCATGGTCGTCCTTTGGGTTACTCATTTGTGGAGTTCAGTGGTGGTTGAGGTATGACCGATATCTTGAGGGGAAGATTCTATGGAACTCAAGCTCACTGGATAGGTAGAAACCTATGGCGGACTCCGACATGAATAAAGAACATGGATCCAATGTGGGTTTTCATCTATCGATCTTGTGTGTGTCATATCATATGTGGGTTAGTGATCAATGATCTAGTGTGGGTTTGCGCATACCGATCCTGTGTGGGTCAGATCCTATCTGGGTTAGTGGGGATTTGTTACCTATCGATGTTGTGTCGGCCAGCAGGGTTTAGTTACTTATCGATCTAGTGTGGTTCAGCTGTAGTGCTTCTTAACAGAATAATATAAACTAGTTTATGACTAATCATCTATACTTCTGTACTTATGTTATACCTGATTGTGAGCGGAGTCTTTAACCTGGGTGGAAATTCAATCTTTTTGCGGTTACCTATGTGATACTCTTATCTTCATGGTGTTACGTATGTGTTACTTCTATCTTCGTGGGGTTACATATGTGGATCTTCTAGCTTCATTGTGTTACATGTGTATACTTTTATAGTTTTGGGGTTACCTGTATGGTACATCAATCTTTGTGTTGTTACCTCTGAGGTACTTATATCTTCATGTTGTAACCTTTGTGGTACTTATATTTTCATAGTGTTACCTATGTGTTACTTCTAGCTTTTTAGTGTTACCTATGTGGTACTTCTTCCTTTTCGATATCGTCTTTGTGGTATTACCTGTGCGGTACTTATATCTCCGCCGTGTTATCTGTGTGGTACTTCTTTCTTCATGGGTTTACCAGTGTGGTACTTCTACATTTGTTGTATCGTCTTCATAGTGTAACCTATGTGGTACTTCTATCTTCATGGTGTTACCTGTGTGGTACTTCTAGCTTCGGGGTGTTACCAATGTGGTGCTTCAACCATTGTGGTATCGTCTTCGTGGCGTTGCATATGTGGTACTTCTATCATTGTGGGGTTATCTGTATGGTACTTATATCTTCATGGTGTAACTTGTGTGGTACTTCTGCCTTTTTGGTGTTGTCTTCGTGGGGTTACCTATGAGGTACTTTTTCCATTGTGGTACTGTCTTTGTGGTGTTACCTATGTGGTACTCCTATCATTGTGGTGTTACCCATGTGGTACTTCTATCTTCATGGAGTTACCTTCGTGGTGTTATCTTCCTGGTTTTTCATGTGTGGTACTTTTACCTTTCTGGTGCTACCTATGTGGTGTCCTTCCAACATGTATGAGAGGAGTGTATCTTGATAACGTGGGTATATTTATGGTAATGTTTCTAAGTATTATTGATTTATTTCATTGTGGTTTTTTCCTTTGTTGAACTTTAGGTGACCTACGGGGGTCTTCAGGTCCCTACAGGTAGAAACCTCGGAGGATGACCCAGTAGATGTTTTCCGTTTTCTTTCAGTAGTATTTTACTATCATTTTTACATGTTCATTTATTGTTGGTATTGTATTCCAGCCCCTTTTACCTTTTAGCACTCTTTTTATTGGGTTGTTTACACTGTAGTTTCATCTTCTTGAAATCTAGTCTGTCTGGTTGTTTCATGTTGTGTTCATGGACCATGTGTCTGTACAGGTAAAAATACAATGCCTTCACATTTAAGAGATATTCCTTTCTGGTGATAATCATCGGCCCCTGGTCTATTGATGGTGGGCTTGGGGAAGTCACGGCATGAGATTTGAGTGAAGGTTCGTGACAAAGTGGTATCAGAGGAGTTCGGTTCTCCCGAAGAACTGGGTCTCTGATATTTTCTGGGTGGAATTAGTGTTAAGTGTTATGAGTGTAGTTTTAATTTCAAGAATTCTAGTGTAGTTGTGACATATGATGTATCCATACACCCAGACCTTGAATTCGGAATTCCGACTCAGAGCATGAAAATGCTGATTGCATGTGTTTTTTAAAAGTATTTCTTTTGATTTCATTGGATTCAGCTCACCAGGTGTGTCTTAATGATCATGGTGCACTTGTTCCTTTTCAGGATGCCTCCACAAATACATCCTTCTAGGTTTCATTAGATATTACACGATGAAGGCCCACTGAGCGATGAGGCTCCGGTGTAGGGACCTCTTACTACGTTGGCACCTTCAGGTGTTTTACCTGTAGCACCACCACTCATTGGGCAATTGTTACACCGGGTGGTACCAATAGAGGAGATATTTAGGCTTAGTTCCTTACATGAGTTTCAACATCAGATACCCCTTAGGTTTAGAGGGGATCCCGACTCACAGGGGCTATGGACTGGCCTGAGGAGTTGGCTGAGAGTTCACCAGAGCTTCTACAACATTGGCAGGATGACATGTCAGTGTCTTTATATTAATTGAGTTGTACTGACCATTCCTGGTACTCGATGAATATTATACGATCAATGATTCAAGGATCAAACTTCTGAGAGTGTTGTTTTTAAGTATGTGTGAACCCGCACTATTTCTCTATGCATTCCAACCAATATTAGTGTGATAGAGAGAACCTGTGCGGTTGTATATTCTTTGGTTGAGCGGATACAACTTGTGAATGTTAGTAGTTGGAAATTAGGAAACTAGTGCATGTCTCAGAGACTTGGGTGTGTAAAAATGTTTCAGGAAGAAGAAGTGTAAGGGACAGATTAATCTGTAGGGTTGCAGACATGGAAGTAGAGCTAGGAGATAATCATGAGGTGGTGTACATTTCGACATGTCAAAACCACCCCCTTCTGGTCCCCACCAGGCTCAGGGTGCTAGAGGATAGTGGAATGGAGTAGTTGTATATGGTCAATGAGTGTGACCCAAGGGCTCTAGGAATTATTCGATGAATGGTCGGTGTCTACTACTAGAAATCGTATTAATAAACCTAGATAAAAATCATTAATTCCTTCCACAAATCATGTCCAATACCAGGAGTTTCCCATTAAGATATTGACTTGTCCCTCATGTCTGGAGACACCATTATGAGGAGACTCTATAATGACACTTACATCAACGGTGTGATCTAACCCTCGAGGTGAGAGTTTTGGTCGGAACCTCTTGGTTGAAGAATCTTGGCCTTAAAATGTTAGTTTGGGATGGACTGGACATCCACAGTTCATACTCAAGTTGATTTCATTAGGAAAAATGTTTGTGGTTTACCTACAACATTGGAATGGTATTTTACATAGTCGAAAAAAATGGAAACACATGTCGGATAGGATAAAGTCTTCTATAGGAGGGTGCAGCTGATCACTCCTGAGTTAGCCAGACATACCCTTATGGCATCAAGGGTTTTCAGTTTTCAGATCCAAACAGGAGTGTATAAGAATGGGAACATCTTTTCAAAAGATGTTTCTAGGATTACCTCCATGAAGGGAGAGGGACATCTACTTTGGATAGGTACTACCAGAGATTTTTTCCCAGCTTCTCTTGGCTAGCGGCACCCTTTTGAGCTCTGATGAAAAAGGGGAGCCTTTCTTATGGAAGGAGAAGTGTCAGCAGAGCTTTCCAGAGCTGAGACAGAGACTGACAAGTTGAACTATGCTACCCAAGACCTAGAGATAGAAGCAGTGGTCTTTGTGATAAATATGTGGCAACAATACATGATGGGTGAACATTTTATAGTCTACTCATATCAAAAGATTATCTGGTATATTTTCTCTAAGGACATGAACATGAGATAACGATGATGGATAGAGTTCCTCCCGGACTATGACATTGAGATAGTCTATACTCTTGGGAAGGGGAATGTGGTAGTAGATGCACTCAGCGGGAGGTCTGGTTTGCAATTTAAGAGTGATGTGACATAGCAGTTGGCCATGTTTCGAATTTCCATTGTGGATAGAGATGAAGTAGCATACCTCCGGTCTATGATAGTCACACCCCAACTCCTGCAGAAAGTCAGAGAGCCATAGCTAGGGGACAGAGACTACAAGGCTTGACCTACTCAGATATCTTCAGAGTAGGCACCTGATTGATTTTTTGAAGGAGGAGATAACATCATCCCATTTAGAGGATGTACCATGGAACCAGTAGTGCTACATGAGGAGGGGTTGTGGGAGTTCCTTATGTCTCTTATGGCAGTACAACCTGGTGTTGTGAAGATGTACACAGTCATCCAACATCAGTACTAATGGCCTGAGATGAAGGAACCAATGACAATGATTGTATCAAGATGTCTCACTTGTTAACAAGTGAAAAATGATCAGAGATAGCAGAAGTATTATGTTTACAAGAGGAGGGAGACAATGTTTTCCTATGAGTCTCACCTCGTTGAGGTTTGCAGATATTTTTCCAGGTTGGCAAGTTATCTCCAATGTATGTCGAACCATTCTAGATTCTCATGAGAGTGGGCAAGTGGTGTGCCATCTATTTATTTCCCCACAAATGCACCAGGTACATAATGTTTTCCATGTGTCGCAGATAAGAAGATGTGTTCATTAACCATCTCACGTTATTTACTAGGGATAGTTATACATTGATGATTTGGTGACTTTTACGGAGTTCCCGTTGACGATTGAGGATCGACAACAGCAGGTCCTTCGTGGGAAGTTGATACCTTTGGTGTTTGTTTGCTAGTATCACAGGAACCTCCAGGAGAGAACATGAGAGTAGGAGGCTCAGATCCATGCTTAGTGCCCCAATTCATTTCTTTAGCCTATGTTGTGGCCTTCGTGAACATAAATACCTATGGGGGGAGAATTTAAGTTCCAATAATATCTATATAATTTTTTTAATTATATGGAATTATTTTGAGACCACAAAATCTGACATCCTGTGATTTTGATGACCGGAGTGGCCAGAATGATCCGTCAATGTTTTTCTAAACATTAATTAGATTTCATAAGGAGTTTTCCTGAAAATGTGGAATAACACTTAAACGGTTACTCGCATCAGAAATCCAAGGGCACCGTTGCACTCAGGATGGCATGTTTACCCCTGGTGCAACTTAAGTTTTATTCATCACATGCCTCCTGTAAGAAAACATGAAAATGTCATAATCGTAAATAAAATTATTAAATAAAATTATTTTACATTTTAAATTCTTATAACTCACAGAAGGTAACTCAGAATAAAAATTAGAGATCACCTCTGAACTTGTGAAGTTATGCTGTTTTAGTCAGATACTATCATTGGCCGGCACAGGCCAAAAGTGAATGTTATTTTTTGGTCGTAAATAAACTAATTAAGTGAAAATTATTTTATTATAAAATTTATAACATTTAAACTATAACTAGGATTGGAAATATGTGAGTACTTTTGGGTTCATTGGGGTGTGTTTCCCTTAGGTAGAGATTAACCTCGACTGGTAGGTGTTCGAGGGTGATTATTAATAATTTTTCAAACTTTTTTCCAGGTACGTTCAATACACAAATGATCAGTGTTTTCTATCTTTTGAGTTGTTGCTCGAATTAAAAATATGAGGGCACTGTTGAATTTGTAGCGCTGAGATTTGCTTCCATTAGGAATAACATTGACAATATTAGGTAGGGAGAAAAAGATATTTCTCTGGACTTTTGAAAGATTAATAAAATAACATGTTTTGTTATTTTATTTTATTTCATTCATCCAATGGACAAACGGTGCTGGCAAAATTGGGGATATGACAAGTCAATAAATGGCATGACTCTTCTTTTCTTGTAACTACACCGTTGGGAATTTGGTAGGTTCATTAATGAAATTAACCTCATTAATTCCCCAAGCATTGCACACTCCTTCTCCTCTCATATTTATATGGAGCTCGAGGAGGGGTGTTAGAACAGCTTCACCAAGCGATGAAGCCCGGTCAAAAATTCCATTGATGCCAACCACCTGGAGGATGAGCCAGGTTCCAACGAGTGGTGATGAGCGCCACCGAGTCATGAACCGAAGACAACGATGATGGAGGTTTTGTTGACCGTCATCAGTGGATGTCTCTTCCAGGTAGTGTGTAACACCCCACCCCTACCTCATTGTCTTGTGGAGGTGGTGAGGGTTACTTGGCCTTATGCGATGCTCCCAAAGCTCCAAAGGCTGAAAATAAATTCCAATGTCTTCAAGGATAGAGGGGAATCATTTTTCTTTATGTAGATAACCCAACTCAACCAACCCAAAACTAAAGATGCATTCACTTTCAAACCGAGCCATGTGATTCTAATAATTTCATCACAGACCCCAAAACCATTCAACTAGACATGTCCATAAAATATCAGACTAAAAAGAAGAAACTAAACAACAAAACACCCTAAGCCATGACACCACCACAACACCACCCCATGCTCTAAGCTCCAAGCTCCACCAAAACACCAAAATGCGCCACTAAAGGAGGATGATGCCTTACCTTTTCCCACTTCATGTTACATGACATCTACAAAGACACCAATGTGCCAATGAACGGGGTGACTACAACTAATTAGTAGTATTTCCCCAACAAACTTCCCTACACATGCCACTAGGATAAAACCATTACCACATTTATAAAAAAATATTTTATATTAAGAAAAACCAAGCTACAAATTGTATATAAGCCAAACATGCCCCACAAGGAAGGCAAATAAAACAAGCCAGGAAAGGAATCAAAATCAACTATGCCACAAGCTAATTACCAATTTCATATTTCACTCAGAATCCCTATCTACAAACGTCACCAATAAAGCACACAACAAATCATGGTGGCACTTTCTGTCCAACCCATTCATTACCATCCCACTCAAGTGGTACTTCCCTCCCACTTGCTATAGATGGTGGCCCTTCTATCCACTATCCATCAATTTTTTATAGGTGCACATTCTCGTCTACTCCACCACGTCCCAACCTCATCCACCCAATGATGCCACACAATTCCACACATGCCACCCCAATTATCATGCATTATTTTCAATACCGAGAAATACCATTTCCATGCCAAACACCTTTCAAAATCACCCATTTATTGAAATAAATACTCATGCACCCAATCATTACCATATTAAAATCACCAATTTAAAATTAACCAATTCATTCCATTGCAACAAAACCCAAATTTCATGAAAAAACCACCAAATCATCACCCATTTGATTTTAAAAAAAAAATTAACGCAACATGATTTAAATAATATTAAAGAAACCAATTTAATTGTAAATGAAAATCACATATCAATGAAGTGGATTTGAGAGAGAAGCCACCTACCTCTTAGGGTTTGTAAAAATCAACCCTTCGCACAAACACACTCCAAACTGGGTGAACACCTCCTCGAAACCACCTAAAAACCCTTCCCTAACATCAAAAAAGTCTTAAAATCACCACCCAAGGCAACGAAAACGCTAGATATACACACAACGGGTGTATACCTAGAAAACTAAGAGAGAGAGAGAGAGTGAACTAGACCCTTGGAAAACACAATGAAACTAAGAGGATCGACATACCTGGGAGAAACCACCTTCAAACCACCTTGAATCCCCTTTGATTTGCTTCCAAAATGTGTGGGAGTGTATTTTCAACCCTTGAGAACCGAATTTCCCGAGTGAGATTCGAGTGGGATAAAGAATGAGAGAAAAAATGGTAAATCCCGAGTGTCCCGTGACTTAAAACCCAATCATTAAGTGGCCGCACGGTTACCTCGCACAGTTTGGAAAACTGTGCACTAACCATGCATTTGACACTTTCTCAGCCAAGGACATTGCATAGCTTTCTCAAACGGTATGAAAAACCTTATGCCACCCATGCAGAGCACACTGTCAAGGGTGCATGGTTTCTTGGGTTGGCCACATGTTTTGTTTAGACCGTGAACCAACCGTGCACCCCTGTACAACCTCCACTACATTAAATGTTTTTCCATGAATTGTCCAAACTTCTACCAACCACATCAAAAAGAACAACGGACCAAAACAAGGGTACCAAACCTCTAACAGGGGGTACTAAATTCTCCCCACCATTGGAATTTCCATATTCAGAAAGTAGTGAACCCACCCATTTCCGAAAGAGCTCGGGCCCTTACTAGACCATCTCTTTCTCCCGCTCCCATGTCTCCTCTTGGATCTAGCCATGCTGCCACAAATCCCAAACTAGACTAATGATTTTACTGAGAAATACTTTATCTAGCCTATCCACAACCTACACTGGCATGTGCACCAACGATGCATCTAGATCTAACTAAACAAGATCCCATAGAATAACCTGGCTTGGATCCGGTTGATACTTTTTCAACTGCGACACATGAAACACATTGTGCACCGCACTGAACCTAGCTGGCAAAGCCAAATGATAAGCCACCTCACCAACCCACTCACGAATCTCAATAGGTTCAATATACCTCAGAGGTAACTTTACATGCTTCCCAAACTGATGATTTCCCATCCTTGGAGAGATCCTCAAAAAACATGATCACTCACCTCGAACGACAATGGCTGTCGACGATGATCCGCATATGATTTCTGACGAATCTGAGTCATCTCCATTCCCTTTCTAATTAACATGATCTTCTATGTAGTCTCTTGGAAAAGGCTCGGTCCAACCCTCTAAGACTGACCTATTTCAACCCACTATAGTGGAGAACGACATGGCTACCCATTCAATGCTTCAAACAGAGCCAAATGTTTGGATTCCTGATAATAGTTATTGTACGAGAACTCAACCAACAATATGTGATCATCCCAGGAGCCACCCAAATCCATCACAAAAGCCCAAAACATATCCTCCAGTGTTTGTATCGTCCTCTTGGATTGACCATGCATCTGAGGGTGATACTCTATACTCAAGGTTATCTTAGTTCCAAGGTTTTGCGATAATTATTCCAATAAACAAGATGTAATCCTCGGATCTCTATTGGATACGATCAAAACTGGAACACCATGACTCTTTACCACCTCCCAGATATAGATTTGTGATACATCCTCCACCATATGAGATTCACGAATTGGAATGAAATGGGATGTCTTTGTTAGCTGATCCACTATCACCCAAATGAAATCGTGATTTCTGATCGTTATTTGGAGACATATGACAAAATTCATCTCTATTTGCTCCCACTTCCAAAAAAGGATTGGTAATGACTGCAACATTCCCCTTAACCTCTGATTCTCTTCCTTGACCAACTGGAAAGTCAAGAATCTCAACACAAACACAACAACTCTTCTTTTCATACCAACCCACCAGAACTATGCTTTCAACGCATTATAAATTTTCTGAATTTCAGGATGAATAGTCTACTTGCATGATGATACGCCCTGAGAAGCTCCTCCAAACAAGAAACTGGTACAACCATTCGATTCTGAAAACACAAAACTGAATCTCTATTCAATTTTCAACCCTCAATGGTCTCCCCACCAATGTGTTTTTACCTCACATCCACACACTCAGAATCATATATCTATGCCTCTTTAACTGAGAAAACAATGTCTCGAATCAATAAAACTGGAATGAAGACCACTCTATCCCGCTGCTCCTCACATTCTAACCGCATGTCAGCTATAACTGACATCAACTACCACTGGTCTGATATCTGTTTCACCACCTGAGCATACGATTTTCTACATAATGCATCTTTGAACGAATTTCCCTTACCCGATGTCTACAACAAGTCAAAATCAAACATCTGGATATATTGCATTCGTATCTTTTGCCTCCAGTTCAAATCCCTTTGTGAGAAAATGTGCTTCAAGATCTTATGATCAGTATATATGGGGAATTTATCCCTAAAGAGATAATGACGCCACAATTTCAAAGCATAGACCACTACTGCTAATTCCAAATCATGATTTGGGTAGTTCTTGTCATGAACCCTAACTTTCATTATCCATTGGTTACTACATGATTCCCTTGTAAATAAACGCACCCCAACCTTGATCCGGATGCATTGCAATACACCACTTACCCTTTTCTAGGTTATGGAAAAACCAAGATTGGTTTTGATGTAAGGTGAACCTATAGCTCTTCGAAACACTGTTGACATTGTTCATTAAACTAGAATGGAACATTATTGCTTGTCAAAGCTATCATCGCTAAATCCAAATGTGAAAAATAATGAACAAAATGCCGATATCACCCAGATATACTGAGGAAACTCTATACCTCAAACACACTCTTTGTAGGTGACATGATATAACAGGCTCTATCTTTTTCAGATCCATTGAAAGACCCCTTTCAAAAATCACACGGCCAAGAAAACTGACTTCCTATATCCAAATGTCACACTTTGAAAATTTGGCATACAACTGATGATCCCTCAAGATCCCCAGCACGGTTTCCATGTGATTCCCATGCTCCACCCTTATCTTTGAATACACCTGAATATCATTTAAAAACACAACCACTAATGAATCGAGATATCTCTAAAATATCTAATTCATCAATGTCATAAACCCCATTGGCACATTCTTTAGATCAAAGGGAATAACCACATAATCATAATGGAAATATCTACTTCTGAAAGCTGTTTTAGGAATATCATCCTTCCTCACCATCAATTGATGATATCCCAAGCTCAGGTCGATCATAGAGAACCACTAGCATCCCTTCAACTAGTTAAAAAAATCATCAATTTGTGGAAGTTGATTTCTGTTCATTATCATAACATGGTTATGTCTATGATAATTAACACAAAGCCTCCATGTTCCATCATCATTTTTCTCAAACAACCCCGGTGCTACAAATGGAGACATGCTAGGACTGATAAAAGCTTTGGTTTCTAACTCATCCAACTGGTCTTTCAATTCCCACAATTCATAGGTTCCATTCGGTAAGATGGAAGGGATATAGGACTGGTCCCCAGAAGGAGATCAATCGTAAACTCCACATCTCTTACGGGATATAACATAGAGAATTATTTGGGAAAAACATCCATGAAATGATCCACCACTACCGGAAGAGAACTTTTCTCAACACCCTCTACCAATTGCAATGACAACACCGCCAACTAATATGATAGCATGCCCACTGCTAGTGCTAACATACCTGCTGCACCCTGGCATTCATGACTCTCTCCTCTAATGAGATATCTAATGTAGTCATGTGTCATAAAAGCCATTGTTCACGCATTACAGTTGATGTGGGCCTTAAACGCCACTAGCCAATCGATTCTGAGGATAAAATCATACCCATCCATCTATAGAATTAAGAAATTCCAAATTAGCTCAACCTCACACACAATGATACACCGTGATCTACACAAGAAAACTCAACACTTTTTTCGACCCAGAGGAGTTTGAAGTTTCAAAACCGAAAGATTCATTTCTACCCTTAATCCCAGAAACTCAACCACACATGTAGAAATAAAAGATTGTGAAGAACTAGTATCAAACAACACTTGCTTCAGGGATGAAATTTAAAGAATAGTACCTTGCACTATGGATGGTCCCGACTTATAATCCACCCCAACCTAATTGGCTCAGAACAACACCTTGGTTGCCACACTATACACTTTATTTCCCTGTTGAGGAGTTTTGTTGTTCGGAGAATAACCATGACTGACTCTTCTCTACTGACGAGGGGTATGCTACTATCCACGTCCCATCCAAGCATACGACATCTGAGATCCCTGAGGAGTGTCACGCACACCTAAACATAGAGCATTCCTACAATAGTGTTGAAGATTACCCATATTATATCAATTGTGACATGCTCAAGGTTATATTGTGCATTCCCGCTTGATGTGTGCCATATTGCCACATTGAAAACACCATGGTTTTCACTAGGGCATCAGAGGAACATGGACATATCTTGCTTCCAGATTTTGTGCCATACTCCCACCCTGGGAATAAGTTTCCATGTTCCTCTTGAACCCAGCATTCGAGTTCCTACTATTCCCCATGGGTACCACCATGATTCATCTTCCCTGAGCTTCTAACAGATCCCGCTCAGCCACTAATGCTCGATTCAGCATCTCTATGTAATCATTGATACATATCACTACAATTTTTGAACAGATCTCTTAAAATAACCCTTATTTGAAGATTATTTCCTTCTACGACGTGCTACACGCCACCTCAGGTGCAATCCACACAACGCTCATAAACTTTGTTGCATACTCCATCACAGACATATGATCTTACTTCAGACTGATGAAATAATTTGTGTGCTGAATTCTGAATGTATGTGGGTAAAATTGTTCATTAAAAAATTCATCAAATCCTTCCCACATCATACCCTGGTACATCCCCTCTTGGACTACCAACTCCCACCACTGAAGCGAATGATCCTCTAGCTTATACGTTTCATGCTTTACTTTCAGCTCTACCGGAGTCCCCCTGAATTCGTAAATTATACTCATTCTAGACAGCCATGCCTCTACCCTTTCTGGGTCTGAATCACCACTAAAGACGGGTGGATCATGCTTTTGAAACTGAGGCACATAATCAAAATTCTTTGGCTCTTCTTCTCTATTCACACTTCTCATAGCTTGGAAAGATGTCACTATTCTCTGGACTTACTGCTGGTTCACCTAGGGCTATGGTGCAACCACGTTCTCATCAGCCGCTTCTGGTTTGTCTCTACGATGCCTACCTGGTGCCATTTATATAAAAAGAAAACGAACAACCATGTGTCTCACTACAATAGACATCAATAATTCCAATTGCAAATTGCATTACACAACACTATCAAAATGAGGATTTCCACCTTTCCACATTTTCCATGTTTTAACATTTTTGAAAACCAAACCATTTTTGAAATCCAAAATTTATTCACAATACAATTTCACACATTGGAAAAACATTTCCCAATTCATCCCATAAATCATTATGCCCATTGAAATATGAATCTAGAGGGAATTCATTTATACCATATATTCCATGCCCATCTCATTGGGTACACCCATGACAATGAAATTTCAATTGTCTATAAGTTTCTCCAAAACACATATGCACCCAAATCCCAGGTAACATGATGTTCACCATAAAATGGTTAGATATGTGCTTTTATTATATACATTCCATGTTCTTACATTTTTATTCCTTTCTACAATCACGACTCAAGGAATATACCACTACAAATGTCACCTCCAAATCTATGAATCAACTCCAAAGGACCAAAAAAGCTGACACCACTTGTAACACCCCACCCCTACCTCATTGGCTTGAGGTGGCAGGGAGGGTTACTTTCCCTTAAGAGACGTTCCCATGGCACCAAAAGATGGAAAAAATGTTGAGGGCTTCATGGACTAGTGGGGAACGATTTTCCCTTAAGATGATAACCCAACACAACCAACCCACAACTAAAGATGCATGCACTTTCAAACACAACAATGTGTTACTAACAATTCCATCCAAAAACCCAAAACAATTCCACTACACAGGTCCACAAAACATCATAGTAGAAAGTGGAATCTAAACTAAAAAACACCGTGAGCCATGACACCACCTCAGCTCCACACCAAGCTCCATGATCTAAGCTCCACCAAAACAACACAATGCACCACTAATGGAGGGAGATGCATTACCTTTTCCCACGTCATGGTACATGGCATCTGTAAAGACACAAAAGTGCCAAAGCATGGGGTTTGTACAACTAATTAGTAGGATTTCCCCAACTGACATCCCTACACAAACCACTATGATAATACCATTATCACATTTATATAAAAAAATTAATATAAATAAAAACCAAGCTACAAATATTTTATATTCCAAACATGAAATAATACAAACATGCCACACAAGGAAGCCAAATCAACCAAGCCACGCAAGGAACCCAATTCATCTCTCCCACAATCTGATAATCATTTTCATATTTCTCTCACATGCCCCATATAAAACAACACCAACAAATCACACAAAAATTCCTGGCAGCACGTCCCATCCAACCCATTCATTACCAATCCTCTCAAGTGGTACTTACCACCCACTTGATATTGATGGTGGCCCTTTCGTCCACTATCCATCAGCTTTGTGTAGTGGCACATTCTCGTCCACTCCACCACATCCCAACCTCATCCACCCATTGATATCACCCATTTCCACACAAGACACAACAATAATCATTCATTCTTGTCAATACCATCAAATACCATTCCCATGAAAAATACATTTCAATATCACCTATTTATTGAAATTGATTCTTATTCTCACAATAATTACCATTTTAAAATAACCAATTTAAAATTAACCAATTGAGACCATTTCAACAAAACCTGAATTTCAGGCCAAACCCCCCAAATCATCACCCATTTGATTTTACAACAATATTCACACGACATGATTACAATTAAATTATAGAAACAAATTTAATTGTATATGAACTTTAAATTTCATCCTAGTGAAGTTGTGATTGAATCCACCTACCACTTAGGGTCTGGAGAAATCGACCCTTCTCCCAAACACACTCCAAACTAGGTGAAAACCTCCTCGAAACAACCTCAAACACCCTTCCCTATCATCAACAAGTCATAAAATCAACACCCAAAGCAAACAAAACCCTATATCTACACACAATGGCTGTAGATCTCGAAAACTGAGAAATAGAGATGTAGATTTTGTGGAAAACACAATGAAACCAATAGGAGAGACATACATGGGATAAGCCACCTTCAAACCACCTTGAACCCCCTTTGATTTGCTTCCTAAATGTTTGGGAGAGTCCCTCCAACCCTCGAGAACCGAAAATCCCGAGTGAGCTTCGAGTGGGAGGAAGAATGAGGGAAAAATTGGGAAATACCGAGTTGCTCGAGACTTAAAACACAAAATTTATGTGGCCACATAGTTACCCCGCATGGTTTGGAAAACAGTGTGCCAACCATGCGGTTGCCATAGTCTCACCAAGCGACATCGCATGGCTTTCTTGCACAGTTTAATGAACCATGTGCTGCCTGTGCGGAGCCCACTGCCAAGGGTGCATAGTTTTCTAGGATGGCTGCACAGTTTTTTCTTACCGTGCGCCAACCGTGCATCCCTGCACAACCTCCCCAACTATAAAAGTTCTTCCATGAATTGTCCAAACTTTTACCAACAACTTCAAAAATCCCAAACGAACTAAAAAAAGTGTCAATTACTTCAAACTGATGGTACTTTATAGGGATTTAATTCATTTATGGATTCAAATGATTTTCCTCTTCCTCATAAATGAATTACATGAAGATCATGGGTCAACTGACTAATAGGTTGACACGCGATTCATACATCTTTTTAGGAGGTTATTGTGGGGAATCCTGTGTGGTTAATATTTTTTTCAATAAAATAGTTTAATGAACTCCATTAATATCATCCATATTATGTGCTAACACAGAGGGTGTGGGCCTAACGAAACCCTCTGTATATTTATTTCCTTGCACCACCTCGGAAGACTTAGAGAACATCGACACACACCACAAGTGGAGCGTCGCAGCTCATTAGTCGTGGAGAATGGATGAGGCGGCTGGCACAATGACCTACTGTGGGAAGGAAGGCGACACGACCCCTGCGCTGCTAACGAATGGTTGTCATGGACAAAGCCGCGAAGGAGGCTTAACTTTCCTCCCACAGGTTCCATGGGGATCGAGAAGTGCCCATGCAGTGTCGCCGCCTCAGCGACCGAATGACCTAGAGGCCCTTCGAGAATCCGAGTGACTGAGATGTTACACAACCCGCATCAGACTGTACCGGGTTGCCACCCTTGAGCTGAGCCACATCCCGCGAGTCGTGCTGCTGCCATTGCACTGGGCCACTGCACTAGGAGCGGTCTGCCTACCTCGTATCAAGATAATAACTATGCGGGCCGCCACCCCACATGGGCTGGGCCACCCCTTGTGGGGCGCTCTATTCTGGCCCAACCGCCCTTGAGGGCCGCCCCCTTGCGGGCCACCCTATTCTGGTCGGGCCGCCCTTGTTTGTTCGCCCCACTTGTGGGCTGGAATAGACATCATACCAGTGGGCCGAGTCTATCCTGACCCAGTGGGACAATTCAAACCCGGCCAATCCCAGAACGAGTTTGTCCGGGTCAGTCCGACCTGGTCGGACATGACCCAGGCCCAACCATACCCAAAAACACATAAAGGGGCATATCTTGAGAATCATATGTATATTTGAAGAACCGTATGCATTGTTGGGATTCTTGGATCATGATAGTCCTTTTGGTATACTTCAATTAGTTTTAGAGAAATTTGGAGTATGGCTGGGTTAGATCGAACCCGAATCTAACCGGGCCCAAGGAGCTAAAATACTTATAATTCGTAGACTGGGTGTCCGATTGATGAGCCTTCTATAGCGTAGAAACTCTTATGGAAGAGTGGTACTTTGTGTTACTCCTTTGTGGAGTTTAGTGGAGGTTTAGTTACAAATGATATCTCAAGGGGTAGATTCTAAGAAACTCAAGCGCAGCGGGTGCGTGGAAACCTATGGTATGATGCAATGTGAATAAAGAATATCGATATTATATGGTTCTACATCTATCAGTCCTGTGTGGGTATGATCCTATGTGGGTCATCACTCAGTGATACTATATGGGTAATCGCATAACGATCCTTTGTTGGTCAGATCCTATGTGGGGTAGTGGGGTTTACTTACCTATCGATCCTGTGTGGGTCAGTGGAGGTTAGTTACCTTCAGATCCTGTGCAGGTCAACAACAGTGCTTCATAACCTAATACGATTTTGTAGTTTATGACTAATCATCTATACTTATGTACTAATGTTATACCTGATTATGTGCTGAGTCTTTTACCTGTGTAGTACTTAAATAATTGTGGTGTTACATGTATGGGACTTCTATCTTCATGGTGTTACCTATGTGGTACTTCAGCTTCGTGGTATTACTTGTGTGGTACTTATACCATTACGATAAATCCTTCTTGGTGTTACCTCTATGGTACATCTATCTTCATGGTGTTACATTTTTGGTTCTTCAATCATTGTGGTGTTACCTGTGTGGTACTTATTTTTCTGTGGTGTTACCTGTGTGGTACTTCAATCTTCGTGGTTTCACCTGTGTGGTACTTCTAGCTTTTTGGTGTTACCTATGTGGTACTTCTACATTTTTGGTATCCAAATCTTTGTGTTACCTGTGTGGCACTTTTATCTTCGTGGTGTTACATGTGTGGTTCTTCTAGCTTCATGATTTTACATATTTAGTACTTCTATCTTTGTGATATCGTCTTCTTGGTGTTACATGTGTGGTACTTCTATCTTCGTGGTGTTACCTCTGTGGTACTTCTAGCTTCGTGGTGTTACTTGTGTGGTACTTCTACCTTTGTGATATCGTCTTCATGGTGTTACCAGTGTGGTACTTTTATTTTTGCGGTGATACCTGTGTGGTATATATATCTTTGTGGTGTTAACTGTGTGTTACTTCTGCCTTTGTGGAGTTACCAGTGTGGTGTTATCTTCGTGGTGTTACCTGTGTGGTACATCTTCCATTGTGGTGTTATCTATGATGTCTCCTTCCCTCATGTATGAGATGAGCATATCTTGATGAAATAGATATATGTATGGTTATATACCCAAGTAGAGTTTATGTCTTTCTTTGTGGGTTTTCCTATGTGGAAATCTAGGAGACCTATGCGGGTCATGGGGTTCCTATAGGAAAGAACCTTGGAGGATGACCCAATAGATTTTTTCCTTTTTCTTCCAATTGTATTTTACATCCATTCATACTTTTACTTTATAGTTGTCTTGTATTCTGGGCCCTTTTTACATTCAGCACTCTTTTTTTACATTAGTTTACATTGTGTTGCATAATATTGAGTTCTTGTTTGTGTGGTTTCTTTGTGTTGTGTTCTTGGACAGTGTTCCTGTACAGCTTAAAAAGGAAATGTGTTCCCATTTAAGCGATACATGTTTTCGGTGCTAGTCGCAAGCCCCTGGCCTTTGGAAGGTGGGTTTGGGGTAGTCACGAAACTGGCCCCGAGGTACAGGTTGTGATAGTAATGTTCAAACTCTTCATGAAGGAATAACATAATTTTAATAATTATAGTGGTTGTATCAATCTAAACAGTGTTTTCCATTATTGATTGATGATTAATCATTAATTAAAAATATATTCAATGATTGAGCTATGAACCATTTGTTCAATTGTCTAAAACATTTTATACTTTGATTTCACAAATAAAAATTAAAATTTTATTAAAATGTAATTATATAAATATTTTATGGTATTTCATAAAATCAAATAACTTTATATGATCTATTACATCTTTATTGGCGGCATATAGCATAGGTTGTAGTTATATAGAGCACCATATGAAATTTTTACAGATTATGGTCCATTATAAATTTGAAATGGTGACACATCAAATTGGATTATGATATGTATATAGATATAAATAAAAACAAATAAATAAAATAAAATTCATAATTGAAATTGGTACCATTAATGGGGGATATCAATTTGAATGTAAAATATGTTTATCTCTATACATTTTTATTTTCAATCCTAAAATTAGTAACTATGTTGTGTTATATGAGTTCTTGAAAATGAGCTGACCATAGTAGTCAGTAATAAGTTTTTTCTTCTATATTCATTTGGGAACACTATTATCACCTAGTCCTAGAATTGCAAGTAGGTTGGGGGGTGTGACTTATAGTAGGAAGGATGCGTAAATGTACTTTCACTTTATGATGTTTCTATAAATCATTGTTAAATCCTATGTGAGGTTTGTTTTTCTAAATTTTAGATATAATTGGACACAACATCCTCATGTCAAAAACTAATAGGTTGGAAATGAGCATTCCATGGAGGTGGTGGTGCCTGACACATAGATATTACCACTTGTAGTGGCATATGAGGAACCAACTTTTTATATTACATAGGGTGCTAATTCTCGCATTCAATAAATATATTTTTCATAAAATAAATACATGGAGGTCTACAATATGTCCAAACTGTGGAATAATTGAAGAATAAATTTTCACAACAACATCCTCCCATATATTTGGGTGGGGGTGGAGGTATTTTAGATACTATTCAAAACTGAAATGCCTGTTATTGATCTTCAACCACATAGAGAACTTTTGGATCTGATTATAATTATTTCCACCTATCTTTTCTATTAATCAATCATAAATTTTTTGGATGTCATCACTCAGGATAATACACTTCAAGGTATAGTCTAGTTGGAATTCTAGATATAATATAATGAATACATCATCCTAAAAAAATTAATAGGAAATTGATAGTGATTTTGTAGATCGACATTAGGGACATATTTCTATAATGAATTTGTTAAATCATTTCACTAAACATTAGTATCTTTTTATGAAACTAAATGGCGACTAATTGATAATTGTGATGATTTTTGAGGATGGGATTGCATACGTCATTCGATCGTATTTATATTTTTCTTCATGTACCAATGATTCAGAGATGGTGAACCTGGACATCATCAATATGAAAAACCCAAGGAAAGTTGGATATGTGAAGCAAGTTGGTTCAACATTGAGATAATTATATGGTTTGTCTAATGGAGGGAACCATAGTTTAGAGTTTTATGTAATTGGTAGGTCTAGTTAGATGATGAACACCGATAGTCATGTGATGTGTCACTAATACGGTACTACATTCATTACGAATCCAAAGTGTATGAGGAACCCAATCGAGTGCTATGATTACTATAGGATATATCACCATTAGTGAATCTTTGGAATTTTCCCTCAATTACCTATTCTGATGTGATCTTTATTAACATCTCATTTGACTAAAGTTCCCCCATGTTGTTTGTAAATTACCAGTGGTTGAAACAACATATGGTAATGAATCAATATCCACTACTTGATATATCCAACTCCAATGAACAACATTATGTAGTGGAATTCGTCTCGATGATCGACTTTAGTTTGGGTTACCATCATGATCACATAATAGTTTTATACATACAACATACAACAATCGATTTTAGAGACAGATTGTACGTGTATCCGTTTATTTTTTTCATCCTTATAAATGATCCCACAATTTTTATGGCCTAGATGAATCAGGTTTTCCACCCATATCTAGGTTAATTTGAGGTATTAATTATGGATGAAATCTTGGTGTATTATCACACATGACAAGACCAATTAAAATATTTTGGATATCATGTATAATACACCCAGAGAGATTCATATCTATGTTATTATCAATAAATGATGTATTTTTATCTATACAGTTCACTTAGTTAGTCATATGATATTTGAAGTAACAATACCTTATAACCCATATAAGGTGGGATCGAGGGAATCCTAGGATATGTCCAAGAATGTATGTGACATATGTAATTTCTTGGGAATATATGTTTAATAAATGTATCTTATTCATGGATTGTCAATCCTAGAAGTGCAACCAATGTGCTTGACAATGAAGTGAATGATTTTATCATGTTTATAAGACGTTGAAAAAACCAATCATAAGACGTAATGGATACATAATTTGACACTGAAAAAAGTACATCCAATTCTATCTAGAATCAATATAGTTTTTTATGAGTAACTGGGAATTATTTTAGGATTAGTTCTGATTTAGGGTGATTTATTTTTAGCATACATGTACAACCATAAAAGACCTCATGATTGAAATTACACAAAAAATGAACTCCTGCTAGAAACTGAGGTTCATGTTATAGCTTTTTTGATACACTACTTATTGGTGGATCGATTCATCATTTTCATAGATAGAAAAAGTCTCAAAAAAATCTCCATATATAGTGATATGAATCTCAGGTAGAACCTGTGGGTATAAAATCTTCAGTCATTCGACACTTATATTTGATATCCACTAGGAATGGGGAATGTCATACGTAATTCCTTAATCAAGAGGACTCTGACCCAGGACATCTAAGAGTCTATTTTTGAGTGATATTTGATGGCCATATTTACTAATATGAACATGATGGTTTAAGAATATTTTGGGTAATCTATTTTATTATTTATATATATAATATCATGAATTCTTGAATAAGTGGGGATGAGACAACATTTAGATTCCGAGGTCATAGTAAATAGTGTTAGGGTCTATGATGGTTAATAACCAACAGGTTACGTTATCAGAGGGAGTGAAATTCTTAACATTTATTGATGTGTCTAGGAAACAATATACATATGGTAAGAGTTGATGATGGAATATAATTTCCATATTTATCAATATAAACCTGGGATTATGAAGATGAATTGTGAAATAAATTATCAATATTTGTGCATAGGTATGATGCCTAGATTGTGGATTTGTTAAATGGTGTTCCTCCCATCAGTAGGTGAAGGATGATAACAAGTGTCCTACGGTACTTTAAAATCCTAGTTCTATTTCTACATAGTAATGGGACAACATCCCCACAGATTTTCTAATTGGTTTTCTGAGATCACCTCATTGCAACGATGCAGTATGAGTGAATATTAATATGTTAACCAAGGTTTCAACCATCATACCAATCCATGTTACAATATTAATTGATAAACCTATAAGGATTTATATTCAGTTGAATTTACACTGTCATTGTGTTTACAATAATTGCATAATGTATTGAGATTCTAGGTTCATGTTACATTTTTTATGTTGTTATAGATGGTAATGGGTTTGCTAGTGATTTTCAGTATTATATATCACCCTCTGACTGATGGTTAGTATGACTATACAATACTAGTGTTATTGGAAATGATTCTGGAATTCATACTATAATTTGGGGGTTTATCAGGATTATAGTTACACATCATTATGTTTTCTTATAATATTTTCATCCATGAGATAGTTTAGATTTCTCTTTTCGAGTCTAATTATGGTAGTATATTATATTCATCCCTATATGGGTTAGATTTATGAGAGGAAACACTACTAGCTCTACAACATGCTTGGAGACATCATAGGAGCTACATGTGATCTAAATATTTATGGGTACTAGTCATTCCGAGAAGATGACTTATACATATCATCATCATTGACCTCTGGAGATCAAGGTGGAACAATAAGTATTTCTATGTGGTTTTCCAAGATTGGGTTATAGATGTATTCAGAGATAAGGAATGTTATCACCTCATTATGTCAAACAATTATGGACCATAGAGAGATTCATTCTAGTATCCAATTTGTTAGAATTACCTAAAAGGTAGATAGCCCGACATGATTTCTTCCAAGTATCACAACATATCCATTATCATTTCGATCCCTACCATTAGATTGATCCTAAGGATATCGATACAGAGATGGATCCATCCATTGATGAGCATTTAATACATATTGTTGATCAGAACATGAAGTCTCTTCCTGGTAAGTTATTCTTAAGGGCATGGGTGTTAGGTATCATGTCCATGTGTTATCTGAAACTTGGTAGGTATATGCTGATGTACATGCTTAGTGGCTCAAAATATTATCGAATGATTGTTTACCAACCTTTGAAGGGAAATTCATGATCATGTTATACGATATAGGGGAGGTGGTAATGACCTATATTTTTCAATTAGAGATAGAAATTTTTTTTACTTTAATTTCTCACATTCATCCTTATAAATATACCATATGGTTGAAGGAGGAATTAAAATCATCTTAGTTTTATTCAAATCCTAGTGTTTTTACATTTGGAGGAAAAAACATGGATACACTATTTGGATAAACCATGAATCCCATTCTAGAATGTTAGAATAAATATGATCGATGCACCAAGTCTCCATATATGGGAGCACACAAGTTGTGCAATGTTTGTCTAGCAATGCACTACAATGTATGTGGGTTGTGCTTCTAAGAGAGATGGTTATACTATAGGGAACTATTGAAAAAATAGAGATCCCTTAACCATGTGAGTCAATATCTGTGGAGAGTGGCATAGTGTTGTCACAAAGTATTTCCTACCATGTTTAAAAATTTTGAGTCTCTTAAAAATATATGTGGATTACCATTTTCCCATTGTTCCCTTAATTTCTTTTCTCCTATCCCCACACTTATTTATCATGAATAGTGGGGCTTCACATTTCAGTCCTATCCTCAAAACATAGCTAATATTCTCAATATATTCTTCTTCCCAAATCTAATTAAGACACTATTACAAATATTAAAACTCACCTAGAATGCTCTAATGTCATGTTCCTTCCGATCAACATTTATCTTTCCATCACATATATTATTTTTCTATGAGTTTGTATTTCTATTTGATGGTTTTTTATAGTTTTTTTCAATTAATTATTGATATAATCAAAGTAATATATTGTTTTAGGGGTCATCTACCCACTAAATCATAGGTGGTCTACTTGTTATTGTAATTATTGATTCAATATAAGCTGTTTTCGTAGTTCATGATGCAGTACCTTCATGCTAAAACCTCGTAGAATTATAATTAATTAAATTAATTTTTGTACCCTTCATAGTAAACAACTTTTCAAATGTATTTTATTTTATATGATGTAAATATTTATGTGAACTATCCCTAAGGGTGTTCCCTCCTTAAAAGAAAAAATGATTCATTACCTTATTTTTTAAAAACTAAAATTTAGGTGTGTTCTTTTAATTTAATGAATACATTGGAGTGTAAAATGATCTATAGAAAATTATTGGATATTACTTTGTTCCTTTTTCTTAATTCCATAACATTATTTACTTGAATAAAATAATTTTTCCAACATGATTTAAGTATTATGGTTACAATGCCTTGTTGAAATTGAATGAGTTCTATAAAGAAAACTCATTCCTAAAAACAAATATGAGGGAGATATAATGGTATTGATTTGGGGATATCTAGTATGGGCTAATCATTCTTTAAAATTATGTTTTGTTATCTATTTTATATAAATAGGGAGAGATACATGGATTCTTTATAGGGTGCCTTAAATGGGATCACTAGTATTATTTCATACCTACAAAATATAAATATTGGTTCCCTATGGGTGTAACCATTGATGGTATCAATGTAATGATTGTTATACCATGCCAGGAATAGTAATAAGTCTCATATGTGAGATATTAGTGATGGGAACTAACGTTCACACTTTCACAATGAAAAGAGTGTTATAAGGGATTCCATTCAGGGATCTACTTGAATAGACTCTTATAGTAATGGCTATTTATAGAAATCATAGAGGGATACTTCATTTCCTTTTTATCCATAACCATACATGGTCTTAAAATTCCATTTAAAAAAATTATAAGGATATTATTCTTATTAAATTATTTGAATTTAGTCTACTAACCTAGGGACACATCTTACAAGAAAAATAATATTCATGTGATCGATGCTTTCTTTTTTTCCCATTATGATGACCCATTTTCACATCTATATCATAGCAATAAATGTTTACATTGGTTTGGAGATATCCAACATAGTGAAAATCATTTAGTGTCTATCAGGTATACCATGAATAACCTGATTATGTATATTTATACATTTATTGGATGGAATTTATTATGCACCTACACACTACTTATTTTATATGAACAAAGTTGATGGTTCAAGACATTATTTTTTGGTTTCAACCAAGCTCATCTGACACCCTATTTGGATAACCTATGGAACGTTAAAAGACTTCATGTTTATAGTTATTGACAAGGGGAAGAAGCCAAAATATTTTGCTAGATTATTTATTCTAGAATAACGTAGGGGTAATAAGACTAATTCTATGATCATGATTCTAGTTGATGAATATTTTTATCTTTGTTTATTTCATTTATCATGTTCTATATGTAAGATACCTCATATTTTTTGTAATCCTCTTTTTTATATCATCCTGACAAGATCAAAAATTTTTATATGATATAGATTGATCTTTTTTATTGTGGTTGAATTTAATGATTAACTATCATTTGGATTCTAATTATTTATTACATTTTCTATTAGTAATCATTATTGTATTCCATTTTTCAACACTCTGATCATGAGGGAAGATTCTCCCCCAGGAAAAACCCGAGGTCGGCATTTATAGTGAGATAGTTCTGGAATACCTGAGGTTATGCGGCCAACTGGATCGGAGTACTACTTCTTGGTATCTGGTTCAGGATGAAACAAAGGTGCTCATAAGGGTAGGTATCATAGATAATTGATAAGGATGTACTATTGGACTAGATAAATATGGATGGTGACAATGTGTGACATACAATTGAGAAGGAAAATGTGTTGCTTGGCCAATGAGAAGTTGACTAATTTTTAGAATTATCTAATCTAATTTACTAGGAGATAATATTTTAAGGCCCTTGGTATTGTATGAGGATAATATTTTCAATTCATATTAAATCACATGACATATAAATGTATTATTTTCATCTAATCATATTGGTATTTATAGTAAAAATTTTATAGTGGTAGTTCAAAAGATACACAATAAACAATATTACCACCCTAACAAATTTCATACTAGAAGACACTATGGTCAGAATAACCCATGGTTTAGGTTGGTTAGGGTATATGATAGATCCTGTAAATTCTTAATTCCTCTTGGTTGATAAATGATTGGAGTTATGTATGTGACATGGTGGTAAGATAATTAGTTTCTAAGGCTATTGGTTGTTAAAATCATATAGTTTTGGATGACAAGTTTGGATGATCAAATATTTGGTATTGAATCATATATATATATATATATATATATATTGTTTTCCAATAATTGGATTGACATGGGATGGTTATCATAATTAATTTTACATGCATTAGTTTTAGATTTGGAAGAGAGAACTAATATGATTTTTAAATCACTAGGGCAATATATAATAATTTATGGCTAGTCTATACTAACAGAGATGTATCTGTGATGTGATTTGATGACAAAGATGTATTAGTGAATTAGAAATTTTTTCACAATATAAAAACAAATTTTAGAAAATATCATTCTAATGGAGTGTTTTTTGTTTTTACATAAAATAATTTATTATTATCTGAGATGTCCAATATTCTCTAGTGTAAAAGGAAATTAATTTTACGATTTTGGTGAAAATGATCCCCATATCTATTGATAAAACATAGGGCCATTTTGGTATATATAGAAGGAATAATTTTTTAATTTCAAAAACTATAGAAATGAAAAATTTATATATTTATGGGAATCTACTTAAATTATTCTCTTAAGTGGATATGATATTATATAAAGAATATACAATTATGTTATTGTTATAGTTACAACTCAATGATTCTCTTAACTAAATGTCCCCGTATATGATTATGAATCTTTGAAATGTAGTATTTTTTGTATTTTTGTTGAATATATCTTGTAATCTATATTTTTATGACACCTATTGTATTTTTGGAAAGAAGAATTGAAATTTATGATGATGAAAGATTATTGTTTGTGGAATATGGTACATTACTTTCACAAACCTCCCCTAGGGCCCGTGTCGTGACTACCACAAGCACTCCTTCCATTGGCCAGGTGCTGGTGACTAGCACCCAAGGCATAATTCCATAAAATAGGGAAGACAATTCCTTTAAAAATAATAGCACACACAACATAGCACAAAGCTAGATACAAAACACTAAGTAACATGTATAACAAACGAGTGCTGATAAGTAAAAGGGGCAAAAAATAGAAGCCCAATTGTAAATTACAAGGAACTGGAAGTACAAATACCACTGATGAATGGAAAAAATGATGTTGGGTCGTCCTCCAGAGCTCCTACCTGAATGGTACGTAAATATAACATTCTCATCACTCCACATTTTTTGGTATCCTTCGTGTACCTTCTCATCATAAGGTCCATCTTTAAGTACCGTCCAGTCCTACTACTCACAGACTCACTCAGTGTTGTCCATTATTTCCATCAAACACAATGTGGTGTGGGAATAACCCGTGTTGGGGTGTGTATAACAATAATCAGAAGAGACCCTCAGACCCTCAAGGTCTCACAAAATCCAACAAGGATAAACCACAATTTATGAAATCAACAGATAACCCCACTTAAGTGTATGCTTATACAAATACCTAAGTTATCATGTAAACCATCCCAATAACGAGGAAAACAAAAAAGTTACTAACTCAGCATACAGGGGTATAAAAATTTGGTAGAGAGTTAGAGATGATTAGATGTAGCCACTAAATAATCTATTCTGTCAAACCCAGGTAGGATCCTGGTACAGAAATCAGAGCTGTCAAACCCACGTAGGATCCTGGAACAGTAGTCAGAGCTTTCGAACCCTTGTAGGATCCTAGAATAGTAGTCATAGTTGTCAAATCCACGTAGAATCCTAGAATAGTAGTCAGAGCTGTTGAACCCACGTAGGATCTTGGAATAGTAGTTAGAGCTCTCTAACCCAAGTAGCATCCTGGAATAGTTGTCAGAGCTATCGAACCCACCTAGGATCCTGGAATAGTAGTCAGTCTTATCATACCCACCTAGGATCCCTTTATCACAATCCATACAGCCACAGGGTTCGCACATAACATGCTTGATTTCGGGATGGTCCTCTCCTCAAGCCAAGTGTCTATACATGAAATTCCACAAAGTCCCATGTTGATTTATCCAAAATGTACTTCCTATATAAGATACCCAACACAATAGACGGTGTGTCAATCGGACGATCGATCAGAGAGTTATCGTCATCTCTGTTCTGAGGCCCCAGTTGGATTTACGTTCTATCCATCCCTGTCATACCCCAACTGGGTCTAAACCTCGAGTGTGGTATACCAAAAGAAACGTCTCCATCCAATGTTTCCATCACCACATATGGTTCATCTATCAGACGGTCATCACTCATGTTATAGGAAAAAGAGAGGAAATAGGTCCAAGCAGGTCCGGGTCTGGTCCGACCCAAATCAGACTGACCCGTCCCGACCCAGTATGATCTGGGTCTAGAATGGGGTCTGACTCGGTCCGCGTGTCCGACACGGTCCACGGGGGTGGCCCGGCTTGCACAGGGTCTAGCCCGTGCTGGGATCGGCCCACCCGAGGCCCGCGGCTGGCGGCCCATGGGGTCCCCCCAAGCCGCGTCCAGGGGGAGGCCACACCACCAGGAATCTCAAACGGCATAGTCGTTGGTTGGGGTGGTCAAAAATGGAACCACATGGGGATGGTCCATGCCACGTGGGATCCACGCGGTGGTTTCTCGCTGTTCCCATTTGGCTGAGTGGCCAGCCACCTCCCGCGAGGCGTGGTTCCATCATGCCTCCTCCAGTGACCTAACGAGCTGGCCACCCATCCCACGCAACAGCGGCCTTAGCCACAGCCTGCTCCTCCACTGTGTAGTGTGCACTATGCCATTCCTTCCCGAGAAACACGGCGGCCCAAGCCACCGGTCCTTGTCACGGCCGGCCGCCACTGATCCACCGCGCCCCATCCGTCATGGTCTGCTCCTCCGAAAGTGATATTTCACTACTGATGTCCATGCGGTCAGAAGACGTGTTGGCTGCCCTTCCCTTCATTCAACTGGTGACGTTCATCGGTTACGAAGGCCGTTGAACCTTTCGCGGGCCACCGAACGAGTTCTGGTGGCACGATTCTTGTTCCATAAGAATTCACGCACTCCTCGGGACGTCTCATTCGATCTGAAACCATTGTTGATGAAAAATGCTTGTCATAGACTCATGTGATGTTCAGCGTCAAATTCTAAAAAGTAAGTTGGAGGGGTCGGTCCGTGTTCGTTTGGACTACACCCTCTATATTAGAGTGAAAGCATGCTGCTTTAAATAATAATCTTCAGTAGAAGACAAAGAACGAGAAACAAAAACAAAGTCTGAACCCCTACCCTTGATCGTTGTTCGTTGACGGAGTGGCGGGGAGGAAGACGATGTTGTTGTCATTCATCGCATCCACCACTGTCTTTTAATCCTGAGCACGTGTGTCGGTTTGTTGACAGTGATGAGGATGGAAGTTCGGTTGAAGATGTCCCAAGTCATTAGGAGTATGTGGATGAAGGTCAATGGAGATCGTTATTCGTATTTGAAGGCACTATTCATTATGATGATCCTTCGTTGGCGAGATCTTTTCTTCCTATGATTTCTCTTCTCCAATGATTCACCTAAAAAATTCCTAGGAAAAATTATAATATCCTATTAAATCATTGGAATAATATTCAAAATGATCGAATTAAATTCTGCTATCTCCACTTAATTAATGTGGAGAATTTGGAAAAAAATTAATTGCTGAGGAGTTGAAGAGGCTCCCCTTTACTTAATGGAAGGTGGAGGGTTTCTCCCCATTAAAGGGGAGTTTCAAGGGGATTTAACCCCAGGTGGTCCCCACCACAATAAACAAGAAGAAGAGGTTAAGACCTCGAGTGGGACCCACCACAATAACATCTCATGGGAGGTTATGGTGTGGTGGTTCCCACCTATGACATCTACATGGAGGTTTTTAACAAAAAAATTAAAATAATGCTTCACATATTTATTTTTATTTTATTCATTTACTAAAAATCCAAAAACAATCTTTCACTCTCGACCCACTTCCATCGAGGTGAAAGTCTCCTTAAGCGATTATCGGCACTGCGAGTTCAATGGTGCACTTGTAATTCAATTTTGAGAACTGGTTCAAAAGATATAAAAACCCACCAGTACTTTTACCGAACGTACCCTAAAAAAACTTCAGAATTTGAATCTGGGCACATGGTACCTCATGATCATGCGCCGTAAATTTCTGTAGACTCGTAAAATTCCCATTTAAATAAACAAAATTAAATGGAAATTTTGGGTCTTTACATTCTCCCTACCTCATGAATTTACGTACCCATAAGATACTAGTCATAACTAAGGGAATGAGTGGGGGTACTGATCACATAACTGAGCCTCCTTCCCCTATGTTCTCTCTTGGAGGTTCCCATGCTGCCATAAAATGTGCACCAAAGGTATCGACCATCAAATTAGGACCCACTACTATCGATCCTCAATCTCTACTAGAACCTCCATAAAAGTATCCCCATCATCAAAGTCTTGCTCATCATGGACGATGTTGTGGGAAGGGTCATGCACATATCTCCTCAGCTAGGATACATGAAAGACGGCATGCACCCAATGCAACTGAGGTGGAAGAGCTATGTGGTAAGATACCTCTCCAACTCTCCTGAGGACCAGAAAAGGTCCGATTATTATCGGAGATTAGTTTCCGCCTCTGCCAAATCTTCATAAACCTCATCAAGGTGGGACCCATAGAAAGATGTGGTCGCCATCCTCGATCTCCAGAGGTCTCTGTATCTTGTTGGTATATGACTTATGCCTTCTCTGTGCAGTCTTCATTGACGCCTGGATGGTATGCACCTTCTCTGTGGTAGCTCGTACCTTCTTTGGTCCCACCAGTGCTAACTCCCCTGGGTCAGTCAAGTACAAGGAAATCTGCAATGTCGCACGTATAACGCCTCATAATGTTCCATACAAATGGTTGAGTGATAGTTGTTGTTGTATGAAAAATCCATCAAAGGTAAGTGATCCTCCCAACGGCGATCGGAGTCGAGGACACAATCCTGAAGCCTTTCCTCAAGGGTTTGAATGGTCTGCTCAGTCTGGAAATCCATCTGAGGATGGAAGGCGGCACTCAGACGAAGATGTGTCCCGAAATCCTCTTAAAACCCATTCCATAGCCTAGAAGTAAACCATATGTCATGATCATAGACCATAGAATAAGGTACTCCATGTTTCCCCACAATCTCCTTCACATAGAGGCGTCCTATGCCCTCTAGTGAACCCTTCTCTCTGTTCGGTAGGAAGTGGGCTGACTTGGTGAGTCGGTCAACAATCACCCCAATAAAGTCATGACCCATGGATGTACATGAAATTTCTATTATAAAGTCCATGGATATCCCATCCAAATTTCACTCTTGGACCTTTAAAGGATGAAACAAGCCTGCAGGTACCTGATGGTCTGCCTTCACTTGCCGATAAATGAGGCATCGAGAGACGAACTCTGCTACTACTTTCTTTATTCCCGAACCCCAGTGCTATAATCAGAGAACATGGTACATCTTCACCAATCCTGGATGTACCGCTAGAGGAGATTTGTGGAAGACCCTAAAAAATTCTTCCTAAAGTGACACTTGTACCATGGTACATCCTCTGAAGAGGATGACGTGCTCCCCACCTTCAGAAAATCCATCAGGTGCCTCCCCTATGGATATATGAGCACATCATTTCTTGCAGTCAGCGTCCCCACGTTGTGCCTCCCTGGCTTGTAGAAGAAGTGGGGGAGTGACTATATGATACTAGAGAAAGGATACTCCATCATTATCTACAATGGATATCTGTAAAGATGCAAGTTGCTCTGTCGCATCACCAAGCAGTTGTATACCAGTTATCCTACTGAGTGCCTCTGAAACAACGTTCCTCTTCCCATGAGTATAGACTATATCGAAATTATATTCCTAGAGGAAATAAATTCAATGTCGTTGTCTCATTTTCAGGTCCTTCTGAGATAAGATATACCTTATACTCTTATGATTAGAGTAAACAGTAAAATGCTCTCCCATAAGATAATGTCGCCTCATCTTCAATGCAAAGACCACTACTGCTAACTCCAGTACATGGGTAGCATAATTTTTATCATGTTGTATCAGATTTCATGAACAATAAGTGATCAATGCTAGCTCCTGCATAATGACACATCGGATTCTGGTCCCTAATGCGTCGTAGTAGACTAAGTACCCAATGCCATCTTCTGGAAGCCTCAAGATGGGGTCACTAGTCAGCCTCTGCCTCATCTCATGAAGTCTCTGCATGCATCTCTCCAACCACATAAAGGGTTTCCCATTCTTCATCAAGGATGCCAGTGGTTCTTCAACTCTAGAGAAATCTAGAACAAACCTCCGATAATAACTAGTCAAACCCAGGTAACTCCGCACCTCCATCACACTCCTGAGGGTAACCCAAGAAAGTACCACCTCAATCTATGCTGGATCTACTGTAACTCCAGCCTCCGAGATGGCATGTCCAAAAAAGTGAACCTCTCGGATAAAAAACTGGCACTTTGAGAGCTTACCATAAAGATGGAGCTCTCAGAGTGTGTCTAGTACTACCTGCAAATGGTAGGCATGTTCTTCCTCATTAGTCAAGTAGATTAGAATGTTGTCGATGAATACTACGACAAAGCAATCAAGGTATGGCTGGAAAATAATGTTCATGAGTCCCATTAACACTATTGGAGTATTGGATACACAGAATTTCATAACCAAGAACTCTTAGTGGTCGTACCGACATCTAAAGTTCATATTTTGTACATCATCATCTCGAACTCTAAGTTGGTTATAGCCTGATCTGAGGTCTATCTTAGAGAAGCACCATGCTTCTTTCGGTTAATCAAAGAGGTCGTCAATCCTCAGGAGTGGGTATGTGATCTTCACGGTCAACTGGTTCAGGCGATGGTATTTGACACAAATCCTCAAGCTCTCATCCTCCTTCATGGTGAACAGAATCAGGGTTTCCCAGGGAGAACCACTAGGTAAGATTAATCCCTTTCCCTGCAAGTCCTCTATATGTACCCACTGCTCACGAAGCTCCGCGGGAGCCATCCAATATGCTGGTGTAGATATCGGTGCCATTACGTGGTACATGTCAATGTATATGTCCACCTATCTGCGAGGAGGTAGACCTAGGCTATCATGGGGGAAAACATCTACATACAGGTCCACCACTACAGGACAGCTCAGACTCTCCATATCAACTGCTTCGAGGGTAAGGCAGGCCAACTGATGAGTGATCTGGTGAACCCTCCATCGAGTATGTCTGTCCTATGCTGAAAAGGCTCCCTTATCACCATTGAAGGTAAACAAGGTCCAATACATGTGGACACAGCACACTTTGCACCATATACAGTCAATCTGATTATGGACTGTAGATAATCTATCCACACCCAAGATGACGTCATAAGACCTCGACGCCGCTACTAGGAGATCTCAGCCAAAGCCCTTGCCTCCTAGAGCATTCTCACACTACAATCACCAGTGTGTAATCGTTGAATCTACTTCCATAGGAGTCTCTAGAAATAAGGATCAAGAAAATAGCTATGTTGAAATCCCTGAGATCTAAACGAGGGCGGTGGAAATGAATGAGTGATTGGCACCTGTTTATATAAGAACAAAAGATAAGGTAGAGTAGATATAGATCATACCTTGAATCATATCCGGAGCACCATGATCATAAGGATCAGCTGCCTGGAGCTAAGATCTCACCTATCCAAAAGCTCCCAGTGGTCTGGGTGGACCTCATGGTGGTGGGGGTGTTAACACCTTGTAACATAATCCACCACCAGTTGCACGACCATCTCCTCTGCCAGGTCCACCTGCGCCCTTCGGATCAACTAAATCGAACCTCTGCCTCTTCCTGGAAGGACCCTCAACTATCTTCTGGTGACATGTAGGGTGGTTCAGACCATCTCGAGCCATGTGACCCTGCTCGTCGCATGTGTAGCACTGCATGTTCCTCGTTTGAATGGCTCTACATGGTGACGCATGGTGGCAGGTCTCACTACTAGCTACTGCTCTGCAAGGAAACTCTCCACTAAGAGGGCTCACTCTAACACCCCATCCTGCATCGGGATGCTTAGTGAGATCATCGAAGCCTTGATCTCTCGCCTGGGCCCCTACTCGAAGGTCTGGGCCCTGAAGAATGGATCATGTACCATATCTATTGAGTAGCGCGAGAGGTCGGTGAACCTCGATGTGTTCTGTGCCACTATCATGCTTCATGGATGTAGATGAAGTAACTCATGTATCCGAACTACACGAAGTGTTGCTGGGGCAAACTCCACCTAAAACAGGCTCTATAAGTCTTCCCAGAGAAGTGTCCCTTCATCATGCACCTGGAGCATGAGGCTCCTCCTTTTTCCTGATGATTCTTGAAAGAGACTGAGGGAAAGGATCAACATAAGTCCGGCTGGTGTCCCTACTAGTATGAAGACTCTCACCACAGCCTCCATCTAATCCTCAGCTATCTACGAGTTTGCCTCACCCCTAAGCCTGGGTGGCCTCTAGCACATGAACTCGTGTAACACGATCCTGTGGAATTAACACTATATTGATAGGGCTAGCAGAATCGGTGTCCCAATCAGTAGTGGAACCACTTGTGCCTCCGCTCTGATAGGGCCCTGCACCGAGGCCTCATCACTCGGTGGGCTGGTATCTCGTACAATTCCTGGAGCCTGGGCTGGAAGTCTGCATGGGCCCATCCTGAAAAGAAACAGGTGTGCCATGGTCAAAAAGTTATACCTGGTGAGCCGACTCAATTAATTCACAAATAAGACTCTTGAAAACACACATGCAATCTGTGTTTTCATTCACTGAGACAAAAATCAGAAGTCTGGGTCCTGTTGTATGGATTCGTCGGCCGCCTCACCAACACTGAAATACTTGAACTAAAAACCACACTCACTAAAATTAACAGTTTTTATTTATAGGAAAGATCAGAGTCCCTTGTTTTGTGGTATAACTGACACCTCTGATACCAATTTTTCAAGACCCGTCCCTCGGGGCCTATTCCGTGACTACCCCAAGCCCACCATCCATAGGCCAGAGCCTGGCGACTAGAACCAAAGATGTAATTACCTAAAACTGAAAAGGCATTGAATTTACATACTGTAATGCACACAATACAGAACACAGCTGGATACAAAACACTATGTAAACTATATAACAAAAGAGTGAGGAAATGTAAAAGGGGTTGGAAATACAAGCACGACTTTAATGTACAAGGAATTGGATGTACAAATATAACATATGAAAGGAAAACCAGCTACTGGGTCATCCTCCGGAATTCCTTCCTGAAGGGTAGGTACGAATAGCCTTCTCAGCACTACAAATATGTTGGTCTCCTCTATGTACGGACTCGTTATAAGGTCCACCTCAGGGTAACGTCCAGTCCTAGTACTCTCAGCCTCAGTTAGCACTATCCTTCATCTGCATCCAACACAATGTGGTTAGGGCATTGCCGGTGCAGGGTTGAGTATAACAATACTTAGTAAGGACCCTGATACCCTTATGTTCTAAAAAAATCCAACAAGGATAAACCACAATATATGAAATCAATAGATAACCTCACATAAGTATATGCCCATACATATACTGATGTTTTTAAGTAATCCATCTCAATCATGAGTAAACAAAAAAGTTAAGGACTCAGCTCACATAGGTATAAACCTTTTGTAGAGAGTTAGATATGATTATATGTAGCCTCTAAATAATATATTTTTTCGAACACATGTAGGATTTTGGTACAAAATTCAGAGTTGTCAAACCCACATAGGATCCGGGAATATTAGTTAGAGATGTCGAACCCACGTAGGATCCTGAAACAATATTCAGAGCTATCAAACCCATGTAGGATGCTGGAATAGTATTCAAAGCTATCGAACCCACGTAGGTTCCTGAAATAGTAGTAATTCTTATTGATCCCACGTAAGATCCCATTATCACAATACATCCAGCCATAGGGTTCCGCACATAGCACTTTGGATTCTGGGAGGGTCCGCACATCAAGCCAAGTGTCTATACATCAACTTCCATGAAGTCCCAAGTTGATTTATCAAAAATATCCATCTTTCCATAAGATAACCAATGCGACATACTGGGTTTCAATCAGACACCTAGTCTGAGAGTAATTGGAATTTCTATTCTGAGGGATCGGTTTGAAATATGTTCGATACAAATCGGACATACCCCAACTATATACAAAACTGAAGTGGGGTATACCAAAATATCCTTCTCCCTCCAAGATTTCCATCATTATAGATGGTTCTTCAATCGGACGCCCGTAGCTCATGTTATAGGCAAAAGAATGGAAACTGTTCAATGCGGGTCTGGGTCCGGTCCGGCCCAGTCGGACTGACCCGACCCAACCCCTCCCAATCCGGGTCCAGACTGGGGTCTGAACAAGTCCACGGGTCTAACCCGGTCCTCTAAGGTTTCCCGGCCCATGCCGGGTACCGCCCGGTCCGCGCTGGGCTTGTCCTGTGCGAGGCCTTCGGCTGACAGCCCATGGGGTCCGCCCTAGCCACATCCAGGGAGTAGGTCGCGCCCACTGGAATCCTGAACGGCATAGCCTTGGGGTGGGGAGTCAAAAACAATGACACATGGTGCCATTCTGTGTCACGCGGGACCCACATAGTGGGGTCCTGTGGTTCCCGGCTGGCCGAGTGGCGAGCTGCCTCACGCGCAGCGTGGTTGCGACACACGAACTGTAGCGACAAGCATAGTCGGCCGCCCGTCCCATGTTATTGCAGCCAAGTCTGCGGCCTTCTCCTCTACCACGTGGTGCATGCAGTGTCGTTCCTTACCCAGAAACCCGGCGGCTCATTCTGCCAGTTCTTCTCACGGTCGGCCTTCTGCAGGTAGCCAATGTTCCACCATGCCCCGTCGGCTGCGGTCTACTCCTCTGGCAGCACAGTTGCACCGTAGCTATCCACACGGCCGAAAGGAGTGCTGACCGACCTTCCCTTGATCCCATCGGTGACGTTTTTCAGTTTTGATCACCGAAAAACTTTCTGCGGGTCACCAAAAGAGTTCCGGTGGCCTGGTACTTATTCAGGATGTGGCCATGCACTCCTTGGTATGTCTCCTTCAATCTTCAACCATTGTTGATGAAACAATATCATCCCAAACTCCTGCCACGTTTAGCGTCAAATTCTACAAAGTAAGGTGGAGGGGTCGGACATTTTTCCTTGGGATCACACCCTCCGCTTTAGAGTGATATCATGTGTCTTCTAATAATAATCCTCCAAGGAAAATGAAGAAGGAGAAACAAAAACAAAGTTCGATCCCCTACCTTTGCTCGTTATTCGTTGAGGGAGTCGTGGGGAAGAAGACGGTGTTGTCTCGTTCGTCATGTCCACCACACACTTTTCAATCCTGAGATCGTGCATCGGTTTATTGACGACGATGAGGAGGGAAGGTCTGTCGTAGACGTCCCAGGATGGTAGGAGTTAGTGGATGAATGTCTAAAGAGATTGATCATCGTAGTCAAAGGCGTTCTTCATTGGGAGCATCCTTCGCTGGTGAGTGCTTTTCTACAAAAGCTCTATCTTCTCCAAAGTTTCACCAAAAAACAAATTCCATGGAAAAATTATAATATCCTATTAATTCTTTGGCATAATATTAAAAATGGGTTAATTAAATTAGGCTGGCTCCACATAATTAATTTGGAGGATTTGGAAAAAAGTAAGTGTTGGGCAGTTGAAGAGGCTCTCCTACACTTAATGGAAGGTGGAGGGTTTCTCCCCATTAATGGAGAGTTTCAAGGGGGTTTAACCCCACGTGGTCCCCACCATAACAAACAGGAAGAGGAGGTAGAGATGTCGGGTGGGGCCCACCACCATAACCTCTCATGGGAGGTTAAGGTGTGGTGGTCCCCACCTCCAACTTCCACATGGAGGTTTTTTACCAACAAATAAAAATAAAGCTTCACATCTTTATTTTTGTTTTATTCATTCACTAAAAAACCAAAAATTATATTTCACTCTCAACCCACTGCCGTTGAAGTGAAAGTCTCTTTAATCGAATACAGGAACTACGAGTTCAACGGTGCCCTTAGATTTCAATTCTGAGCACCGGTTGAAACGATATAAAAACCCGCTAGTAAATTTATTGAATGTACCCGAACAAAACATTCTGAATTGATTCATGGCACACCTGGCCTCAGAATCATGAGCCGTAAATTTTCACAGATGTGTAAAATTTCCATTTATTTAAGAAAAATTACATGGAAATTCCATGTCATTACAATTAATAATGGATGGAAACTATGATAGTGAAATATAAATTTCAAATTTTAAGGATTGATAGAACTTTTCTGATCAATTTAATTGATTTAATTTGTTGATTGATATAGACATACTATCAACTAATCATTAGTTTCACATGAATGGGGGAGTTATTCAAGAACTCACATTTAGATATTTCAATAGTAATATTGAGTTCATGGTGATTCCAATTGATGTCATTACTTAAATAATTGTATTTTTGAGATTTATTATTTCAACGTTCCTTGAGTTTTTTTTTAATTTCATATTTGTATTCCTCTAAGATATGATTTTTTATTCAATAATGAAATGGGAAAAAACATAAATCATTTTCATTATTTTGGAGAAACATTGATTCCATCTACATATAGAAATCTTCCCCAAAATAAGTTTTCATTGAATGAAATATATTCCCATGGGGTAATTCTATGAAATAATATATTAATGGTGTTGATCAATCACAGATTGAGGTAGATAATTATTAGGAAATATGAAATAATATTATAGAAGTTCATATATCTATCTACTTATTGGGACAATACATGTGGTTTATGTTTGAATAGTAATGAAATTATTCCCCATGTAAGGCTATAAATAATATTTATTGGGAATTTATTTGGTTGAATCTATTTTTTGGGGTTTCTTAATATAAGAAGGATAATTCAGTCAATGAACATAGGATTGGGTTTCAAAATAATAATGTCATATTGAAGGAATATTTTTTTAATTGTTACCATTACTAGGGTTGTTCGCTGATACACAAATGAATGGTGGTCTCTTATGTGTCTTTACAATTTTATCACCAAGGAAAAATTACTTCACATATGAAATTTGTCATGAAATTATCATTTTTCATCTATATATATGGAATATTTATCTTATGGGGATATTATTTGTGACCTTTAGTATTCAAAAGTATGATATTAATTTTCATTATTATAGATCTAAAGATTTCTTATAGGATTATGAAAGGAAAAGGAAATGTAGTAAATGAAAAATTTAGAATGAAAATTAATGTAAATGTAGTTTTTTATAATAATGATGAGTGGAGAATGAAAAAAGAGGTCATGGATTAAATTTTTTTGTAGGGGGTAATTAATATAGTGTTCCAATATAAAATGATATTACACACTAATTTCCCAAAAAATTAAGATGGTATCTATATTGAATCATTGAGGTATTGGTATTAAAATAAAAAATAGTTTACATTGATAGAATTTAAAATAGGATATGTGATGGTATGAAACAAGTGTTATTTCATAGGATGTTGTTTGAGTCACAGGTGATTAATGAGGGTTTCTGAAAAAGTTTCATTTCTCACTATTGTAAGGGTGTCCACATATTACCAATATGCATCATTATATATCAAAATTTCTTTAATGTCTAGGTTTTTGGAACTTAGTAGTAGAATGTTTTTCATGATACCTTTCATTTCATTGATTTATCGTAAATCATAGAGTTACTATGTGTTTTCAAATGACATGGTTATTTTACCGTGTATAAGGGAAAATAGTTATAATTATTTTTTGATGGGTGACCTTGAAAATTTGGTTTGAATAACTCCATCTAGTTTTTTTTTGGATTAATAAAATATTCATCTAATTTATTGGTAACATAGCAATTATATATGTTCGATACACCTAGGTATATATTGAGAAGATATAATAATACATCATAAATACTAGAGTATAATAATTTTTTTACCAATGTAATAATTTAAAATTGATAGTATATATGTTTCAATAACATGATTTGGGATATAATAATTCCCATAGGATAAAATAACTTACTTTTATTGATAGAAAAATGGATCATGTTATCCAAACATTTGTATAAATTATGTGGTCATATCTCCATAAATTCATAGCTTCATGGGATAATAATTCCAAATTTGGTATTTTTTATATCATTATAATATTAAATCTTCCATTGGAATAAAAGCCATTATAGGATTTTATAAAAATATATTTAGATAAACATTCTATTTGAATGAATATGAAGCGTTTGTGGTAATTTGTCTAAATTTTATGAAATTTATAATAAATAAAGTGTTGGTAAATATAGAATTGGTAAAGGATGTCTGTAATAATAAAATTTCATATATGGATTATCTGTTGATACCATTGGAGTTTTGGTTTTTTTATAACATATATTTAGTGGTTTAACAACATCTTTGAAACACTAGATTTTGTAAATCTATTATTACTTTTCACTAAAACATTAATTTTTTTAATAGAAATTCTGGGTTCCATTGAGTATTCCTACCTCATCTGGATTGAGATTATGAAATCTCTTACATATCACATCATTAATAGTTTCTAAATGATATATACAAGGTATTTGATTTAGATGTGTTATATATTGTTTCTGATGTTAATTTTTTAAATAATCATTTAAAATTCAAGGATGAAACAATAAGTGACTTTTGGACATGACATCACTTTAGTTTGAGTATTTTGGAGGCTTGGTGGTTTGAGGAAATATTGATGTTAGGGAGAGTCATATAGGTGGCTATAATATCCAAGTTTATTTTTAATATTATCTAGTATATTTACATGGAGATTGATTAGGAGTATAATTTTTTTTAAAAATAAATTCACTTAATTGGATTATTGTATTTGAGTTCATTCAATATAGATGTTCTAAATCGATATGGACCTCAAGAGATTATTTAGTTTCAATTATTTATTTTTTAACATAATTTTTTATTAACTTTTTTCGTGTAAAATAATTTGATAGCTATTTAATTTATAGGAATATAATTTCCTAGACCATTGCATTTTCAATTTGTGGTGTTCGTGAGGGAATGAGTGACATTGAATTAAAAAATTTCAAAGCTAACCCTTAAAATATTTCTGTATAAAAACACACAATAAATGTAAATATGTTATAATTATTTGTTTCTTTATTGTATAACATTAAGTGGATGGTTGAAGTGGAAAATGGGATTTATTTTTTGGATGATTTTACTTTTCATTTACAACATAGTTTCTATAATTTTAATATGATGGGTTATTTTAAAAAATAACATCATGAGAAGGATGGTTTAAAGACTCAAAAATTCCATGGAAAGTATTTTCTAAAATACATGGGAATTTTACGAGTCCATCAAAATTGAAGGTGCGTGATTCCAATGCCCGATGTGCATGGAATAAACTTCGGATGTTTTGTTTGGGTAGGTTCAGTAAATGTAGAAGAGGGTTTTTATAACTACTCAATCAGTTCTTGAAATTGAAATCTCAGGGCACCGTTGTAGAGACCTGAAGCTTTACGTACATGAACTTTACATTACATTTGCGGAATACTTAGTACATAACAAAAAATACACACACAAGGATCGTAATAGTTTAGTGTCTTTGGAAACTCGGAAAGTAATCTTCTAATCGTGGTGAAAGATCACCAATATCTCCCATAAAGATCTTCCCTTTTTTTTACCTAAAACCTTTCTTTATATCCTGGGGAATGGAAAACATAAAAGGGTGAGCTCAAATGCTCAGTAAGGGTAAACAAAAGAAATATAAATCTAATCGTATACACAAGCACATAACTTTTGGAAATCTTAACCTGCAAAAGAGATCATAATTTCATAACATGGGATAAATCATAGCAGTGAAATGTAATCACAATAATCATAACTTAAAACATGAAACTTTGTGGCATACACACATAATCATAGAGAATAATTTCTTGTTAGTCAAGACTCATTGCCAAGACTATCTTAGTGGACAAAGTCCCTTTCTGAACCGAGTCACCCTCGTTTCAGTCCTGTTTCACTGAACCGGTATAACCTACCGTTCCAGCCATGTCTATCTCATGAGATATAAAATATTTACCCAATGCATTGGAGGGAGATATAGGTCCCACCCATCTTATAATTAATCCTTTCTTATGTGTGCCACATAATCATAAACCATACATCATAGCGTAACCCATGTATTAAAAATGGGATTCTTAATCAACATTGACATCATAAAACAATTCATATAAGATAAAGGGATTCATAAAAATATTTCCATCACAACATAATCAAATCCATGTAATAATAGGGATAAAAACAGAACCCTTTTATTATCTTAGATGGAAAATAATTTTGATAAAATACTTGAACTTCATTCTTGAGGAAAATATCCTTTCTACTTCAAAAACACTTTTCCTTTCTTAACATGTCATATAATTTTAAACTAAAAGAAGTTAATTAAAAATAAACTTGAATACTTGTAAAGGAAGCTTCTTGGAAATAATTTTTTAGAAATCCATTCATACCGTATAAGTTAAAAAAACATTCTTCGTACTTTTGTCGGAAAAGTCAAAAAGTACCTCGTACGAAAAATGACAAAAGATTCCTTTCATATCCTTTACTAAAAATTTACCGAAGGGTAAAATTGGATTTAAACAAGTTTAAGTGGATGGAAACAATATTACATATTGAGGGAACATGTATGTGGATGATAAAATACACCCCAGTAAATACTTACGAATAAACAATCTCGGATAAAAATGAGATTGTAATATTTCCCTTACCTTAGGTCCGATTTGCTTCGTATGTGTCCGAACCTCCTGTATAATGATTTAAATAATGTCATTGACTTATTACAGAATCATATTCATTGTTATGATATCATATATGGTTCACTTATGACTTTATATTACCCGTTCTTTTGTAAATTCCATGTCAATGAAGCGTTTTGGGTAAAATCGTTTCATTTATCGTAGGTGTTTTGACTTGTTGTTCTTGATATTATTATTACTTATATCATGATTTACTTACTTCCAGAATATAAAATATGATTTATATATCATATATATTCAGTATATATATATAATAGATAGATAAATGAAATGAAAAACACCGTTCATGGAGACGGTAGTCCGTACGTACGCATGAACGTTGTTTTCCTTTCCTTATTGTCTTGAATGGAAGTAAGTAGATGACATACATATATATATATATACATAAATCCAGTAGCTTTATAATGTCATATATTTCATTATTATTTCTTATATATACTTTATAATCATTCTTAAATGGTTAACATGGAGAATGAATCTCATCGCGTCGTGGAGACGGTAGTCCGTACGTACGCACGAGCGATGATATCATTTCCATAAATATTGAATTGAATTGGAGTGGATTATACAATATATCAGAATCAATATTATGTTGTAATAACTATGTATAGTTATTCTTTACACCATAATACCCATCCATGTAAGGTGTTGGTGGAAAAACAGATTACACCATAGCGTGGAGATGGTATTCCGTACGTACGCACGCGCGGTGATTTCGTTTTCCGTAGGATGGATAGACGGTGAATTAGGATTGTTTCTTACTTATAATAACATATCAGTATATTAGTGATAATGATGTTATTACTTCATAATGAAACAACCTAAGAAGAAGAAGTTGAAGAAGAAAGAAATTGAAAAGATCGGTAATGGATATTACCCCTTCTTTGGAACTCTTCTTTGAATCCTCCACTTAGGGAACTAAGATTGGTCTTTGAAGAAGACCAGGACCTCTAGGATTATTCTAGGGAAGTGGAGAAGAGATTTTGGCAGGGGTTTTCCGAGCATGAATGCTCAAAGTTGTGTGAGGAAGAGAGGGAGGAGGTGCCCTTTTATAAGGGAGGAGAGGGGCACCTTTGGAATAACTAAAAATATTATTTTATTATAAAGTCAAGTTCGGTTTTAAATAGCTCCAAATTGATTTATTTATAGGCTAAGGTGGGGATGGGTCGAAATCCTATCAACCAATAGGATTTAGACAAGTTTAGGTTATTGTTTTAACCTTATCAATTAAATTTAACTCTAAGTTAAATAATTTAACTTTTACCGTGTCTTTTTGTTTTCTTACACTATATGGTTAATACACTTACTATAACATGCCAAACGAACCCCAAATTGTTTATTATTAATATATATATCCTTATCTAAGTCATTTGGCCGATCCTTAGATTTTTAGGAATAAAATAACAATTAATAATATAATATTTGATTTAAAAACTATTTTGTGTCAATTTTGACACTATTTGATATATGATTTTTGTGAAATTCATAACAGAATTATATGTTCGAACCAAGTTTATAAAATCAACACTAATATATCATACTAACCTATAAAATTAGTGTAATTTAATAAAAAGTCTCAAATTATATTTATTTGGGTATTTAAAACATCAATTATGTCAATATTTCATTAATAAGATAATTACTGCATCATCGTTGTGTCATACATAAATTAAATTATTTAATGTCTAAAAATTACAAATAAAATACCATTATGTAGGAAATCTTTTTATATTTCTAATGAATATTTATAGTCAAATTTATCTTATGTATAACCCCATATTAAAAATAATTTACTTATTAAACTTTGATTTTAACTATTTTAACCCTTCTTTAAATAAATTAATAATAAATGTCCTAATCTAATCCAAGTGGACCTAAATGGTCATATTTTATTCCTAAGATTGTTTTTGGTCGAATTACACTTGTCCAATAGAATTAGGACATGTGTTAGGGTAATAATAATATCATATTTACCCTTAGTTACCCTATTTACTATTAACCGTGGTAAAAAAAAGTAAAAAGTTACTATTCACCAAAAATTATTTTCATCTCATTGAACCACATTTTAGTCCTTGATATTAACCGTGTCTATCGGATTTTCAAAATTCCATTCACAGAAGCGGTAAAATTACGTTTTATGAAAAAATCAGTTTTTAACCTACCACTTAGTGGTTTCACTATTCATCAAAAATTGAATGTTTTCAGAAAAGTACCAAAATTTCACCCTAGGCTATAATTGATATTCCGAATTAAAAAATGATTTCTATTTTACAAAATTCCCAACATATAAGTTGCATTAATTAATTTTATAATTAATTTCCGCAGTCACAACAAATAGCGTGTTTTTAAGAGATAATAACTATCAAAAGATTGACACTTGTTTATAACTGGTTTAAATGTGAAATTACATCCAATGTCCAACATTGTATTAAATTGTAAAAATATATTCTAAATATACTTTAAAACCACTCAAATTAATAATTTATAACTATTAATTATTTCGATTGAAAAAGTTGTTTTTAATTAAAATTTAGTAATTTCCACTATTCATCAAAATATGAAAGTTATCCGAAAATTACCAAAATTTCACCTTAGGCTAAATTCGATACTCCTAATCCATAAATGAAGTCCATTTTGAAAAATAAAATTTACAAAATTTCAAAAAGTGGTTATTACTATTCATAATTGCTAGTTTTAATAATATTTTAATAGCATATCGTTGTTTAGTGAAACTCGGTATTGCGTATTACACACGCTATCAAGGAAGGTCGCGATTGCGTGTAATTCAAGCCAGGTCAGAGATGTGTGTTGTGAAAGCTCCTTTTGGTGTAGCGTATAACACAAGAAATTAATGAAATTAAAAAGAATATTTTTCATAAAATCTCGGGATGTTACATTCTACCCCCCTTAAAATGAATTTCGCCCTCGAAATTCGTCGGGGTTATAAATGGTTTAATATTCGAAAGTTTCTTTAATCGAAACCCACATCGTAAAAAGGAATACCAAAACCAATCTTTAAAAACGAAAGTATGAAACGTAATGGTTACCCAAATAAACTAATCAATGGGTTTCCACATAGGTGAAAATATAGATATGGAAGAAAAATCTAACCATCATGTTCTGATGGAGAGTGGTAGAGAACATGGCTATGGAAAAGCTAACAATTACAAATCCATAAATTTGTGACGATCTAAGGTACCATCTTATTAATCAGATATAAGAGCACTAGGACAACATTTTTGGTTTTCAAGATCATTTCCCTAAAGTTGAAGAATTTGAATTAGAATAAATACTAACTTTATTTTGGTACAATCTCGCTGTTGTTCGTGCCTTGAACAATTTCCACTACATCTCTTAAATAAATGAAGTTGAATTTGTTATTCGTGAAGTGTTAGCAGATCATGTGATAGAATGACGGGTCATTCCATCTATCTCAGACAAAATGTTAGCAAAAGTTATTAATCATATATGGTTCCTAAAATGGACTTATACTTCATATATCATACTGCTTAATATAATAAAACTATTTTCTACTAAACAGGGACTTCCTATAGGCCAGTGGTAGGCGATAAAGGCCAGTCACACTTCGGTTGTGGGTTCGATTCCCACATCCTTGTCTGACGCGATGGCTGTCGCCCGTCCTGCAGGTTGTCCTTTTTCTAAAACTATAATACTATAAAATCCCATCAATAATATCGAAAACAAACAATACTAACTTATGTCCAACATAATCCATTCCAATCTTTAGGCTTATCCATAATACTACAGTCCAATCTCAGAGATTTAATACCATCGTTGATCCCCATATATCATAAGATATATCTTGTTGGTCACATTCCAAACATTCAAACGCCTTAATCTTGTACTCTCTTGAATACCCATTGAACCTTATTGAAAACATGAGTGCTGTTAAAAGTTAACTCTTTCCACATACCAAAATCCTCAAAATTATATATACTCAAACCATGATATCACTTAGTCCTTATATCAATCATGAGCTCATGAATACTGTTAAACATTTCAATTTCTCGTTTTCCCTTCATTATGCGCATAATATCTCAATCACTTTGAATACCACATTAGACCAATACATAAATATTCCAATATTCCATGATACAACATTATTTTGGAATCCCATTACATAAACACTTGATCATTCCACCACATCGTTGTCATATTCAACATTGCCAATAGTGATCGCATGTGACTTCCCTTTGTCCTTTGCCTTAAGCGGTTGCTCATGTCGATCATCACTAACCCTCGGATTAGGGCATTTATTAGCATAATGCCCCATTTCCTTGCACTTGAAGCATTGAAGTGTTGGTTGGGCGTTCTCTGCAGTTTTTGCTTTATTCACATCATTAGAATCTCTTTTTCCATTACTTCGACACTCAACTACTCGATGACCTTTTTTTCCACACTTAAAATATTTTCTAGTCCCTTTAAGACAATCTCCACCATGCTTCTTTCCACACTTTGTGCATAAGGAAACATTCATCTTATTTTCACCATTATTTTGAGATTTCTCCTTGAAATCCATCTTTCGTTTCATTTCAAAACCATGAGATGGATATGTAACACTAACTTCCATTTCTACCTTCATAGCACAACGCACAATTTCTTCATAGCTACTGAAGTCTCTTATAGCTAATGCCCTTCGAAGACTTGGTTTTAAGCCACTGAAAAATCGATCAACTTTACTTTCAGGTTGGATGATAATGCTCGATGCATACCTTTCAAGTCTTGTAAAATTCGCTTCGTATATACCAACAGATTCATCATCCTTCTTCTTCAGCTCAAGGAACTCTTTTTCCATCTTTGTTCGAAGAATACGAGGGAAGTACTTACTGAAAAACACGTTCTTGAACTCGTCCCATTCCATGGACTCAATATCATCTCTTGGCATCGTATTCTTGATAAGATTCCACCATTGATCAGCTTCACCTTCCAAACGATATACTGCTAAGATGACTTTATCATGCTCAGAACATTGAAGAACTGAAAATATCTTTTCAGTGGTACTGATCCATTGTTCAGCGACAAGTGGATCGGAAGACCCACTAAAAGAAGGTGGACGTTGCCTCATGAAGGACTCAATAGAATATTGTTCCCTTCTCTGATCATTTGTATGTCCAGAATGATTCATAGCTTGTGTAAGTATAGCAATAAGATTTTTCACTCCATCTCCCATAACATTTGCTTGTTCAGGAGGACAATCATTGCATTGTTCATTGTATTGATCAAAACGGTTCCTTCAGGTTCCAGCCATCGTCTAAAACCCAAAAAGAATAGCGTGAGAGGAAAAAATCATGCTAAGGAAAACAACATTATAAAGGGGGAGTATCCTCAATATCTAACTTCTTAGGTTAAATTCTAAAATCGTTGCCGTAGTTATAGGACTGTATCCTATACATATACTTATCCTTAGGGACATCCCTAGAAAAACCTTATAAATATCCCTAGGGATCTCACTAAAGTTCTCGCATCCTAGTTTCCAAAGGTTGACTAAACCTTTCCTCTGATACCAACTGTAGAGACCCGAAGCTTGACGTACATGAAATTTACATTACTTTTGCGGAATACTTAGTACATAACAAAAAATACACACACAAGGATCGTAATAGTTTAGTGTCTTTGGAAACTCGAAAAGTAATCTTCTAATCATGGTGAAAGATCTCCAATATCTCCCATAAAGATCTTCCCTTTTTTTTACATAAAACCTTTCTTTATATCCTGGGGAAAAGAAAACATAAAAGTGTGAGCTCAAATGCTCAGTAAGGGTAAACAAAAGAAATATAAATCTCATCGTATACACAAGCACATAACTTTTAAAAATCTTAACCTGCAAAAGAGATCATAATTTCATAACATGGGATAAATCATAGCAGTGAAATTTAATCACAATAATCATAACTTAAAACATGAAACTTTGTGGCATACACACATAATCATAGAGAATCATTTCTTGTTAGTCAAGACTCATTTCCAAGACTATCTTAGTGGACAAAGTCCCTTTCTGAACCGAGTCACCCTCGTTTCAGTCCTGTTTCAATGAACCGGTATAACCTACCGTTCCAGCCATGTCTATCTCATGAGATATAAAATCTTTACCCAATGCATTGGAGGGAGATATAGGTCCCACTCATCTTATAATGAATCCTTTCTTATGTGTGCCACATAATCATAAACCATACATCATAGAGTAACCTATGTAATAAAAATGGCATTCTTAATAAACATGACATCATAAAACAATTCATATAAGATAAAGAGATTCATAAAAATATTTACATCACAACATAATCAAATCCATGTAATAATAGGGATAAAAACAGAACCCTTTTATTATCTTAGATGGAAAATAATTTTGATAAAATACTTGAACTTCATTCTTGAGGAAAATATCCTTTCTACTTCAAAAACACTTTTCCTTTCTTAACATGTCATACAATTTTAAACTAAAAGAAGTTGATTAAAAATAAACTTGAATACCTGTAAAGGAAGATTCTTGGAAATAATGTTTTAGAAATCCATTCATGCCGTATAAGTTAAAAAAACATTCTTCGTACTTTTGTCGGAAAAGTCAAAAAGTACCTCGTACGAAAAACGACAAAAGATTCCTTTCATATCCTTTACTAAAAATTTACTGAAGGGTAAAATTGGATTTAAACTAGTTTAAGTGGATGTAAACAATATTACATATTGAGGGAACATGGATGTGGATGATAAAATACACCCCAGTAAATACTTACGAATAAATAATCTCGGATAAAAATGAGATTGTAATATTTCCCTTACCTTAGGTCCGATTTGCTTCGTATGTGTCCGAACCTCCTGTATAATGATTTAAATAATGTCATTGAATTATTACAGAATCATATTCATTGTTATGATATCATATATGGTTCACTTATTACTTTATATTACCCGTTCTTTTGTAAATTCCATGTTAAAGAAGCGTTTTGGGTAAAATCGTTTCATTTATCGTAGGTGTTTTGACTTGTTGTTCTTGACATTATTATTACTTATATCATGATTTACTTACTTCCAGAATATAAAATATGATTTATATATCATATATATTCAGTATATATATATATATATAATAGATTGATAAATGAAATGAAAAACACTGTTCTTGGAGACGGTAGTCCGTACGTACGCATGAACGTTGTTTTCCTTTCCTTATTGTCTTGAATGGAAGTAAGTAGATGACATACATATATATATATATACATAAATCTAGTAGCTTCATAATGTCATGTATTTCATTATTATTTCTTATATATACTTTATAATCATTCTTAAATGGTTAACATGGAGAATGAATCTCATCGCGTCGTGGAGACGGTAGTCCGTACGTACGCACGAGCGATGATATCATTTCCATAAATATTGAATTGAATTAGAGTGGATTATACAATATATCAGAATCAATATTATGTTGTAATAACTATTTATAGTTATTCTTTACACCATAATACCCATCCATGTAAGGTGTTGGTGGAAAAACAGATTACACCACAGCGTGGAGACGGTATTCCGTACGTACGCACGCGCGGTGATTTCGTTTTCCGTAGGATGGATAGATGGTGAATTAGGATTGTTTCTTACTTATAATAACGTATCAGTATATTAGTGATACTAATGTTATTACTTCATAATAAAACAACCTAAGAAGAAGAAGTTGAAGAAGAAATAAATTGAAAAGATCGGTAATGGATATTACCTCTTCTTTGGAACTCTTCTTTGAATCCTCCACTTAGGGAACTAAGATTGGTCTTTGAAGAAGACCAGGACCTCTAGGATTATTCTAGGGAAGTGGAGAAGATATTTTGACAGGGGTTGGCCGAGCTTGAAGTCTCAAAGTTGTGTGAGGAAGAGAGGGAGGAGGTGCCCTTTTATAAGGGAGGAGAGGGGCACCTTTGGAATAACTAAAAATATTATTTTATTATAAAGTCAAGTTCGGTTTTAAATAGCTCCAAATTGGTTTATTTAGAGGATAAGGTGGGGATGGGTCGAAATCCTATAAACCAATAGGATTTAGACAAGTTTAGGTTATTATTTTAACCTTATCAATTAGATTTAACTCTAAGTTAAATAATTTAACTTTTACCATGTCTTTTTTGTTTTCTTACACTATATGGTTAATACTCTTACTATAACATGCCGAACGAACCCCAAATTGTTTATTATTAATATATATATCCTTATCTAAGTCATTTGGCCGATCCATAGATTTTGAGGAATAAAATAACAATTAATAATAAAATATTTGATTTAAAAACTATTTTGTGTCAATTTTGACACTATTTGATATATGATTTTTGTAAAAGTCATAACATAATTATATGTTCGAACCAAGTTTATAAAATCAACACTAATATATCATAGTAACCTAGAAAATTAGTTTAATTCATAAAAAGTCTCAAATTATATTTATTTGGGTATTTATAACATCAATTATGTCAATATTTCATTAATAAGATAATTAGTGCATCATCGTTGTGTCATACATAAATTAAATTATTTAATGTCTAAAAATTACAAATAAAATACCATTATGTAGGAACTCGTTTTAGCTTTCTAATGAATATTTATAGTAAAATTTATCTTATGTATAACCCCTTATTAAAAATGATTTACTTATTAAACTTTGATTTTAACTATTTTAACCCTTCTTTAAATAAATTAATAATAAATGTCCTAATCTAATCCAAGTGGACCTAAATCGTCATATTTTATTCCTAAGTCTGTTTTTGGTCGAATTACACTTGTCCAATAGAATTAGGACATGTGTTAGGGTAATAATAATATCATATTTACCCTTAGTTACCCTATTTACTATTAACCGTGGTAAAAAAAAGTAAAAATTTACTATTCACCAAAAATTATTTTCATCTCATTGAACCACATTTTAGTCCTTGATATTAACCGTGTCTGTCGGATTTTCGAAATTCCATTCACAGACGCGGTAAAATTAAGTTTTATGAAAAATTCAGTTTTTAACGTATCACTTAGTGGTTTCACTATTCATTAAAAATTGAAAGTTTTCAGAAAAGTACCAAAATTTCACCCTAGGCTATAATTGATATTCTGAATTCAAAAATGATTTCAATTTTAAAAAATTCCCAACATATAAGTTGCATTAATTAATTTTATAATTAATTTCCGCTGTCACAACAAATAGCGTGTTTTTAAGAGATAATAACTATCAAAAGATTGACACTTGTTTATAACTGGTTTAAATGTGAAATTACATCCAATGTCCAACATTGTATTAAATTGTAAAAATATATTCTAAATATACTTTAAAACCACTCAAATTAATAATTTATAACTATTAATTATTTCGATTGAAAAAGTTGTTTTTAATTAAAATTTAGTAATTTCCACTATTCATCAAAATATGAAAGTTATCCGAAAATTACCAAAATTTCACCTTAGGCTAAATTCGATACTCCTAATCCATAAATGAAGTCCATTTTGAAAAATAAAATTTACAAAATTTCAAAAAGTGCTTATTACTGTTCATAATTGCTAGTTTTAATAATATTTTAATAGCATATCGTTGTTTAGTGAAACTCGGTATTGCGTATTACACACGCTATCAAGGAAGGTCACGATTGCGTGTAATTCAAGCCAGGTCATAGATGTGTGTTGTGAAAGCTCCTTTTGGTGTAGCGTATAACACAAGACATTAATGAAATTAAAAAGAATATTTTTCATAAAATCTCGGGGTGTTACAACCGTTGAACTCGTAGCACCGATATTCTCTTAAGAAGACTTTCACCTCAATAATAGATGGTCAGAAATACAATATTGTTTTTGAGGTTTTAATGAAAATATTAAATAAAAATAAAGTAATATCTTTTTTTATTTGGTTGGTTGATGCCTCCATGTAGATGATGGGAGGTAGGACCCACTGGAACTATAACCTCCTTGTGGAGGATGGATGTGGGGACCACCAGGACATAACCTCCCATGAGAGGATATGGTGGTGGTGACCACCAAACCTCAACATCCCATGAGAGGTTAATGTAGTTTGGACCGCCCGAGACCACATAACCTTCCAATTTGAATATCAGGGGCGGGAACAACCCAACCCCTACTAAATGAGAGGAGAAAAAAACCTCTCAACTCCCGTCATTAATAATGGAGTGCCTCTTGACATCCTCTAACATTAATGTTTCCAACACACCAACCTCCATACGCCAACCTACATAATTAATTTACCCAATTTTAATATTGATCCAACATTGAAATTGGGGAAATCATATCACTTTTGGCATTTGGGTGGAATTCTGGGCAGAGAAGAGCTTGGGAGAAATAGATTTCTCCAATGAAGAACCTCGTCTCTCAACAAAGTATGAAGAATGAGTTCTTACATCAAAGAATGCCGGAAATGATCTCCTTCGATCTTCTTCCCTTGACTTCTACTGACGTCGAGCGTCTTAAAAAACCGACGTGTGAGTTCGGGATTGGGAGTGTGCGGCGGACGTGACGAACGACAACAACTCTGTCTTCTTCCTGCGACGTCTTCAAAGACCAACGATAAAGGTAGGGGGATTATTTTTGTAATATTACTTTCCTTATATTCTTGTTTGGTTGGAAAGGAATCATTGCAAAGGTTGTAAAAATTGAAGTTTATCTTTCTGTTTACAAGTTGATCCAAATATTACCACCCTAAACGCGGAGGGTACGGGTCAAACCAATATCGCCCATCCCCTCCACCATTATTGTTTGTGATGATCTTATATATGGAGACTAAACGAAGATGCAACGAAGGAGGTAATGACAAAGGTCGTACTACCCAGAGCCTCTGTGACCCACACCGCCCCGTGGCACCCCGCACCACCTCTCGATTGCCTGCCGGCCTGCCCTGCCGCCCCCGGGCCTCCCGTAGGCCTGCCCAGCGGCCCCCCGGCTGCCCGGCGGCCCACCCACCACCTCGACTGCAACCCATCCATTGCAGGCCTTCCCAACCGCCTGCCAGCGGCCCGCCGGCCTATATGCAATCTTGCTCGGCTGCAACCCAGCTTTCCCACTAGCCTCCCAGCCTCTCGAGCCACCTTCCGACTCCCGGCTGAAATGACGCCCTGGCTGAACCGCGAGGCTGCACTAGACACCTGGTAAATCCAGTGCCCTGACAGCACCAACATCCTATTCCAGTCCACTTCCCCCTTGCGGCGCCCGGGCTGAACTAGCCCATGCCACGCTAGGCCGCGCCCAAGAAGTGCTCCGGGCCGAACCGGGCCAGACTGCCCTCGCATACAGCTGGGCAGGGCCGAGCGGGCCAGGACAAACCCAATAGGCCGACCCACCCAATGGGATCTTCTGGATCCAATAGGTTAGGCTAGGTTGACCAGAACCGGGTCGGCCTAGACTAAGTTGGGTCAAGTGGGTCCGACCGGGTCGGACAAGACCCAGACCTATTACCGACCCTTTACATTCGTTTTTCCATATCATTGACACCAGAAATTCATTTGATGAATTGCTAGAGGTGCTGGTAACCTTAGAGCATGAGGTTCCCTTTGAGTATATCCCACTAGAGATCAGTGTATAGATGAGTTACATTCATGTTGGAACGTGCACAAATTCAACGGGGCCCCCGTGGCTTAGTTGCTAATAACTCACTGACCGGGAGTCCGATTGTCGCGTCGTATGTTGCATTGAGACCCCTATTATGTGGTGGACCATTGTAATACTTCTTCGTAGGACATCGTGGAATTTGATGTATCAAACCTTGCCTTGAGGATCAGACCCTCCCGAAATCAAATGTTCTTTGTGCGGAACCCTGTGGATGGATGCTCTATGACTACTGTTCCTGGATCCTCTGAGGGTTTGAAAGTTCTGACCATTGTTCCTAGATCATTTGTGGGTTCTACAGCTCTAACTACAGTTCCTGTATCCTATGTGGGTTTGACAGTTCTAACCGCTATTCATGGATCCTTTGTGGGTTCAACAGCTCTGACTAATGTTCCTAGATCCTGGGTTGGATTGAAAGTTCTGATCGTAGTTCCTAGATCCTATGTGGGTTTGATATCTCTGACTCCTGTTCCTGGATCATGTGTGGTTTCGACAGTGTAGACTGTTGTTCCTAGATCCTATGTGGGTTCGATGGCATTGACTACTGTTCTTGGATCATGTGTGGGTTCAACAGTTCTGACCACTATTCCTGGAGCCTATGTGGGTTTGACATCTCTGAATACTATTCTAGGATCCTGTGTGGGTTCGACAGTTCTGACCGCTGTTCCTGTATCCTATGCGGGTTTGACAGTTCTGACAACTGTTCCTAGATCCTATGTGGGTTCCACAGTTCTGACCATTGTTCCTAGATCCTGTTTGGGTTCGATAGCTCTGACTACTATTCCTGGATCATGTGTGGGTTTGACAGTTCTGACACTATTCTTGAATCATGTGTGGGTTTGATAGCTCTGAATTCTGTTCCTAGATCCTATGTGGGTTAGACAGTTCTAATTTCTGTTCCTGGATCCTACGAGGGTTCAACAGAATAGATGATTTGGTGGCTACATCTAATTATCTCTAAATCTCATCAATGGTTTTATACCTATGTGAACTGAGTCAGAAACTTTGGTATTGTTCTCATGATTTCTATGGATTACTTGATTACATATGTATATGTATGGGATTATACCTAAGTGGGGTTATCTGTTGATTTCATACTTTGTAATTTATCCTTGTTGGATTTTGTGAGACCTTGAGGGTCTCAGGGTCCCTACTGAGTATCGTTATACTCACACCTACACAGGATTTGCCCTCACCTCGTTGTTTTGGATGTAGACGATGAATAATGCTGACTGAGGCTGAGATCACCAGGACCAGATGATACCCTGAGGTGGACCATACGGCGTGACGGTACATAGAAGAGACGGACGAACATAGAGTGATGAAAAGGAGATATGAACCTACCATTCTGGTAGGAATCTCGGAGGACGACCCATCGACATCTTTTCTTTTCTTCAGTTGTACTTTCCATTTTCATGTAATTTAAATTTGGGCTTGTATTTCCATCCCCTTTTACTTTTCAGCACACTTTTGTTATAAATTTTTACTTAGTGTTTTGCTTCCAACTCGTACTTTTTTGTGTGCGTTTTCAGGTCCAAATGGCAATTCCTTCCCAGTTTTAGGGATTTATGCCTTTGGTGCAAGTGTCCAGCCCCTAGACTATGGAATGCTGCCTTGGGGTAGTCAGGACAGGGATCCCGGGGGATGGGTCGTGACAAATTGGTATCATAGTAGTCGATTCTACCATAGAACATAGGACTCTAATCTTTCTCATTAATGGAAATAGTGTTAAGTGTATTGAGTGTGGTTATCAGTTTAGGGAATCCATTGTTGGTCCGGCAGCCGACATATCCAAACACCAGGACCCTGACTTCTGATTTCCTACTGAGTGCACGAAAAAACTAATAGCGTGTGTGTTTTGAAATGTATTCATTCAATTATTGAGTCATCTCACCAGGTATAACATTTTTTCTGTGGTGCAACTATTTCTTTTCAAGATTCCTCCATGCAGATAGCCAGATAGGGTTCCGAGAGTGGTATGAGATGGCACCCCACCGAGTGATGATGCCTCGGTGTAGGGCCATATCAGAACAGAGTCACTAGAGGTACCACTACCCAATGGGCCACCAATGCCACCAGCCCTAGAAGTAGAGAGTGCAGGCCGCCTGAGCCCGTAACATGAGTTCCAGTGCCGGAGGCCGCCCAGGTTCAGGGTAGAGAAATACCTATAGGCAGCTGAGGATTAGTTGGAGGCTGTGGCGAGAGTCTTCAAACCAATAGGGACACCAGTCGACCTCATGGTTATCCTTATGCTAGTCTCCTTCAGGCAGTAGTAGGAAGATGGTGGAGCCTGATGATCCTTGTGAATGACGAGGTGACACTACTCTAGGAAGACTTCGAGTGCCTATTTCGGGTGGAGTTTGTCCTAGGCACCCTACATTTAGTGCAAAGACAAGAGCTACATAATCTGTAGCATGGCAGTATGACAGTGGCACTATACTCAGTGAGGTTTACCGACCTCTTGCGCTACTCCATAGATATGGTACGTGACCCATTCTTCATGGTGCAGACCTTTGAGCAGTGTTTCAGGTGAGATATCAGGGCTTCAATGATATCCCTCAGCATCCTGACGTAGGTGGGGGATAGAAAGAGCCGTCATTGTGAAGATTTTCCCTACTGAGCAGTCTCGAGTAGCGAGATCCACCTCCAGTCAGCACGTAGCAGAGTTTCTGTAGCCGACAATAGAAAGATGTCACAGAGGTCCAAGAGGACATGTCCTACAAGTGAAGGAACTCATGAATCAGGATCAGTTGTGCAGGGCACTGGAGATAGAGCCAGATATGCCAGGAGAGGGCATTTTTACTCATGTGGCGGTCTAGGTTACATGGCTCGTGACTTTTCAACCCTCCATTCTAATGATCAGCAGACGGTCGAAGGTCCACTCAGGAAGTGACAATGATTCGATTGAGGTAGTCTGCAGGGAGCAGGAAGATTTGGCAGAGGAGTTTGTCATATAGCTGGCATTGGGCAATGTTTCGAGGTGTTACCACAACCACCATCGGGAGGTCCACCCTGACCGCAGAGAGAAGGTGGAAATGGGAGTTCTCAGCTCCAGGAATCTGAGTCTTATAATCATGGAACTTCGTAGATGATTTTAGGTACGATCTGTGTCTACTTCACCATAGTTGCAGTTCTTATAGACACAAGTGTCAGTCAATATTTCATTGCCACTACCCTTGTTCAGAGATCGGAGATTCCAATAGAGCTGTTGGCTCAATCCATACTGCTAGAGACTCATAGAGGAGCTGATTCGATGATTACGCACTAGTGCCGGCAGTGTCAGCTTACTCTAGGAGGTGAGAGCTTTGGCTGGGATCTCGTAGCAGTGACGTGGAGGCCTTATGACATCATCTTCGGTACGGACTGGTTATTTACAGTCCATGATCAGATCGACTATAATAGGCACAAGGTGCGGTGTGTCCTCACAGATAGGACCAGGTTTACCTTCATCTGCAAGAAGGGAGCCTTTGCAGCACAAGACAGACTTACCCAGAGGAGGGTGCAGCCGATCACTCATCAGTTGGAAAGACTTACAATCAGAGTAGTTGATGTGGAGAGGCTGACTTATCCAGTAGTGGTGGACCAGAATGTGGATGTTTTCCATGATGATGTCCTAGGTCTATCTCCTCATAGATAGGTGGACATCTACATTGACCTGTATCCCGGGACGACACCGATATCTACACAAGTGTATCGGACTTCTCCCGTGGAGATTCATGAGTTGATGGTACATAAGAGGACTTGTAAGAGAATGGATTCATCTGCCCCAGTGTTTCTCTGTGGGCAACCCAGATTCTGTTCGCTAAGAAGGCAGATGGGAGCTTGAGGCTTCGTGTCGACTACCGTCATCTAATCTAGGTGACTGTGAAGAACAAGTACCCACTCCTGAGGATTGGAGACCACTTTTATTAGCAGAAGGGAGAAAAGTGGTTTTCGAAGGTAGACCTTAGATCAAGCTATTACCAGCTCAGATTTGGATACAAGGAAGTGTTGAAGATGACCTTCAGATGTTGGTACAACCACTATGAGTTCTTGGTTATTCCTTTCGGCATAAAAAATGCTCCAGTAGTGTTCATGGGACTCATGAAAAAGTTTTTCCAGCTATAACTCGATCGCTTTGTCGTAGACTTCATCGATGACATTTTTATCTACTCGACTACTGAGGAGGAGAATGCTTACCATTTACAGGTAGTACTAGAAACACTCCAAGAGAACCAGATTTCTGGTAGGCTCTTAAAGTGCCAGTTTCGGATCTGAGATGTTCTTTTTTTGGGACATGTTATCTCGGAGGTTGTAGTTACAGTAGATCAAGCGAAGATTGAGGTGTTACTTTCATGGGAGAAACCAAGAAGTTTGATGGATGTGCAAAGTTTCCTGGGTTTGGCTGGCTATTACTGGAGATGCGTTCCAAACTTCTAAACAGTTGCAGCACCACTATCAGCCAGGACATAGAAGGGGAAACCCTTTGTGTGGTCAAAGATAGGTCAGAAGAGCTTTCTGGAGCTAACGTAGAGGCTGACAACTACCCCTATCTTGAGGATTCTAGAGAAGGCATGTGGTACATAGTCTACTACGAGACATAAGGGACCAGACTCGGGTGTGTCCTGATGAAAAAATGGGTTGTGATTGAATATGTTTCATGGAATCTATGACAACATGAGCATAACTACGCTGCCCATGACCTGGAGTTAGTAGCAGTTGTATTCGCCTTGAAGATGTGGCGGCACAATCTGATGGGTGAACGTTTTACCATGTACTCTGGTCACAAGAGTATCAGTTATATCTTCTCCCAGAAGGACCTAAACCTGAGACATTGATGTTGGATTGAGATCCCCTAGGATTATGAATTCGAGATAATATATACTCCTGGGAAGGGAAAAGTTGTTGCAGATGCGCTCAGCTGGAGATCTAGTATACAGCTGCTAGGTGAGGCGATAGAGCAGCTGGCCGCTTTGCAGATATCCTTTGTGGATAGAGATGGAGAAGCCTTCCTTCAGTCTCTTATAGTCACTACCCCAATTTTTCAGCATGTTACGGAGGCACAATGTGGGGACAATGACTATGAGACACGACATGCTCAGATATCCACAGGGCTGGAACCTGATGAATTTTATGAAGGTAGGGAGCACGTCATCCTCTTCAGAGAATTTACATTGGTACCACTGGCACATTAGGAGGAAGTGTTGAGAGAGTTGCACACTTTCCCTCTATAGGTACATCCAGGAGTGGAGAAGATGTATCAGGACCTCATATGACATCACTGGTGGCAAGGTATGAAAAATGCAGTATCAGAGTTTGTCTCATGATGCCTCATTTTTCGTTAAGTAAAGGCAGAGCATGAGAGACCAGCAGGCTTGGTTTAGCCTTTAGATGTCCAAGAGTGGAAGTGGGATGGTATATCCACAGGCTTCGGGATAGGACTTCCACGTACATCTAAAGGTCATGACTCTATTTGGGAGATTGTCGACCGACTCACCAAATCGTCCAAATTCCTACCGATCTGAGAGAATGGTTTAATAGAGACCACGAGACGCCTCTATGTGCCAGAGATTGTGCAGCTACATAGAGTACCTTCTTCTATTGTGTCTAATCTGGAACACAGTTTACTTGCCAGATATGGAAGGGGATGCAGGAGGCTTTCGGGATGCATCTTCGTCTGAGGACCTCCTTTTATCCTCAAACGGATGGCCAGACTAAGTGTACCATTCGAACTCTTGAGGACATGATCCGTGCATGTTTCCTCAACTTTGGTTGCTGTTGGGAGGACCACTTACCATTTGTGGAGTTTTCACCCATCAATAGCTACCACTCCACTATAAGTATGGAATCTTTTGAGGAATTATACGAGTGGCCTTGCAGATCACCCTTGTGTTGGACTGAACCTGGGGAGTCAGCAATAGTGGGATGAGAGATGGAACGAGCTACCATGGAGATGGTGCAGATCATTCCAGAGTGGTTGAAGACTGCACTGATCAGGCATAAGTCATATTCTAAGAGGATACGGAGGCCACAATAGTACGATGATGGTGACCACATCTAATTATAGGTCTCGCATCGCCGAGGTCTACAAAGATTTGGCCGAGATGGCTTGTTATCTCCGAGATTCATCAGACCTTTCCAGGTCCTCAGTAGATTAGGCGAGGTGGCTTATTGCTTAGAACTTCCCCCTCAGTTGCACCAGGTGAACGGCATTTTTTCACCTATCCCAACTGATGAGATATGTGTATGATCCTACACATGTCATCGATCATAGAGAGATGGATGTTGACGATGGGACGACTTTCACGTAAGATCTAGTGGAGATTGGGGATAGACAAGAGTGGGTCCTACGTGGATGGTTGATACCTGTGGTGTCCATTCGATGGCATCATGGGAACATCATGGAGAGAACATGGGAGTGGGAAGCTCATATGCGTGCTTAGTACCCCCACTTGTTCCCATAGTTATGAGTTTTGGCTTTTGGGGATGTAGAGCCCTGAGTTGAGGAGAATGTAATGACCCAGAAAAGTAACAGCACATGATTCTGAGGCCCAGTGTGCCCAGAATCAATTTATGAAAATTTTTTGGGTACGTTCAATAAATGTACGAGTGGGTTTTAATAACTTTTGAAACCATTCTTGGAATTGAAATCCAAGGGCACTGTTGAACTCACAACGCCTATATTCTCTTAAGAAGACATTCACCTCGACGGAATATGGTCGGAAATAAAAGATAGTTTTCAGGTTTATAATGAAGGAATAAAAAAAATAAAGTTGTAGATTTATTTATATTTTGTTGGTTGGTGCCTCGATGTAGATGTTGGGAGGTAGGACCCACTACAACTAATTCTTCTAAGTGGAGGATGGATATGGGGACCACCAGGACATAACCTACCATGAGAGGTTATGGTGGTGGGGACCACCACACCTCAACCTCCCATGAGACGTTAATGTGGTGGGGACCGCCCGAGACCACATAACCTCCAAATTTGAATATTATGGGTAGGGACCACCCGACCCCTATTAAATGGGAGGAGAAGAAAAACTCAGAACTCCCATCATTAATGAGGGAGATCTTCTTGACTTTCTGTAAATTTAATGTTGCCAACACACCACCCTTAATACGTCAACCTATGTAATTAATTTTCCCAATTTGAATATTGAGCTAAAAATTAAATTGGGGAAATCATATCACTTTTGGCATTTGGATGGAATTTTTGGGGGAGAAGAGCTTGGGAGAATTATAGTTCTCCAATGAAGAACCTCATTTCCCAATGAATAATGAATAAAGAATTCTTCCATCGAAGAACAATGACAACGATTTCCTTTGATCATCTTTCCCAAAATTCTACCGATGTGGGGCGTCTACCACCACCAATGTGCAAGCTTGGGATTGGATGTGTGCAGCGGACCTGATGAACGACAACAACTCTATCTTCTTTCTGTGGCTCCATCGATGACCAAAGATCAGTATAGGTGGTTTATTTGTGTAATATTACTTTCCTTATTATATTCTTCAGTTGGAAGGAAATAGTTGAAGATGTTGTAATAATTGAAGTTCATATTTCTTTTTAATTGATTAGCCAAATGTTACCACCCTAAACGAGGAGGGTGCATGCCTAACCAACATGGCCCATCCTCTCTACCATTTTGGTTTGTGATGATATTTGACATGGTGATGAAACGTTGAGGCGGAAAAGGAGGAAAAGACAAAGGTCGTGCTACCTGTAGCCTCTGTAACCCGTGCTTCCTCCCGACCACCGGGCCACCCACCTCAAGGCTACCGCCGGCCTACCCAGCCACCTTCAGGCCACTCACCGGCCTACCTGGACACTTCTCATCCTCCACCGGCTTGCCCGACCACCTCCTGGTTGCCTGCCGGCGTTCCTGCCAGCCTGCCCGGCCGCCACATGGCCTCTCCAACTACTCGCTGGCCTCCCGGCTTTCCTGCTGCCCTCTCGGCCTCCCGGGCTGCCTCTCGGCTCCCAGAAGAACCGGGGACCTAGACGAACAGCCGGGCCGCACCAGCCTGCTGGCCGAATAGGCACCCTAGCCACGCCGGCCTCCCGAGCCAGCTCGTGACCCCCCTCGCGGTGCCCTAGAGAAACAGGCCCTGATCACGCCCTCCAAACTGAGCTGCGCTAGGCCACACCCTCGCAGCGCTCAGGGCTGAACCAACCCCAAGCTTAGGCCAGACCCTCTCGCGGTTTGCAGGGTTGGGCCTAGTGGGTCCGGCCAAACCCAACGAGTAGGCCCGCCCAACGGGCCTGGGCAGACCCAACTTTTTTGGCCTGGTCGACCCGAACCGGGTCGGCCAAGACTAAGTCGCTTCAAGACTGTCTGACCAATTCAGCCCGGACCCAAACCTATAACCTACCCTTTACTTTTTTTGGCCATATCTTTGGCACCGAACTTCCATTTGAAGAAGCATAAAAGGCACAGGTAACCTTGCAGCATGAGGGTCCCTTTGAGTATACCCCACTAGAGTTCAGGGTATAGTTGCGTTACGGTCAGGTTGGATCGGTCATGAATCCAACCGGGCCCCCAGGACCTAAAGGCTAATAACTCACATACCAGGCGTCCAATTGACGCATCGTCTGTTTCATTGAGACCCCTTTGATGTGGAGGACCATTGGGATACTTTTTCGTGGGACTTCGTGGATATTGATGTATCGAAACTTGGCTTGAGGAGTGGACCCTCCCAGAATCAAGCGTGCTTAGTACGGAACCCTATGGTTGGCTGCTCTATGACTACTGTTCCTAGATCATGTGTGGGTTCTATAGTTCTGTCCACTGTTCTTTGATCCTGTGTGGGTCTGATAGCTCTGACTACTGTTCCTGGATCCTGTGTGGGTTCGATAGTTCTGACCGCTGTTCCAGGATCCTATGTGGGTTCGACAACTCTAACTGCTGTTCCAGGATCCTGTGTGGGTTCGACAGTTCTGACTGTTTCTCCTGGATTCTATGTGAATTTGACAGCTTTGAATATTGTTCCTAGATCCTATGTTGGTTCGACAGTTCTAATTTCTGTTCTTGGATCCTGTTTGGGTTTGAAAGAATAGATGATTTAGTGGCTACATCTAATCATCTCTAAATTTCAATAAAAGTAGTATACATGTGTGAGCTGAGTCAGTAACTTTTGTGTTTTTCTCATGATTGAGATGGATTACATGATAACATAGGTATATGTATGAGCATATGCCTAAGTGGGGTTATCTGTTGAATTCATACATTGTAATTATCCTTGTTGGATTTTGTGTCAACATGAGGGTCTCAGGGTCCCTACAGAGTATCATTATACTCACCCTTGCACGGGCTATCCCTCCACCTCGTTGTGTTGGATGCAGATGACAGAAAACGCTGACTGAGGCTGAGAGCACCAAAACCGGACGGTACCCAGAGGTGGACCATATGGTGTTACGATACACGGAATAGAAGGACGGACCTAGAGTACTGAGGAGGCAATATGTATCAACCCTTCAGGAAGTATCCTCGAGGGACGAACCAAAAGATATTTTTCTTTTATCCATTTGTACTTTCTGTTTCCTTGTACTTTATAGTTGGGCTTGTATTTCCAAACCCTTTTACTAATCAGCACTCTTTTGTTATATAGTTTTACATAGTGTTTTGCGACTTGCTTGAACTTTGTTGTGTGCGTTTTCAGGTTATAAAGGGAATGCCTTCCTAGTTTTAGAGATTTATGCCTTTGGTGCTAGTCGTCAGCCCCTGGCCTATGGATGGTGGGCCTGGGGTAGTCACGACACGGGCCCAGGGGGACGGGTCATGACAGATTGTCTGTTTTTATTGATATGAATGATGGTGACATTTATAAGGAAATGTTACTAGTGAATCATTTTTAAATATAAGGGTACTCATAGGGTGATTTTTTAAATTTCACCAAGATACATATATTATATTTTTATGTCTAAGAGGAATGGTATTATAGATAAAAATGGGGATCATAATTTTGTTTTAATATTATAGACCTTTTGAATTGTGTCATTGTGTAATTTTCCATACATCAATGGGCCTTGAAATCATTGATTTTAGAATTTGGTGTTCCAAACATTATATATTGATAGGTTTGGTTAAATAATTATTTAATGATTTACATGTGACTAAATTCCAATGAAATTTAACAATGTGCACAAAACCATTTTTAAGAACAATTTCTATATATAAATCCGAGTGGATTATAATATATCACATAGTTACATCATCATTTACTTTTAGTTTGGGGACCCTATGGTCACCCAAGACAACCCTCCTTTTTATTCATTCCCACATTTCTATTTGGTTGTGTGTATTACTTAAAAATGTTGTAGGTCAGAAGGATGAGTTATTGATTCTTGGGGAACAATGATAAGGAGAATGTGGGAGGTTCATTCATCTAACAAAGGGTCTTATAGTTTTGTTCATGACATAGATATAAATGTATGTAGAATATTTGATTTTGAACATAGGAACAATAATAATAACCTTTATCCTAAAATTGAATTATTAACAATATGAAGTAATGTGATGATATCAATATTTGATAGTTTCTATATATTCACTCATGTCTCTTATTTAAACATTATTTTCATGACACATAGACGTGAACTCTATAGTATTTCTCCATCAACGTAGGATGTAGGTGTTGTGGGGTTAAAATGGATCACTTGATAATGGAATTATATATAGACACTGAAGAGAATTAGTACTCACATATTTTAATGAATATTAACATGGAATTAGATATAATTTATGTTCATGGGGAGGTTAGAATCATGGTGTCCTTTAAGATCATGCATATGTAGAGAAGTAATATCTTTTTGAGGTTATGAAAACAATAAAAATAATATTCCTTTAAATGTTATGTATTTAAAACAATTATGTATTTCTTTTTATGTTTGTGTGATAGAGAACTATTTCAATTATATTAATGATATAAGGAAAAGAATTCAAAATATATTCTTCATATAATTTTTTTCGTGGGATGGATTTAGGAGTGGCCCTTTTTTTGATTCACAAGATATATGGATTAGGTGAATTTATATGTTGGACATACACTAATTTGGAGGCTCATTAATATGTATAGATCATTGAGTATAATATATGGCATGATTAAAATATTTTTCCATTGTTGATGTATATAATTTTAGTACAGAATATACATTTTAGATAGTTTGAGTGGGTCAAGCTGTAGACAGTTCCACAAATAAACATAAATAATGAGTCCTCATTTTAAAAATAATACATGATTGATTGTATTTAATGGATAATATCATACATGTAAAAAAACTAAGTGATAAACCTTGAAGGATACCTAGTTCATATTATTAAAGGAATTCATAATTTTTTGGAATCTCAAAAATTTGCCAAACCTAATCATGATGAATATCGGGGAAATGATTCATGTTGTAATGACTATGGTCATTGATGCATAGAAATACCCTATTATTCAATTATTTCTCTTTAATTTTTATTTTATGGTCACCTAAATATGAGTCTTATATTTTTGGGGTGCATTATTTAAGTTCAAATATTTTTTCTCTCCAAAATTGAAACATAGTGTGACCATACATAGGTAATGGGAGCTATTAATCTAGTTAAAAAATGATGAATGCATTTAGAAAAAAACTCAATTGAACTTGATGATAAAGGGTGATTTGAATAGAGTAGGTAATGGAAGTAACTTAGCTATATTATGAGATAATAGAATATGAATGATATGGGTTCATGTGAGACCCATGGGAACAACTAATGTTAATAGATCAATTTGGGTGGAGAAGGTCATATATTTTTATAATTGGTAATTCTTTATTAATTTGAGAAGCAATCAAAATTCACCTTTATAATTTTTTTGTGATAAAAAATATACACCTATATATATGGATGTGATATATAGAAATAATATTTATTTAGGATCACCTAGTAACATTGAAATCACTAATCAGGGATTAGGCATATAGTGCTCAAGGATTTTAAAAAATGGATATTACATCTTTTAAGATGAATATTCCTTAAATTACACAAACACAAACAAGAGAACGTAATATTTTTTTTATTTGGATACTAAATACACAATATTCCAATTTTTTAAATAATGAAACTTCCCCCATAAAGCTCATCTCATTTTTCACTATTCACAATCATACCTTACTGAAAACAATTCGTCATAACATTGTGAAAGGAGAAATCTAAGAGTTATAGCTCACATTATTAGTAAAACACAACATAGGAGATAACAAAGAATAATAAGAACATAATTGTATGAGAACATGAGTATAAAAACTAAAAACTATTACCAACATATCAAATATTATAATCTTCAATGATTGAATAAATTTTGGTTGTTCATAAGACAAAAATCAAAAAGAAGTTGAAGAACATTATCCACAATATTATAACATTGAATTAATAAATCGAAATGTGGCATACACAAAATCATATATTATTATTTCAATCACATGTGTGATTCTATTTATCATTATTGTATGTTCTTTTTTGGGAATTTTGATTATCCCTTGTCTTCCCCATGAGTTTTTCGATAAAAGTAGAGATTTGTGGAATGATAGAAGGTGTTTCATGTTTTTGGAATTATTAAGGAAAACCATATTCCATTTAACAAGAAAAAGTATGGCCTTTTTCCTCTTGGACAATGTGGGATTCAATTTTGACACAAGGATTGGAAGCCCATGTGGGTTAACCATGAATCATGTTCCTCTTAAACAATTAGGGACAGATGGTTGCCACTATGTTTGGAAAAATGTATGGCCGAACTATGAAACATGTCCATGTCATTAAATTTGGAAAATTAATCTTTTAATCTCCTCCTATTTAATATTAAATAACTCTAATAATAATTATATTGGGTTTTATCCATGGTATCTCCATCCATACCTTCTTTTACCTCTTCATCATCAATAATTGGGTTGTTTTGACTTTTTTTCATCATGAAATAATCATATATGTAATTTATCCTTTGATTTCACCCTCCCAATAGTGTTCATCATCAATCATTATCAGGTTCCTTTTTTCAGAAATGTTGTTTGACCTAATTAGGGTCTGATATTGAGTTTTGTGGTGATATCATGATGGTTTTTATTATAAATTTCCTAAATGGGGTCTTTTTGTGGTGTTGTTGGGGTCTTTAACTGGGTTCTATAAGTTTCCATGATTGAGGTATGTGGATTCATGATTTTACATTACTAGATTATTTTTCCTTTCTTTCTTGGTTTTTTAAAAGTGTTATATGTGTTATTTTTGTTGTGTAGAATATGATTTCAAAAGTTTTTGAGATGCATATGCGATGAATTTTGTTATTATACATGGATGTGGTTATGTTTCTTATGTGCATTGTTGAGGTGATTCTTAAATGTGTGTTTTTTCGTGTGTGTGAGCTGAGAAAAATGTCATAAAAAATAACATGATATGTTAATGTATTGAATACCGATTTTAATAAAGAAATGGGTTTTATAAATGAAGTATTAATAGTGTCTCCCTTAAATATGGTATGTTAATTTTGAAAGCGGCATGAAACATATTATAATAATTTTTTGGTGTGTGTATGGACATGAAATGGGATTTTACATTGAAATGGTTGGATTTCATATATACTTTTGTGTTAGTGTTACCAAATGGGTTTCATGAATTATATAAGTAGTTAATAATTCATATCCAAATGGGTTTGGTGAGAGTGTGAAATTAATGAGGGTTTGTTTATGAAACAGGGTGGTTTACATGTGTTATTTGGACATTGGATCAATATGATATATAAATGATGTTCATTTCCTTCTGTGTTCATGATTCATGGGATGTGTATTTGAAATTAGTGATTTATGTGGAAGATGAAATGGAATTTATGAATAAAATGAATGTAGGGTACCATTTTCGGAAAACTACAACATGAATAATTATTGATTCGGTGGGGCTAATGCCCAGTTTATTCCAGTATGACTAATGAAACAACACATACTAAACATGTTATATGACCAGGGACTACTAGAAAATGGGATTAGATCATATATAGTGGCTCATTCATGAGATGATTTTTTATTGGATTTTTATTTGGAGACCACTACACTATGGGATGTGTTCCCCATTAGTGGCTAAAGTAGTAGAACACCGTTTGTATGGGATGGAAGAGATTACCACTGAGGAAAGTCGTTTCTAGGGTCCCACTTGTGCTAGTTACCTATATATATTTACCTTGGTTTCCAATTTTATTACATTTTTCTTATGTGACAAGGTTCCTAATATAAATATATGGGATACCATAATTATGTTTATATACTATGAAATCTTGTTATGAGAATATTTTTTCATTAAAAGTGTTTTCCCTAAAAAAATCAATAAAATTTTAAAATCGAATTTTATGAAAAATTTATTATAAAAATGTGCATGATAATATATCTTTTAATTGTATAACATATAATATTTCATTTTTGTTGACTATTAATAGGGTATAGTTCACAACATACAAACACCCTTGTTTGTGTGTATAATTTTCTATGTATGGCGAATTTAAGTGAAAGATTTCACATGGTGGTGATAGTGGATCATGTTTCAACCCTTCCACTTCATTCAGTGGTTGTTGATGTTGGATTGATGGTTATGATCCTCTATTTACATGAATATTTTTAGGATATTTTATTTTTTAGCCATCATTTGTGGTATTTTTGGTTTTTCTTAATGTTGTGAAACATTGAATTTGAAAATTGATATATCTTGTTGGGAATTGTTAATTTATTTTGTGATGTTTTATTCTCATTGGCTATTTTATTCTCATATTATGGTGTGGCATTGTCCGTATATTGTATTATTAACGCCAAATCACTAGCTTATAGCTTGTGAGGATCAGTAATTCCCATTGAAAAGCATCTTTAGTCAGCCCAGGTGTAAGATTTGATGGTATCATAGCTTGATTTGTGACAAAATGGTTTTGAAGGATGTTTCTCTCTTTAAGGGCCATGTTAATTGGGATGAATCAAAATAGACCAGATCTTTTATTTTCAGGGAACAATGTTCTATTTTTAGGTGGGATGTTTAGCCAACAATCATTGTTACATGACCCAGATCTCCATGGGATGTGGATAAATTTTGATTGGATTCACCTATATATGATTCATATTGGATTATTAATATATATGAAAAATTGTTAGAGGTGTGGTGGATTGGGTTGTCTTGTTATTGTGTTGGATGTGGTGTTTTCAAAATTTTAATTTTTTTTAACTATTTTTTTTCTGTTAAGTTTTTTTATAATGTACCTCGATGGTGTGTTTATGAGTTTTCATGGGTTAGTTTCATGGTGTAGAATGTGTCCTCCCCAGAGGCCTCTTATTTGACCTTGGAAAAATTATTAAGAGAGTCCTCCCTCACCAACCCAATGGATACTAGTGGATGATATTGTTAGTGATGTCTTATATTTGTTTCATAGAGTGGAATTTGGTCATACTCATGTTGTAGAATCATAAAAAAGTCTTGTGAGGGATAAAGCATATGCATTCCATAATAAAAAACTCATTCATTACAAGGTAATAAGAACCATAATAGTTAGGGAAGAAGATTGAGAAAATATAGAGGTTGTTTGAGTTTATTGATACTCCTAAGGTAGTTAGAGTGATGTTTCCTACATTCATGTTGGAATTTCCCAGAACAAATGTGGTGGGACTTACTGGGGAAAGATGTGAAGCACCAGAATATGGGATAGAATTATTGCGTGGTCTTCTTAAAAAATTTTATTTCCTTGAGATTTTGTCCTTTTTCTTGTTCATATATTTTTGGGATCCTCTCCATTGGTACCATAGCATTGTGGAGTACACTAACCACATTTAAGAATAGGTTCAGTATAAACTCGAGGTAGTTTTTAATGAGAAGTTGAAGTCTAAAATAATTGAGATTTTGATAAAACCAGAAATCTAATCCTGAGTCATTTTTATCATGATTAAGATTTATGCGGAGGTGATTAATCATGCTATGATTGTGAAAATTGATCTTAAAATATTGTATAGTTTCTCTAGTTCAGTGTCATATATGAGAAATAGAAGATTATATGTGATGAAGAGGAAGTTAGATTGGCATGAAATGATTTGATGTATTAGTTTAGTCCATCCTTCGAGATTGTCTTTGTCCATGGAATTAGGTGTTGGTTCTATCCTGTGCCATTAGTGAAGGAATGTTGAAAGAAATTGTCTATGTTTATTTCTACCCCAATTCCATTGAACCATGGTGGAACCACATGTATCATATATCAATTTTTTAATTTGGTACACACATAAAAAATAGGGGCATGGTAAATGGATTCCAGAGGGATGTTAACCTAGTCTGAATCATCCGACATAGTGAAATCACAGTTTTAAACATGTGGAGTTTAGATTTGGTCATCTTCTTCATAGAGTTAGTTCAAGGAAGAAAAATAGGATACTGGTCATTCTCGTGATTAGGTAGAGTCTCGGTAACTTCTTTGTGGGGATAAAAAACCAGTATAATCAGATGGGGAACCTACGATATTTCAAGTTATATTTTTTATTTCATCATCATTAGATATTTTTCTATTAGATTTTGGATCCTTAATAAAAAAAATTATGACCTTATCATGGTGTATACAAATTATCAAATTATCAAATTTTAAATTCTAAGGAACAATTAACCTTAATTAGTTATAAGTGAGTGTCATGTATTAGGTGTATGTATTACACACTCACCAGGTTTGGGGTTGAGTTGGAATGTGATATAATTGTTTTCAATATAGACTGAATTGATATAATCTTTTGTATCGATTGGATGATGTTCTTAGGGGAACATTGATTGATATAGGTGGCATGTAATTTGCATGGCACTGGATGGTAATTCCAAAAAAATTCAACATGATTTTTGTCCACTTTTGGGATCTTATGGTCCTCCGCCTTAAGAATTGGGAAATACCATTCTCCAATATCACCTCTAATGTTGTAGGATAGTGACGGTAAACATTATTTTTGATTACATCCTATGGTGGAAGAGTTCGTATATGTTTTCAAGTCTATGTAACATGTTTTCCTCTAGTGTGGGATGTGGAGTTCTCAATTGACATGCCTCAATGAAAATAGCTGATATATCATCCAACATATCTTATGTCCCCTATAAATTTGAAGGAATTAACGGTACATGTTGGTGATTTGGAATAAATGGTTTCATTCCCCCTGAGTGTCCGAAATTTGGAAACCCTAGTCCGATTTGTGGAAAAAGGCTGATGGATATCTCTATTAGTGTATTAATGTATGATACCTTGATATGTTAACAGTCATGAATAAGTATCATTTTCCCAATATTGATTACATTTTAGATCATCTTAAAGGGTAAAGGTGTTTCTCTAGGACATAATTTCAATATGAGTATCAAAAATTGTTAGTTCGAGTGGTTTCTGATCTAGAAACAACGTTCTGATCTAGACATGAGCATTTTGAGTATACAGTCATCCCATTCAGGTTCATAAATGCTACATAAATATTATCAAGCTTATGAATAGGGTGCTCCATCAGTAACTCAACATTTTTTTCATGGAATTATTGATGAATACTTTTATTTTTTTGGGATCGAGGTGAATCATGATTTGAATTTTACAATTGTTCTAGGAACCCTTTGTTATCATCGACTCAATGTGAAGTGTTTAATGATCACCTTCTAGTTAATGGAAGTGATATTTTTGGGATATGAAAACCTTGAGCATGGGGTTATAGTGGTCTCCAAGAAGATTTGTGAGGAGAAATCTTGGCAACAACCAAATAATGTTTTTAAAATTGTATGATTTCTAGGCATAGATCCTTTCAGAGGTAGATCATTATAGACTAATCTACACATGAATCATCCATGACTATGCTTACTTACAAACGGGTATGGTCTGAATGAATCCTAGTGTGTTAAGGGTCTTTTGAGGAGCTTAATTGGAGATTGACCACAAATCATTTTTTGATCTTTATAGAATCTTTAAATGGTTACATGGTCTACAGTGATGCTTCAGGCATGGGTAGTGGGGGAGAGCTGAGATAAGATGACCATGTGGTGGTGAATGATTTTCAACAACATCGACCAAATGAAATGGATTATCCAACACATGTAAAGTTGATATTGGTTGATAAGCATTTCTCAAAGATGAATTTTTATTATACTTTTTGGGAGTAACTTTTGGTTTATTTAGATTATAATTGTTTTTTCATACATTTTCACCCAAAAGGATCACGAAATATGGTAGTGTTGTTTCATTGAGTATCTTTTGGATTTCTATATTATTGTTTTCTATACCACATGTAAAGGTAATTTTTGGTATATTATTTGAGTATGAATGTTCTAGTAAAATCATTCATAGAGTATACATGTGAGTGGACATTGATTGTATATTTTTTCATCTTCATCTCGTGACCAAGGATCATAGTGGAGGAGTTTTATTAGCTAGTGTTTAGATGAAACCTTCTCTTATGGAGTTAATTTTACTAGATAATCCAAATAAACAATTGTTATAGTGTTCTATGTTTTTTATAAATAGGTAGGAGTTTCCTTGTGAATGTTCATTATATCCTGATGAATCATTGAGCTTTAGAGAATGCTTTGTGGTGTTGTTGTCATTTTCTAAAATAGTGATTTAATATTTCCACCAATTGTAGTGGGTTTTTCATCCTAGTATGACCAAGATGTTTTAAGATGTCTATATGATGTTATAGTAGCCTTGTATGATACTAGGGGGAGATTAATTTATATCATGGTGTTATACATGTTAGCTGGTTAAAGAAGAGAACCGAAGGCCCTTAGGTTTACCTCAACTAATATGTATTCCTTCTTATAAATTAGAAAATATCTCTATGTATTTTGTTGTGTTTTACCACATAAACCTCATGGATGGAATAATATTTGGTTCTTGATAGATCGTATGACCAAATATTCTAACTTAATTTTGAGCTAGGAATTAGACATGTTGGATGAGTTGGGTCGGTTGTATATTTGGAAGGTAGTGAGGATTCATAGTGTATCGTCAACCATTATATCAAATAAAGACTCATGTTTTACCTCATGGTTTTGGTAAGGACTTAAATAATAAATAGGGTCACAAGTCATCTAGAGTATAATATACCACCCTCAAATGGATGGTAAGACAGGGTGGGAAAATACAATCATAGAAGGCATGTTATGGGCATGTGTTGTGGTATTTAGAGGCTTAGGGAATGACCATATGAAATTGGTGGTGTTCACAAATAAAAAAATTACCAATGATTGATTAGAATGGACACAATTTGGGTTCATTATGGTAGGTTGTGTCAGTCCCCATTGAGTTGTGTGGAGGTGCATGAGACCTCATTTTTTGAGATTGAGCCTTTTGCAAGCAACCTATGAAAATTTTATGTTCTTCAGGAAGAGTTTTGGATATAAAAATGTCATAAATTGACATATTCAAATCATAGGATCCATGATTTTAATTTTTACGTGGGTGAATAGGTGTTTTTGAATGTGGAACCACACATGGGTCACTGTTGATTGGTTATATAATGTAAGCTAACACCAAGGTATTTCCGAACTTTTGAGATGATGTAATAGATTGGTAACGTGGAATACATGATAGATTTTCCTTCCCATTTTACATAAATCCATGTCATGTTTCATTTATATAATCTGAAAAAGTAGAATTAAGATCCTTCCCATGTGTTGTATAAGGAGGATTTGGAGTAAGATCCTGATTTGTATGTTTTTGAGTGGCAAGTGTGGATTCATTGGAGAATGTGCATTCTCGGACATCCATACAAATAGTGTGAGTTCTCTGGAATCATGGTAGTTGTGTGCGTGATAAATTTTAGTAGAAGACTTTTTTTATGAGTAGTAAACGATTTTATTCACTAATCATATACCAGAATGACTGTCTGGGGCCTGAAAATGTTCATTTTATGAATAATTATAAAATTAGTCATTGCATTTTAAAATAATCATTTTTCTATTTATTGGTCTAGTTTTCAACACATTGTTTCCACACTAATTTTTTATGATAAATGGATTTTAATGGATCGGTAGGAGGTGGTTCATGGTTAACACCAGGTTTTAGAAATCTTTTCTCTGTTTTCTAGGAAATCTTTTGGCCTTGTTCCTCTTGGATAGTGAGGGATTGACGGTCACAACGTGGTTTAGAATCCCATGTTATCTGAGTATGAATCATTTTCCTATTGGATAGTGATGTATGCATAACTTCTGGACCTATTTTTAAAATAGTGCAGATTAACTTGTCTATGTCATTAATTCAGGGGAAATTTCCCTTATACCATCAAAAAATTTGACCCTAATTTCCCTCTAATCAGAAAAAAACTGAATTTTATCCCTGGATGATCCACATTAAAACATCATAGACCTCTTGAGAGTCAATCTTTCGGTGGTTTTGACCTTGGATAAACAGGTAATCAAAATGTATTTAATTTCTCCCTTGGTTACTCCCTCTTTATCTGGTTATTCGTCCTTCTTTATTCGGTTCTTCTTTTCCTTTAGGGTAATTTTCATAATGAGGGTTCCATATTGATTTATGGGTTGTAATCATGATGGATTTTGTTTTATATTTCTTTTATAGGGTCTTATTGTGTTGTGATTGTGGATTTCAACTAATTCCTAGATGTTTCCAAAGATGAGGTAGGTGGTTCCATGATTTCACATTATTAGCTGTTTTTTATTGCATTATTAATCATTGAAATTTATTTTATGTATTATATTTGTGGTTTGAATTTTTTTTCCAAAGGTTTTGGGATTTATATATAATTATTATTGATTTTGTAAATGGTAGTGGTTCTTTTTCTTATGTTCTTCATTCAGGAATTTCATAATTGTGTGTTCTGCCTTGTATGAAAACTATGAATGATGTTTTAAAAAGTCACATATGGTGAGGTAGTGTTGATGATTAATTTTAAAAAGGAAATGGATTTCTCATGTTTTATACTTTTTTTAAAACATCAATTTGGTTTCTTAATTGTGAATGCAATGTGAGGCATGTTATAAATTAGGTTTGGGTTGTATATGGATTTGAAAGGAGAATTTCCAGGAAAATGGTTGGATTAAAAGTGTTATTTTATTGTTGTTTTTGAATATGGTATAGAAAAATTATAAATATTGTGGGAAATATATTTAAAATTGTTTTGGTGTGCATATGAAATTAAATTGTAATTGTTTATGAAATGGAGTGGATTTAATGGGAGGTTTGATAGTAAGATCAATGTGAATTGTGAAAATAGTTATTTACTTATGTGTCAGCGACGACTGACATGTATATGTTATTGGGGTGATTTATCTGGAATTTTAAATATATTTTTAGTGAAAAGGGTATCTCTAGAATATAGGGAGGGGATATATAACTACTACCCTTGTAAATAAGTAAGGGTCGAGGCCCAGTTTCATCTAGCATGATTAATGCTACTACGCTAACTAAATATTTGATAAGATATAAAACCATTAGACTTTATTATGGGATCCTAGGTAGTTGATAATATTAGGAAATTTTTTTGGAATTAGATAATTATTTATATACCATGGGTCCTTAGGATGAGGTCCCCTCTAGTGAATCGTGAATGAGAATTCTGTTAGTATTAGTTGGAGGAGACTACCACCAAGGTAGAAGGTTTCTTGTTTCCCCCATGTTCTTGTTAATTATATAGAATTCCCATAGTTCACACTATTGTGACATGATGTTAATGGGATATGGTTATAATTGTCAATATATGGTGTACCATGAGTATGTTTAATTTTAAAGGACACTTCTTTCTTGAAATGGTTATTTTTAAAAGCAAATTCACTAAAAACACATTCCTAGAAATGTATACTTATAAATTTTTCAAATTTTATTACCAAAAGGATTATGTTAATTCTTCTTCTAATTTTATAACATGAAAGCTATATTTTTTGTGGAATCCCATTGGGAATCTCCTCACACCCTACATATATCTTTTTGTGTAAGTAGACTTATGAATTAATGACCCATGTAAAAGAAATACGTTTGGTGGTGGTGATGCTGGATTTAGTTTATCATGTTCCAATTATTGAAGGTATTGGGGATGATGGCTTGATGGATATTCCCACAACGTTACATCAAGATTCTTGTAATGTTATAGTTCATCCCATTCTATTCTGGAATATTTTTTCAGTATTGTTTGAAAAAGGTTGAATTGGAAAAATTTATATCTCATATGGTAATGATTAAAAATTATGTTGCGTATTATTCATGAATGTAGATTTATTGTTATATTAATTGTTGAAATAGTTCCTAAAGTGTATTTTTTATACCAATTCATGGGTTTATATCCTGTGTGATTTTTAGAACGCACTGCAAGCCATGTCTCAGGATGTGTTGGGTGACAGATTTGATGGCATACCTTCTTTGTTTAAGATAATTTCCATTATATATTTGGATAACTAACATAGAAATAATATTTGAATATTTTTAGTCCCTAAACCATAATATTATTCAAGGTTCTGTCCCAGGAAAATCATATCAAAAAATGTACCATATTGAACCACGTCCACTATTTGTTACAGTCTTACATATCTCATGAGATATAAATCCTTACCAAATCCATTAGAGGGAGTTATATGACCCACCCATATTTTTTTAGAATGTAACCAAAATCATCGGTTATAACATAACCACCATATCATACTGAATATCATTCCTATGTATATCGCAAGATCAAAAAATATTTAATATATAATTGACCATGAAATTAAAAATATTTTTTATAAAAATTTATTTATATCATAACTTATGGAGAAGATAGAGGTTTCTTCATAATTTAATCATTTCATGAAGTCATAACCAAAAAATATATTTGGGTGTCATAAACATTTTATCATTTTATAACCTATAGAAGAGAAATGATCTTCATAAACCACTTTTCCTCATTATCATAAACCATTTGGGAAAATAATAAGTAAGGTATCCTCAGATCGTATACCATGGAATGAAAACATAAAATATAATGGAGTTTATCTTATAGGGATAATGTTATTGGAAGACAAATCACTCAAAACATTTCATATGGAAAACAAATATTTCTTGAACATCCATTTTTAAAACAAAAAATAAAAAAAAATTAATATTGTTTTCTTTGAAAACAAACATTGTAACATATTAATAATTCATTAAAAAACCATTAAAATCATTTCCTAGGGAAAAATTATATAACACATTGGAACAAAACTAATTTATACATTTAGAGTTTTCGAAAACAATTATTGAAAATAAGATTTTATAAATATAAAAAAATATTTAAAACATTGTGTGGTCATAATGGTGTCAAATTCCAATCATGTCGTAGATGTTAAAAAAAATTTCCTATACAATTTTTAGTTAAATCCAAATGAGAATATTTTTTGAAATTTAAATGATTAAACCCTTTTAAAACATATTTAAAAATAAAAAATGATTGAAAAAAAATTTTAAATATCATTTCAAAATAGAAAAATTTCACAATCATTTTTATGAAACATGTTTTTGGAAAAAAATATCTTCTACTGAAAATAAAAATAATGAAAATTCATCCTAAACTCATCATTTTAAACCATTGAGAACATCAATAGAATAAAATAAATTAAGTATTTTTTTCAAGAAATAAATATAGGATAATAATTGGAATGATTTTCATGAGTGATTGATATTATTATTTTATCTTTAGAAGCGTAATCATGGGAAATCCCAATATATAGTGTGATTTTTGTGTTAAACCCATACCAATTTGATAACATGGAATCATATACCCCATGAATTATTATTATTAAATTATAATTATAAGATAATAAACAAAATGATATAAATGATATTACTTTTCAATTAGGATGTATATACACCACATAAAATTAATTAGTGGTGAATATTCATATGTATCATAGAAATAAAATATAGAATAGAAATATGATATCTGAATTATCGACATACCTCGCACACATTGAACCCAAATATGTAATAAATTTTGGTTTTTAAATATATTATAGAACCACATGTATATATATTATATAATTTATGATTTTCATATCACCATTAATTACAATTTCATTACAAAATTCTTATTAAAATTTAATTTCGAGTAATAACCACTTTGTTTTTAGTATAGGTTTTGATTTATTATATTCGGTCCTAGTAATTTCAACAGGTTTAAATAAAATATAGAATACAAATAATTAAATAATTTTCATATTTGTATATTAGGTTTACTTTTAATACCAATAATGAATTATTTATTTGAAAAATGATATACATTACAATCATGAAGGCAATATGTTATACGTATGGATGAATAACATTTTCTTTTTTCAATGATAATTTTATAATTTATTATGTAATATATTTTAAATAAATAATGAAAATAATACAATAAATTAAATATTATTAATTTATATATAAGTGTATATATCTTTCATTTGGTTTGGTGATGAAAAGAGAGTCACATTGCTTTGTGAATGCGGTATTCAACATGAACATAAACAATGTACTAGTCTTTTATTGAGTCAAATGTTAAGAATGAAATAACATTATTATCATTTATTAATTTAAAATATTTCGTTAATATAATAATTATGTCACATATATAACATATATTAATTATGTTTGTCTTTATTATCATCCATGAAAGGCATTTGTGAAAAATGGGTAACTTCACTTTGTGGTGCAGTAGTCCACCATATACCCTTGTGATGTTATCGTACCCCCTAAATAGTTTAATGTAAATTTTATATATGATATAATCAATAAAGAGGTATTATAATGATATAAATATTATATAAATAATTTATATCAATAAGCATACCCAACTGTGAAAAAGTGTTAATGTATAAATGAATAGAATCAGTTTGCAATGTTGTATGTCTCCATACTAGTGAATGATGATTTCGTAACCCATTTCATATATATAGGGATAATTATAGGTAATGAAATTATAATAACAAATATAATAACTTTTATTATCGTTTTGTAATTATATCATAATTGATAAATAATTATAAAAGGTGGATAAGGACGAAATAAAATAAATATTCTCATTTAAGAGTGTAACCTAGTTTTCATTTATCCTCATTATGTTTTCACAAAAATCCTTTCACAGAATGATTAATAAAAAAATAAAGATTTTTGATTATATTTAGTATTTTTTGATGAAATATTTATATGTATTTTATTATCCAAAATTGTTTTATGGTGTGAATAGGGGAGAACAGGTGGTAGCATTTTATATGTGAGGTGAGGGGCACACTTGTAATTTTTTTAAATGAAAAATGTATACCCATGTTTTTATCAAGAATAATGGATTCCTAATGTATTATTCTGGTGAAATATGAATTATGTATTCTAAATATTTCCATAAAATATATTTTACTGAATTTTGTTATTTCATTTGAAAATTTTTCATTTCAGTTTACCCTCTAATGAACACATTTTAACATTAATCATAGTAAATAATTTTTACAGTTTATAAAATTCATTTTGGTGACACATTATGTTGAAAATTTAATATAATATATATTAATATGATTAAATATTTGGAAATAATTATTCCACATTCGATTCACCAAATTGTAAAATTTTAATTTTAAATTAATCTCATAGCTATGTTAAGAAATACAGTTCTCAAAGAGCAATTTTTTAAAAGATTCCAACATTTTTATAATCAAATTGTGATATGAGAATGATCAAAATGAGATAAATTATATAAATTGATATATAACTGAATTTGTTTTTATTTAAACCCAATTTAAAATAGTTTTTATTTTGTTAATAAATTAACTAAAATGGAAGCAATTAAAATTCAGTATTTATAACTAATCATGATAAAATTAAGATTATGAAAATGTTAAAAAAAACAGAATAAGATAATTTTGAAATTATTATTTAATAAATTAAATTAAAATTTTAAAATAAATTTTATTAATATTTCAAATATTGTTTTCCAAAATAGAAGTGAAAAGGGCCACATAATTAATTTTTAGATAAATATATTTGTTAGAAAAAATTTTGGATTTATTTTTTTCTCTTATCATGAAAATAATTAGATGAATGATAAATAGTAAATTTAATATACATTATATAAAATTAATTAAAAAATTTCACTGAAAGTTGTTTTTTAAGTAACAATTTTATTATGTATAAAAATATTGTTTATAAAATGATATCATTTCTTTTTATATATTTTTTAGTTTCCATTATTAATTAATTTTACAAAAAATTAATATTATATAAAAGTTTAATCCATATATTTTTAATATTTAGGTAATATTATTCATTCCAACTATTCCAAGGTCTATGACATAAATAGAATTAAAACTAAAACTATTTTAACACTAGGATGCATTTTTTTAATCTCATTGTTGCATTTAATATAAGCAAACCGAAATTATGATCGTAATAAAAGTTAAAACTGATGTTGAATGTGAAAAATAGTATCAAAATTACAAAATTAATATGGATTAATATAAAAAAATGGTAGAGTGTTATAGTCAACCGTTCTTAAAATGAATTTTTCCTTGAAAATTCACCACTTTGGTACAAACAGTTGAGGATAATTCTACAAAATTACATCCTCATAATCCCACATATCATCCTTGAGTTAATGGTTTTTCCATAACAAATTGACTAGATATGTGGTATTTTTTGTAGAACCTTCTATTTTCAATCCATTATTTCTACTGCCTATTCCTCATAAGCAATACTATGCATCAGCGGTACGAATTCTGTGTTTAGTGGACGTGATCGTTAATGTGTGTACTTACTCAAGAGAGATACTAGAAATACATCTTGGATGAAAGAGAGGTTTATATTATGTTAAATAGATAGGATACAGTCTCTATATGATTAGGAATTCAAAAAGGACCGATATAATTAGGGCTTATCATTCCTTCATATCATTAGCATGATTCTATCATTTCTCTAGTATGACCATTTTACACTTTAAATATTATTCCCTAAAATAAAGGTGGATTTATTAATTTTTAATGTTATAATATAAAAAAAGATCAGTAATAGAACCAAAATTAATTTCTTCTACCTCTATATTTGCATAATTTAGGTCTGTTAATCTAAAATGTTTAAATCGTAATTTTTTATGTAGTATGTTAATCACTAAAACGTTATTCAAAATTCATCTACAATTAATTGATAAATGGTTAACCTTATAACCCTTGGAAAATTCAAAAATAAAATGTGTTGTCACTATGTTTTTAAAAATCAACATTACCTTAGTCCACCAAAAATAAGAATATGAATCTTTATTTTAGTAAATAAAAAAATCTAATAGCTTCATTGTGTATTGTCACAACACATAGTAATAACATGAATTACCAGAAAATATTATTTAAAACATACAAAACATTATTTTTTTTTGATAAAAAAATTATTATTTTGTATATCCGAAAAATCCGAAAAATAATTATACTCCATCAATGAGAGCATAAACCGGTCTTTAATCAAATCATTAATCAATTCCATGGTAATGTGTATTGTAAAATATAAATTTCGCATATCCAAAATATCATTATTCCAAAAAAATATCTAATCATCCAGAACATATTAAGGTTTATTTTCCATCAATAAAAATATATCCTTTGTATTAAATAACATTTTTAGTACATCAATACCAATAAGATTTTTTTAATCCATATCGAAAAAAACATAATGATCAATCCTTATATATATTTCATGATTCATAAAACATAATCCATGACATAAATTACATAAATACATCAATAATCCAACTTCCATTTCAAAATAGTAACTTTTATTTATACCAAGTTCATGACATACGTTTAGGAATAATCATAACACCCTATAATCCAATCATCATACCATTTGAATTGTCATGATAAAATAACCCATGACATTATATTCTACGAAAGTTACTTCTGTTTCCCACCAATTAGTGATACCAAAAATTATACTACATGAAACTATAATTATAATGAAAAAACATAATTAGGTAAAATGTATTATTGAATTTGTAAAGAATAAAACATTATTTTTAATATATAACACCTTATGATTATCCTTACTAAATTATATTCATCATATATTTAAATCCATCTTGATGGTTTATAAAGAGTTTATGAATTTCCATATGTCACCTAGGATTTTTGAATAGTGTGTGCCGAAATGTCCACTATCATGCACTAATTGTTCAACTGATACATGGATATAGTTTCATAGTATATTATCACATGATCTTGTGCCCAAATTATATGAAATTTTCTAATACATTGAATCATGTTTATATATATCCTTATATGTTTCCTTATGGAGATCAAATTTGTTTCTCATCCTATGTTTTAAAGGTTAGATAAATAGTTCCACTGATACCAACTATAGAAAACTAGGATTCCTCATTTAGGGATTTAAAATCACTAATTGTTGAATATTTAACACATTACAAAAAACACACTTAATAACCAAAATTGGTTATTTGATTTGGAGAATATATACAAAATTCTATAATTTTTTGAATGATTTTGAATATATCCCATAAATATATTCTCCATTAGTACTCTTCAGAAACATATCCAACATAAAAAGATTATTATATCCTAGGTTATTATAAATAAGAAATTATGATCTCATATTCATAGTAAATGACTACAAGGGAGATAAATAATCATAACATAAACATAAGGCGATGTGAATATGAGAATAACATATGAGAACCAAAACCATCAGATCAATGATCAAAATATCGAGTCATGGAAAAATATTGTCAGTTTGTAAGACATGAATCATATGTAAATAAATGAACATGATCTATAATAGCATAACATTGGTAAAGACATTGAATTGTTCCAAACATAAATGAATATAAAATAATTTAAATAGTATCCAATGATCAAATTTAAGTCAGTAAATTTTCAATGGGTTCACATCACAAACAATAATTATAGTGAAGGTTCACTCATAATGACCATCATATGGAAAAAATAACCTTACAAAACTGGGTTCAACAACAATGGACTTTATTTTTATCTTATTAGATATAAATATTTTCCCAATTCATTGGATGTAGATATAGGTCCTACCATTTTTTGGTAATTATGAATCCACATACCATTGTTATACTGTAACTACAGTCCTTTGTTAAAATTTTACAACCATTATATAATGAAAATCAAACATATATATTCCATTAGAACATTAAACACTAATTTTTTTATAACCACTGAAATTATTGGGGTTTCATATAAAATTCATCATATCATAACGTGTATGAAATATATATTATTCATATAAAATCCATAATTTCATTATAGTATAACCCATGAAAAAAGTGTTTCATAATAATTAAAACATCGTATAACATGTGGAATAGAAATGGGATTTGAAGACATCATTCCACTAAAAACGAAATCAAATTCAGATAAATAATACTAATGGTATAAGTGGATCATGTCTCTAGTAATGGAAATTTTTCATTAAAGGATTTTTTAAAGACGTAAAAATATTATGAATGAAAAATCACATGGTACATTTATTGATAAAAATAAAATTTTCTTTTAAAATACTTTTTAATTATAAAAAATCATAAAAAAAATTTGAAATGATTTTCTTCAAAAATAATCATATATATTTTTAAGTAATTCATATACAAAATTTGAATACATATTTGAAGAAAAAAACCATTCTCTAATGAAATTAAAATTTTAAAAAATAATACACATTCAAAATAATTTTCCTCAAATATAACCTTTTAAAATAAGAAATGAAGATTTAAAACATTGTGTAGACATGATAGAAGAAAATGATGTTCATGTCACACTTGTTAAAAAAATGATTTTTTTCACGATTTCACTAAATACCAAACAATGATTTTTTAAAAAATAATTATTAAATTTTAATAGAGGTTGTAAATAGTTAAATTTTTTAGAAAATATTATTTACTAATCATAGGATAATATTAAAAAAATTGATTTTTTTTGAAAACATCATATTAGGATAAAAAAAATTTTGACAGAGGAGATAAATATTGAAAATTCTTATTAATGACATAATATGTAAATATTGTGTACATAAATTGTGTAAAATTATTATATGAAATTTATTCCTATAAAAATAGCCATACTAGAATAAAATCAATCAGTTTTTTGATAGATGAATCAAAATATTTCTTTATTGGACCCATGTTTATTATAAATCCCGATAGATAATGAAATAGAAACATAAAACCCCAACCACTCTTGTAACATTGAATCATAATAAGTAATAATTAGTAAAGTAAATTAAATGTATCATATGATTAAATTAAGGATATTAATAATAAATAATTTTAAATGGGCCTCATAAATAATGAAAAGAAAAATTAGTTTCAAATATATACATGTTTCACAGGAAAAATATAGAGACTAAAAATCCTTTAACATAAGTCTTGAAATAATTGATTCATGTTAAAAACACATTTACAATAAATATTAGTTTTTTATAAATATATAATAAATTTATGATTATATATATTGTATCATATATTATTATCTTATGACTGTTCATTACAATTTTTTTACAATTTTCTATACAAATCATGTTTCAAGTACTAACAACTTTGTTTTTTTATATATTTTGAATTTTTATTTTTGGTCTTATAAATTTCATCATGGATCCATCATATTGAATATAAAAATAATTAAATAATTACTGTATTTGTACATCAAGTATACATTTATGATGAATCATCAATGATGGTTTTGAGAAATGATTTATGATATAATTAAGATTATTGTAGCCCGTATATATGCATTGGTAAAACATCGATTTTATATCAATTTTTATGTAATATATGTAGGTAATAAATTATATTTTATAAGTGATTATAATATCAGTAATAAAAATTGTTTCTTTTAAATATACATATACTTATATTCCATGTTGATTGATGATTAAAAGAGAGATATGAATTGTTTCATAAAGGCTGTAGTCCATAGGTACATGAAGCACCTTATCATCTTTCAGTGAATAAAAATATCATAATGAAAATGATAAATTATCTATTCATATTATTAAATATATAATGAATATAATAATTATAATAATTATATAAAATATATTCATTTAATTTATCTTTTTTATATTATATGTAAATCATTAGTGAAAAACGAAACACATAGATTCTCGAGACTGCACTCCACCATAAACATTAATTATATTTTTATTTCCCCTAAAGAATTGAATGTAATGAGATGTATATATTATATAATGAATCTTGAAGTATAATTATTTTATATAATTCATATATATATATATATATATAATTTAAATATATCCTCATACCCAATAGTTAGAGGTGGTAATGAAATAATAATTGACATCAGTTCTTGGGATGCTGGTCCACTGAACACATGTGAGATTATTTTGTAAGCTATTTTATGGATGTGGGGATAGTTTTGGGTGAATAACATAAAACAATTTCACTATATGAGTTAAATATATGTTATTATGTAATCCTAGATAAATATGAATTGAAATTGTTTGGGAAATAAATAAAAATAAATAACTTATTGAAGAGAGTGACCTCTTCTTCAGGTAACCTCCTTAGGGTTGCACCAACTACATACCAAGGATTTATATATGAACAAATTAAAAAATTTATGATTATATAAGGGGGTTTTGAATTTATTTTGGATTTTAGTATACAAAATAATAGAGTTTCAATATGTGGATATGATACCCAAGTAGGTTTCCCTTTTTTAAGTGAGGTGAGTGGAACAATTGTAATTTTTTCTAAAAAGTTACACAAATGTTTTTCTCTTGCCATAGAGCTCCAAAATTGATTAATCGTGAGCTAGAGAAATTATAGGGTCGAAATATAACCAAAAAATAGATTATATAAAACATTTAGGTAATTTTCAATTTTATTGATTAGCTTAACCTTCGTTAAACCAAGAATTACCTTAAGTGTAATAATAAATATTTATTATTTTCAATATAAATATTGTGGAAAAATTATCTTGACATTATTAGATAATATAAAATATAAAAATTTTAGATTTTTAATAAATTTTTCTTAATTTAATTCATATATTTTGCTAATTATAATTTTAAATTATTCTAGCACACATGGTGAGAATGAAAGATTTTAAAGAAAATTTTTCAAAATATTACAAGGTTTTCATATCGAACGTCTTTCGAAAATTAATAACGATACATATATTAGACTAAAATATATATAATTGAAACTTATAATTTTTCATCAAATTTTAAATATAATTTATCATTATATGTAATATAAATTTAAATGATGTAATTAAAATTATTATTATTTTACTATTCACAAAAGTCAATCTTTTATGATTATTCTCAAAAATTAAACCCCAAATATATATAATGAGACTATTAAAAAAATGAAATTTATTTTCCCAAATAAATTTTCATAATTTTTTAAAATTAGTTTCAGAAATAGTTTACCCAATAGTGACAAAACTATATCTTATAAGAATGACTTTTTTAATAATAAAATTGGATTTATTCTTATAACTTGTCTCAAAAATAGATAATATGAATGATAAATAGTTGATTGAATATATTTTATATAAATTTAATGAAAACAATTCATGATAATATTTATGAATTTTTTCCCATTAATATTATTTTAGAAAAAAATATATCCATCATTATCCAATAGATTTATTTAATTTTTAATTAATCTGGCCACAAATATTTCATTATAAATACATGTGTAAACTAAAATTTAATAGAAATAGTTAAACAAAGTTATACACTACATTCAATAGTTTGAGAGATTTCTAACATTTAAAATAATAATATATTAATAGTATTTTACTTTTCATTTAAATTATGTTCTACATGCAATGCATGTAAAATCAGAGTTACGGTTAACACAAGGAAACCAAAATGTTTCATAAAAAAGATAATAAAAATATAATTAAATTTATTTGAAATATTTTTTTCAAAAATATAGGGTTTTTGAAATATATATATATGTTTCTTTGTTTATCTTTCACCTTTGGGGATGAACACACAATCCATTTTTAATTGTGGTTACTGGTGTGGGATATTAAACATGCATGATAAAAACATGTAATTAGAGATGAACAACTCATCCATGGTGAAAACCTCTATATGTAGAAATATTATTGATTTTTCTATCTCATTATTTCACTTATATTGTTTTCAATTATTATTTTTTCTTGTAACTTTTTCACTTCCTCAATGGGAATGAGATATAGGGAATAAAAGGGTGGGTTTGAGTCACCTGTGTGAGGAAGCTTGGCATGGATGATTTAGAGTAGTGACTTAGTCATCCTTATTTGAGAATGAATTTTGGATAATGATAAATAGTAAATGATCAACAAGAAAATATTATTTAGTTTTTATGTTATGTTAACCATGAGATTATCATGATAAACAGCGGCAGAACTCACACTATATGAAATTTTAACTATATTATCTTCATACCATGTCATATGTTGTCATTCTATACAGTATCCTTTAATACAATCATGTTTCCACAATATTAATTATATCATTTTATAATTAATTTTTAGTAATTTAATAGATATTATAATAATGATTCTAATTCTATTATGATAACCTATATTATTGTTATAATTGTTGACATAGAGATAGGTAATGATTAAAAGACTCAACTCTATTTGATTATTATTTCATATACCCTACTAAATAACTAGTAAAATTTCCATATCGTACATACAATCATTCTTATACAATAGCATATGACTAATTTTAATATCCCATGACTAGGCGACAACATCTTCTGACATTTATTTACCCTCAATTCATCATTGGTGTGTGAAATTTTCTTAATGAAGGGATCTCATGTTAATGATGCCTTAATAGACCCATCATTTATTTTATGGTTCATGGAATCCACACTAGACAAGCACAAGCACAAAATTATTTCTCGTAGGATTTTCCAATACCTCATTTATCACCAGGGTATTAATGATCTTTATTAGGTATTTTGTAATTGTTGAGACCTTTTCCTTAGTTTAAAATGCACGACTAAATGGATGTTGGCATATTTTTTTTGAAACATATGAACCAAGATAGAAAACCTACTTCAATTCATATTATATATGAATCTGATATCATATTAATATAATATTTTTATATAATAATTTATTTATCCTATATTACTTTTGCAATTATATCCTATTAGGAACTAAAATTCATTTTAAACAAAAATATATAAGTGAATTATTTTATGATAAGTGTATAAGAATTTTTCTTATCAATCCTTAAATTTTTATATTAATTATTAATCTAACCCAGGAATAAATTTTGAGTTGTAGAATTTTCAACCACATTATCATAGACTTAATTAAAATAATCCAATTGACATAAAAAAGATGGTTTCCCATTGTCATGAATCAACCAAATGGGGCACATTGAATCAGTGGAAAGATAATTATGGAACTTGAATCCCTACCCAAAAAGGAAAATCCATGTAAAGAAACATATATTATGAAATAATAAATAATTGAGGCCTTATGCGATGTACATGTACACACACACACTCACACCAAGTATCATCTCAATTATATAGGGAAAAGTAATAAAAAACGAATTATTTACAATGAAACAATACTTGGACCATCATCTTGAAAACAATAGAGTATAAAATTGTAATACACATGTATAATGTTTAATAATACATTAACCACAAAAAACTATAGGCCCAACCTATAAAAAATAGGAAAAATGGATATTGTATAGAGTAGGAATTTCAATTTGCAATTCTAATCTCCAATAACAGAATTTACTGATAGTCACTAAGCATTATAGAAACATGGATCGATGATATCATGACTAAACATCCTATCATCTGATCGAGGCACAAAAAGCATGTGAATTTTCCTTATCTGTATGAGTATAAGAATAACCATCAGGAACCCCATTTAAAAATTAATGGAAATGCAATAAAACCTAACAGTTATCTCAATCCATAAGAAAAACTATATACCAATCCCATTAGATATCTTTATAAAGAAACCCAAGGGAAGGATAAAGGGGATCTCCGTTTCCAAGGCCAATATAATAATGATGATTGAGACTTTGGATCCAATGTTCCATTTATAATTCCATTCACTGGAGGAAAACACATAGAATAATATTTGAGGGGAATAATCCTCTATTATACACTCCACAAATGAGAGAGAACTGAAAACCTTAGAGGTAACACTTCCGACCAGAGCTCAATAATGGGGTATTAACAGTCAATATATAGAACAATCAAACCCTCTATTGTATCGTGGAGTACCAAATGAACATATTTAAAAATATTTGGGGACCTTCCCCCATGTGTTAAATGGGTGTACCGACCTCATTATATCACGGTTATCTAGTTCGATCAATTCCATCTACTAATAATCGTTTATGGAAGCATCAACCTTAAAGAACCACATGTCACACCTCTACATAAAAATAATTTGTACCATTATATCCTATGAGGAATGACACTAAATATAGGATAATAATGGGACCAAATCTATGTTCTTTAGATAGAAATTAATATGGTGGAAGTTTAATATCTAGTTTCTTTGATCGTCTGCATATTTTTATCTCTCTAATTTCCATATTGGCATGGAGTTTTAGATGTTTGTGTCTAGATTTTATACTATATTTATGAAAATTTCTTGTTTTTTAACTAGTTTACATGACATGTAATAGTTTTGGAGTGAATGTTTTAGAATTGATTCATTATGTGAAGGGTTAAATGATGTAATGAGTGGGTACACGTCATGAGTTAATTTATGACCAGATTTTAATATGAGGTGACTAGTTTTTCAGTTCATTTTGACATCATGGTAATCTAAATGTTTAATGGAATTTCAAAATGGTAAATTACCCAATCCTGGAATTTTTAGGGTGCCTTTCAGGTTATAGGTTTCCATTATGCTAGAAGTTCTCCCTTTCTCTCGACCGATGGTTCCTTACAGTCAATTTTTAGATACACCATTCCCTCACAATCGATCCATTCAACATTAAATATTCATTGATGTTGTAGTGTGTCTTTTCAGATCTATTGTGTGATCTTGTATTGAATGAACTTTTTATCTTTGTTGAGGTTAGGTAGTTTTAATTCATGAGGTACATGGGTTTCATCCTTTCAAAAGACCACTTCTTATATAAATTGAATTTATCTTGTGATGTCGATTGGATTCTAGGGCCTTCGTGGACGTTATTTGGTTTTCATTATAATTGGATCTCATTATGGTCATGTGTAACTAGAGGTTTGAAGTTGGTGGTTATGTATAAACTATATATTTATGAGACTTATTATACTTGCTTTATAATTTGATTTATACATGGAATTGACATGATTTTTTGTGTGTGTACTAAAAATTGTTTTTAAAGAATAATTAATTTTGATTTTTGTTGATAAAAGGAATGAAATGAGGTATTTTCAAATAATTGAAATGGATATATGTATTGGATTTGAAACATTTTTCAAATAATTGAAATTAATTTTGAAAATAAGCGCATTGGTTAACTTGGGTACTTAAGTGGAAGGTTTATCATGAGTCCATTATCTATTATTTGGTGATTATTGGGAGGTTATCTAAGGTGTATTTATTCTATTTTCTAGACCTATTGTTAATGAGGACTGATATTGATATTTTCATGGGGGTTTAATAATGTGGTATTCCTCTACTTCCTAGGACTATGTTCTAGGAACCAAATTGTACACTTGAATGATTATGGTACGAGTAGTCTACTCATCTAACCAATAGCAATCCTTAATGATGATACCCATGCATATATCTTGTATTGCTTTTATTTGTTCATATATCCTTGAGATGCATGTTTATACTTCTGAATGATGATATGTAAAAATATTCATTGAAAATGATTTATCTACTATTGTTTTATAAATTTGGTAAATTGAAAATGTTTACCATTTTTATATAAAAGTACTATAATACGTATCAATCCATGTTTTATTTATAATGACCATACAAGAATTATTATATAGATACATGGTATGGATCATCTATGAGAGATCCTATTGATCTTGTTATCTCAAACCTTGGGGACCTCTTCAATGGTGTGTAGACCTTTGTAGGTCTTACAATATAGTGAAGGGAAATGCACTTCATTGAGGCGGTGAGAATTTGTGTTCGATGAATTGGGTAACTGCTAGGGAGAAGTCAACATTATTATGGAAATATTTCTAAATGTTGTTTCTAGAGTCAATAAGTGATGTTGTTTTGGAAATTTTTTTCTAAAAACAGATTATTAGTTGATCCTCACAAAGTAAATCCGATATTTTTATGGAATTACATCCGAATGATTTCATGAAACAAATCTATCATGGTCTTGCTGGATTCTCCAAAGATTTTGTTAATAATTTATCTGATTTGATGTCACCATTGACATCTCTTACTAGGAAAGTGGTTAAGAGTCACATAGAATGTGAATTACCATTGTAATTTAAATTAACTGATTTTTTTGACATTGTCTCCTATTAAAATATTGCCTAAACTCGTTTATTGAAATGTGGTGTATTGTGATGATTATTCTATTTTTTTGGGATGTGTGATGGTGAATGATGACTATGTGAAAACTTAAAGCTCTCGTCATCTTCACCCGCATGAGATGAAATACCCCAGTAATCATTTAGAGCTTAATGTGGTAATGCGACCACTTATGTTTTGTTTGAATTATCCTTTTGAGAGAGTTTCATGGTCTATTCTGATCATAAGAGTTTCATTTATTTTTTTCTAGATAGAAAAGGATATTAGACTAAAAATGGTTATAATAGCATTATTTGTTTGACTTTTATATCGCCCACACTACAAAGAAGGGGAATTTCATTGCAGATTATCCTCGTAAGAATAAACCATCATAATATAATATATAATAAATTGTAGAGTGGAACCTTATGGGTTTTTTCTTTCAGTTTCATTTGGATCCTAAGGAGGATGTTTCAATAATGGGTTTTGACTAGTGTATAGTTATCAACATCTCTCACAAAGTCTATTTTTTAGTGTTAGTAGCATGATGATGGGTTTAATAAAATTTGATAAATCCATTATGGTGGGGAGACCATTCTTGGTAGACCTCACTCATCATATGGTATGCTCCTCATTGGGATGAAAGTTTTTCCCATCATTAGTGAAGAGATTATTCTTGTTTAATAGTCACATCTTGTCATGGTCTATTCATCTGGGAACTATAAAGATGAATTATGAAATTATACAATGATTCTGTTAGACGGGTATAAAGCATGGAATTGAAGATTATATGTCCAAATATTATTTTAGAGTGTGATGTTACTATTTTGTAGAAACTAGTTGTGATCGTTGACTCTCAAGAGAGATTATTGCTTGGTATGTCGATTTTGTTGGACATAGTTTTTTGGAAAAACCAATTAGAAAATAATGATTCTTTGGAATGTATGTTGTTTATGATTGAGTAGTGACCTTAACATTTTCTATGGATTAAATAATTCACAAAAATACATAGGGAAGGAATTTCATTATTGTGGGGTGTTTATAACAACACATTACCTTTATTGGGTATGTTATTCCCTCTCTACGAGATCCCTTTTCCCTTGGAATTTTTTAGAAGTAGTTTTATAGATTTCCTACAAGATGAAGATAATTTAGGAACATGTAACTAGGTTACATGATATTTAATGGATTTTTGGTAGAATGATGTGAAAATTAGTCACATTGTAAAGGGTTATGTGATTTGTTGAGTGGTTACACATCATGAGTTAATTTTAGACCATATTTTATTCTGAGGTGATAATATTTTCAGCATTTTTTGACATCCAATATTTAATTATGTTCAATGGTATTACACTTCATTTAATTACCCAAGGAAAAAAAATCAGTGTGTTTTTCATGTTTTGGGTGTCCATTCAACTATCGGTTCTCCATTTATCTCGAACAAGGGTTATTCTTTGATTATTTTTGGAGACATTATTCATTTCCAATCGATCTATTTAACATTTGATTGTTGTTGTAGTTGTGGTGTTTCTCTTTAGGACCACTATATTGTCTTTTTTTGGAATGTCATTCTTTTTTGGTTGTGGTGTGATGGGTGTTAATTCATGAGGTATGTGTGTTTCCTACATTTCACTGACCCCTTATTTCATAATTGGATAAATATTTTCATGTGGATTGGATTCTATTCACATCATAGACGTCGTTTAGTTTTCATTGTTCATGGATCCCAATACAAGCATGTGTAACTTGAGTTTCAGTGTAGAGGTTCTATATTTATCCACTATTGATAAACCTTCTTGTTGAAACTTTTTTCAATTGATTAATACATGTAATTTAAATTTTTCTCTATTTGTTGAAAATAGTTTTTAATTAATAATTGTTTTCCCCTATTTTTCGATAAATGGAATGAAAAAGAGTATTTTCATAGTGTTGAAGTGTTTATGTGAAATGGTTTTGAAAATTATTTGAATGTATTTAAATTAATTGGGAACATGACAACATGGTATATCATTTGTACTTAGGTGGAAGTTTTATAATGAGGATATCTTTTAATGTTTTCTGATTATCTGGAGGTTTTCCCATAAGGATATCTTATGATTCCTATGCCTGTTGTTCTAGTAGATTAATATTTACGTTTTTAGGGTTATCTAATCCTAGGGTATTCCTCTTCATTCTAGGCATATGTTCTATGAACTAGATTGTGGTATGAGTAGTCTTCAAGTGTGAGATACAATGATCCATGACTATAATACACATGCTTCTATTTTTAATTTCATTCCTTTTCTATTGTAGCCCTAATATTCATGCCAATACATGTGAATGATGATATTGTAAAATTAGGATTGAAATTGGTATACATTTAATTTTATAAGAAATATGATAAAGGGGAAATATTTGACATGTTTTCAATAAAACTTTATTAATGATTATCATGAAATTTTTTATTTTAAATGTGCGTACATGAATCTTTATACATAGACATGTAATGGAACACCTATGATGGATCTTATTGAGCATGTTAGGTTACATACTATGCACCTCTTCGATAGTGTGAATTCATATATATATCTTCCAATGTAGGGAATGTCATGGTTCCTTAGTGAGGCGATGAGGTTTTGGGTCAGCTGAGTTGGGTAGCTAGTAGAGAGATGGTGGGAGTTTGTCCATTCCATCACATGGAATAGTAATTTTTTTTTGGTTCTTTTCATTTGGAGTTTCTTCATTGACTATTGACTACATTAACAATTGTTTTTTTCATAGTTAGGGTATATATTTTATTATATTTCCATTGTTTCTTATCACTTCATGTATATATATTCCACGTATTTGTTTGGGATGGGATAAATCATTCTCAATGGTTTGTTGTTTGTTTCTTGAGTTCTTGTATCCAAACCATGGGGATCAAAAACACCCTTTGGGTATGTGATAGATCAGGTCTGGTTCTTCGATTGAGGGTAACCTATATCGATTCCTTACAGAAAGTATACCTAATTGTACATAGTGTGTACTTGTGTCACAAAATGGTGAAACTAAGTGGGAAGCCTTGGTGTACCATCTCATGCATATAACATGGTGGTCCATGTTGGGGAACATGACATGTTCCCAAAGTGCAGAACCATTATTACATCGCATAATAAATGACTATTTACCATTCAATGACCATCCACATGTTTATATTCGTGTCCCCTTACATGGTGTGTTTTCCCATGTGCTTAGCCACACAATCTTGTCCAGCTACACAATGTGTAACATCAGTACATGTCATTTCACCCAAAAAATTATTTCTTCCCCGATTAGAGGGATCCACAACATGTTTGAATATACTACATGATGTGTTCTTAGGATTTCCAAGTGGGAAATCACTAATAACCGATTGAAATCCACATTTACACTATTTCTCTCATTTTCACCCACACCGAGGTGCTCAACAATATTATAAGAACTTTGTACACTTACTAAACAAATCTATGAGGATGATGACATAAAATTTATATTCCAACAACCTATTATTGAAAAAACCAATGATCTAGGTCTATATATATTATTCAAAGCTTATTAACATGATTTTGACAAGATTGTTGTTGAGAAAAAGTTGGATGGGGCCCTTTCACTTCAGTTATTTCTTTTTCTGATGTAGAAACCCCCCCTCCTTTAATATATAGGAATCCGAAAATGGGAGAGTGGGAATGGGGGTAAATTTTATTCTACAAAATGTATTAATTTATTTATTTAGTAATTTAATAATTACAAAATCCATTTTCCTTCCACTGAACACCCAATATAGAAAAATAGTATTTTTACCCTATGGTAATCCCAACATTTTAGAAACAACCAAGGTCATATATCTCTCATCTAAGGTCCCCAAAAAAGTAATATAATAGACTATAAAATGATGTGAATATATTATTTAAAATATATTAATATCATTCCTATATTAATTTTGGGGACCTACAAAACAAGAAAAGAAGCATCGACTCCACGTCAAACATCATGATATATATATAACTATATGATGGTATAAATTATAAAAGATAGTGGAATTATATTCTACCATCATTTAAGTAGTTTTACCCAAAAATTATAATCAAACATGAATGGTATAGTTACTTATCCTACATATGCATCTCGCTCTCTAAGGAGCCCTATTTCATTCTATTGTGTTACCAAAAGACTCAAACACGAGGATTGGTATGACCAGACATGATCCTCTAATGTTTTTCATTAATCACCAATAGGTACTCAATGAACGTTTATCCATATATAATTTTTAGATCTCAAGAAACAATAATGAGTGTTGGATCATGCACATATCACCATTAATGATTCAAATGGAAAAAAACCCAATCGTTCCAACTGTGTTGGTAAGGTACAATATTAAGAAACCTCACTAACCCTATATAATATCTAGCACAATCAGATGAACCTAATGGATAAAATACTCCCCTTTCAAACTATCCAAAAAAATTTCATTGTGACACTCTTTAGAAAACATACTCTCCGTACCTAAAATCCAAAAGCATGTTGTAGAGATAGAGGCTTGAATTACATGACCATTACATTCCTTTTGTAGAATAATTTTTACAAGACACAAAAATATACCCAAATATGGTAATATTTTAGTGTTAGGTAAAATGTGGAACATAATCTTCTAACATTGTGAATGATCTTCAACATCTCCCATAATGATCTTTCCATTTTTTTCATACATAAAACCATTCTTCATATCATGGTGAAAAAGATATAACAAAAAGGGTGAGTTCAAATGCTCATAAAGGGAAAAATGGAGAAAATAAAATAAACCATATAGAATTGATTGTAAGAACATGAACATAAATACTAAACATCAAAATCTTGAGTCCTGGAATATATTTTTGCAGTACATAAGTCATTGATCATAAATGAAAATTAATCATTATAAAATATAATAGGAATAAAACATGGAATTTTGTAAAACCATTAACCAAATAATATTATTTCCCAAGTAGCCAAGTCATTGCTACCAAGACCATCATAGTGGATGAAGTCCATTACTGAACCGAGTTTACTTGTCTTTCTAGCCCTGTATTACCGAACAAGGTTTACATTCCATGCCATCCATGTCTATCTCATGATATATAAATATTTTCCCGAATGTATTGGAGGGAGATATAGCTTCCACCCATCACATAATGAAACCACTCCAACATGTTCCATAGAACCATAAATCATTAATCATTTCATTACCCATGAAATTAAAAGGGATTCCTAATGATCATGTCATCATAAAATAATCCATATAAGATTAATGGAATTAATAATAAATTATTCCCTGAAATACACAGTAAACTAAAAGAATGAATATAGATAGAGGCATATCCTTATATCATCTTAGTAGTAAAATAATATTGCAAAACTCTTGAACTTATTTATAGAGGAAAAACGTTTGTTTGTCAAAAAACATTTTCTTTTCTAGAAATGTCATTCTATTTTAAAAGAAAATAATTTAATTGAAAATAAACGTGAAATATTTTAAATAAATCATCATGGAAATAATTCATTATGAAATAATAAAAATCCATTCATTCCATATATGTTTAAAACATTCTTCTCGTAATTTTCTGGATAAGTAAAAAAGTACATCGTATGGTAAATGTAAGAATGATTCCTTCCAAACCATGTAATAAAAGTCAAAAGGGTATAAAAATATTTTAAAAATAAAAATAAAAATATTAAAAATTTAATTAAATAATTTTTAGAAAATTTGGACATGGTTGATAAATATATCCCCAGTAAATACTTACGATTAATCAATCTCAGATAAAAAAACAAGATTAGTAATGTTATCCCTTAGCTTATGTCCAATTTCATCCGTATGTGTTAGAAACTCATATATAGTGTATTTAATTTCTTTTAATATGTAATAGAACCATAATAATATTTAAATTATCATATATGATTCACATATGACATTATATTTCCCGTTCATTTTTCAATTCCATGTTAAAGAAACGTTCTGGGTAATAATCGTTTCATTTATCGTATGTGACTGGACTTGTTATTCTTCATATGATTACATATATCATAATTTAAATACTTCCAAAATGTTAAAAATAAATTATATATATCTTATATTTTAATTATAATATATATATATATATAATAGATAGATAAATGAAATACAATACATCGTTCATGGATATGGTAGGTTGTACGTACGCATGAAGGCTATTTTCATTTCAATATTGGATTGGATGAAAGTATATAGATGATATATATATATATATATATATATATATAAATCTAGTATCATTATTATTTAATGTTTTACATGATTCTTCATTATATATACTTTATAATAATTTTGGAATGTTAAACATGGAGAATTAATCTCATCACGTCATGGAGACAGTAAGTCTTAGGTACACAGGAGCGATGATATCATTCTAATTATTGTTGAATTGTATTGAAGTGGATAGTGTATAATATATTAGAATTAGTATCATGTTATAATAATCATAGATAGTTATTTTTTCAACCATTATACCCATCCACGTATGGTGGTGGTGAAAAACAAATTACACAACGAAGTGGAGAAGGTAAGCCGTACATACGCATGCACAATGATTTTGTTTTTTGTATGATGGATAGAAGATGAAATTTGGTTGTTTTATATTTATTATAAAATATTAGTATACGAGTGATACTTATTTTATTAACTTATAATGAAAAAACTAAAGAAGAGGAAGTATAAGAGGAAACTAATATGAAAGAATCGGTAGAAGAGATAACCTTTTACTTGATGTGCCTCCTTTAAATTTTTACATAGGGAACTAGTTGGTCCAGAATACCAGAACCCCTAGAATGTAACTATAGATTGTTGGGAGAGAATAAATTAGGGGATATTAGAGCTTTAATTCTTAAAATGGTATGAAGAGGAGAGGGAGGATGTTCCCTTTTATAAGAGAGGAGAGGGGCTCTTTAAGAAACTCTAAAAAAATATTAATTTATAATAAAATAAAACCAAAAAAACCTCCAAAGTGTCCTAAAATCTAAGATGAGTTGATTTAGGGTTGTAATCTCATCAGCCGATAAATTTTGGACAACATATTTTGTCAATTTAAACCTTATTTTTTAAATTCACAAATAGTTATTGTAATAATATTTAATTTTCATAATAATATTTTAAATATTTAATGGTAATGAATATTTAATTATGTGGTGTTCATTGACCATAAATGGATATGTTATGAAATTTTAGACCTTAAAATTATCACTTTTTAATTTTGATATATTTTTATTATTTTTAAAAAATTTAATAACAAATTATTTTTATAAAATGTAAATACTGTCATTTTTTGCACTATTCCTTTATTAGACTTTAAATAAAATCCTCATAATTTCATAGTCACCTATAAAATTCATGGATATCTTCAATTAGTTCATAGGTTACTTCTCTTAATATTTTTAAAAACATTTATTTCATATTTTTATTAATAATATAATTTTTATATCATTACACGGTCATCATTAATGATAATTAATTAATATATAAAAATTATAAATAAAATCACATTACAAAAAATATTTAATATTATTTTTAGTAACTCTTTTCTTTCGATGTTTTGTGTCGCTTATCAATAAATGAAAGTTATTACACTTATATGTTTTAATAGAGTGTCATGTTGTCACTTTCTTTTTTTTATAATAATTACATCATGTTAATGGAAAAAATTATTTGAAATGAATATATTACTTCCATTAGGTTATATGGGTTTACTTTAATTCATCAAATATAATTTTTTCAGGTGTGAGGGTAATTTGTAATATTATTTTTACCCTCAATTTCATAATTTAGCGTTAACTATGGTGACAGTAATAATTTCCAATGTTATTATTCATAATTCCCCAAAAAATAAAAGTAGCACATTATCATAATTTGGACATACTAATTCCAAATATGGAATCCATTTTTCAAATTTCAAAACCAGGAATAGGAAGTAATTAATTTAAAATTTATCTCATTGTCGAAAAAATGATTTTTTCAAAAATACATTGCAAAAGATTGAAATGTTTTTATATATGAATTCAATGTAAAATTAATGAAAATAACATAAATTGTCTTAACATATAAATTAAATTATATTTATAATTTAAAACCATACAATAATATATTTTAACTAAATAAATTATTGCGATTAAAAAAGTTGTTTTCAATTAAATGATAACATATTTTTTTTCACTAATCATCAAAACGTGAATGTTATCAGAATAATATCAAAAACTAATCCAGAGTAAAATTTTATGTCCCAATTCCATATAACAAGTCTATCATGTAAAATATATCATATAATACTGTCCAGAAATATAATTAAAATGGGTTCTCCATCAAATGGCGGTAAAACTTCATTTTTTAAATACTTCTTTTATCTAAAAAATTGATTTGGTTTTAATGTCATGATTATGTTAAATGATAATTAAATATAATATTCAAAATGTGGTTCATAATATTCATAAAATTGAGTTTATATAATATTTTAATAATATATAATTTGTATATAACATGGTATTTCATACAATGCAAGCTATCAAGGAAGGTCACTCTTGAGTGTAACACATGCCAAGTCAGTTTTGTGTGTACTATAAGCTTACTTTGGTATTGCATATATCATAATCCTAACATAGTTCATTTATACATTTAACACAATATATACTCAGTTTTGTGTTACATAAATTCTATCAAAAGAACTTGTAATTATGTGCAACACAAGCCAAATATATTCTTGTGCATACTGCAAGATAATACGGTGTTGTGTATAGTGCAAGATAATCTTGGAGTTTCCTATAACACAAGACATCAAATAAACTAAAAAGAATATATCCCATAAAATCATAGGGTTTTACACCTATGATTTCAGTCTATATAATATTTCATTCGTTATTATGATATCCTTGTTTGGATGGGGATAACATATACATTCTCCATCATTGCTTGTACAATCTCCATCCTATCTAGATATTTCTCCCAAACATTACCTAGAATAAGGGTTAACTATATTTTCTCTAGTAAATTGTTTCTAAGGGATCCATGATGATAGTATATTTATTAGTATTTTTCTTATAAATGATATAATGTGTAATGTGATCCTCCCATCTCCATATGAAGTTAAAAACATAGGATCTCAATATGTCCTCCAATATCTACATTTACTATTTGGTCTACCCATCCATATTGGGGTGAAATATCATGGTCATCTATAAATGTTACTAAAAATATATTTCATACCACACCAAAATTTTGATGTTAACTAATAATAAATGTTTAAAAAAAATTGGAAACCCAAGAATCCAAATGATATCACAAATGTATAACAACCCTAATATATTAACAAAATTATAATAAATAATGTCAATAATGTGTGAAGGCTTGGGAAAATGGAAAATATTAACTAATATATCCTCATTTAATATTAATATCCTTGGAATTACAATTAAAATATCCTTCAATATATCATCCCACTGGAACTATGGGATCTGATGAGGATATGTGAAACAAGTTGTGACCTTCTATTCAATATGTATCAATTTACATGTGACATATCAAGATATTAAATGGGCCATGATATGCCACATACTAGACCACAAAAATAACATTTAAAGGATCGTGTACATATTTACCACAATGGGTTATATAACCATGCTATGTTGTAATAATCACTCACCACCTTATCAAGAAATGTGATCGAATCCATCGTTTGTCCCCATAAATGGATAATGTTCTCTTTTTTTGGAGAAATGATCTATTGTATCTCCAGAGGATATTTAGCCACCTTAAACCTCACTTGATATGTCCCCCAATCCAGTCCTATCTCACAAGATATTTATTAATATGAGTCACCTCCATTGACTAATGGAAAACTAATCCTTTATCCTCTACTAAGGTCAGTTAAAAAATCCAACCACTCGGAAATCTTCTCTTCCAAGATATTACCGGACATAAAACTCAGGGAATCTACATCTATTTCCCCCATCATAGTAGTGTATACTTTCCCGAAGTCTTATTATTTTGTTATCTCCATAAAATTAATATTTCATAGGTTAATATCTACTAGATTGGATATTTATATGAGACACTAGTGGTGTTTGTAAACAGCAAAACATGCATATTGTACAATGTTACTCCACTTCTTCGGATTGAAAAAAAACTGACGGAAATTCTTGATTCTAAGATTAATATTTATTATCATGGGGTCTAAAATTCATAGGATTGTAATAAATCCTTTAGTTCCACATCATCAACACAGTACTTACAGTAACATTATATTCATCACAAAACACCACAAACACAACACCCTACTCTCATACTCTCAAAATAATAGTATTATCCAAGCAAAAATCAAATCCTAAAAGGAAAAAATTACACTTCACAATATATATTAATTCATTCCAAATCTAGATCAAGGTATTTTAATGAAATTTTATCTTGGAAATATCTACTATTAACTGATTTTCATTCCTTGTAATTCTTAATAAACTAAACACCTCTAACACTCTATTGAGTTGTTACCAAAGATGAACCTCATAACTCTCCACTATATCCATAGGTAAAACATGAATGGAGATGACATAATTAATAAATTTAACATCACAGATCCTTAAATTAGACTTCTAAATCATTCTATAATGTTGGTGATCTATGAAGAATTTTACGAGCATCCTAAAATACTCTGCATTCTTTTCTTCTAATATAGAGTATATAAGAATTTTTCCAACAAGGATAACCAAAAATAAGTCCGTATATGGAAGTAAAATATAGTTAATTAGATATAGGAACATAGATTGGGGGGGTGTTATAGAAAAAATGCATCTCCATTAACTCATTTTTTTCATAGCGACATCTAATTGTCGTCTTCAAAATCTATCCCTTGAGTGCCCGCAATTGGTAGATTCCAAAACATAGATTGATTTTTGATAACATATTAAAACATCTCAAATAGATTAATTTTCCATAAATCCACAACAATGGATATATGTCTAACACCCCAAGCTTCCACGGTACGCTTCACTTTGAATAATACAGTAGCACGTGATGTACGCAACTTCGAGTTCTAACACACACTATAACCAATCAAACTAGTCGCTATGAATAGTAATACCCACTTTTTGAAATTATATAAATTGTATCCTTAAAAATGGACTTCATTTTTGTATTGGGAATATCAAAATTATCTTGGGTGAAGTTTTGGTATTTTTCAGAAAACATTAAATTTTTGATGAATAGTGAAAATTACTAACTTTTATTTAAAAAGAAATTTTTAATTAAAATAATTAATAGTGATACATTATGAATTTTTGTTGTTTTAATGTATATTTAGAATATATTTTTACCATTTAATAAAATGTTTTCCATTGGATGCAATTTCACATTTAAACCGGACATAAAAAAGTGTCAATCTTTTGATAATTATTATTTCTTAATTCCATTGGATGCAATTTCACATTTAAACTTGATATAAACAAGTGTCAATATTTTGATAATTATTATTTCTTAAAAACACGCTTTTTGTTTTGACAGTGGGAATTAACTTCAAATTAATTTCTTCCACTTCTATGTTTTGATTTTGGAAAAATGGATTCCTATTTAAAATCAGGATTTCAAAATTTTTTAAATAGGTAACTCTTATTTTTACACATTTTGAATAATTATTTCGGTAAATATTTTATTTACCTTGGTTAAAGGGTAAATCCGATAAATAAGGGTAAAAAAATAAAATTATAATAATATTAATTTACCCTAAAACGTGTCCTAACCCTATTGGTTGATTCATGTCCGACCATGGGCATCTTTGGGTCGATTTTGGGACCCCATGAATCCACTTTTAACTAATAGGGACACTTTATATTAATTAAGTTAAAGTAAATACAAAAATGACATAAGCATGTATCTTTTAGAAAAAAAATTTTTACATAGAATTATATATGTTATCATTTCGACTATAAATATTTATTAGAAATATAAAAAGACTTCCTACATAATGGTATTTTATTTATAATTTTTTGACTTTGAATAATTAAATATACTAATGACATAATAATGATTTAGTATTTTCTTTATTAATGAAAGAATCAAATAATTATTATAATAAATTTAAAATAAATAAAATTTGAATGTTTTGATGACATACACGAGTTTTATTTGTTAATACGACATGTTAGGATTTCATAAATTGTTTTTTTTCTAATTAATAAATTTGTTAATACTTTAACAAAAATCAATTATTGAATAGTTTCAAAATTGACATAAAAGAGGTTTTAAAAAAAATATTATATTATTAATTGATATTCTATTTATAAATATCTAATTTTCGGACAATGTACTTATATCATGATAGTGTTATCATTAATGGACCACTTGGGGGACTCTTGGAAGTATATAAAAAGTTTATTAACAATATAATATAAAAATAAAAAAGAGACAAGGTAAATGTCAAACTATTTAACTAAGAGTTAAATATAAATGATATGGTTAATATAGTGACCCAAACCTGTCTAAAATCTATTGGTCGAAAGGATTTTGACCCATACCCACATGAAACTTTAAATAATCCACTTTGGAGCCATTAGAAACCGAATATGAATTTATTATAAAATAATATTTCAAGCTTTTCCAAAGTACCCCTCACCCTCTTATATAAGGGAACTCCCACTTCTCACTAATTCACACATTCAATGCCATTTGGATCAGCCAAAAACTGAAAAATATTCTCTCAACTTCCCTCAATTCTACCTAGAGGACTTAGTTTGAATAGAAATCCATCCTAAGGAGCCCTTTTGATAAAATCAAAAGGAAGAACCCGAAAAAGATGTAATGTTTTCACCACCCTCTTTGAAGTTACATTCTTCTTCAACTTCTTCTATCATTGTTATTTCCATTCTAAAATAATAAATCCAATATCTTATATATACTGTGATGTTATTATAAATATCGTACAACCATATTCAGTATTCAATCGATCCTTTTAATGACATATCACCATACGTGCGTACGTACAACTTGTCATCTCTACATCGTGGTGTAGTTGTTATTCCAAACATTTTTATTTGGATAGATATGATAATGATGTTTAATTGATGTAAATAATAAATACAAAAAGATTATTATTCTTTATATATGATATACCATCCAATTATGTATTATTTTAATATCAAAAGAATGATATTGTCACTCGTGTGTACGTACAGACTACCGTCTCCACAAACGCGATGAGATTCATTCCCCATCGTATCCATGCAATTATAATTCTCATTTGATGATTGAAAATAATGTCTAAGGACATGATATCATTCTGGATATTAATAAGATACAAACTATCCATAATAAAAATGGCTTATGTAACAAAACATATAAAAGAAAACGAGTAAGTTAACACCCAAAATGACAATAATACCAAGATATTATTAACAAAGAAATGTTAACATATAATATAAGATATCATATTAATGTATATGATTTATGTATAATTTAATAACAATTATTTAATTATAATAAATGAGGTTAACCTATCCTATACCCAGGAAAATTACAAGGTAAGGGTTTATTTCACAATCTCTTCTTTATCCAAGGTTGTTTATACGTAATTATCTACTGGGACCTCATTATCATCCACATCCATGTTTCAAAAAAAAGTATTTCAAATCATTCTTATTATTTTATAGAATATAGGATAAATACATTTTTACAGTTTTTGAATTTTTAATAGAAGTTTATGAAGGAATCTTTCTGCCGTTTTCCAAACAAGGTCCTTTTTAACCTTTTCGGTAAAATTAAGTTAAGACTGTCTTTTTTAACTTATACGGTGGGTGCAGCTATTTTATACCATTATAAACTTGTCGAAGCTTCCCTTAAAATATTATAAGGCTATTTTCAAAGTAAATTATTTATTTTATAATAATGATACTTTTAAATGATTTAAAAAAATAGATATTTCTCTCAAATAGTTTTGATTTCATCTATGTCAACATCCTTTGATGGATTTTAATCTTATTTGAAGTTGATTTAATATGATAAAAAACATCCATATTATATTGAAGGTTTTGTGATATGTTTGACGGTGGATGTGTTATTTTTATACCATTCATGGTTTATAGAGAAAGTATTGACATTTCATATGCTAGTTTTAATACAAATGTTTATGTAATGTTTAAACCTATTCATATGAGGAATGCATTGAACATAATAAGTGACGGGTGGAGCCATCTATAACTCCTAGATGAATCAGTAGGTCTCATGAGACAAACTAGTTTCTTGGAACAAGGCCTTGAGAAAATCTTATTTTTATTCATGGCACAAGGCCTTGACTATGTGGTTATAATTGTCTGGCATTATGCATTCCGTCATTATGAAAGTTGTTATTGATATTGCATGTGATTATTCGACCAGTAAAATATCCATGTGAATAATTAAATGAAATTATTTCATTTTATCATGTCATATTTTTTCTAATTTTCAAGTTTAAAAGGCTTTTTTAGTTATACATTTCTTTAAATGTTTATTCTTATTTGTGAAACTTTCTACTAAATTATTGTCCTTACTAAGAATCTGAGCTCTCCCCTTTCTATGTTTTATTTTTCCTAGGATGTGAAGATGTATTTTATGACTTACTAGTATGGATAGTCTGAGGGAATACGAGTGTGGTCTATGGAAACAATGTTATTTTAGTTTTTCATTTTATGATGTAATGTAGACATTATGAATATATCTAGTGATTCCAAGGATACTAATCTAATCGGTATTTCGAGACTTGATCTTTTGTGATCATTCCAATGTTATGTAATAATTCACCGAATCCGGGTAACTGGGGTCGGGGTGTTACAGTTAGTATCATAGGAAGTTTAGTACAATCATTGGATAGTAGATTTATATAAAATCTGATTAGAGCACATAGCCATAAAAGAGTCTTTGAGGATTAGTATTTAAGAACTTCCTAGAATTTTGGTATAGTAGAGATTTTGTGTGTTTTATGAGAAATACATCTATTTTTGGATATGAGAAGGTAGAGGCTGCAATAGAAAAGATGTACCTAGGGGTCAAACACGAAAACACTGCTTTGAGCTAGACTCGAACATGAACTGCTGCACGACAACAGGCATTGTTGCACTCTTGGTTAAGACACTCCTAGAGGATAAGCTTAGGATAATTCTCACATTATTTACAAACCATTATAAAGGGTTTATGAGTATATACTTCCTCAAATAAAACATTTTTATGATTATGGAATATATCCATAAACTGTTCAATTTATGTTAAGTGTTTTTCAAGTTTGGATTTATGTATTGTGATTAATAAACTAATTTAGTGTATGAAATTGTTTAGAAATGGAGCCTAGTGGAAGAAATGGAAATTGTATCAATGAAATCACTCCATGTAGGGATTTCCCTCCTACTCAAGATAATTATAGTTGAGCTGGTGATTCCACTAGTGCTGATCAGCTAGTCCCCATACTATGACAACTCACTCAGCATATAAATAATAACCTTACCCATAAGGAGCACCCTAATACACAGCTTGTAAGATCAATGTTAGATAACTTCATGAGTCAAAAACCACCAATATTAAATGGGAGTACAAATCTCTTAGTAGATGTGGAATAGATAAATTTCGTAGAGAAAATATTCCATGCCTTAAGAAGTAGTGAAAGGGAAAAAGTTATCATGGCAATTTACCGCCTCACTAGAGATGCTGACCAATGGTGGTCATTAAATCAAAACATGATGGAAGTTGATGAAGTATAAAATATGGAATGGAGGGAGTTCAATGATCTGTTATTATAAAAATACTTTCCTCGAGACCATCGAGCATATGTGGAAAGGCAATTTCTGAGTCTGAGGAAAAAGGATCATGAGAATGTCGCAATGTAGGAGGATAACATTACAAGGTTAGGGAGGTATGCTACATATTATATACGTATCCCACAAAGTAATATTGATTGTATCTTTGATGGGTTAAAACAATTTCTCCACCGATCATTGGTCTCACAAACATTCTCATTGTTCGAAGATATTGTCTCATGCACTATCAAGATAGAAAAAGAATTTTCTATGTCTTACGAATTCACAACAATGCAAGACAAGAAGAGATCTGATGCTCACTCTAGAAATGGAAATAAGGGGAAGAAGGAGAAAGTTGTTTATCCATCCTACAGTAAATCTGGGAAGAAACACCCTGGTACATGCTTGAAAGCAATGCGAGTCTGTTACAAGTGTGGTGAAAAAGGCCACCAAGCTCGTGATAGCAAGGGGAAGAAAGAATCTACTTATGTTCAATGATACTATTGAAGAGAGATGTTACATTATGAAAAGGAATTTCCTAAGAGTCAGGGGAACTTACCTCACATAAGGCCAAGGGATCAAGGCCATGCTTATTTTATCGCTACTACTGAGGTAGAAGCTCTGAAAGATGTGGTGTCTGGTAATTTAATGGTTTCCTCAAGTTTAGAAAATTCTTTTTTTGATTTTGGATCATCAAATTGTTTCATATCTTCCCTTTTTGCTAAGAAAATTAGATATTTCCAATTTGATCTAACAAGGGATTTTTCAGTTAAAACTAATAAGGTAAGTATCATTACCACAAAGTTTTGTGAATCAGTCCCCATTAGAGCACATAAATGTTTTTTATCTACTGATCTCATCGTCATACCTATGATTGAATTTGATATAATCCTCGGTATGGATTTTCATTCTCACCATGATGCGAAGATTTATTTTAATAAGAAGGAGGTTATGTGTTTTTATGATGATGATAAAGAACACCTTCTCTTTAGAGCATAATCGTTACCACCAAATTATTATCTAGATCCACCCCCAGTAGCTCAACTAAATTCAATTATTGGGGAAGAAGAAAATGAAATAATTGTGGGTATGTAAAGGAATGTTCAAATAGAGGACGTACCTATTGTGAAAGAATATTAAGATGTGTTTCCGGAAGATTTACCTGGACATCCTCCCAAATGAGAAATTTATTTTTCCATTGATTTAATTCCTAGTTCAAGGCCCATATCGAATACCCCTTATAAAATGGCCAATGTGGAATTAGTTGATCTAAACAAACAACTATAGTAATAGAATAATAAGGTATTTATTTTCCCCAGTGTTTCTCCATAGGGAACCCCAGTCCTTTTAGTTAAGAAGAAAGATTGATTTATGAGGTTATGTATCGACTATATGGAAATAAATGAAATAACAATAAAGAACAAGTATAGCCTACATCGCATTGATGATTTATTTGACCAACTGCATGGATCTCAATACTTTTCAAATATTTTCCTTCGATCGAGATACCATTAGTTTTGTGGGAAGAAGTGAGACATTCTGAAGATAGCATTTCGAACCAGGTATGGGCATTACGAGTTTAAAGTAATGCCTTTTGGATTAACTAATGCACCCTCTGTATTATGGATTATATGAACGTAATTTTCAAGTAATACCTTGATGATTTGGTAGTGTTATTTATTGATGATATCTTGGTATATTCCAAAATCTACGAAGATCATGAAAATCACTTGTGCTTTATCCTGAATACTCTTGGATGACATGAATTATATGGGAAGTTTAGCAATGGTGAATTGTGGCTTCATGAGATTTCTTTTCTTGTATATATTGTCTCCAAATATAGAATCTCAGTTGATCCTTCTAATACCAAGGCAATCCAAGAATGGCAATCCATGACGAGTATAACTGAGGTACACAGTTTTATTGGTGTAACAGGTTATTATCGGTGTTTTGCCCAGAATTTTGCCTGATTGTCTAAACCATTAACAAAAATCAGACGTAAAGGGGTTAAATTTGTTTTACAAAATAGTGTGTATAATATTTTGAAGAACTTAATAGAATATTTGTGAATGCTCTTATATTGAAACTACCATCGGGGAATGATGGGTTCGTTATTTATAGTGGTGCATTGAAGAAAGGACTTGGTTGTGTCCTTATGCAGAATGATAGAGTTATTTCTTATGCATCACGACAGCTGAAAATTCAAGAGCAAAAATATCCTACTCATGATCTTGAGTTAGCTTCTATAATGTTTTCTTTGAAGATATGGAGACATTATCTCTATGGTGAAAAATGGGAGATTTATACTAATCACAAGAGTTAGAAGTATATTTTCTCACAGAAAGAACTCAACAAGAGGCAAATGATATGGCTTGAACTACTCTAGGATTTTGATTTCATGATACACTACCACCCAAGAAAAAAATAAGGTTGTAGATGCTTTGAGTAGAAAATATCATGGCATTCTGAACAAGATAATAGTTTAGAGGGATCCTATTTTCATGGATCTAGTAAAGATGAATATGGGAATTAGCATGGATGGTGAAACATTGATACTTTTTCAAATGGTTTCCAAACCATCTTTACTAGAAAGGATAAAAAGTTCTCAAACTGATGATGAAGAATTTCGAAAGAAGATTAAAGTAGTGAATGATTGGAGATTGAGTGACTTTGTGTATGAATATTGAATTTTGAAATTTGGGAGGAGACATTGTGTTCCCGATATCCCTAATCTAAAAAGGGAATTGTTAGATGATGCTCATAGTTTCAATTTCTCTATACACCCTAGGAGCACTAAAATGTATAGAGATTTGAATGAACATTTTTGGTGGGACAACATGAAGAGGGAGATAGCTGATTGTTTTTCAAGATGTGTGGTTTTTCAACAAGTGAAAGATGGAAACCAATAGCCTAGTGGAGTATTGAAACCACTACTCATACCTGAGTGGAAATTGGATAATATCACGATGGACATTGTCGTAGGACTACCAAAGACTCCAAGAAAGAATGATACAATATGGGTCATTATTGATCGTCTTACCATGTCATCGCATTTTCTTTCTATAGGGGGTGATTTATCACTTGAACGTCTTGCAAGGATATATATTAATGAAGTTTTGAGACATCATGGAGTACCCCTATCCATTGTTTCTGATCGTGATCCCTGCTTGACATCAATATTGTGGAAGAATCTTCAGATGGACTTGGATACTGAAAATCGTTTGAGTACTTCCTACCACCCTCAAACTGATGGACAATCAGAACAGACTATTCAATCCTTAGAAGACATGGTGAGATCATGTTCACTTTACTTTTAGGGTATGCAGGATCAAAACTGTTTGGATGATGTTGGTGAAAGAAAACTTGTAGGCCCAGAACTGGTAGAGGAAACGATGGAAAAGGTGATGGTAATCCAAAACCACATAAAAAAAGCTCAAAGTACGCAGAAGAGCAATGACGATAACTAAAGGAAGGATTTGGAATTTCAGGTAGGAGATCATGTTTTCTTGAAGGTATATACATGGACTGGTAGTTATACATTTTGGTAAGAAAGTTAAATTGAGTTCGACGTACATTGGAACTTTAGAAATTCTAGAATGAATTGGGGTTGTAGCTTACCGTTTGGAAATGCCGCCAAGTCTCTCCAATGTTCATGATGTGTTCCACGCATCACTGTTGAAAAATAAATTCCAGACTCAACACATGTACTCATCTATGAGGAATTAGAATTCCAAACTGATCTATCTTATTGCGAAGATCCCGTCATGATTCTTGATACAAGAGAACATGTACTGAGAAACTGGACGACTTGTCTTGTAAAAGTTATATGGAGAAACCATAAAATGGAAGAGGCAACGTGGGAACCCGAGGAACATATGATGAAAAACCACCTGATTCTTTTCATGCGGTAGTATTCTAGAAATTTTGAGTACGAAATTATTTGGAGGGGAGAATGTAACACCTCATGCTTCCATGGTACACTTAACTTTTAAAAATAGAGTAGCGTGTGATGTATGAAACTTTGAGTTCTAACACACCACAACCAATCAAACTAGCCGTTATGAATAGTAATACCGACTTTTTGAAATTTTATAATTTTTATCCTTTAAAATGGACTTTATTTTTGTATTTGAATTATCGAAATTAGCTTAGGGTGAATTTTTGGTATTTTTCAGAAAACATTCAATTTTTTATGAATAGTGAAAATACTAAATTTTATTTAAAAACAACTTTTTTAATCGAAATAATTAATAGTGATAAATTATGAATTTTATTGGTTCTAAAGTATACATAGAATATATTTTTACCATTTAATACAATGTTGACCATTAGACGTAATTTCACATTTAAACCAGACATAAAAAAGTGTCAATCTTTTGATAGTTATTATTTCTTAAAAACATGCCTTTTGTTTCGACAGCGGGAATTATTTTGAAATTAATTTCTTCCAATTCTTTATTTTGAAATTGAAAAAATGGACTCCATATTTAAAATCAGTTTTTCCAAATTGTGTAAATATCTAACTCTTATTTTTAGACATTTTTAAAAATTATTTCGGAAATTATTTTTTTTACCATGGATAAAGGGTAAATCCGGTAAATAAGTGTAAAAAAATAATATTAAAATAATATTAATTTACCCTAAAACGTGTATTAACCCTATTGTTTGATACATTTTCGACCATGGGCATGTTTGGGTCGATTTTGGGACCCCATGGATCCACTTGTAAGTGATAGGGACACTTTATATTAATTAAGTTAAAGTAAATACAAAAATGACATAAGAAAATATCGTTTAGAAAAACAATTTTTACATATGGTTATATATGTTATCATTTAGACCATAAATATTAACTATAAATATAAAACTATTTCCTACATATTGGTATTTTATTTATAATTTTTAGATGTTGAATAATAAAATATATTTATGACACGATAATGATGCAGTATTTTCCTTTTTAATGAAGGATTCAAATAATTGGTATTATAAATGTTAAAATAAATATAATTTTAATGTTTAGATGACATTCGTGAGTTTTATTTGTTAATATATCATTTTATTATTGCTTAAATAAATTTGTTTTGAATTAATAAAGTTGTTAAAACTTTAACAAAAATCAATTATTGAATAGTGTCAAAATTGACACAGAAGAGTTTTTAAAATAAATATCATATTATAAATTGATATTTTTTCCTAAAGAACTAATGTTAGTCCAAAGTACTTATTTCATGGTAGGTGTATCATTAATTGACCACTTTGGGGTCTCTTAGAAGTATATGGTATGTTTATTAACTATATACTATAAAAATACAAAGAGACAAGGTAAATGTCAAACTATTTAACTATGAGTTTAATATAAATGATAAGTTTAATATAGTGACCCAAACCTGTCTAAAATTAATTGGTTGAAAGTATTTCGACCCATACCCACCTTAAAAATTAAATAATACACTTTTAAGACATTAGAAACCGAATATTAATTTATGATAAAATAATATTTCTAGCTTTTCCAAAGGTTCCCCTCACCCGTCTTATAAAAGGGAACTCCCCCTTCTCACTAATTCAGTCTTCAAAGCCATTTCGCTCGGCCAAACCCTGCCAAAATATTCTATAAACATCATTCAATTCAAACTAGAGGCCTTAGTTTGACCAGAAATCCAACCTAAGGATCCATTTTGATCATACCAAAAGGAAGAACCCGAAGAAGAGGTAATGTTTTCACCACCCTCTTTCAAGTTCATTTCTTATTCAAATTCTTCTTTATTTGTTATTTCCATTATAAAATAATAAATCCAGTATATTCTATATACTATGATGTTATTATAAATATGGTACAACCATATTCAGTATTCTATCCATCTTTTGAATGACATGTCATGATACATGAGTACATACGATTTACAGTCTCCACATCATGGTGTAATTGTTATTAAAAACATTATTATTTGGATGGGTATGATAATGATGTGTAATTGATGTAAATAATAATTATAACATGATAATTATTCTTTATATATGATATACCATCTAATTATATATTATTTTTATATCAAAAGAATGATATTTGTTGCTCGTGCATACATACGGACTACCGTCTCCACGAACGCGATGAGATTCATTCCTGTCATATCCATGTAATTATAATTCACATTTGATGATCGAAAATAATGTTTAAGGACTTTACATAATTATGTATATGAATAAGATACATCCTATCCACAACAATCACAGCTTATGTAACAAAACATATAAAAGAAAACGAGTAAGTTAACACCCTAAACGACAATACTACTAAGATATTATTAACAATGCAATGTTAAAAGATCATATATGATATCATATTAATGTATATGATTCTCGTATAACATAATAAAAATGATTTAACTTTTATACAGGAGTTTAACCTACCCTCGACCAAGGAAAAGTACAAGGTAAAGTTTTATTTCACAATCTCTTCATTATCCGAGGTTGTTTATACGTAATTATCTACTGGGACCGCTTTATCATCCACAACCATGTTTCTAAAAAATGTATTTCAAATAATTCTTACTATTTTATAGACTATGAGTTATAGTAATTTTTATCCTTGTTTAATTTTTATAAGATGTTTATAAATGAATATTTCCATCGATTTCAAAACAAGGTCCTTTTTATCCTTTTCGACAAAATTAATGTAAGAATGTCATTTTTAACTTATAAGGTGGGTGTAGATATTTTCTATCATTATAAACTCATAGAAGCTTACCTTACAATCTTATAAGGATATTTTCAATGTAAATGATTTATTTTATAATTATGAGACTTTTAAATGATTTAAAAAAAAGAGATATTTCTCTCAAATAGTTTTTATTTCATCTATGTCAACATCCTTTGATGGATTTTAATCTTATTTGATGTTGATTTATTATAATACAAGACATTCATATTGTATTGAAGGTCTTGTGATATGTTTGACTCTGGATGTGTTATTTTTATACGATTCACAATTTATGGATAATGTATTGGCATTTCATATGCTAGATTTAATACGAATGTTTATGTTATGTTTAAACCTATTAATATGGGGAATGAATTGGGCTTAATAAGTGACGGGTGGAGCCCGCTATAGCTCCTTGATAAATCGGTAGGTCTAATGAGAAAAACTAGAGTCTTCGAAGAAGGCCTTGACAAAATCTTATTTTTAGTATTGGCATAAGGCCTTGACTATGTGGTTATGACAGTCTAGTATTATGCATTCCATCATTATGAAATTGGGTATTAATATTGCATGTGATTATACAACGAGTAGAATATCCATTTGAATAATTAAATGGAATTATTTAATTTTATCTTTTCCATATTTTTGTGAAGTTCATGTTTGAAAGGCTTTTGTTTTAGTTATAAATTACCTTAAATGTTTATGCTTATTTATGAAATTTTCTGCTATATTTTTATCCTTAGTGAGCATCTGAGCCCACCCCTTTCTATGTTTTATTTTTTCCATGATGTGAAGATGTATTTTATGACTTACCTGAAGGGATAGTCTGAGGCGATATGAGTGTGGTCTATGAAAACAATGTTGTTGTAATTTTTCATTTTATGATGTAATGTAAACTTTATGAATATATCTAGTGATTCCAAGGCTACTAAACTAATCGGCCTTTTGAGACTTGATATTTTGTGATCATGCTAATGTTATGTAATAATGCACTGAATCTGGGTAACTGGGATCGAGGTGTTACAATATTTTCATTATCATTACATGATTTAGGATATGATAATCAACACAATTGCTCAATTGCTCCTCTTCCTTTTTCACATAAAAACCATAGATTCCTAGGAGAAAAATTTCATCTATTAAATTAATTATACTCAAGGTCCTCCAAACTACACCTTCATCTCTCAGGCTCGAATTTTTATTCATATGATATTACATAGAATATATTAGTATTGTATGATGGTAAAGTTAAACAAAGAAACCCATAACCACCGTGGATGTAGTCTCTAAAAATAATTGAGGAATATGGGTATATCATACTCCAAAACATTGGGAAGTTACATTACAATAGAGAAAAAATACTATGGAACAACCATGACAAATGATGGATGATGGGTTTCAATTTTAAACATGTGATTCACACTATTATAGACATGATATCATTCATAGAGGATAATCTCTTACCGTTACTCCAAAGGTATCTAAATCATATTCTATGATATTAAATCTAGGAAAGTAACATGTAAAAACACTCCATTTCAATGATTATTCCATTGTTTCATCATGATGACCAAAAGGCCCCAAGTGGAAACTCATAGACAAACATCATTTCACACTATCAGTATATGTGTGATGAATCACATTCACTCCCGGTATAATACTATATCCACTTCTGATGGGGTAATATGTTATTAGGGAGCTTCATCTCTCACATATGGGATATGAAGATAATGTAGTAACTCGTACATGTGTCTACCAATATAGAGGATAGTGTATAAAATACAAGGAACATGCCTCAATTCATCTCGTAAACAACCTAATCAGATTAAACCCTATCTTAAAAATTCCCATATCTTTATCTTCCACTTATTTTAGCTTATATTGGGAATCATAGTTGTGGTTCTAAACTTATATCATAAACTCACTCTCCACTAGAAGATCCCTTATTGGGGCTCCAAGTTCATTGTATTCAACATCGCCTCTTAGGAGGTCGCTCTAACAACCCTACTCTTTATTTCACTCTAAAACATAATTTATTAAATAAATTTTCACTTAAGAAAACAATAAGGATCAAAAGGTCTAGTTTCTTTTGAAATTTTGGACATTCCATGAAAACATTAGACATTAAAATAAAACATCTTTATGTAAAAATTCCTTTACATTACCATTGAATTCCCTTGTATATAACATTGCATGGGATAACTTGAGGACATACATGTGGAAAAGGTTGGAATCAAAGCCCAATAAGGGAGTCAAGAAGGTATAACATGAAGAATAAAATACCTATTAGAAAATAGGAATATCAAGGTATGATAAGAGAAACATGAATATAAATGCATTTTATAGCATGATTATCATAACATGGAAATGTGGTAACAATATTTAAGATGATATTAGCATGATCCAAGGCTCATTACACACTAAGCACGAGTAAAACATCTTTGAACATGAATTATAATGAGTAAAAAATCATTGAAAATTAATTATCATGAGTCAAAACTCATATCACATGATGTTTCATGACACTATTCTTTAACTAATGCATTGGAGCTCTATCATGGTGCATGCATTATAATCATTTCATTTCATGTATAATTGTGCCACATGGATCATACAACATGGATAAATTAAAGATCATAATTTATTCCACAAATATGAGATGTAGAATTAATAAATGTAAATCCACAATCAACAAGTACATGTTCATAATTATGAATACCCATGATATAGAAATGGGTATGGTATTTACTTACATGTAAATTTTCGTATGGAAATTTTGGGGTAACTTCAGAAGCATACCAACGTCAAATGGATTTCATAAAATTGGAGGATGAGATAGAAAGGGGTATCTCATTATTTATACATGAAATGAATATTTAGAGGGTCATGTAACATAATATACCAACATGTGTAATGGAATTTATATGCATAATATAAATGAATTTCTTTCATGTAAATGAAAAGAGAGACATTCCTTAATGAATTAGGCATGATAAGAGATATACATGGGAGGAATTAGTGAAAGATAAAGTGTTCACTCATCATAAAAACATAAGGATGGAAGAATGTGGGAGGGGATAAATCCTACCTAAAAATCGGTAATTAAAAATAATTTTTTTTAACAAAATAAATAAATTTTGCGGAAAATAAGAAAAGAAGAAATCCCTTACATGGAAGTGTGATCCCAAAGGCATTGGAGAGGCTTGAAAGATGTTTCATTGGTGCTTGGGAAGCATTGGGAGGATTATATTGAGATTACGGAAAGGGATGGTGGAGCTCCAAATGGTTTTAGTGAAGAGGAATGGGATACTGAGTGCTTTTTATATAGGAAAGGTGGGGGAATTCTTTATTATTTAGTTTTTGGATACTACACATTAACCTAATTCTAACCAATAACCATACCATTGTTTTTTCCATTGGATTTTCCGAAATGGGAGAAGATTTTTTTTAAAGTTAAATGTATGACCTTATCAAAATATTAGGATTTATTATGTGTAGGTGAGTCATACTATATATGAAGTCATTTTGAAATGTTGAAATTTTTTATAAGTCTTGGAGGGTCCACTGAGGCTTTGAAAAATAAATTAGAATAATCTAAAATAATATTATTTTAAATTTAAAAAATATATTGGCCTAAAATAAATTTTATATTATTTTATTACATAACTATTGGGTCATTATGTCCATATAAAACACATTATATATTTATACTGTATTTAATTTTTACCAAAAATTTCGACTGTCTCAGAAAATTTTGAAAAAATAATTGTTGGAAAATTTCATCATCATGATTAAAAAATCAATATTCATTTTATCTAAAACAATTTCTTAATATGTTCATTTTTACATTTAAAATAATAATTGTCATTTATTGATAATCACGGGTTCTGACAAATTTTTTTTTCAAACATTAATAAAAATTAAAATTGTATTCATAAAAATTATACGATCATTTATATTTAATAAAATTTAATTTAGTTATAATAATAATTTATTAAAATAATATTTAATTTTAAAATTCATTAATTCATCAAAATAGATTTCTCATTTGAATTTAACTATTAACTAAAAATACAATTTTTCATTTAAATTCACAAACAATGTAACAATGTTAAAATGAATGTACATTCATTATACCAAAATATTTCACATGATCATAGTGATAGGGTATTATTAAAAACCCCTTATAATACCTGAATAAGACCTAAGGGTAAGGTGTGTAATGGTGACATGCTCTTGGGGCAGCTCAGATAACATCGCTCGGGTGGTAATCTATTTTAACTTCCACTTTTCCCAATGCTGATTCCATTCTTGCTTAGCATGTTGAATCTCGGATTGGGCTTGTTCATGAGAGAAGTCCAGTGAAGATACCTCGTTTTTCAGCTCCATCAAATGGGATTTGTTTTGAGAACATCTTCTGAATGAGGTCAGCAATTCCATTTTCTAGGTAAATTGAATTTGATAAAGCCCTATATTTTTACTAATCAGGTGATCACTATGCAACTACTACATTAGTAATAGTAAAATTTATTAACATTATTTTAAAATTTAAAAACATTAAACCAAGGAAGTGAAAATGATTTATATAACCATAAGACATTTCATTTGATCAAGAATAATTTTAATTAATTATAGTTTTGATCATTACAATCTTCCCCCATTAAAAAATTTCTCCCTCAAAATTTCCTTTTCCCACACTAAAATAGATGTGGTTAACTCTACTTCACCACTTTCTTCAAGTCCAGCATTTCATATTGAAACATGAGGTTTCTCCATAACACCTTGATGAGGGGCATTATGATATTTAAAAATATTTTTCCCTATGATATATGATCATCAACATATTCTAATTACATGATATGTAATTCCCCAATGGTACCACTGTTGGATTGAGTACTTGCAATGGGTCTGGTATGTACATCCCCAAAACTGGCACGTGGAAAACATAATATACTTGAGATAGGTTCTGTGGAATTTCTAGTTGATATACCACTACTCCAATGTAGTCAATAATCTGAAAAGGGTCGATGTACCTTGATATAAGCATTACCTTCTTCCAAAATCTCTTAACTCTCTCCTAGAATGATATGTGGAGCAATACAAGGTCTCCAACGACAACGTATATCTCTCCTCAATGATTATAAGTATATCTATTTTGTATAATATGATCAGTATTGATATGATGAAATAAGGACTTAACCTTCTCCACCATTTATTCGACCATTTATAGACATTGGTGTTTTATATTCTCAAAATTATCCCAACATGATAGTGTACATCACCTCATCCTATAAAGGGATTCGTAAGGACCTAATTGAATTCTTGAGTGGAAGTTTTTATTATAAGAGAACTCAACCAGGGGATGATGTAGATATCATCCTCCTTTGAAGTCTAATGAGAATTCAATAAACATGTCCAAAAGTGTTTGGATAGTCCGCTCAGATTGGCCATCAGTTTTCAGATGGTAAGCTGTAATGATGTTCAACTAAGTATTCAGCGCATATGGGAGACTCCTCCAGAACATATATGTTAATCATGGATCTCGATCGAATACAATTAATAGTGGTACTCCATGATGCCTTTCCAATTATCTAAGGTATATCTGTGCCTGTTGATTCAATGATAAATACTATCAAATTACAATGAAGTGTGTAGATTTGGTAAGATTATCCACAACAACCCAGATAGCATTGTTTTCGTTGGATATATTCATAAGTCCAATGATAATGTATATGGTGATGTTATCCCATTTCAATGTTTGTATGGGTAATGGTTGCATCACTCCCTTAATCTTTTTCCTCTCAGTCATCACTTACTGACACCCCTGGAACATTGATGTATACTCATCGATCTCCTTATTCATATTATTCCACCAATAATGCTCTCAGAGATATCCATACATCTTGGTTATTCCTAGGATAAAGTAGGAATTCATACAATGTTCATCACCCAAAAGTTCATTCATTAACTCCGAATTTGTTGAAACACATAGTCTTGTCCCAAATCTCCAAATTCCATCTTCATTAACATTGAACACTGAGGATTTAACTTTTTTGTTGGTTTTCAATTTCTTATGAATTCTATCATTATCCTTTTGATAATCCTTTATCCTTTCCAAAAGAGATGGCTTAGAAATCATTTGTGAAAGAATAGATGATGTTCCCTTCTTTATGATTCTCATTTCCATATTTGTAAAATGAAAGAGGATTGGATCATTTTCAATTCTCATCTATGATTGAATCATTGGGTCTTTTTTACATATAGAATATTCTACCTTGATCAATTTCCCAAGGTTTTAATGGATTTAGAAGTCATATTTTTTGATCATCTCTCACTGTCTTTTTTGGAGCATGTTCAAATCTTTATGCTTGAATATATACATGAGGCTTTTGTGATTTGTATATATTTCACACTTCTCCTCATAGAGGTAATGTCTCCATATTTATAAATCTAATATTATTATAGCCAACTCTAGATCATTAGTTCGATTTTTTCATCGTGAAAATTCTATTTATCTAAATTGTAGGAAAATATTTATCACTATAAATCAACACACAACCCATGCCCTTCTTTGATCCATCACTGGAAACTACAAAAAGTTATCCCATATTAGGTAGTGTGAGAACGGGTGTAGTGATAACCCACTTTTCCACTCCTCAAATCTATGTTTTCATTCATCACTCCAAGAAAACATGACTCCCTTCTGAGTTATCATGGTAAAAGGGATTGATAATCATGATAAATTTCTCACAAATCTGTGATAATATCTAGCTAACCCCAGGAAGCTACTGATATCCATCACAGATATTGGCCTCAACCATCCTATAATTAGAGCTGTCTTGGATGGATCCACATATATCCCATTTCTTGTGATGTTATGATCCAATAATGAGACATCCATCAACCAAAACTCACACTTATTGTACATTGAATAGAGCTTATCCTTTGGTATGGTCTCTAGTATAGTGTTTAGATTCCCCTTATGCTCCTCCTAGGTTTTAGAAGATATTTGAATAACATCTACAATGTTTACCAAACATTTTTCTAGGTAATCCCTAAAGACTTTATTCATCATGTCCATAACGATTTATAGATCATTAGTGATTCCCAAACACATTTCTAGGAATTCATAGTTCCCATACCTTGTACAAAAATCAGTATTGGGGATATCCTCCTTATTCACCCTTAAATTGTAATATCTAGACTAAAAATACACCTTGCAGACGTATTGTTGTCCACATGGCTAATCGAAAATGTCATTAATTTATTTTTGTGGATACTAGTTCTTCATCGTGATTTTGTTGAGCTCATGATAATCAATGAAAAGGCGCATTTACCCATCCTTCTTTGTGACGAAGAGGATTAGTTCATCCAAAGGTGAAGCATATGGGAGTATAAACCCTTTATCAAGATTCTCATGTAGTTTTTTTAGCACCTCAAGCTCCACAATATCCATTCTATACATATTCTTTGAAATTCGAAATTCCCCAGGTATAAGATCAATCGAGAATTCAACATCTCTTCTAGGTGGAAGACCAGGTAATTCCTTGAGAAACACTTTAGCGAATTCTCTCAAAATAGGCACGTCATCAAGGATGGTTTCTTCCTTATACTCAATCATCTATGAAATATAAACATTCTCGTTGGACAGTAATATACACACTTGTGATGATGGTGCTAAAGAATATTCATCGTCCTCTTTTCACCTAGACATAATCGAGGGTCGATCCTCTATATGAAGACTGATTTACCTCTCTTGGAAATTTATGTTATCTAAATATAGGGAAATATGATCCATGCCAAGAAAATCATAAAGTTACATCAGAGGGAGTGAGAAGAGGCTTTCTAGGAATTTCCATCCAAAAATTATGAGAGTGGATGAGATATATTCATGTGATGAAATAAGTCCCCCATTTTTCATTCTCACTGATATATTTACATCCATGATTTTTAGCGGTGCTGGGATTGTTCCACTAAATGATCAGATTATCAAAGAATTCCTAGAACCAGAATCAATAAGTTTGTATGCTTGTTCTTGATTAATAAATATTGTAACTATCACTAATTCATTATTGGGATTAACTTCAGCAGTAGTGATGGAAATATCTCACCCTTGCTGCCTTGGAGGTTGTTGGTTGCCTCAGAAAACCCTTGACATAGGGAACAGGTTCACAACGAGCCATCATTCGTTGTAGTTGAATAAATTAACAATTAATTGATGGTTGAACAGAGCATTACTCTCCTATTTCATAGTAGTGGGGTTTTTTTCAATGGTTAATGTCTATGATCCCTTATTTTACACACCAAAATGATTTCCCCATCCCCTTTAGGCAATTTTCAGGGTGCTTATTTCAGGGCCTTTGGAAAGTGGGATGCTTCAATTTCATTGCACTGTTGGATTTATCTATCAGTCCTTTAAAAATAAAGTCCACATTATTCTTATTATCCCCATGATACCCCTAAGATTCTCATATATCCATTTCCAAGTTGGGGGAACATCAAAAAATTTCACCCTAGCAATCAACGCCATAGACCACTATGGATTTCTGTAGGCTAGATTTCATTGCAACAAAAAATCATTCAACCATGCATTCAGTGGTATTGAAAAAGCTAGAAGTATATCGTGAAACCCTTTTAATGTTTCCCTCACAGGTTTCGAAGGATTCGTTGTCTTTTTTATTATGGTAATTAATTCCCTTTCCATCATAAGTCAGAGGGTGCACTAAAAATCATTATCAAAAAACATTTTATATAGATATTTCCATTCCATTTCTTTAATATCTTCCTCAGGCTTTGTATTTTAAATCAATTTACACCATTGACCAACTTCACCCTCCATAAGATAAGAAACCAGAAGAACCTTCTCTTGTTCAGATAATTAAACGAGGGATATGATCTTCTCAATGGGGTTTATTCAGTGTTTGGCGATTGAGGGATCAGATGATTTATAAAAAAAATGAGTCGTTGGTCCCATGATGCTCTCATTTCCAGATTTTTCTTTCTTGGGGGGGGGGGTGAATGTTCCTTTTGATCCATGTTTCTATTCAAAACATAAGTAAACTGAGATATTATCCTGAAAAAGATTTCAACTAACTCTCCCATCATATTGGGCATCTCATTTGAACAATCATCACATTGATCATCGCATTGGATGTTTTCCCAAGTCCTCATATTACCAGCCATTGGATGGAATAAAAAGAAATTTAGGGGTAAAAAATAAATGGTAATACAAAGAAACTATTATAACTTATAAATAATATATATATTTTTAACATTTGAATTTTTAGGCTTTAATCTATGTAATCCATGATCAACTTTTAGACATATATTATTTGGGGATTTTTTCCTTAATAGTGGTTCATAATAATCTTAATATTTTAAAAAGGAATATATCACAGGATTTTCATAAACAAGAGTGTAGAAAGGCCCATTGTCGTTCACCAGTTATTGTTCGAGTCTAGCTCAAATCGGTGTTTTTGGGTTTTACCCCTTCATACATTAGTGCCATAGCCGTCTATAATTGTTCATATATAGACAAGAATGTATTTTTTTATAAAACAATTACTATATACTCATAAAAAAATTAGGGGAATTTTTGTTATAATAATTCTTATCCCTAGGTCTTGCACTATGGTTTTCATCTCCTAATCCCGAAAATAACTAAACATATACTTTGAAAGAAAATGTAACCACCCTATAATTTATTACACGCTTAAACCTAATTTATTACATAAACATCCACTTAAGACAACTATGAGGATCAAGAGGACTAGTTTCATAGTAAATTAAGGACATTATATGAAAAACTATGACATAAAAATACAAAATTTTTATTCAGAATGTCTTTCACATGATCACAACATTCCCTCATACTCAATATTGCATGACATTACCTAAAGACACACAATTGAAATGGGTGAGCTATAAAGCCCAGTAAGGGATTAAACAATGAATAACATGAATAATTCAATACATGTTAAAAAATAAGAATATCAATGGATCATAAGATAAACATGAACATAAAGTCATGATATAGCATGATTATCATAAATATGAAATGTAGCAACAACATTTTAAATGTTATTAGCATGAGCCAAGGATCACTGCACATGGAGGATGAGTAAAACCACCTTGCTCAAAAATTAGCATGAGTAAACCCTCATTGAAGATGAATTATCATGATTCAATAATCTATCAACAATTCTTATCATGATTCAATTCTTTACCCAATGTATTAGAGGTATATTAGGGTTCACCCATTATAAACATTTCACATCATGTATTTGTGTTACACATGGATCATACAACATGGATTCATTAAAAATCATATTTTATTCCATGAAAATGAGATGTGGAATAAATAAATATAAGTCCTAAATCAACATATACATGTTCATAAAGGTGAGTACCCATGATTGAAAAATGGGTATGGTGTTAACTTACATGATGATTTTGGCATGGAAATTATGGTGTAACATCGGGAGCATAACAGCATCAAATAGAAATCATAAAATGGTTTGATGAGAGAGAAATGAGTATATCATAATTTATACATGAAATGGAATGTAAGACGTTCATTGAACAACATATCCCAACATGTGTAATGGAATTTAGATACATAATATAAAATAATTTATTGATTTTAATTTCGGAGAGATAAATTCCTTATGGGATTTCAGCATGGTAAAGGATGTACATGAAAGACATTTGTGAGAAAGAACCATGTCTCTCATAATTCAAAAATAAGTAGGGTAGTATGGGGGACATGAAAAATCATACCCAAAAATTTTTAATTGAATATAAAAGGGTTTACCAACACAGTGAAATTTGGATAAAAAAGAACAGAAGAAACCCCTTACATGGAGTGTGATAGCAATTGTTTGGGAGAGGCTTGAGAGATTATTCTTGGGAGCTTGGGGTGCAATTTCAGGAGTATAGAGATATTAGTGCAAGGGTTGGTCATTTTCCAAATGTTTTTAGTAAATATTAATAAGAGTTTTAGTGCGTTTATATATGAAAACCGAGAGAATTCATTATTATTTATGTGTTGTGAAGTACACATTAAACTATTCAAAACCACAAAACCTCCAATGGGTTTTCAAATGGTTTTTTCCAAATGGGTTTTTAAAAAATTATTTTATATATCTAGTGGAATAACATGTTATTATATAAGGCTTGCTTATGTGAATGTGAGTCACACTTTCAAGGAAATTATTTTTAAATGTTAATTTTTTTTATAAGTTTTGGAGGGTCCCCTATTAGTAGGAAATAAACAAAATAATTCTATATGAACATTATTTTAATGGTAAAAATATATTTGAAAACATCCATTTTATATTATTAATTACATCACTGTTGGGTAATTATAATGTCAAAAACACATTATTTATTTAAATGGTATTTAATTTTTACCCAAAAATTCAACTATCTTAGAAAATTATGAGAAATTTACAGTTGGATAATTCTGACTTCCTAATTCAAAATATAATATTACATTTACCAAAATAATTTTTTTATATATTTTCATTAGGAATATTAAAATAAAAAGTTACATTTTTTTGATAATTCATTGATTTTGAAAAAAATAGTGTTCAAACCATAATAAAAATTTTAATTCTATTCATAAAAATTATACAATAATTTATATTTAATAAAATGTAATTTCATAAAAATATTATATTATAAAAAATATTATTTAATTATAAAATACATTAATTAATCAACATATATTTCTTAATTGAATTTAAATATTAACTAAGAATACTATTTGTTAATTAAAACTCACTTAAAATGTAAAAATTATAAAATTAATGTATATTATTTTATCAAGAATTTTGAACATGATAATTGTGCTAGAGTCTTGTTACATAACCCCTTATAACACTTGCATAAGACCAAGGGTAAGGAGTTCGATGGTAACATGCTCTTGGGGTGGCTCAGATTACATCACTCCGGTGGTAATCACTATTTACTCCCACAACATCCATATGAGATTCTTTTCAAGATTAACATGTTGATACTCATCATGGGCTTGGTCAAGAGAAGAGCTTTGTGATGCTACCTATTTTCCCAGCTCCAACCAATGGGCTTCCTTTGGAGAATTTATAATAGTTGAGGTCATCACTTCCATTTTCTGGGTAAATTTGATTTTTTAATGCCATATATTTATACTAATGATCTGATCAGTGTTCAATGACTAAATTAGAAATGTTAAAATTTTATAATACTATTTTAAAATTTAAAAACATAAATCACAGGAAGTGATTTTATTTATATAACATTATGAAATTTCTTTAGATCAAGAGGAATTCTCATTGATAATATTTTGGATCATTACAATCTTCACCCTAAGGAAATATGGCCCTCAAAATTTTCTTTTCCCATAATAAAATAGATGAGGATAACTCTGCTTCATCACTTCCTCCAATTCCCACATTTCTTCTTCAAACATGAGGTTCCCCCACATCACCTTGATGAGGGGAATTGTCTTATTTCATATTACATTTTTCATATGATCTAAGAACATAATGACTTCTACTCATATGAGAGTTCATTCTTCATTGGTATTACCACTATATTGAGTACATGCGATGGGTTAGGTATGTACTTACACAATAATGATACATGGAATACATAATGTACTTGAGATAGATTCTGTGGGAGTGCAAGTCGATAGGCCACTACTCCGATGTGATCAAGGATATGAAAAGGGCCAATATTCCCTAAAATAAACTTAACCTTCATACCGAATATAATAACTCTCTTACACGATGATATGTGGAGGAATTACATTTCTCCAAGATCAATGTATTTCTATCATCGGTGATTATTAGCATAGATCTTTTTTGAACTCTGAGTAGCAATAATGTGATACTGTATGGTCTTAACATTCTCCACCATTTATTAGACCATTTACAGACCTTGGAGTTTTCTCTCCCCAATTTCATCCCATCATGATGGTGTTCTTCACCTCTTCCCATAAAGGGATTCATAAGGAATAATTTTCATTCTTGAGTGGGTAATGTTATTGTAAGACAACTCAACCAGGGTAAGATGTTGATCTAATCCTCATTTGATGTGCATTTAGAATTTTCTCGACATGTCCTCAAGTGTTATTTAGAGAATTTTGGAGACTCTTCTAGAACATGGAGGTGAATCTTAGATCTCAATTGCATAAAATCGATAGTCGTACTTCGTACATACTTACAACATATCTGATGTATATTCATGCTAGTTGATCCAGTATGAAATACTCCTGAATTGAAATTAAGTTTTTTCTCTTTGTAAGACGTTCCACAACAACCCAAATAGCATTTTTTCCTTTAGATGTCTTCGTATGTACAGTGAAAATTTCCATGATGATATTCTATCATTTCCATGTTGGTATGTGTAATGGTGAAATCAACCTGTTATATGTTTTCCTCTCAACCTTCACTTTATGATATACCAGACACATTAATTTATACACGCTGATCTGGTTATTCATGTTATCCCACCAATAATGCTCTCAGATATCTCAATAAATCTTTTTGTTTGTTGGGTGAACGAAAAAATTTGATCTATGTGAATCATCCGAAATTTCTTTCTTTTAATCCAGATTTTATTGAACACATAGTCCTGCCCCAAGTCTCCCAATTCCGACTTCATTAATATTGAACTCAAAATATGTTCCTTTTTGATAGTTTTCAATTTCTTCTGAATTCCTTCATTATCCTTTTGAGAATATTTTAATCTTTGCAAAAGGGACAACTGATAAATCATTTTTGAAAGGATTGATCATGTTCCCTTCTTTATGATTATCATGACCATATTCATCAAATATAAGAATACTGGATCCTTTTCCACTCGCATAATTGATTTAATCGATGGATCCTTTCTACATAGTGAATTGACTACCTTGTTCTCTTTCCCAGGGATGTAATGGAATGAACAGTTATAGTCATTGATAAGTGTTAACCCTCAACATTGGAAAATGTTCAAATATTTATGCCTGAATATATACATGAAGATTTTGTGATCAAAATATATTTCACACTTCTCTCTAAAGAGGAAATTCTAACAAATTGTTAAAGTGATGATTACAGTAGCCAACTCTAGATCAGGAGTTGGATAGTTTTTCTCATTATCCTTCAATTTTCTTGAATCATAGCAAATCACTCTGTCATTTTTCATCAACACACGTCCCAGGAACTTCTTCACAGCATCATTTAATACTACAAAAAGTTATACACTTGTGGGTATTGTGATAACAAGTGTAGTGAGAAGCCTCTTTTTCAACTACCTGATGCTACCTTCTCATTCATCAATCCAATAAAATATTAATCCCTTAAGATTTATCTTGGTTAGAGGGTTTGATAATCAGAAGAGTTTTCTCATAAATCAGTGATAATATCCAGCTAATCCCAGGAAGGTAGGTATATCTATCATTGATGTTGGCCTTGACAATCCAACAATTGAAGCTTTCTTGTAGGGATCCATAGATATCCCATTGCTTGTGATGATAAGACCCCTAAATGGGGATGCCTTATACTAGAGCTTATTCATTCTTTACTTTTCATAGAGATCCTCCTTTCGTAAGGTCTATAGTATAGTGTTTAAATGATCTTCATGCTCCTCCATGGTTTTGGAGTATATTTGTATATCATCAATAAATATCACCATAAATTTTTCGATATAATCTTAAAAGAACATATTCATCAAGTCATTGATGATTGTTAGAGAATTAGTGAGTCTTAATGGAATTACTATGAATTCATAGTTCTCATACCTTGTATGAGAAGATGTCTTGGAGATATCAACCTAATTCACCCATACTTGGTAATATTCAGACCACAAATCCACCTTGGAAAAGTATGGTGCTCTACATAGTTGATCAAATGAGTCATCAATTTAGGGAAAATAGTAGTTTTTATTTATCGTGATTTTGTTGAGCTCATGAAAATCAATGCAAAGGTGAATTGACCCATCCTTTATCATGAAGAAGAGGACTGGTGCACCTAATGGTGAAGCACTTTGGAATATAAACACTTTATACAAATTCTTTCTAGTTGTTTTTAGCTCCTCAATCTCTACAATATCAATTCTATATATAATCTTGGATATTAGTGATGGCCCAAGTATATTATCAATCAATAATTAAACATCTCATCTAGGAGGAAGACCAGACAATTCCTCATGAAACACTTCAGTGAATTCCCTCACAATTGGAATATTTTCAAGGATGGATTCTTCATTAGAATCAATTGTTTGAGAAAGATACGTGTGCTCATAGGGTAGAAATATCCATGCTTGAGATGATGGTGCTAAATAAGATTTATCGTCCTCCTTGAACATGTAAATAAAAGGGGGTCGATTCTCCATATGGTGTGTGAATTCTCTCTGAAGGATATTTATGTTGGATTTATATACGGAAATCCAATCCGGGCTATAAATTACATAAAATTCCACCTTACAGACTATAAAAATTTTCACAACGAAGGTCAATCCAAAAATTGTGATAACAGTTGAGTTATATTCATGTGATGCAATAATTTTCCCAATTTCCATTCTCACCAATTACTTTATTTCCATGCTTTTTATGGTGTTGAGATTGTTTTTCTAAAAATTAGGTGTATAAATGAATATATAGAACCATAATAAAAAATAATGCTCCCTATTCTGGAATTAATAACAAACATACATTTCTCCACATTATTATTGGTGTTTGATTTGGAAGTATTGATGGAAAACGCAAACCCTTTTTACCATAGAGCTTGTTGGTGGCCTCAAAAAACCCATGTAGTAGGGTACAAGTTGGTAAAGTTTCTTGGTTTTTTTTGTAGAAGAAATTAAAAATATGTTGATGTTCAAAAAGATAGTTCCTATCCCCTATCCCTGTAGTGAGTTTTTCTTGTAAACAGTTAATGTATTGGTTCCCTTCTCATCCACACCTAAAGAATTTCCTCATCCCCTTGAGGCTATTTCTGGGGTGCCTATTTATGCACTTTTTGGAAAGTGGGATGCTGGAATTTCATAGAACCATTAGATTTATCCATCCAAAATCCATAATTAATGTCCACCATACACATTTTATCCCCATGAAAACCCTGAGATTCTCTGATCTCCCTTTAAACATTGAGGTCACATCAAAATATTTCTTCATATCTGTCAAAGTCACATATTTATAGGGAATTCTATATGCTAGGTTTCATCCAACAAACGATGCAGTCATCCATGCATTTGTGTGTAATTAAAAAGCCGAAGGCATATTGTGAAAGCCTTGCGATGTTTTTCTCATATGATCTAATGGATTCATCGTCATTGTTTTTTCAGTCCATGGATTTCCCTTTCAATCTTATGTTGTAGGGTGAGCAAAAAATATTTATCAAAAAAATTCAAATGCCTCTATATCATCCTCAAGATTCATATTTTTGAACAATGTCAACCAATTATTATCTTCACTATACATTTGATAAGCAGTCAGATGTAACATCTCTTGTTCAAAACATTGAAGGATGGAGAAGATCATTTGAATGTAGTTGAACGATTGTTCAGCAAATGAGGGATTAGAGTATCCATTAAAAGTAGGAGGAATTCTTCTAATGAAGCTCTTGATTGTGGATTGTTCATTCTGGGGGGGGGGGTTAATAGTTCATTTAGACTCAAGTTTCTATTAAAAATTTGAGTTAATAGAGAGAGTATAATGACAATGGTTTCGATTCCCACTCCCATCAGATATGGCCTGTCATTAAAATAGTCATCACATAGATCTTATCATTGGTTTTTAGCCTGAGTACACCTATTACCGCCCATTGGCTGGAATAAAAGAAAAGTTAGGGATAAATCATAATGGGGAATCAAAAAACAATAAATGATAACTTATAAATTACATTTATTTCCATTACTTAAGAATTTATTATCTTAAATCTATGTTATCCATGATATAATTCCCAATATATATTTATAGGGTAAAATTTTTATTACCTTTATAATGGTTCATACTAATCTTTTGAATTTACCAAATCGTATCCCTTGGGAGTGTTTTAACCAAAAGTGTAGAAATGCCCTTTGTTGTGCACAATTTTCCATTCTAGTCTATCCCAAAGCAGTGTTTTTAGGGTTTACCCCTAGATACATCTATGCAAGAGAAACCTCTAATTGTTTAAACCCAGATAGTGATGTCTTTTCCTGATAAACCACATTATATATACTCACATAACATTAGGGGTGTTTTAATTATACTTTTTCAAATACCTAAGGCTTTCACAAGGTTTTTATAATCCTAATCTAAAATATAACTAAACCTATCCTTTGATACCAACGATAACCACCCTACTATTTATTACACACTTAAACATGACTTATTAGATAATATTTCACCTATGACAACACTGATGATCAAGAGGTCTAGTTTCATCAGAAATTAGGGACATCACATGACAACATAAGACATAAATACACAATATATTTATTGAATACATCCTTTAGCTGACCACAACATTCCCTCACACATAGCATTTCATGGGACAAGTTGAGGACACACTTGTGAAAAGGCTGAGCTATAAAGCACAAGAAGGGAGTAAAAAAAGAATTACATGAAGAATAAAATACATTTTAGGAAATTGTAATATCAATGGAGAAAAAGAGAAACATGAACAAAAAAGAATGATATAACATGATTATCATAACATGGAAATGTGGAAATAACATTTAACCTGATATTAGCATGATCCAAGACTCATTGCACAAGGAGTATGAGTAAAACCCATTGAATGTGAATTATAATGAGTAAACCCTCATTACAAATAAATTACAATGAGTCAAAACTACTTTCACATGATGTATCAAGATACTATTCTTTACCTGTTGTATTAGAGCGCTATCAGGGCGTACCCTTTATAACCATTTCATTTCATGTATAATTGTGCCACATGGATAATACAACATTGAATCATTAAACATCATAACTTATTCAAAAAAGTATAAGATATGGAATAAATAAATGTAATTCATCAATAAAAAGTTACATATTCATAAAGGAGAATACATTTGATAATTAAATGGATAGAGAATTCACTTACATGTTGATTTTGGCATGGAAATTTTGGTGTTACTTCTTTAGCATAACGATGTCAAATAGAAATAATATAATGGGTTTAAGAGAGATAAAGTGGTCTATAATCATTTATACATGAAATGGATAGTAAATGGGTCATCGAACAAAATATCCCAACATGTTTAATTTAGTTTAGAGGCATAATATAATTGAATTTCTGGAAAGTAAATTAGTAGAAAGAAATTGCTTACGGAATTTCAGCATGGTAGCTGATGTACATGGGAGGCATTAGTGGGAGTGAAAAAGTTATATAATCATTAAAAAATAGGTACTGTAGTATGGGGGAGGTGAAAATAATACCCCAATGCTTCAATTGAAAATAAAAGTTTTTAATAGCATAATGATATTTGGACAAAAATATGTATCGAAGAAATCCCTTACATGGACATGTGATCCGAATGTCTTGGGAGAGGCTTAAGAGAGGATTCCTGGGATATTGGGGAACCTTGGGAGGATTTAGAAAGAGGTTTTCATAGTTTGGTCGATATCCAAATGGTGTGAGTGAAGTGTAATGGGAGATTGATTGGGTTTATACAGGAATGGAAAGGGAATTCTTTATTATTTTGGTTTTGGAAACTACACATTAATCTAAACAAAACAACAAACCAACCCAAGGTTTTTCCAAATGTTTTTACCAAAAAAGTGTAGAAAAAAATATTTTATAAGTCTAATGGATGAATATATAAAAATATTAGGTTTTATTTTTTGGAGATGAGTCACACTCTCAAGGAAAGTATTTTAAAATGTTAAAACATTTTATAAGTCTTGGATGGTCTATAAAGGGATTGAAAAAAAATCTAAAATAAAATTATTTGAAAGGTAATACATATAGTTTCTGAACAACCCTTTTAAATTATTTCATTACATCACTATTTGGTCATTATTATGTCATAAAACACATTGTATATTTAAATGCTATTTAATTTTTTCCCAAAAATTTGACAGTCCAAGAATATTATGAAAAATTCATCTTTGGATAAATTTGTACTCCTGATTCTAAAAATAATTTTTTTAATCTAAATAGTTTTTTAAATATATGAATTTTAAATTTTAATATAAAAATCAACATATATTCAAAATTCATGGGTTTTGAAAAAAACATTTTTCAAACCTTAATGAAAATTTTAATTATATTCATAAAAATTATCCAATCATATATATTTAATAAAATGTAATTTAACAATAATAATATTTTATTAAAGTTTTATTTAATTAAAAAATACATTAATTTATCAAAATATATTTTTCAATTGAATTTGAATATTTACTAAAAATAATCTTTCTGCATTAAAAGTCCATTACCAAGTAACAATGATAAAATGAATGTATATTCTTTATAATATAATATTGTACATGATCATAATGATAGGGTCTTGTTACATAAACCCTTATAACACCCACATAATACCTAAGGGTACGGTGTGTGATGGAAACATACTCTTGGGGTGCCTCGGATAACATCTCTCTGCTGGCATTCTGTATTAACTTCAACTTCTATTGTAGGATATTCTGTTCAAAATTAATGTGTTGATGATCTGATTAGGGTTGATCAAGAGTGAATCCCAGTGACGATACAACTTTTCCATGGTCTGACAAATGGGCTTAGTTTGGAAAAATTCTACTGGATGAGGTCATCACTTCATTTTTCTAGTTAAATTGGATTGGTTAAATCCCTATATTTATACTAATATTGTTATCACTTTTCCATAACTATATTATCAATGATAAAATTTCGTAACAGTATTTCAAAATCCAAAAATATGAAACCAATGAATTAAAAACGTTTTATAGAACTATAATTCATTTTATTGGGTCAAGATACTTTTTCATTAATAAATTTTGGGGTCGTTACAATCACCCCCTTATGGAATTTCTCACATGAATTTTCTTTTCCAACACAAAAATGTCTAAGGGTAACTCATATTCATCTCTTCCTCCAATTCCCTCATCACTTCTTCAATCTTTTGGATTCTCCAAAACACATTTATCAGAAGCATTTTCAAAATTTGTAGATTTTTTTTCTACAATATATGATCTTCATTGACTTCTATTAATAGTAGAGGTTATTCTCCAATGGTACCCCCTCTCGATTGAGTACATGTGATGGGTGAGGTATGTACATCTGCAAGAGTGATAATGGAATACATCATGTACTTGAGATAGGTTCAGTAAAAGTGCTAGTCGATAGACCACTAATCCAAGGCGATCAAGGATATGAAAAGGGCCGATGTACCTTTGACTAATCTTTCCCTTCTTCACAAATCTCATAACTCTTTTTGACTGTGATATGTGGAGGAATACCATGCCTCCAACATCAATCTCTATGTCTCTTCTGCATTATCAGCAAAGATCTTTTGTCCACTCTGAGCAGATTTAATTTGTTTCTAGATGGTCTTAACCTTTTACACCATTTATTAAACTATTTAGGAACCTAGGAGTTGTCTCTCCCCAACTTCATCCCAATATGTTGGCGTTCTACACCTCTTCCCATAAAGGGCTTCATAAGGATCGATTTAGATGCTTTAACAAAAACCGTTATTGTAAAAGAACTCAACCAGTGGAAGATGTTGAACCCATCCTTCTTTGATGTTAATTGAGCATTCTCTCAACATGTCCCCAAGTGTTTGTATAATCTACTCTGATTGGCCATAAGTTTGAAAATGATAAGTCATTCTAAAGATCAACACAGTATTCAGAAAATTTTGGAGAATATTCCAGAACATAGAGGTGAATCTTGGATATCGATCGAATACAATTGATAGTGGTACTACATGCAACATTACAACATCTGTGATTTCTGTCTGTGCCAGTTTATCCAATGATAAATCCACCCAAATTACAATGAGTGTGAAATACTTGTAATAAGATCCAAAAAAACCCAGATATCATTGTTTCCATTAGATGTCTTCAGAAGTCCAGTGAAAAAGTCCTTGGTGATGTTCTCCCATTTTCATGTTGGTATGGGTAATGGTTGCATCACCAAATTTGACTTTTTCCTCTCATCCATCACTTGATGATATACCAGAAACATTGAATTATACTCAGTGATCTCCTTCTTAAAGTTATCTCACCGGTAATGCTCTTTATGATCTCGATACATCGTTGTGTTCCCTGGGTCAATGGTGAAATTTGAACAATGTTCTTCATCCCAAAGATCATTCTTTAATTCCGGATTTGATGGAACATTTAGTATTTTCCCAAATCTACCAATTATTTCTTAATTAACATTGAACTCTGAGGATTTACCTTTTTTATAGTTTTCACTTTCTTCTGAATTCCGAAATTATCCTTTTTTGAGAATCCATTATCATTTCAAAAAGATATGGTTGTGAAATCATTTGTGTAATGGTTGATGATGTTCCCTTATTTATTATTTTCATTTACATCTTCATAAAATCTATGAATATTGGATCCTTTTAAATAATCAACAACGATAGAATTGATGGGTTCATTCAACTTAGATCATCATCCACCTTGTTCGCTTTCCTAGTGTGGTAATGGATTCAGCAGTCATAGTCTTTGATATGCTCTAACCATTTTCATTGGCGCAAGTTCAACTATTTCTACTTCAATATATACTTGAGGATTTTTTGATCTATATATATTTCATAATTCTTCCCAAAGAGGTAATATCACAAAAATTTTAAACAAAAGGTCACTACAGGTAACTCTAGATCACGTGTTGGAATGTTTTTCTCACTAACATTCAATTGCCGTGAATCATAGGCAATGACTTTTCTATTTTTCATCAACACACCACCAATTCCCTTCTTCGAAGCATCATTTAATACTAAATAAATTTATCCACTTGTGGGTAGTGTAAGCACGAGCGCAGTGATAAGCCTCTTTGGCAACTCCTTGAAGTTATCTTCTCATTCATCACTACAATTAAATATGAAACCCATCATAGTTATCTTGGTAGTAGGGTTTAAAAATTTTGAGAAATTTTCACAAATCAGCTATAATATCCAGGTATCCCTAAGTATCTATGGATCTCCATCACCAATTTTGTCCTTGGTCATCATTATATTGAAATTTTTATAGAGGGATCCATAGATAACCCATTTCTTGGGATGATATGACCTATGAATCAGACTTCTTCTTACTAGAACTCAAAATTTATATAATTTTCATAGAGCTTATCCTTCACAAGGTCTCTAGTACAGTTCATATATGCTCCTCAGGCTCCTCCATGGTTTTGGATTATATTAGAATATCATTTAAATGGACTACCACAAATTTGTCAAGATAATCTCTAAAGACTATATTTATCCTGTATGTAAATATTTCTGAAGCATTAGTGCATCTGAAAGAAATTACTAGGAATTATAGTCCCCATACCCTGAATGAAAAGAAGTCTTAGAGATATCCTCCTTCATCACCCAAACATGTTAATTTCCCAACCCCAAATCTAATTTGGAGAAGAAATATAATCCACTTATTTGATTGAAGAAGTCATCAATTCTATGTAAAAGATACTTGTTCTTTGTTGTGATTATGTTGAGTTCACGATAATCTAACCAAAGTTGCATTGAACCATTCTTATTTTCTAAGAAGAGGACTAGTGCAGCACATGGTGAAGTAGTTGGGTATATAAACCCTTTATCCAGATTCTCCTATAGTTTTTTTATTTAGCTTCTCAAGATCCACAAACCCTATCCTATATTTATAGATGCTTATTAGAACACCCTAGGTATATGATCAAGTGATAATTAAACATATCATCTATGAGAAAAAACAAGCCAATTCCTCAGCAAGCACATCATCGAATTCCATCACAATAGGCATATATTCAATTATGGTTTCTTGATTATACTAAATCATCTAAGAAATTTTTTATTCTTTATAGTGAAGTAATATCCATTCATGAGATGATGGTTCTAAAGAGGATTCATCCTCCTCCGTTAACATGTACAAAATTGGGGGTCGATTTTCCATATAGAGAGTGATTTCCCACTCACACAAATTTATGTTTTCTCTATATAATGAAATCCAATCAAAGTCAATAATTTCATGAAATTAAACCATAGGAAGTATGAGGAAGTTCACCAGGAAGATCAATCCATAAATTCTGACAAAGGAGGAGTTATATTCATGAAATGTAATAATTTATCCATTTTTAATTCTCATATATAGCTTTACCTACATGATTTATGGTGGTGTTTGGATTGTTCTCATAAATGTTTGGGGTATAAAATATTGTGTAGAACTGGAATCCAAAAGTTTATTTTTTATTCTTTAATGAGTAACTAGTGTACCTATCACCACATCCTTATCAGGGTTCACTTAGGCAGTAGTGATGGAAAAAAGCCCTCTCTTGCTACCTTGGAGGTTGTTGGTTTCCTCTGAAAACCCTTGGCTTAGGGAACTAGATTGCAAAGTGTTCTAGTTATATGAAATTAAATCTATGAACATTGCGTTGAGGTTCGAATGAAGAATTCATCTCCTCTAGCACTACAATGGGTTTTTCTTGTCTGTAGTTAATGACTAGGGGCCCTTCTCTTCCACCTCTAATGCATTCCATCATCCCCATCTAGCAATTTCCAGGTTGCTTAATTCCCCTAATTTTGAATGCGCGGTGTGGTAATTTCTTAGCACCATTGGATTTATCAATTAGACCACCAGAATTAAATTCCAACTTACACTTCTTTTCTAGATGGATACCCCTAAGAATAAAGCATCTCTATTTTGACTCTGAGGGAACATTTTAAAATTTCCTCACAACTATGAATGTCATGGATCTCTAGGGAATTCCGTAGGATATGATTAATCCCACCAATGATGCTTTCATCGTGGAATTTAGGGCTCATGACAAAGCCATAGTTGTATCATGCAATCCTATTGAATTTTACATCAAAAACTCTCATAGATTCATCTTCATTATTCTTGAGGTCATAGAAGTCATTTCTAATCTTATGTCAGAGGGTGCGTAGAAAATATTTATTGAAAATCATAATCTATAAATCATTCCATTCCAATGCCTTGATCTCTTCCTCAAGATTTTTATTTTTGATTGATGTCCACCATTTATCAGATTCACCCTCCATACGATAAGTTTCCAGAATTACCTTCTCTTGTTCAGCACATTGAAGGATGGAGAATAATTTTCTATGGAGTTAATCCATTGTTTGGAGATTGAGGGATTGAATTATCCATTAAAAGTAGGATTCATTTATCTCATGAAAATATTTATTGTGGATTTCTCTTTCTTAGGGGGTGAACAATCCTCTTGACCCGTGTTTTTATCCAAAACATGAGTTAACTAAGATAGAATCATGATAAGGTTTTCGATTCTCACTCCCATCAGATTTGGCATCATATTTGAATAGTCAACACATTTATCTTAGTAATGGATGTTATCCCAAGTCCCCTATTACTGACCATTGTCTAGAAAAAATGAAATATATGGGTAACAGATAAAGGGTAATCCATATATAAAAAGGGATAACGTATAAATTACATTTATTTCCTTAGCTTTTGAATTTATAGGCTTTAATATATGTTATCTAGGATACACTTCCAAACATATATTCCTAGGGGTATTTTTTATTACCATTATAATGGTTCATACTAAGGATATGATTTTACAAAAGCCTATCCCCCATGAGTATCCTTACAGTTAGTGAACCACAGACCATTATCATGCATCAGTTCCCATTTGATTCTATCTCAAAGTAGTGTTTTCGGATATTACCCCTAGAAACATTTGTAATCGAGCCACCTCTTCATGTTAATATCCAGAAAAGACTATATTTTCTTGATAAACCAATTACTCTATACTCAACAAAATTTGGGGATGTTATTTAATACACATACTTATCCATATTTATTTCACTAGGGTTTTATAATCATAATCCCAAAAATAACTAAATGTATCCTTTGATACCAACTATAAAAACCCTACTCTTTATTACACACATAAATATGATTTATTACAAATACATGAACTTAATAAAACTCTATGTATTGAGAGGTCTAGTGTCATAGAAAATTAGAGATATTACACGACAACATAAAACATAAAAATACAACATCTTTGTTGAAAATATCCATTACATGACCACATAATTCCCTCGTACTTAGCATTTCATGGGATAACCCGAGGGAATACATGTAAAAAGTGTAAGCTATAATGCCCCAAAAATGAGTAACCAAGTCATAACATGAATAATAAAATACATGTTAGTAAATAATAATATCAATGGAGCATAAGAGAAATATGATAATAAAGGGATTACATATCATGATTATCATAACATGGAAATGTGGAAACAACATTTAATATTATATTAGCACATGTCAAGGCCCATTACACATCGATCATTAGTAACCATTCATTTCACGCTCAAAAATTCATTTTCCCACACTAAAAAATGAGGGCAACTTAATTATCACATCCAATGTTTCCCATGTTTCTTTTTCAAACATTTGGTTTATAAACAACACTTTGACTACGAGAATTTTCTTCATTTGTATAACATTCTCTCTATAATCTATGATCTTCAACAGCTTCTCCTAATAGCAGGGAAATTATCCGAAGGCACCACTAATGGATAGAGTATAATTGTTGTGACAGGTATGTACCTCCTCATGAATGATACATTGGATAAAATATTTACATGTGACAGGTTTGGAGGGGATATAGTTAATAAGACAATTACCCAGGGCAATCAAAGATCTCAAAATGACCGATTTACCTTGGATTAGGCTTTCCCTTACAAAAAAATTTCATAACTCTCTTCCATTGTGATATGCAGAGCAATACCTTGTCTCCAAAATCATACAGTAGTTCTCATTGATGATTTTAAGCAGAGCTATCTTTTGACTATGTATAGCATTAATGTGATGTTGGATGGTATTATCCTTCTCCACAATATCTTCCGAAATTTCTGGATGTAGTTGTGTTTGCTCCCCAACATCATCCGAACATGCAAGTGTTGTGCACCTATTCCCATAAAGGGCTTCATAAGGTCCCATTTGGATTTGTGAGTGGAAACTATTGTGGTAAGGGAACTCAACTTGAGGATTACTTTGATCCTATCATCCTTTGATGTCTATTGAACAAGCTCACAACATGGCATCTTTTTTTGGATAGTCCACTCATATTCTCTATTATTCTGAGGTTGATAAAGCATACTAAAGTTCATCTCATTATTCAAAGCCTCTTGGAGACTCTTCCGCAACATAGAGGGGTATATTGGATCTTGATCGGATACAATCTCTTATGGTATACCATGAATCCTTACTACATATCTGATGTATATTCATGAATGTTTATCCAATGATAAATACTCTTGAATTGTAATAAAGTGTGAAATATTTGTAAGACGATCCATAACAACCCAAATATCATTTTTTATTTTGGATTTAATCAGATTTCTTGTTATAATGTCCATGATGATGTATTCCCCTTTACATGTTAGTATGGGTAATGGTTGCATCATCCCCTTATACTTCTACCACTCAGCAATCACTTGCTGATATACTAGGAACATTGATTTATAATTAGGGATATCTTTCATCATGTTATCCAACCAATAATTCTCTCAGAGATCCTAAAACATCATTGTGTTTCTTGGGTGAGTTGAGAAATTTGAACAATGTACATCAAATAAATGTTTTTTTATTAAACTCTATATTTGAGGGAAAATGTAGTCTTGACCCAAATATCACAATTCCATCTTCATTAATATTTATCTCATAATATTTCCCTTTTCTGATAGTTTCCACTTTCTTCTGAATTCCCACATCATCCTTTTGATCATCATTTAACATTTAGAAAAGAGATGGTTGATCAAAAAATTTCGAAAACATTTATGATGATCCCTTTTTTATGTATCTCTTGTCCATCTTCATCAAATATAAGAATATTGGATTCTTTTTTATTATAATCAATGAAAGTGTTTCCTGATCCATTCTATATAGGGCATCTGTCACTTTATTCGATTTTCCTAGATGGTAGTGAATTCAGAAGTCATAGTCATTGGTCAGCTCTAACCATCTACATTGGTTCATATTCATCTCTTTTTGTGTGGATTTATACATGAGGATTTTGAGGTCTACATATATTTCTCCATTTGTTTTCAAAAGAGGTAATTTCTCCATATTTTCAAATTGAATATCACTTCAGCCAACACCATATCATCTATTGGATAGTAATGCTCATGAAATTTCAATTTCCTTGAAGCCTATGAAATTACATTGTCATTTTTCCCCAACCCATATCCAATTCCTTTCTTTGAAGTGTCACTAGATATTTTGAAAACATCCCCACTTGTGGGTAGTGTGTGCACATGGGCAGTGATAAGCCTCTTCTTTAACTCCTTGCAGATTTAATTACATTCATATTTGAAATCAAACCTTACACCCTTCTTCGTTAGCTTGGTATGTGTTTTTTATAATCATGAAAAAAATCTCAAAAATCAGTGTTAATATATAGCTAAACGATAGATGTTACAGATACTTGTCATAGATGTTGGGATCATCCATCCCACAATATCATTTTTCATAAAGGGATCCAAATATATTTCATTTCTAGTGATGATATATCCTATAAATGTTACTTCCTTTATCAAGAACCCACACTTTTTTGTACATTACATATATATTCTCCATTTTTATGGTACCTGGTATATTTAATAAATTCTCCTCACAATCCTCCTTTGTTTTGGAGTATATAAAATTATATTCTAAAAATAATACCATAAATTTTTTAAGGTAATATCTAAAGAAAATATTTAAAAATTCAATGAGGATTTCTAGAAAATTAGTAGTATAAAAGGATTTACTATTAATTCATAGTGCTTGTACCTTGTACAAAAAGTTTTCATGGGGATATCTGGCCTCTTCACCCTTACATGGTAATATCCCAAACATGGAGAAACATTTCTCTCCACATAGAGAATCGAAAAATACATTTATTCATGGAAAAAGATACTTTGTATTCATCGTGATTTTGTTGATCTCACAATAATAAATAAAAAAGGTGCATTGACCCATTCTCCTTATTGAATAAGAGGACTAGAGCACCTAATGGTTAAGAATTGGGGAATATAAACCCTTTACCCATATTATCATGTAGTTATTTCATTAGATCCTCAAAATCAACAACAACTATAATATATGGAGTCTTTGATATTTGAAACTCCTTCGGTACAATATCAATTAAGAAATAAAATTTTATTCTAGGAGGAATCCCAGTTAATTCCTTAGGAAACACATAAGTGACCTACCTTATAATAGGTATTCTTTCAAGGATGTATCCTTCCTTAGACTCAATCATATATGAATGATATGCATGATCATAGTCAAGTGATACCCGTGTTTGATATGATTGTGCTAATGAATATTCATCCTCCTCCTTGCACTGGTAAAAAATTGAGGGTCATTTCACCATATGGAGAGTGATATCCCACTCATGAAAATTTATGTTTTCTCTTTATAGGGAATGTCAATCCCGGCTTTGAATTACATAAAATTCCACTAGAGGGAGTGTAAAAATTTTCTCTAGGAAGTTCAATCAACAAAATGTGATAGGGGAGGAGATATAATCCGGGGATGCAACAATTTCCCAATTTTTCATTCTCACCGACATCTCTACTACCATGATTTGTGTTGGGGTTAGGATTGTTCTTATAAATACATGAGATTTAAAAGAATGTGTTGAACCAGAATAAAAAAGTTAGTTCACTAATATTGAATGAATAACTAGCATACATGTCACCACACCATTGTCCGGATTCATATTAGCTGTAGTTATGGAAAAAGCACCCCTTGCTGCCAGGGAGGTTGTTGGTTACCTCTGAATACCATTGTCTTAAGTCATTGGATCACAAAGTGCTCGGATTCTTTGTAGTTGTAGAAATAAACAATGTGTTTGGGTTTGAATGGAGTGTTCCTATCCTCTATCAATGAAATAGATTTTTCTGGTCGGTAAATATTGTCTAGTTTCCCTTTTCTTCCACACTAAACGCATTTCCTCATCCTTTTCAGGAAATTTTCTGGGTGCTTCTTTCCACACTATGGGCTAGTGGGGCTGGAATTTTTTTCCCCATTAAAATTGTCAATCAGACCGACATAATTAAATTCCACATTCCTCTTATAATCCCCATGATACCACTTGGATTCACCGATCTCCATCTCAACCTTGAGGGAATAATGGTAAATATTCTTTTTTCTGTCAAGGTTTCAAATCATGAGGTCTTTCTATTGGGTAGGTTTTATCTCACCAAATAAGCAGTCAACCTTGCATTCAGGGGTACCAAAAAACCCAGTTGCATATAATGATTGTCTTGTGAATGTTGGTATGTACACTCTGATGGATCTGTCATCTCGTTACATGAAGGAAATTAATTTTCGTTCCATCTTATGTCAAAGGGCGTGGGGAAACTATTTATAGAATTTTTTTCCCAGAAATACATCCATTCTAGAACCGAAATCTATTAATTAGGATTAATATTTTTTTATCAATGTCCACCATTGACCAGCTTCACCCTCCATATGATAATCATGAATAAGAACCTTCTCTCGTTTAGAACATTGAATTATGGAGAAGATCTTCTCAATAGAGTTGATCCATTTTTCAGATATTGAGGGATCATATGATCCATTCATTGTAGGATGCCTTTGTCTCATGAAGATCTTGATTGAAACATGTTATTTCATGGGGGGTTGGACGTTCTTATTGACCCATGTTTCAATTCAAAACAAGAGTTAACTGAAATAGTATCATGACAATGTATGCGACTCCTACTCCCATCGGATTTCAAATCGCACTAGAACATTCGTCAGGTTGATCTTCGCATCGGTTGTTAGCCTGAGTCCTCCTATTACTGGCCATTGGCCAGAAGAAATGGCAATTTGGGGGTAATTATTTTAAAAAACTAAACCCATAAATGGTAATCCATAGAAAAAAATATATATGATAAAAATTACAATTATTTCCTTAACATATGTATTTCTATGCTTCAGTCTAAGTAATCCATGATATATTTCCTAACGTATATTTTTATGGGATTATTTTTACTATATTAATAATGGTTCATAATAAACATATGTATTTACCAAAGAATATCTACCAGGATTGTCAAACCAAGATTGATTCAAGGCCTCTAATCATGTACTATTTCCTATTTGAGTCTATCACAAAGTGACGTTTTTATGTTTTACCATAACATACATCTATGCCAGATCCACCTCAACTTGTTTTTATCTAGACATGGATTTATTTTCTTAATAAACCAATACTCTATACATACCAAAATAAGCAGATATTTTTCATATACTTAGTCTTGTCATTAAGGACTTCACTAGGGATTTATAATATTAATCCCAAATATAACTAAACCTATCCTCAGATACCAACTATAACAACCCTGCTCTTTATTTCATATTTAAAAAAGATTTATTACATAAACATTCATTCAATACAACCTTGAGTATTGAGAGGTCTGGTGTATTTAAGGATTACAAACATTACATGAAAACTAAAGACATAAAATACAAAATCTTTATTGAAAACATCTTTTACATGACCACAATGTTCCTTCATACATAGCATTGGATGGGATAACCTAAGGTAATACATAATAAAATGGTGAGATATAAAGCCCAGTAAGGGAGTAAACAAGGAATATGATGGATAATGTAATAAATGTTAGTTGATAGACATATGAATCAAATAGATGAAAAACATGAACAAAAAGGCATGATATTTCATGAGTAGCATAACATGAAAATGTGTTGACAACATACAACATGATATTAGCATGAGATACAGTTCATTGCAGAAGGATTAGAATGAGAAAACCCACATTGATCATGGATTATTATGAGTAAACCCTCATTTCTAATGAATTATCATTATTATACTCTCATTGCACATGGTGTATCATGATACTAAACATATCTCAATTCATTTTAGTTTTATCAAGACACACCCTTCATAAACATTTCATTTCATGCATATGTATGCCACATAGATCATAAAAAAGGCAATCATTCAACATCATAAGTTATTCATCAATCAATGAATGTGGAATAAAAATATAAAAGTACCATTAAATAATTATATGGGAATAAATTAGAATACCTTTGATAGAGAAATGGGTATGGTATTCACTACATGATCATTTTGTCTTGGAAAACCATGGTGCAATTTTGGCAGCATAACAGAGTCATATAGAAATTCATTAGTTGGGTTGATGGGAATGATATGGGTGTCTCATAATTTATACATGATATGGAAATCTAGTGGATCATAGAATATAATATCCCCACATATGAAATGGAATTTATATTCATAATATGGAAGAAATTCTTGAAAGAAAAAATGACGAGTGAAATCACGTACGTAATTTCATCATGGTAATAGGTGTACACGAAAGGAATTAATGAGATATAAAGTGGTATCTCATAATTAAAACATATCATGGAAGCATGGTGCAGGTGCTAAATCATTCTACAAAATTTTTAATTGAAAATGAAAGGGTATAACAACGTAAAGAAGCTTTGATAAAAATGGGAGACAAAGGAATCCCTTACATGGATGTCTGCTCACAATGGATTGGTGGAGGCATGATAGAGGCATCATATGAGCTTGGATCACATTGTGAGGACTATAAGGAGTGGGTTCCTGATTTAGGACATGCTTCAATTGATTTTATTGAAGAGTAAAGGGAATTGGCTGGTTTTATATATGGAAGGGGGTGGAATTCATTATTATTATGGTTTTGGACAATACAAACTAAAATATTCCAAACCAAAAACCAACCCATGGTATTTGATGATGGTTATATACAAGGGAAAGTGTAAAATTTTATTTAGTCAGTCCAATAGAAAAAAAATTAAAATATTAGCTCTTTTTATTTGGAGTAGACTCACATAAGTAAATAAATGAATATAAAATCCTAAAATATATTTTAAATTTTGGAGGATTTAATATTGCTTTATTAAAAATTTAATATAAATACAAATAAAATTATTTTAATGGTAAAAAATATATGGGTCCCATATTAACAACTGTTTTATTTATTACATCATTTTGTGGTCATTATTATGTCATAAAACATGTCACATATTTATATATTATTTAATTTTTACCAAAAAGTTTGATTCTCTCATGATATTCTGAAAAATTCACCCCGGGATAATGTCGACATATTTATTTCAAAAATAATATTGATTTTATCTAACTAATTTTCCAAATATGTGATTTTTTAATTTTAAAATAAAAATTGACAATTATAAAAAATTAACGGTTTTTGACAAAAACAATTTTTAAACCACAAAAAAAATTATATCTGACTTCATAAAAATTATGTACTAATTTATTATTCGTTAAAGTTATTTGATAAAACTATTTTTTGAAAATATTAATTATTTTTATATTTTATTAATTCCTTAAAATAAATTATTTAAATATAAACTTTTAGTTTTATCATATAAAAAAATAAAACTCTTATCAAACTGATTACCTAATCATTAGTGGACAATGTAGTGTTATAATAATAATTTTTATGATTTTTATTAAAATATTATTCAAAAAAACATTATTTTAATATAATAATGTAAATATTTTTCAAAAATACCATCTTTACCTCAAGAATAAATTTATCAATTTCATTATGTTTTTTATGAAAGTATTTTCTCATAATGTAATTCAGGGAAAATTACATTTGGTTATAAATAGGTATTTCACATTATGTAACTAATACCATGTTAAATAACCCCCTATAACACTCTCACAAGACCTAAGGGTGTCGTGTGTGATGGTTACCAACTCTTGGGGTGGCTTGAATAACATCACCCATGTGATAATCTTTATTAACTTTAACTTCACCTATAGGCGATTTCATTCTAGCTTAATGTGTTAAAGCTCAGCTTGGACTTGGTCAAGAGAAAATACCAGTGATAATACCTCCTCTAAGAGCTTCAAAAAATAACTTCATAATTCTTGAGTCTACTAGATGAATAATTCATCTCCTATGCCTTTGTTGAAAGGATTTGTTAAATACTTATATTTGTATCATTTTTGTGATCATAATTCGGTGGTTATATTATCAATGGTAAGGATACTTAAATGTCACTTAAACCCAAAAAGGGCATGTGTTTTCTATTTCTAGATGAAATTAAATGAACATTAATTTTACTCATAAATGATTGGTTCATTATAATTGATGACTCAAATAAATTAAGGATATAAATTTTTTTGTCAATATAACATAATTTTCAGTTAAAAAAATTTTTACTCAATTGCCAATATTTTTTTTACAATTATTAAGAGATTATGTGATTTGGATTCACTTTACCCTTATCTAGTTGACTATAATTAATAAATTTCTTTTCTAAAAAAATTTATAGTTTTTAGAGGTGAGGTTCTCTTTAATTCATGTTTTGAAAAATATAAAAAACATAAGAAGTAGATATTATATTTTTATAACTAACTAAAACTAAAAAATAAATCAAAGTGTTTTTTGAAATCTAAATAAATAAATAATTGAGTCTAGTGATGATGAATTTTTAATAATAAATCATCATTAAGGAATGCAAAATATAATGGGTATATGTATGTTTTATGTAAATCATACTTATTATCGCCATAATTAGATTCAAAACTATTAAATGAATGACAAAAACTTGTTTTTCTCTAAATAATTAACACATATGTAGCCCATATGGGTAGAAAATATACAATATCCATAATACATAGTGCATTTATTCATATATGAGAGAGTTAATTGATTAGTATAATTGAACTCATCATGGAAATTTTCTTTGAAGAATCATTTCTATGGATGGTTAAGATGACATTAAATTAAATCATAAAACATTCTGGACAGATAATTGAAAAAATTATGGATGTGAAGAATAATATTATACTTTTATTATTCAAAAGGTCCAAATATCATGAGGTATTGTAAAGGATTCTTCCCAAGAATATTTCAGTCCATACAAGATTTATCTCTCTTAATATTATCCCATACTATTAACTAAACCATGTGAGGGAAAGTTTTATTAGGATAGAAAATGGATTGTTATCATGTATCCCATTATTGGTTTTCAACCTGAATTTGTTTTCTTTCCCACATTCAATATCTTATAATTCATTCTTATCTATGCTATATAAAATGCTAATGAGTGGTGGATTGATGTTTCTTCTGGATTCTATTTTCCTGTTTTAATAATAGATTGTATTATTTGGTGATAAATTGGAATTTTAATTTCATGGTATCCACAACAATTAGTTTTTATATTTATGTAAAAAATATTTTTCTAAAAGAGGATTATGTTTAGTCTTATAAAACACTATAAAAAAGAGGGAAATCTATTTATAAATAATGGTGTTACAAACCCTATATAAATGATTTTTAAAATAATATTATATTAATTCTCTTGGATATACTCATGAAATTTTTTTTCATGATTCTCATCATAATATGATTAATAGAATAAAAAATATAGACATTTAGAGATTAGACTATTCCAACACCTTCTTAAAAAGGATGTGAATAATTTAATGAATACAATGAATTTTTAAAATCGAGAAATAATGAAATAGATTATTAATTCGAAAAATTATATCTGAATATATTCAAATAATGGGTTACACTAAAATAAATTTTCATGTTTTCAGTGTAGATAATTTCCTCTTTGAGGATAGAAACATGCCTCTAGCATGTTACAACCTGGTTGAATTTCCTACATGTTCATTAACCCAAAAAAGAGTGGTCCTTCATGATATGATATAGGGGTTACTAGTATATGTCGAGTGATTTTGGTAAATCAAACATTAAATATAAATATTATGATATAATGGAAAATAAAATTCAAAAGATAATTAAAACAGTATAGTTTTGGACGAATCAAGGTTGGAAAATTGTGGAATTTCATAATGTTAGTAGAAGTGGATATAGATCCGTGGTAGGGTATATGATGGATTTTTCAAACACTCATATATATTTCATAATGATAGGAAATGATATAATTTTTTTAATATATGAATATGCATCATCATAGTTTAAAGTAAAATATTGAAATACATGATATGAATAATGAGATCATACACTAGGTGTGGGTATTTTATGTGGGTGAAATATGTTATTGTTCCAAGATAGATAATCAATATACTCATATATATCATTTTAAAATAAGAATCAATGAATTTTTTTTCTTTAAGATAACATATAAATCCCATCATGTCATTTGGATAATGATGGAGAACATGATTTCATTGGGTGATACTTTCAATGTTTGAATGATGAGAAAATAGATTAGATATGTGATTTGAATCATGGTCCTATAAAGGTTATCTAAATATCACAATGTATATTGAGATAATATGAATCACAAAATATTTATTTATGGACTGTTTCTTATCTATATTTGACACATATAAAGGGGAAAATAGAAAAAAAACAATGCATGTACTACTATGTTGTGATAAAAAATCAAGTGGATGATATCTCAACACCCATAAAATTAATAATGGTTTAATCTTAAAAAGGGTCCATTAAAGAACCTGATGGGAATTAATATGAGAACATAAACAATAATATTATGTGGAACTTTAGTGATTTTGATACTATATTTTATGTTGGATAATTATACATCTCGAAATACCATGTTATAGTATGAAAGAATCGAAAAATATGCCATATAATGTCATTATATAGATCTTTTACAAATGAGTCAGATAGATGCTGAAGTTGTTTTATCCAAGAGTCACATCATTTTTGGAAGCCTGATGTAAATGATGAAAATAACACACTTGGATTTAGTTAGAATTGAAATGTGAGGAAATTTTTGGATGGATCACAGAAAGATGGTTTGGATTACATTTCATATAGTGAAAAGAATATAGACAACAATAGTAATTATAAGTGATTGTTATATAGATAAGGTGCGCATAGTGGGGAAAGGTGGTGGCTCCATATTAGTTATGAAATATTTTTATTGATTCTATATATAATAATATAGGATCATACACTATTCTTAAATATAACGGCATTTTCAAGAGGACAAGAAATATGAAATTTAGTTTTTCCTATATGTCTCATTAAGACTATAATCAATGCATGCATAGTTCCAATAAATTGGGAAATCATTAACCCTAAATTGGGATTCAGATTTATAAAAAAATGGACCATTACATGGATATTAATCTCATATTAAGATATTAATATTTATAAACCAAAAACCATATATGATTAAAATAACATAAATATTTAAATAGTCTCATGGTTTAGATAATACATCTCACAAACACAATCATAACCCAAAGACTGAAATTTTTACTACCTTTGAGATTATCTATATAAATATATTAATTTACCATCATTGCAAACATCTCTGTATAATATAAATTATCCAAACTATCATATATACATTAAATTAGTTACACTTATCTTAATATCCTTAGGAGAGGAAAATATAAAAATGTGTTGTGGTCAATAAATTATTATGGGAAAACAGATCCACATGTTATCATGGGATATGTAATGACTTTGGATTAAATTGTTTGTTCCTTGTAATGTTTATATATATATATATATACAGATTTTTTCTCATTGTAAGAACTAAATTTTGGTGTTATGGGACCCTAGAATTAATATTATATATATATATATATATATTAAATTATGGATGCATATATTTTTGGACTAAATGGTTTTCTCATTGATCATGACCTTATATGGGAAATATAATATCATGATTGTTTCAATAATGTCTAGTTTTGTCTTGGGATTAAATAATTTTTTTTTGTGTCAAATTTCTTTAGAAGGATAATTTTGATGGATTCATTAAGTGAATCAATTATTTAATATCATTAATTTTACTATATGACTAAAAAAATATAAAATACAAATGTTATTATAAAATTATAGTAAACATAAATGGTTATAGTCATAAACGTAAGAACATAGTGAGGACATGGAGGATATATTTTTTCATTAAAGACTCAAGAACCCAGATAAATGATGAATGATCATTTTGAAATGTGAGACATATAAATAATGTTTTGGTAACAATATTGTGAATTGTGATATAGAAAAAAAGTAAGTGGTGTCATCACATTAATACTTTTTTTAATTAGGCACCACTAGTCATTATATTATTGAGGTAAGGCTTTAATTTTTTATAATTCCAAACTATGTGGTTAAAATTTTAGAAACATTTTTTTCTATTATTCTATGATTTAGGTTTAACCATGAACCAAATTATAAATATTATTCTTGGACCATTTATTTAAAAATATGTAACCTTAATTTCAGAATTAGTTACATCAAATTTGTAATACTTTTATAGGTCATAATAGTGAATGATGGTTTTAGTTTTTTTACTTTTTTCTCTATAATTCATCAGGTTCATCCTAATTGACTCTTGATATGCCAAAAATATAAATTATTTCACATTAATCAATGATTTATTACTGAATATTACACAGAATACAACCAATAAGATAAAAAATTGTAGTGACTTCTGGAAATAGGTAAAATAAATAATAGCATAAAATATTAAATACACCACCATTATTGAAAACATACTTAACAAGATCACATTACTCTATAATACATAAAACTATATGTGATAAACTAGGTGAATATAGATTTATTAATAAGATTTTGGCGATGGGAACACGACAAGAACCCTAGCGAGACACGCCTTCTACCTTGATGATGGCGGCGGCCATGCCGGATCCTCCCCTATCGGTGGGGGAGGGATCCTTCTTAAGGAATGCGGCGTCCCCATTTTACCGCTTCTCCATCCCTGACCATATTTCACCATTTCCGAAAGCTGAGTTATGACCAAAGGTGATGGATCTCATCGATGGCTGACCAAATATTTAGATTTCATCATCGGAGTTCATTGAAGCCTCTGCGCTTCTGAAGTTCACCCTAATTTGAAGGTTCAAACACTGAATGCCATCGGTCAATTCTTTTGATAGATTTGTCTTCACTACTTTGGATGTCTAGGAGCGGAAAATGGTGGGATTGCTTGATATGCATCAAATTATGATCCAGATTTTTTCAGAGGAGGACCTCATATGTGCCTAGTCGAAGGCACCCCGGTGTTGCAATGGAGATCACTTTTCTTGTTCTGATGGTCGTTTGATTTCCACATGAATCGAGACTCGACGTCCACGGAAATTTTGGTTAGTTTCCATAACCTTCCATTTCGATTTCAAAACCCTTCAATTATTCGAATGCTCAGAAATATCCTCAGTAGGAATGTTTGTTCGAATAGCAGAACCGCAACAGTCTGTCACCCGATTTTCCTGATGATATGTGTGGAGATGGATGCGTCTAGGGTCCCATTTGATTATGTTTGTATTACAATTGGATAATAATATCGGTGCATGCAAAGAGTTATCTACGAAGGTTGGATGGATTAATGTTTATCTTGTAAGTGGTTCGGGCACACTGCTGAGTTCTGTCGATGTAAACCTACATTGTTGGCGGGTAGGGGTTGTGGCTTGAATTTGAGGGATGGTTGTCTTAGAGACGGGCATGACATGACTCGGACGGAGGGAAGTGGTAAAGCTCCACTGGTTTGTGAGACAACGATTTTGTGTCGAGATGCAGTGGGTTAAGAGGATAGAGTCAGGGGAAATTGATTGCGACTAGTGGAGGAGGCGTGAACGGGTAGTGAGGCAGAGGAAATAATTACAGCAACTATAGATACCCTTGGCACTATTGTGGTAACTCAACAGGTTAACCCGATGGTGGTGGATGTGTTCAGCATGATGAAAAGAGATTTGGCTACTTCCTCTAGCCGTGGTGCTTAGGATGGAGGGGGATATTACCATCCAGATGCGATTCATGTGGAAGCCTAGAGGAATGGTCATAAAACAATCTTGGACCAGACACCGATTGAAGGGAAGGTGGACATCTCTGGTTTGGTGACTGAGAGGACATGGGTAGGTAGTGTGATGATGAGAAAGGGAAGGCAGGGGTCTGAGATGGATGGCGCTATTCCAAACAGAGGTTGGGAGGAAGGATGATCGAGTTTAATTACCTTGAGAAACATGATTTAAGGCCTTTTAGAGGAGAGTTCAGATCATGTTATTACAAGTGATGGAGATGGAGATGATGTTATGGCACTCCACGGAAGTATAAACTAACATTCTGCTGATGAGGCTCTAATCTCAAAGAGCACTAGGGATCCCAGGAGAAGGAAGGGGAGGAAAGACTATTATTTATTACATCCACCTCTGAAGACTCGCTTAGTGAAGAGGATGAATGACAAGAGAACTTCTATGGATCCTTTGAGTCATTTAATCCTAGAGGAGCAGGATTGTCAGCCCTTGGTTTTGAATTTAAGCTCTAAAGAATAAGTGATTGAACAGGTCCTATTGCTCAATGTAACAGAGGAGGAGGCTGCTAGAATTATAGGGAGATCTCTAGAGGTTCCCCTTACTGAGGAGCAATATTTTTGGATTGAAAAACATGACACAATTTTGGTAGGAGGATTCACTAATGAAAAGATCAGTGTTGAAGAATACATCCAGACTTGGGATCAACTAGTGTCTACTTTTGAGAAGTGGATATTAGAAGAGGAGGAATTAATCTTATCATCCTTAACATGGAAACTCTTTAGGGAAACAGATATGGGTAATATTAATTTTTTCGTTAGCGACGTTGTTTAAGCTTGTGGTTTTGGTTGGCTCGTGTGAGTGAATGGGTTGTGTGAGACATGGTTTCTTCGGGTTCCTTGCAGTTCAATTTATGCTTGTTTTCAGCACAATTTTGGATCAACTTCGGATAGGGATCGGTGCATTATGTCTTCATTGATGCAGTTCCCTTGGAGTTGGATTTATGAGAGGGTCTGGCTTCTCCATCAGTTATGTGCCCGTGCTTCTGCAAGCGACTACTTAACGAGGGGTCATGTTTCAGTGAATGCTTGTTGTCGGCACACTTGCAGGGATGGGGTGGTCTGATAGTTTTCTTTGGTTGTATGAGTTTTCTCACTTTTCCATTAAAAAGTGATTTTAATAAAAAAGTAATTTTCATACATATGTGATAAACTAGGGACACAAAATTAATGGATTGAGATATAAATCCAAATAAGGGAATAATCATGGAATTACAAAATAAATTAATACAACTTATATATTGGGAAGATCAATGTGACATAAAATGCGTTAGAATCATTAAAATTAACAATGAGACATTATATAACATTAAAATCATAAAGGAAACAAGGGGATTGTGGAAACAACTTAAAACATTTCATCATAAACATTAGGAAAGGATAAAATTGTTGAAATATTATAGAAAAAGTATCCCGATAGATTAGCTTCACTCTGTAATACCTTTCATGTATTACAATAAAAAAAATATCCAGTGTATTAGAGTGCTATATAATTTAGGGCCCAACTATAATATACATATCTTTCACATGAATATGTTTTCCACATATATCATTCAAAATATAATCATTGATAATAAAATATTATTATAGAATCCAAAAGTGTAGAATTAAAAAATTTATTTATCAAATAAATGAGGTATACATGTATAAATGTTAACATCATTGATATTTAATTGGAATAGGTATTCACTTCACAATTGTTAGTCATGTAAAATCATGGTAATATTTCGATAGCTTAATATGTGATCATATAAGATCAAGGGAGGGATTAATGAATGTGAAAGGGGTATATGATAATTTAAATGTTAAATATTTAGGGTGGTGGATATCAAAGAACATATCCAATCATTAGGAATCAAAGAATAAGGTATAAAAACATAAATATACTTGAATAAAGATGGAATGGAAAGGATCCATTAAACATTTCATCATGGCAACAGGTGTACATAAAGAATCATGTGTGGCATTTATTATTTTAGAGGGATACCTCATCATTTAGACAAAAAATGGATAGTACTGGGGATATCTATTAATACATTCCAACATAAAAAAATTGATAGTAAGTGTAATAACATAAAATATGTCTTTAACTAAAAAGAGTGTGTGAGATCCATTTCCATGGGAGGGTGATTAAAAAAATCATTTTGGAGCTTAATGAGAGCTTGTGGAACCATGAGAGGAATCATGATATTGTAGGGGAGATAAATGATGGAGTTTAAGGGTTTTGATTTAAAAAAATGTATATCTTGTGGGCATTTATATAAGAATAGAGAGAGGATTTATTTGTTATTTCCAAACATGGGTTTCCGAATCTATACAATAAAATGACCAAAATGAAAATACATTACAATGTTTGTAACTTCATTCAATTTGGGGTGGTTGTAATTATTCGTTTAGGCCATGTTGTCATCTTATTAAAATAATACCCATGCAATTGAAAAATTAATTCAAGTTTATAATGATTTTATGTTAAAACAAGAAAATATTTTATATTTTAAGTAGGATTCATAAAGGGTTCATTAAATTAAACAAATAAAATTAATGTTACAATATTATGAATGGGATAAATTTATGTGGTCATGGATTCCATTTAATTAATTTATTTAATATTTTTTGGTTCATTATTATGTCATAATACAGGGCAAATATTTATACCATTTTTTAATTTTACATGAAAAATAATTTTTCATAGAAAATTATGAAAATTACACTATTGGACAATTATGATGTTATGATTACATAATTAATATTTATTTTATCTATTTTTTTTTAAATTTTTTAAATTTCTATTTCAAAATAAATATAGACATTTTAAGATAAATGGGAGGGTTTTCTTACAATAATTTTTTTGAGTATGTATATAAATTAGATTTTCCATTATAAAAACACATTTTTATTTATATTTAATAAAAATATAATAAAAAAATTAATATCGAATCATTTATTTAAATAATGTATTAATTCATAAAAAGAATATTCTTAATTGAAAATTTTCATTATCCAATACACATTGTGTTTAAGCATTAAAAAATCAAACTCATTTCATAAGAAGAAATTTAACTATTATTCATTCAAAATAAAAAATACATTTCATATTATTAGGGTCTTGAAATATATCCATTTTTTACATTTGAAAAATCACTAAGGGAATGGTGTGTAACTATGAGACATTCATGTCGTAGTTCAACGTGTAATTTGTGGGTCATGATCTTGATGAGCTTGAACTTATCCCATAAACTATTTCCTCCCTGATTATGTTTTTTCATATATTATTTTTCTTTTCTCAAGGGAAAATAACAATGATACAATCTAAAATAGAATCAATTATAAATAGGAATCATAGGATACAGTCCTAGTAGATGAGGCTTTCATTTCCTTTGTCTTTATCAAATGTGTTTTTAAAAACCCTATATGTATACTAATCATTAGATCACTATTAAATAGCTCTATAATCAATAGTGAACTCTCTTAATATTATTTTAAATCTAATATGATACAATAAAACCATGGATTTGAATTTTATTCTATAACCATTATATATAATATAGAATTTAATTCAACCACAAATGGAATTTTATTAGTAAATATATCAGCCTTTACAATTTTACACCTTTAGAAAAGTCAACCTTGAAATATTAATTTTTCAAACTAAAATAGATGACGATAACTCTATTTCATCAACTCATATGGTTACCATGCACATCTCCATGGATTTGGGTTCTACATAGAATTTTAATGAGGTGTATTTGCTTTATTATATAGTGAATTGTCATTATAATTCAAGATAATTGCTGACCTCTAATCTTAAGAAATATCATTCTCCTATGATACCCCTAATGGATTGTGTAGGAATTAAGGTTCTAGTATCTACATCCTCAATATGGATAAATCGAATCAATCATTTAATTTTGATTTATGTGTTAGGAGTTATCACTGATAGACCACCACTCCAATGTGATCAAAGATCTGAAATGGAGTGCTGCATCTTAGACTATGATTTCATTTCATTCAAAATATTAAAAATTTTATCGCTGGAGATTTGCGTAAAAATACCATCTATAATAAAAAAATCTTGGTCTCATAGAAAAGTGTTATAATAGAAGTCAATTTACTCTAAGAATCCTTGAGGTTTTGTTGAATGTTCTTCACCTTTTACACTATATCCTCGACCACTTTTGTACCTTGATGTTTTCATTCCCCAAATTCATTCAATCGTGTATGTTTTCTACACCTCTTCCCATAATTCACATCAAAGATGGGCTTTTGACTTCATGATTGGGAAATATTATAGAATAAGAAATAGACCAGATGAATATTTTGATCATATCCTTCTTGGTAGTCAAATGACCATTCTCTCAAGATATCCTCAAGTCGATGGAGAGTACCCTTGGAATAACCATTAGTTTGTGCAACCCCCAAATATTTTTATGGAATATTTTACCTATATAATCTTTATTCATTATCTTTCATTAAATTCAATCATGTGTTTAAACAATCCATGATGTTCCCTTAATATAAAATGAAAATTTTAACATAACCTTTAGGTTAGAGGGAATAAATATAGCTAACTTTTAAAAATGTATGGTGATGTAATTCGCTAAAAAGAATATTAATAAATTGAATGAATTAGTATTATTAAAAAAATTAATGAAATATATAAGTTATATAAATGTAGAAATATTTTTTTATATTAGTCCAATATATCTTTTTGTCATAGTGTATGAATAAACACTGTTTGCTGTATAAAACCAATAATTTTTCTAAGGTTATTTTCATCTTTTTAATGGAAAACCCCTTTCCAATTACAATTTGACACATCGATAATTTTTATATGAAATTTTTAATATTTTATTTAGTATAGGAATATATAATATTACATTGTGTTAAGTTTTAATATTATTATGATAACATTCAAAATTTGGATGAGTTGTAAAAATTCAATATATTATAATCGAAAAATACTTTTTACATGGAAATAATTTTTATTGTCAAATTATAATATTGAATTGTTTTAATGAATAAATTGAATATATTTTTATCCTTAATTATAATCTATGTAATTAACATTAAATTTATATTGAATTTAGATGTATAATCATTTCAATCTTTTTCAATGTTTAAACTTTTGAGACATGTTCCCTCTTTCTTTTATTGAGAATAATATTAAATTTTTTACTACAACTTCTTTGTTTTCAATTTTTAAAAATGGATTCCATTTTTGGAATTAATATATCCAAATTATGAAAATATCAATATTTAGTTTTCTTGTATTATGAATAGTAACTTTGGTAATTTTTATTATTACAATAAAAGGTTTAATTGGGTAATTTAGGGAATGAATTCTATTAAAAAATTACCCTTGAACTTGTATTAATATCATTAGATGCTTTTTTTTCAAACTAAATCATCATTGGGTAAAAATGTCGTCCATTTGAGTCTACTTGGATAAGATTATGACATTTAAATTATTTAATTTAATAAAATCTAAAATATGTCACACTCAAATTTTAATAATTAAATAATTTTCTATATAAAAATATAAAATCGATAAATTAGATTATAAAAAATAATTTGTCAATTAATATTTTTTTTTCATTATTTTTTTTAATTTTTTGGAAATAAATAATTACGGTAATATCATATACTTTTATGATACATAAATTATTTAACTGATGAAAATTCAATAATATATTTTTTATTAAAATAATAATAATAAACATTAAAATACTCAAACAGTTGACTAAATCTTTTTATTAAAATATATGTCAACCAAAACCATCCAAGGGCAGTGTTATAGAATATTTAGAGCCTTATATAATGGATTATGACAGTTATATTATTGGATATAAAGTGATGTAAATTTGTCACATTCAAAGTTCAATAAGTATAGCTTTTTAAATATTATATTTTCTAGAATATAAATTTGAGTAAAAATAATATCTGACATATAACATATTTATGTTCATCTGTGTATTTTTTTAATATTATTAAAAAATTTATTATATAATTAGTGAAAATTGATGTAGTGATAATATTATTAAATGATAAAAAATAAATTTAATAAAAATTAAAAATAAATATAATATGGGATAAATAATATTACAAATAATTTTAATAAATTAAATTTACCTATAATAAATATAATAAATTAGTAGGATCATAGATAACTATTTATCTTAATATTTATAATAATCAATGAATTTAATTGTTTCAAAATTGACACTTTTGTTTATTTATCAAAATAATGTTTTATTAATTTACATAAAAATCATAAATTTTTTAAAAATATATAATAGTTATTATTTCATATAAAATGTTCTAATGGATTAATTTAGGGCATTTTTTACATGTAATACATAAATATTTCACGTTTTTAATATTGAATTATTTGGTACCCAATATAAACATTTAAAATGATAACATAATATTAATTAGAATTATAATTTTTAAATTGACATTAAATGTGAAAAAAATTTATTGTTGGATTAGATTACAAACTGATATCACATGATCTTATAAATTAGGAAATTTTGGAGGATTTGTGTAGGGATTGATTTTATTATAAATTATTATTTATGGTATTTCCCAAAGAGCCCCTCACCTCAATTATAAAAGAGAACCTCATCCCTCACCTCTTCACTCTAAATTGATTCTTCTAGCTCATAAATACCGAACCCATTTCTTTATCAGCTTCACTATTTATATTCTGGAGGTTATGGTCTTCTTCAAGGACCCACTCTATTGCTCTTAGTGGAGATTTAAAGGATACACGATGAAGAAGAGGTAATATCCTCTAACGATTCATTCAAACTTCTATCTTCTTTTAATTCATCATCATTCGTTGTTTCAATATATTGTTATAACTCTAGTATAAATTATATATTTAGAAGTAATTATATTTATTAAGAAACCATATTACACCACTTATTCATCGTATGAAAAATGAAATCACCAAACATGCGTACGTACGACTTATCGTCACCAATTCTTGGGGTTATCCGGTTATCACCATCATCCAACAAGGATGGGTATAATTATTGAAATAATAACAATATATGATTGTAATAACATTATATTTATTCTGATATTTTATACACCGATCACTTCAATACCATTCCACAATTATGGGAATGATATTGCCCCTCGTGCGTATGTACAACCTACTACCTCTACGATGCGATGTGATTCACTCTATATAATACTCATTAAAAAATTATTATATAAATATAGATAATGAATATATATGGTATATATTATGTTAATATCATTTTTATTGATATAACTATGTATTTAGAAGTAGAACATTATATTCTTCGACACAACATGCATAAGAAAATGAAACAGTTAATACCTGAATAACATGTAATAATGAAATACTATTAACAAACAGAAGATAATATTATCATATATGATATCATATAAATTACTATTATTTTTATTAATTAAATTAAATTATTTAAGTCATTATAAATTAGTTCAGAAAATACATATGAAACTCGACCAAAGGTAAGGGATAATTTTGAAATCTCTTTATTATCTGAGATTGTTTATACGTAAGTATTTACTGAGGTATATTTATCATCCACATCCATTTTCCCCAAATATATAATATTATTTATATTATTATACAATTTTTAATGTAAATTTATCCCATTGTTGAATTTTTGTTAAATGGTATTAAAGGAATAGTTTGTCCTTTTTCGATACAAGGTAGTTTTTTTACTTTGCCTACACAAATATACGGAGAATGTTTTTTATCTAATAAAGAATGATAATAATTAAATGTATTTTTAACACTTTATTTCCTTATATATTCCTATATATAATTTCATTTTTATTTTAATATAAAATTTCATATCATTTTGATAAACGAAAAAAATTAAAGAAGAATGGTTATTTTCTTCAATATTATTATGAAGTGTTTTATCAAAATTATTTTACATCTAAGATAAAATTATTTAAATTAGATTATGACTATACCCCTATTATTAATATGATTTTATTGATTTTATTGTGGAATTATTTTTATGAAATAAATTTTTTTTATGGACTATGGAATAATGATGATTTAAAATTCTATTTTTGTTCCATTGGTTAACATATGATGAATGCTTTATGTTTTTGTGGAACACAAAAGAATGATTTCATTGTGAGATGGGTGAGACCTATATTTTAATCCAATTTATTGGGTAAAAATTTATATCATAGGATATTAACATTGATATAATTACAAGTTAATCGGTTTTAGTAATACAGAGCTGGAATGAGGAGCGAACTCGGTTCAGTAATAGACTTTCTCCTGTATGATTGTATTGGCAATGGCCCATGGAAAATTTGAAATTATTTTCTATGATTACGTTTATGACACAATATTTCAAGTCTTGTGTTATGAATTTTGGGATTATTTGGAACTTTTATTATTTATCCCATGACATGATAATATGATATTTTATATGTCGAACAAGATTTCCCAATGCTTTGTGATTATGTCCCAAAATTATCATATGATTGATAACTCCCTTGTTTACCCATTCTAAGTATTTGATCTCACCCATTAATTTGATTCTTTTCCCAAGGGAATGAATAAGGGTATTATGTAAGATATGTCCAAAATGAGTCAAGTTATGTTGACATAAGTGGGTGATGATGTATATGATTTATGAACCAGTTTTTTATGTTATCCGGTTTCTTTAGACACTTTACCTATACGGTCCTATCATGGATTTTTTATATTTTCTGATGAATATTATTTAATTTTGTAGTAATATCAATGTATGTAAACTATGAGTTAGTATAGTTTGATGTAGAAAATGCATATATAAGTTCATATATGTATTTATATAATGTTGGTTACTGTTTCTAATCATATAGGTGTATATTTGATCTTGATTAGTCATAATCAGTTGTTGTGTTCCATGAAACTGAACCACTTCTGTAATGTATATATTGGAAATTTAATGGAGTGTGAAGTCGTAATTAATTATAATAAAGTGTAAAGTCTTTGTAAGATGGTCCACCACATCCCAAAATGAATTATTTCTTCTTTAGGTCTTATTAAGACCACTAAAAACGCCCATGAGGATTTTTACCTATTCCATATAGGTATGGGTAATGGTTGCATCATCCCCATAGATATTTTGTTTTACAGCTCTACTTCTGGGCATTGAAGACACCATAATTTATATTCCCTGATCTCCTTCCTCATATTTTGCAACCAATATTTTTCACATAGATTTTGATTCATAATCATTTATTCAAGATGGATATAAAATATTGATCAATGTGAGTCATCCAAAAAAAATTCTTTAAAAATGGGTATTTTGTTACACATAGTAAAGACCCAACTTATATATATCTTTCTTCATTAACATTTAATTACAATGATTTTCTATATTCTAATATCTTTCACTTTCTTCGGAATTCCCACATCATATGATTAGGAGTCATTTATTCTATCAAGAGGGTATGGTTGAGAAATAATTTTTGAATGGATTTATGATTATTATTTCTTAATGATTTTGATGTACATGCTTTTCATTTCTAGGAATATTGGATCCTTCTAAATTCCAAATAATGAAAAAATTTATAATTCCTTTTTTCAAAAAGTGTCTCCAACATTATTTTCATTCCTGGTATGGTATGGGATTTACTAGTCATAGTACATGATAAGATCTAACCATTTTATTTGGTGCATATTCATCACATTTTTTTGATATATACATGGGGCTCTTATGATCCATATATATTTCACATTTCACCCAAAGTATATTATGCCTCCAGATTCTCAATGAAAATATTGTTATAGATAACTACAAATCATGCATGGGGAGTTCTATTCATAAAAATATTATTTCCTAGATTCATATGCTATCATTGTTTAATTATTCATTAACAAATATTCTAATCCCTTATTTAAATAATTTCATTATACAAACCAATTTCATGACATGTTGGTTGTGAAAGAACAAGTGAGTGATATGAGTAATTTTTCTTGCCTTGAAGCTCTCATAGGATTAATTATTAAAAAAAGTTTTACTCCTTTTAGAGTATTCATTGATATAGGGTGGGGAAATCATTAAATATTTCTGACAAATCAATGATAGTACACAAATAATCAAATGAAACTATGGATTTCATTCAAATAAGATGGCCTCATCCAATATTGAATTGATTTTTTCTTTTAGGGTCTAGAAATATACCATTTGTTGTGAGAATACTCTATAAGAATGATAAATCCTTCAACTATAAGTCACATTTGTTCTACATTTCATTAATGTTACCCTTTATTAATGTTTATATCATAGTTCTTAGAAGCTACCCATGCCCCTCATTCATATTGGAGTATATTAGAATATAACATATAATGAATATAAGATATATTTCGAGGTTTTTTTGAAAGACTATATTTATGATGTATACTAAAAATTTGGAGAATTAATGAGTCCAAAATAAATTACAACGAACTCATAGTTCTCATAGCTTGTACACAATACATTCTTATAGATATCCTCTTTTGTAACAATTAAATCATAATACACTAACCAAATATCTACAATGGAGATGTATTGGGATCCATGTAGATGACTAAAAAATTAACTAATTATGTGGAATTGCATAATTTTTCAATTATTTTGATTTTTTATCGCCCCATATTCAATGGAATAGTTCATTGACCCATCCTTCTCTTTTATGAAGAGGACTAGTTCACCACATAGTGGAGCACTTGGGTCTATAGACACTTTATCCATGTTTTTCTTTAGTTTTTTATTTATATCCTCATGTTCCACAATATAAATTCAATAAGAATTCATAGATTATTATAAATCCCTAGGTATATGATTGATTAAAAATTCAAATTGGAGTACGACCATGAAGTTATTTGAGAAACACATCAGTGTATTGACTCAAAACAATAATGTCTTAAAGGATAATCATTTTTGTTCACTTAGTCATTAGAGTGAGATATATATTTTTGATAGGGATACAATATCCATTCTTGATATTTTGGTACTAAAAATATATTAACTGATCTCCTTACACATATATTGAATCGGGGGGTCGATTTGTGATATGGGGAGTCATTTCCTTATTATGAATATTTATGAAGGATCTATATAGGTAAAGGTGACCCATACCTAGATCTTCATCAAATTAAAAAAATGGGAGTTTCATAAGCTTCAAAGGGAATTTCAACACACAATGTTTTATATGGGAGGAGTTATATATATGGGATGTAATAATTTACCCATTTTTTTACTAAAATCATTACATCCACACTATATTTTTCTATTTGAATAGTTCTAGTATACATGAATGATATTAAGGAATTTGAATAATAGTTGATAATAACCATACATATCACTTTTTTATTTTTATTCTAATCATTTCATCATCCAACATAGGCTTATGGATGATAATCATTAAACATTTGAATAAATAAACATGAATCCAATAACATTAAATGGAAAAAATATAAATGAAATTTATTCCAAAAAATAATACTTTATTTGATTCTGTCTATGTTATCCATGATATATTTCCTAACATAAAACTTTATTTACATTATTATTCCTATAATAATGGTTGATAATGATATTGTGAGTTTATTAAATTATATTCCACCAGAGTGTCAAAAATACTATACATCAATTCCCATTGGCGTGCATCAATTTATATGTGAGTCTATATCAACACAGTGCTTTTGAGTTTTAACCCTTTGTACATATTTTCCAAATCCATGTCAACTTATATTTCAAGATATGGATGTATTTATATTAAAACTACATACAATATAATTTTCTGGAATATATGGATTTATAATTATGTTTATCCTTATCCCAAATTATTTCATTATATATTTATAATTATAATATCCAAAATAACTAAACTTTTCATTGATACCAGCAATGAACACCCTCATAGTTATTACACATTAATTCATGATTTATTACATAAGAATAAAAATAATACCACCCCTATGATCAATAAGTATATAGTTTTTAAAATAAGGTACATGACATAACAAATTATAATTTGGAATACATCACCATTATTGAAAATATCACTAACAATGTCATATTTATTTATTATACATAGAAGATCATTAGATAACCTGGGGACATATATAAGAAATGGGTGAGATATAAATACTAGTAAGGGAATAAGCCAAGAATAACCTGAAATAAATATTACTTGTTAGAAAATATAAATTTCAATGGGACATAAAATGGGAGAGAACCCCAAATGTGAACTATGAGTCTTGATATATCATGGTGATCAAATTAGCAATATGTTACATTTGGAAACAACTTATTACATGGCATCATTGACATATGTAAAAGATAAATGATAAGACATAATGATACAAAATGTACCGTGAAATATGAGTTTCACTTCCTATTACTTTTGAATGATGTCTCATGGGATAAAAAAATTATCCAATGCGTTATACCAATATATAACTTTAGGCACACATGTCACTATAATATCATTCACATTTATATGTCTTATAAATAGATCATACAAAATTGAATAATTTTCATCAAATTTTATTCAATGATCATAGAGATTATAATAAAGGCACATACATCCCCAATAAAAGAAGTATAAGTCAATAAAGTTGATCACCCTTGATAGGAAATTTGTACAGGTACTCACTACACAATTGTTTTGAATGGAAAATCATGGTAAACTTTCAATAGAATAATGTGGGATAAAAAATTTAATGGGAGGAATTAATGACCGTGAAAGGGGAATCAAATCATTTACACATCTAATTTATAGTAAGGAAGAGATGGATGAACATTTATAAACATTAGGAATCAATTATAAAAGAAATAATTTAATAACAATACTTGAATTAATAGGAGAATGAGAGGATCCCTAACTGAATTTTGTCATGCTAATGACTATAAATAAGGTTAATGGGAGTGATTAATGAGATTGAAATGAGAATATCATCATTTATACATAAAATGGAATATAGGTGGTATATGTAATAATATATCCCAACATGAACAAATGAATATATGGTGTCATAACATTAAAGTGTTTTTTGAATAAAAAGTATAGCGGGAGGTCCCTTAATATGAGGGGGTGATTTCAAAAGAATGGTAAGAGTTACTTAAGATTTTAGGAGAACCATGGGAGGACACTATAGAGGGGTGGTCATAGTATGTATGTGATCCATTATTTTTTAGTGAATATATTGTATTTATTTGGAAGGTTTATATAATAAAATAGACAATAGTTGATTTTTATTTCAGAAAACATAGTATTTGGACTCTATACAATAATTTAACAAAAAACCCAAGCCCTCCAGTTAATTTTTCCATTTTTTTTGACAAATATGAGAATTTTTGTTATTTTATAATTCTATGGGATTATTTAATTATTATAATACCCTTTACGATGTGGAATTGATTGATATTTATAATGAAAATATTTTAAAACATGAAATTATATTATAGGTTTTTGAGGATTCATAATGTTTTCATAAAATTAATCAAAGATACATAGAATTAGATTATTTTAATTGAAGAATATATTTTTTTCTTGTATACAAGTTATAGTATTTTTAAATCATTTATAGAGTATTATTATGTCCTAATACAAACCGTATATTTATACATTTTATTAATTTTACAATAAAATCGACTATCTTGGAAAATTTACAAAAACACACAGTTGGATAATTTAATCATTTAACTTAAAAAATTATTATTTTATATCTAATTAATTTTTAAAATAAGTGAATTATCACAATTTAAATAGGAATCTACATTTATTGATAACTATTGGTGGCTTGACAAAAACCAATTTCAATTAACTATAAAAATAATAATCTCTATCATAAAAACTAAATCATAATTTATATTAAAAATGAAATTCCAAATATTATTATTTTTTAAATATTATTTATTTAAAAATTCGAATAATTCATGAAAAGTAAAGTATTAATTTAAATTTCATATTATCTTTTACACGTTTTTTAAATCTATCAATATAAAAATTATTTAATAAGATGTAAATATTACAAATATTCTATTGAAAATATTGTATAAATTTTTATATTATAAGGGTCTTGATACATATCACATTATTACATTGTATAACAACCTATATTTAATGTTTTTGATGGTGAGACATTCGTGTTGTGGTTTGGTGTTCATGGATTGGGATGTGATCTCAAAGTGCATGAACTTCCCCCATAAATAGATTCTCAAAGGCTTATGTTATGGGTGAAGGACCCCAGGACACCTTGAGGGGGGAGGGGTGAATCAGGGTGATAGCTTTTTCTTTTAATGTGATAGATCTTGTTCCCACATTGGTAGGAACTTGTTGAACCTGTAAGATGAATATGATCAGAAAGAAAATATTCACATGTATAGAGAAGACACATCACTTTTTACTTGGTTCACCACTAAGGGCTACGTCCAAGGAGCATACGCCAACAAATTTTTGATCATACCTAATTCCACTAATCTTCACTAGCTGTGGATTACAATAGTTCGGCTACAGTCACTATTTCCCAGGCTCACTGCCTTTACAAAGATTCAGGGATTGCTCACTGCTTCCCTTGGGTCAATACCGTTGACTCCCCTTGGCTCACTGCCCTTAGGTGAAGTCCCAGTCGGTTTATAGACGTGAAGGTCTCTTCATCATTTCACAATGAAAGCATCCTCTGTTATAAGTAGATCCTCTATTGAAGTCCCACTATCACTCATTTACTGATCTTCAAGTTTCTTGCAGCTTCAAGACAATCAAAAAGCCTCAACAAACACTTGGCACGTAACACCAAGACGGCACACAACTTTTATGGACGGTGTGTAAGTTATAACTGGCGCGCAAGTCCTCATCCAACACTTGCGCGACTCATCCTTCTTCAAAATAAAACTTGCGAAACTCAACTTCTTTTCAACCCAAATCGATTATGAAACCTAATGGAAACCTGTCGTGCAACTTCAATTATGGTGCGCAAGTATCCCCAAATCACTTGCGCGACAACTAAATGGGTAGCAAACAACGGTCGCGCTGCTCTACATTGCGCGACCCACAAACAGTTGCACGACTTCAACACCTGCATGAAGGGAGCTCTGAATTTATTTAAGTCCAATGTTCATTGCGAATGAGGAGGGGTGGTCCTGTATTTATAGGCATCTGGATACCCTGCGTGGCGGCATGCATGTTTTCCCTAGGCGCGCAAGTCTCGGCGCGCAACCCTTCTATCCTCCTAGACACTTGCACGACCAACTTCCAATCTTGGGTGCCCCTATTTACTTTGCCATATTTTTTTGATCAAAACATGATGGTCAAATGGCACGCAACTTTCCAATCCTCTATGGTACCGGCGCACATGTCTTTTCATGGCGCGCAAGTCACTTGCGCGACTAAACCAATACTTGCGCGACCCTCTTTCCTTTTCCATATTTTTATGTTATCATTCTGAAAAACCTCAGGATTGCAAGTTTCCAAGCCTCCAAGGCCTCAGCACACATGTCTATTTGCCAAAACCACATTTCTCTATATTTCAAATTTTGAGGCCCAAAAATTTGGCACCCACTGGGAAACGCCTCCATCTTCAATTCTATTGTCTGGTTGAACTGTTTAATCACCTTGCTTGTACACGTTCTGAAATTCCATTGAGGATGGACAAAAAACCCAAACCATACTCCAAATCATGCATACAAGACCATGGTTCCAAAAATCTCCCCCTTTGGGTTTGTTGGAAATCAGAAAATAAATTCAATAGATCTCCATCCATGTGAAAACCAAAAATGCATGAATCATCTCAGCCAACACTCTAAGTCTACGTGAGAAATGCTCGGTGTAGAAAACAAGAGAGGTAGCTTGAATTGGATTCCAATGTTTTCCTTCTCATTCTTCTCATCACAGAAGAAATACTTGCCTGAATTTATTCCTTTCTCCCCCATTGAAAATAAATCCAATGACCAGTAATTTTTTCGTCGTTCAGCTCAAACCATACTCCCCCTAAATAGTATCTCCCCCATAAACCTACATCATAGCCATAAACAGATAAAAATAGTTATCACAAATGGGGAGAGGGGTTATGCGTAACATCCTTATGTACTCGGTGGTGGCTGAACACTGAGGCTCAACCGATGCTTCTCAAACACAGCCGCGGATAGTGGATTGGTCAGCATATTAGCCACTTTCTCATCAGTTCCCACATGATCCATTCTAATCCCCCCTTGTTCAACTTTTTCTTTCATAAAGTGATACATGATTTCAATATGTTTCATTCGGGAATTCTGAACATGATTCTTCATAATATCATTTGTGCTCTTATTATCACAGAAAATCGACATTGGTTATTTTACCTCATTACAAATATCTGTTAATTATTGCTTCATCCATAGCTATTGAGTGCCTTCCTTTGTGGCAGAGTTATACTCAGCTTCAGCAGTACTAAGAGAAGTAGCTTTTTGTTTCTTGCTCAACCAGCCAACACATTTCTTCCTAATATAGGAAGCTCCACCACTAGTGGACTTTCTATCTACTACATCACCAGCCCAGTCAGCATCAGAAAATGCTGATAATTCACTGTCCCTTCCTGCAGCAAAAAATAACCTAAAGTTATGTCTACCTTGAATGTACCTCCGTATTTTTTTACTGCCGCCATATTTTCCTCCTTTGGATTACTTCGAATGCGGGCCGCAAGGAATGTGGAAAAGACAATATCTAGCCGTGTCGCTGCCAAGTACAATAGGCTCTCAATGATCCTCCTATACATGGTGGGATCAATAGATTCCCCATCCTCTTGCTTTCCACGTTTAGTTCCAACTAAAATCAGAGTTGACATTGGTTTTGAGTCTTCCATATTAAACTTCTTCAGCTTCTCTCTTGTATATTTTTCCTGAGAAATGAAAGTGTATTCCTTATTTTGATTCACCTGCAGCCCCAAGAAATATGTGAGCACCCCAATCATAGACTTTTCAAATTTTGATTTCATGTAGTTGGCAAATTCATCCACTAATTTATTCCTCTTGCCACCAAATATGATATCATCAACGTAGACTAGAACCATGAATTGATCTTTTGTAGAATTCATCACATAGATATTGTGATCAACTCCTCCCCTTTTGAATTCCAGCTTCTTGAGATATGAATCTAGCTATGAGTACCACACTCGTGATGCCTGATTCAAACCATATAGAGCTTTCTTCAGTTTGCAGAGCTTTGTTTCATCAGTACCCAAAACAAGGCCAACTGGTTGTTCAATGTAGACTTCTTCTTCGAGTACACCATTCATGAATTTTGTCTTGACATCCATTTGATATACTTTATATCCTCTTTGGAGTGCCATGGCAAGGAAAATCCTGATTAACTCCATTCAAGCCATTGGAGCAAAGGTTTCTTCAACATCAATGCCTTCAGTCTGGGAGTATCCTTTACATACCAGTCATGCCTTGTTTCTGATGACACTTCCATGCTCATCAAACTTAGTTTTGAAGATCCATTTGGTAACAATAACATTGTGACCTTCAGGTCTCTGGACAAGATCCCATGTCTGATTCATGTTAATCTGATCTAATTCATTATTCATGGCTTTCACCCAAGATTCATCATTTGTAGCTTCTTCGAATAAGGATGGATCTACAATTGATAGAAATGAAGACTGCGTTTTATTCCTCATCCTTCTTGTTTGAGTGGGTGCACTCCTATCCCCAATTATGTTTGATGGATTAATCTCAACTCTTCATTTTCTCTTGCGAGTTTCAGTAGAATTCTCTTCAGCCACAATTTCATCTTCAAATTCTTCTTCTGAGTCAACATCATGATGTGACTGGTGAGTGTTTTTAACTACTTCCTCTATTTCTACATTTGTATTTTCTTCACGTTCACTTTCTTCCGGACTTTCTATCACATCAGCATATGACGTCCTTGAAGAATTTTTGGTTTTCTCTTCAATTATCTTAACATCACTTCCTTCCATAATCCTTCTTAAATGATTGTTAAAACATTTGTAGGCTTTTCTGTTCATTGAGTAACCAAGGAAATTTCCTTCATCTACATTGTCGCCATATTTCCCTTGATTTCATTCTTTGTTCCTGATGAAGCATTTACTTCCGAAGACACGAAAGTATTTTAAAGAATGCTTCCATCCATGCCACAATTCATATGGAGTCTTCGTCTCACCCATATAAAGTCTTGTTCGATTCTGAATGTACACTACAGCTTGAACAGCCTCTTTCCAGTAATGTCGTGGAATACGACTCTCAATCAGCATAGTTCATGCCATGTTGTTCAACTATCGATTCCTACGTTCAACAACTCAATTTTTCTGCGGAGTTCTCACATCAGCTACCTCATGTGGTATCCCATGCTTCTCTAAATAATTTTCAAATTCAATGGACATGTATTCTCCTCCATTGTCAGATCACAACACTTTGACTGTTCATCCAGTATCATTCTCGGTGATTCGCCGATATGTTTTCATGTAGTCAAGGACTTTTTGTTTCCTATGAATGACCATCACACATGCCATTATACTATAATCATCTATGAAAAGGACAAAGTACCATTCTCCATGAGTTCCAGCAACAATTATCGGCCCACATACATCTGTATGAATCAGATCATAATGGTGAGATGCCCTTTTCTTCTTTGGCTGATATGAACTGCAGACCAGCTTCCCACGAATGAAAATATCACCAGATTTTTCATGCTCACACTTCAGGTTGGGAATTTTCCTGAAAATTCTCAATTCTGATATTTTCTCCATGTCTTGTTGATTGATGTGTCCTAGTCTCCAATGCCACAAATTGTTTTCTTCTTCAACAGTCATGTAACATATATTTTCTTCATTATCAACCTGATACAAGCTGCCTTTTGTCCTGCATCCATTCATAAGTGAATTTCCTGTCTTTCCCTTGATAGTGCAGCCTTTCTTCTTAAAAGTAACTATAAGTCCCGAGTCACAGAGTTGACTCACACTGAGGAGATTATGACGTAGGCCATCTACGTAAAGGACATCAATCTTCTTTAGTTCTCCATTAGCTAATTTGGTACTTCTACTCCCTTTGATTTTTAGAGCCACATCATTACTAAATCGTAATGTACCATCAACCGTCCTTTTGATTTCCATTAGCAGGATGGCATTACTTGTCATATGATATGAACAACCACTATCTAGAATCCAGGTACTGTTGTTCTTTGTAGCTTTAAGGGCCACCTCTGAAAGGTTGGATTTCTCAATATTCTTCGTCTCCTTCCATGAGACATTGAATTGAGTATATAGTACTGATGGAATTTCAATTATCTCTTCCAAAAACCCATGTACTTCATAGTCAAAATCTTCTTTGAGAGGAGAAAACATGTTTGAAAGAGCAACACTGTCTTGCTGACGAGACTTGACTTTTATTGAACTTCGGTATGAGGTGTCCATGTCCCTTCTCTACCTACAATTATCAGCCTTATTACCAAAGTTAGAACAATGATAACAATATCCATAAAAAAATTTCTTCTATAAGAATTAGAATATGAACGTGTTCTCCTTTGTTGAACTACTATATCTTCTCCATTCAGAAAGCTTCTTGCCTCTTTGTAATAAGACATGGTATGGCCCAGATAGCCATAGAACTGACACTTCATGAGAGGAAATCTCTTCTCACATGAATTTCTCCTCATACCTTATTCCTTGGGAGAATAGTTAGACTATCTGTCATTTCTGAATGTTTGAGGATAATTTTCAGTTCTCCTTTTAGTTTGGATTGAGGGTTCTTTTTTCGGCACTTTAGGTAACTTTTCAACATGTTCAACTTTCATATTATCTTTCTTTTGTATGTTTTCACTTCTAGCAATTGATGTCTCTACCTCAGATCCACTACATCATCATTGCTTTCAATTATTTTGGATTGTACCTTCTCAAATTCTTCAAGTCGTTCAATTTCAGCTTCATGTTGATCAACGTATTCATTTGATTCTTCTAAAATTGATTTCCACTTATTGAAACTCTTAAATTTAATCTTAAGCTTACTAACGGCATCCTTAAGTTGCATCTAGGGATATACACAAGTTTTCAGTTGTTCTTCTCCACCAGTATCTTCTTACTTTGCAACAGTGACCATCATGGAAGCATGGTTCCCAGTTTTGAATTCTTGTTCTTCTTCATCACAGAATTCATTATCATCTTCTTCATCTTCATAGAAAAAAATCTTCCTTTGCATTTTCTTTCTAGATTTTAAGTCTCCCGTTTTGAATAACCTTCTCCGAGGCTTCTTGAAGCTTTCATCTTCGTTATCTTCATCATTGATCTTTCTTAATCACTGAGAGGCAATGTGCCCAACTTTTCCACAAAAAAAACATAGGAGATGTAACTTCCCTTTGAATTTCCCTTTACCCTTCTTGAACTTCTTTTAAATGAGAGAAAGAATTTCTTTTTCTTCTCCATCTTCACCACTAATATCTTTTGAGATTTTCAGTTTATCCATGGCCTTGAATGCCATTTCCTTGCTCACACGAGTCATAGAATCTTCTGGTTTGACTCTCATTTCATATGCTACCATGCTGGTAAGTAGATCATCCAGAGAAAGTTTGGAAAGATCTCTTTCCTCAAGGGCTGACACCTTTGCATTGTACATAGGTGGAAGTATTTGTAATATTTTCTTTAAAATATCATTGTCTTTGATTTCTTCACCTATACCCCGAATTTATCCAACCACTTCAGTAATTAGATTGAAGAAAGAGGCTTGAATTCTCCTCTGGATGAATCTTCATATCATCAAACCGATTGTGCAGCACTTGTAGTTTCGCCTCCTTCACTTTGATATCTCCTTCATAAATATTCTCGATTTTATCCCACATGGATTTTGCTGAGATGTAATTCATCACCTTTAGGTATATCTGATCAGAAAGGGCTGTAGTAAGTGCATTTTGGTATTTAGCATCTGCATCATGAATTTTCCTATCTATTTCAGTCATAGCCAGGACTGTTGGATTAGTGACATGTATTACTTGTACAGTAGAAAAGAGAAATTCCATTCCAAGAGATCATAGATGAGATCTCATTCTATTCTTCCAGATCTAGAAATTACTTCCATCGAAGTGAGGGACTCCCCTGACATTGACTACATTCTCCAAGATGATAAAGGACAGATTCAACACCAGCATCGTTTATGATCTGATACCACTTGAAGGATCCCAGGACACCCTGAGAGGGGAGGGGTGATTCAAGGTGACAAATTTTTCTTTTAATGTGATGGATCTTGTTCCCACATTGGTAGGAACTTATTGAACCTGTAAGATGAATATGATCAGAAAGAAAACATTCACATGTACAGAGAAGACACAATACTTTTTACTTTGTTCACCACTAAGGGTTACTTCTAAGGAGCATACGCCGAAAAGTTTTCGGTTATACCTAATTACACTAATCTTTACTAGTTGTATATTACAAAGGTTCGGGCACAATCACTCTATCCCAGGCTCACATCCTTTAAAAAGGTTCAGGGATAGCTCACTGCTTCCCTCGGGTCACTCCCGTTGACTCCCCCTGGCTCACTGCCCTTAGGTGAAGTCCCACTCTGTTTATAGACGTGAAGGTCTCTTCATCATTGCTCAATGAAAGCATCCTCTATTATATGTAGATGATCTGTTGAAGTCCCACTATCACTCATTAACTGATCTTCATTATTATTGCAACTTCATGATAATCAGCAAGCCTCAACATACAACTAGCGTGCAACACCAAGACGACACGTAGCTTTTAAGGACGGCACACAAGTTATAATTGTCCCGCAAGTCCTCATCCAACACTTGCATGACTTAACCTTCATCGAAATAAATCTTGCATGACTCAACTTCTTTTCAACCCAAGTCAATTTTGAAACCAAATGGAAACCTGTCTCTCAACTTCAATTCTGGCGCGCATGTATCGCCAAATCAGTTGCGCGACTACTGAATGGGCAGCAAACAACTGTCGCGCTGCTCCACCTTGCGTGACTCACAAACACTTGCGTGACTTCAACACCTACGCGATGGGAGCTATGAATTTCTTCAAGTCCAAAGTTCGTTGCGAATGAGGAGGGGTGGTCCTTTATTTATAGGAATCCGGATACCCTGCGCAGCGGCTCACAAGTTTTCCCCTAGCGCGAAAGTATCGGCGTGCAACCCTTCTGTACTCCTAGACACTTGCACGACCAACTTCCGATCTTGGGAACCCCTATTTACTTTTCCATATTTTGTTGATCAAAAAACGATGGTCAATCGATGCGCAACTTTCCAATCCTCTAAGGTACCGGCTCAAAAGTCCTTTCACAGCACGTAAGTCACTTGCGCGACCAAACCAATACTTGCACGACCCTCTTTCCTTTGCTATATTTTCATGTTTTCATTCTGAAAAACCTCAGGTGCACAAGTTTCCAAGCCTCCAAGGCCTCGGGGCGCAAGTCTCTTTTCCAAAAACTCATTTCTATATATTTCAAATTTTGAGGCCCAAAAATTTGGCAAACATTGGGAAACGATTCCATCTTCAATACTATTGTCTGCTTGAACTGTATGATCACCTTGATGGTACACGTTCTGAACTTCTATTGAGGATTGACAACAAACTCAAACCATACTCTAAATCATGCATAGAAGAACATGGTTGCCACAATGGGATCACAACATGGAATTGGTAAAGGAAAAATCCTAGGGAAGCTGTCTAACCTAAAATCTTTATAAATTTATCATTATAATGTACAATCATACAAGCTGAGGTCATCAATTCCTTTTTTTGTGTAATGTGGATTTTTCAAAGAATTATATTTTTAACAAAACATATTATCACTATTTAGTGTCTATAGTATTAATGGTTATATTGATTAATTCTTTTTTAAAAATGATATGATATAATAAAATATGGTAAGTGCATAATTTTTTGATGACCATAATATATAATGAAGAATTTAATTCGACCTAAAAGAGAATTTATTCAAATAATATTCAGGTACTTATGCACAAAATTAGAGATTCATCAATACTGACATAGATTCAAGCATGATCGAACCCCCTGATTCCTAGAATATGAATGAATATATTATAAATCAGTGTTTTGTTTATAAACTAGTGTTTGTTGTGGATTAGACTAAATTAATTTATATTTGGGAAATCAAATGGTTTAAAAATATTTGATTTTTAATGCATGGGTAACCATAATCCCATTTTACAACCATTGGAGGCATGAAAACAATGGTCAAAGGTGATGTACCTCGTATTTTTCTTATTGGTTGAGACACACAGTGAGGGATCTTGATGATTTGGATGATATTTCATACACATGAAGATAATATTTACTATCATGTAAAACCCTAACTACATATCGTGTATCCCATATGATAACACACATTATAGTCTAGGTTCTGTTAGATGATCAGGGTTCAGTTGAGTTAAATATTACATTCTATATGATTGAGACCTCATTTTGGGTGACCTAATATATAATTATTTTCATTTACCAATATTAAACACCTAGAAACTTATGTTTCTAGACACACCACGTACTCAAAGGGACACACATTATAGTTGAACATATAATGAAGATCAATTTTAATTGATATATTCTTTGAGAAATTTGTGGGGGATCACACCATGGGACACCATATACATGATTTTTAGAACCACATTCATGGTTATACCATTTCCAAAGGTGGAAACTATCATATGTCCATGCTAAATCAAATTCCATGTGCACCTATTTACACGTCGTGTACATTTAATAGAATGATTAAACTTTTTTACCTCTCTATTTGAGACACAAATTTGGGCCCATAGTTATCTTATTGTTAGTTGGTATCTATATATGATAAAATCATCACCTTCATTGTGTCAAAAAATATTTGAAATAATGTCTTACAATTACGATGCTTCATTTACAGACCTTTGGTTGAAGTCATTGACTGGGTAGTTTATCATAATTATTTTATGGTAATTACTCCCCTTTCACAGTAGGGTGAAGGTCTTCCAATTATTTTTATTTGTAACATCGTTACTCCCCTCATAATATATAGTTACAGGGCCCTCTATCTATAGTGTGGTAGACCCTCATCACTGAGATCTGATGAGGAGTGGTTAATACACTAGAGTTAGTTACTACCAAAAATTAGGATCGTAGTGGTGAGGATTGAACACTCCATATTAATTTGGATAAGGATTCACATGGTGTTGGGAATTATATATGACCATTGTTTTTGGGAGGTTGTCTCATCAATCTTGGTTATTTTTGTATATTAATATCCAATTTGCATCTTCTCATGGATTCATATAAAGAATATATACTGTTTGGTTTTATTTACACTATTTATTATGTGTTGAACTGACAATTGATATTCCTATTTCATCCCTCTTAGACATCATGGAATCCTATAAGGAATTTACATAATAATCCTTTCATGGGATTTTACTACAAATTTTGTTTCTTATGTAGATGACATGATGATTAGTAGGGAAATTAGTGGTCCCCATTCTAGAGTACCATTGTTGTACATTAAGAATCTGACCAAGATTGGTGGTTGGACTTTGAGATTTGGAGTCGATCACCATATATTTTTATCCATTATCAATTATTTTAGTTTGGGAACTCATATCTTGGTGGGATCGTATTTTTTACATTTTATAACATTTTTATTTCATTCATCACATTGATCTATTTACTAGAGGTTGTTTCATGCATTGTTTATATTCTTAATGTCTTAGTGTTTTCATACAACTACGAACTAAATAATATTCATTTATGTGTGTTTTTTTATAGTAAACAATTTTTAGTCCTCAAAATTCATTTATTTCTTATATGGTACTTGTCTTTATCCCCAAATAATTTCATACGGGCTTGGGGGAGTCACAAACAGCATATTGTCCACCTTGTAGGGGTCTAAGATAATCGGGTCATGAAAGAGTAGTGTAAACATGGGATGTCCCATGGGAATTTTTAGGGAATTTGAAAAGTCTTTTGTATTGACTAAGAAATATAGAGAATCAATTTTAGAGTGTATTTAGTTAGGATATGAGTATAGGGATTCTTGTGTCGGTGTAGCGACCAAGTAATCCAAACAAAAAGACTCTAACTGCATACTTTTCAAATCAACATACCAATAACTCGATAGTAGAGAAAACAACAGTATATGAATTATATAGGGTTGGTTCGTATGAAATTCATTTCTTTCTTGGGTCAACATCACATATATGATCATTTAACTGTGGTTCATATTATTAAAATCTCAGAGGTCTCCGTAATGACATCCATCTTATGTAGAAATAGAATATTTTGACATGGATTAGTTGATTCATGGGGCCTCAATTTAGGGACCACACCCTAATGTTATTCCTCTAATAGACTAGGAAAATTATGGAATGAATTCTGAGAACTCTATAGATATGAAAAAACAATGAGGACTATACCCATGGGCATTGGACAATACATGAGTTTTAGTGACAAATATTGCTCAAGTATAAAAGAAATCTAGACCCTCATAGAATGGATGACTAAATCAAGGTAGTGGCCCATGATTCAAGGCCTGTCGCCAATAGATGTAATTCATGAAGATGGAACCAAATGTGGAAATAATGGGGCTAAATCCATAGTTGTTGATAAAACGTATCTATTATTTGAGCCTTAGAGAAGGTTTAACACTCATACACAAACATATACACGTGGGACTATAAAAAACGTTCATGTAAAGGATCATGCCAGGCCTATGATTGGCGGTGCTATGATTAGGATGAGTGGGGTCATAATGCCTCTGATTTCAAGACCTGGAGTGCTATAGATAGTGGATATATAGTGGGCATACCACTAAAATATAGTAAGTTTCATGTTTAGGGGTCTCCCAATTGGTTTTAGGGTTCCCAAGTGATGTGTTGTTAAGGGGGAAGTATGTTGATCATTGAAGGTAGGATAAGTAAGATGAGGATGAAAATATGATATAATTCTATGACCAACAGATTTTGGCGTGCACCAAACCCCTAGGGATAGAATTCTCGGGAGAATGATTTTTTCAGTTATGGAGAGATATGGCCAGAATTCTTAGGATATTTTTCTTCTTAAAAACTATGTCACTTACAATATATGTACTGTACTTATAGACTCATTTAGGACACATTTATTTATCTATATATTCCTTGTGCGAGATCTAAATATTCCACTTGGGTCTTTAGCCTAGTGTCTAAGGATTGTGGTTTCTATAGGGATTTAATCTTCAATATCACATTTCTACCAACAGTGAGAGTTTTTATTCAGTGGAGAGTGTTTCTCATGGTGATTCATAGTCATTGTGGAGAAACAATATGGAATCATTTTATGTATGTGATAGTTTTCTGTTGTGCATTCCGAGATAGGGGGTTGTCATGTGGTATTTAGATTCCTTCTCATAGACAGTACAATATTCTCTAATGTGTATAATAGAGTAATTATGTTAATATGAGTCAGGATTTCATGAAGAAACATTCAAACAATCACTCATAAGTTTTAGTGTTTATCCACGATGACATAAGATCTTCAAGAATTTGATTCTAATAGTATTGGTGGATTATATGTATTTCATTTCCAAATATGTATCCAGAATATCATCCAGGTTCATGTTAGATATTACTAAAATATTTCCACTATATATTCACGAAATACCTTCTTTGATATATTAGATGGATCCTACTGAGCTCCAAGAGACAAGGATGTAGATGTATTTCCATTGATAAAAACAATTTAAAAAACAAAGTGTGTACCCTATGAATATCCAGTTTTTTTCATGAATAAGGTGAATTAAATTTAGTGGTTTTTTTTGTTAATTTTCATCACCTAAATTGGGTAATGATCATGAACATATAACACATGCTGATGATTTGCTACAATTTTTACTAGATAGATGATTTGAGATTGTTATCAGGGTTTAGCCTTGGATATGGATACCATTATTTGAGGGCTTTCTTGGATGAAATTGAGAAGAAAACATGTAAATATATCTATAGAAATTATGACTTCCTAGTATGTCCTTTCATTATGAATAAGTAACCAACTATGTTAATGGATCCAATGAAATATTTTTTCCTTCAATTTATGGACTTATTTAATGTTGTAATTATAAATGAAATTATCAAACAGAAAACATTATAAGAAGATCCAGTGGATAACATTGGATCATCATAGACACACTATGTGATTACCATCATTATTTATAACTCCTGATGTATATTCTCCCATTCAGATAGGTTCACATTCTATTGAATTTCATCAATGACAATGGATTACTTATGGATAATATAATGATTGATTTTGTACATCCTTAGGGTCCACCTAGGAGATTACTATAGTTATCAAGTTTCGTCATCTTTCTAGGGTCTTATGTGATGTTTCTAGAAAAATTTTATAGGAGAGAATACACATTTGATTCCTTGATGTGAAAAGTGAATCTCTATTCCTAGAGTAAGTAATATCGTAGAGTCATCAAATATGAGGGGTTAAAGTGGAAAAATTACAATGTGTCTAGAATAATAAAGGAATGCGTCAAGTATATGGTGTTTTTTATGCCTCTAAATATAGGCTCAGATGTTTTTTAAGGAAGTGTAATGAACTGATTTATTATGGGATGATGTATTTGATACTACATGATTAGAAAAATCTGACCCAAGACTTTTTTTTGAAACTAATAGTTTATTCCATGAAGATGTGGAGTCATTATCATCTAGTTGAGCATGATGTTGTTTATTCAGACCACTATAAACATGTGTACATAATCACTCAATGAGATGTCAACCCAAGGGATATGAATTTTTTTGGAGATATTGTTGGACAATTTTTTCATGATTATCTATCTTGAGGTGAAGGGTGATGTAGTTAATGATTTCCATGGCCAGAAATTCGATTCTCATTTGGTGAAGAAGGATTTTGAGATGTTTGATTCATTGCAGCTAAAACTCATTGGGGATAAGGGTGTGTCATATTATCATAAAATGGCATTGCATCTCTCTATTCTTTTCCTTCTGAAAGATTCTTATTAAGAATATGTCCACAAAAAAGTTTTAAATAAACATGTATTCCCACAAGATTTACCATAAAAATTTCATAATGTAGGGTAGCATGTCCATGTTTTTCAGTTATGGTCGATAATTCCCATCATTCTTTTTGAAGTGGTTTAATGGATTCTTTAAAAATCTCCATTGAATGTTATTAAAAAACTGTAAAAATTTAAAATGAACACTAGAATATTTTCTTTGGGAAATCATGATGTGGATTATTACAATTTTTATCTCTTTTTCCTCACATGTTAGTTGGTAAATTCTAAACATTTTATTCAACCAGGACTGACTCAACATCTCTTTTTCTTAAAATTGATATTTAATGGAATAATTATTTATGTTTTATAGTATTTTTTGGTAATTGATCATCCATGAGACTACTCTTTTATTGTCAACTAAAAGTACACAAAGACACATTTTCCTTCAATTATAGACTACACATCAGTTGAGAGATTGGGGTAGTTGTGTGCACAAAATATCACATGGATTAATGGGGTAAATATTATGATCATAAATATTCATAATACTCACATAGAATCATCAATTACTAGAATTTTATGGTATTATTTTCAAACCCATCTATGTATATGTTTGATATCTTACCCCTAAAACGATTGATAGACTGAGTGAACTATCATAGTTTTGGATGATATGTTGATATCTTGTGAGTTGGACATATAAAGAAGGTGGGATTATACAATTCCATTGGAATTGTTTATTATAATAATATGTATCATACCAGTATCATAATTTCACCTTTTTTGGCCCAATACATGTGATGCAACATGTTAGACAAGTGATGGAATGAGATACGATAGATATCATTTTTTAACTATAGATGGTGCATGCAACGATAGAGAAGGATCGTGCTAACAATGAGAAAATGAGTACAATATATAGATAACTGAGGTTTTATGTAGATTGATTTCATTTTACATTGGAGTTCTCATAAAAAGGCCATGTTTTCATATGAGTCTCTTGATGATGTGGATTTAGGATATCTGTTAATGGAAGCAACTTATCCCATTGATTCCTCGAGTCCTTCCCAGTCCAATAAATGGTTATCGGGAAATCTTTCCACACATCCTTTCCCCATCGTTGGACCAAGTGATTGAAATTTTCCATGCGTTGAAACTGAGGAGATATATGAATGAACCATCCCAAGTTATTGACTATACTGATCTAGACATCATGTCTGTATCTTCTATCTTAATGTACGTGGTTGAAATCGATGATCTATAAGAAATGATCATATGTTGATCATATATCTCTTTTTTTATAAAGTGGAATGGTGGAATTGAGGAGTTCTCAATGAGATGATAGATCCATATGCAGGCTCAATACCCACACCATTTCTGTATATTATTATATTTTTAGGAAAAATCCTTGAAATTGGGTAGAGAGTAATATCTTAATGTTTGTTTTTTTGTTATTTAAATACTTAATTACCATAATATTAATTTTTACTCCAATTAAGAATTTTGATTTTGTATCACGGGACCAATGAAATAATATATTAAAAATATTTAAATAAATTAAATCACATTCACATGGGTGTTATGAATAAATGGGTTTCCCATTGATTGGTTTCTCAGACGGAATATTCCAAAACAAAGTTGTTTCATGAATTTGGTGTTTACCATTGGCATGACAGAAAGTTTCTTAACCTCAGAAGTCCATAAGAAGGTGTAATTTGTTTGTAGTGTTAAGTGATTAATTAATTAATTTTATAATTTCCATAAATTTCCATTGATAATGAACTCCCATTGTATTAATATAATTATGGAAAAATATATATTGATATCCACATAACACTATGATATTATAGAGGAGGATGAAGATATATTTGTCGGCATTTCTAACTCAGGAACATGGAATAATATTGAACATTTGAGGTGAGTCATGAGATAGAAGAATAATGTAGATGGATCATCACCTTCTTTATTTATGTATATGATTTTCCCAAATAATAATCCATTATGAAGTTAATATTTCTATATTTTGGATTTCCCCTATTTAGTTTAATTTATGATCTTGGATTTATATGAAATTATTTGTTGTGATTTACATTCTTCACATTATTGAATTATTAAATATAATTATTTATCATATTTTTTTATCATTGGGAATCATTATTTAAACCTTGTATTTATAATTATGCAATCACATGATTATATCACACAACCAAGAGATGGTATCATGCCATTAAAAGATGGAATCATCTTGTAATTTTTCATTTACCCACACTATTCTCTGTAGTCTTCATCCTCCACCCTTAGGGATGTGATATTCATATTTTTTTTCTAGATTAGATATTAGATAAACCCATAAATTCATGGTGAATTGTTAAATGAGTTATATATCAGCGTTTTATAGAGGTATCAATGTTTATTGTGTATCAAGATGCTATATTTTTTATTTAGGAACTCTAACATTGATAGATGACATAATGGTTACCCCATGGGTAACAGAAATCCTATATTTATTTCATTAGATACTGAAAAATGTGATTTTTTTGAAATTAAATTCATATAATCCGACATAGATATGATAAAAAGTGTTTTAATAGTTTTATTTGGAATATCGAGACTCCATGTGTAGGAAAAATTCACATTCTAAAAAAACTAATTACACATTATGTGTCATTGAGAAACACAAATCATTTAGTCTTGGTTATTCTATTAATATGTTCTTTTCTATCATAAATATAAAATTTCATGTGACAAGGACCACATGTTGTATTACCCTACCCAGGAATCCATTTCATGTGCCAATAACACATTCCCAAGACCCTATGTGGTAAGACATATTGTGTACCAATATGGACAAGATTTAAGGATGTAAAGGGCTAACTAAGCCATGTGATGAGGAAACATGCACATGACACAATGTGAATTTACACATCAGGGGACACTATTCACATTTCATTTTTACGTACATGGATATCCAAAAAATTTATAGTGGTTAAAATAACATGGTTTCCAGGTAGAGTCACCTTTCATACGACCATATATAGATAATGTGAAATATTCCAAGAAACATATAACTATTATATCACACCATTAAAGAATTATTTGGTCCCATGATATATATATCCGAAGAGGTTTTCTACATATAAAAAGATGGTATCCTCCATTGTGGGAACAAAGATGTGGAAGGATTTTCTAAAAGCAATATTTGTTATTCAAAAACACTTGGATGATGGGTGTGATCCAATTTATCACCAAAGAGATTATAAGGTCAGTAATCTCATTTAACAAAAAGTAATGGGTTCATGATACTCATTATATAGGTAGAGTTTCTACTCCCAATTTTGGAAAAGGGCATAATTTATTTTTATATGGAGTTTTTGGCTACCATATTCAAGCTTCGGAAAGGTGTCAGTCCTTTATTGAAGAATGCATGTCCCTTGATTACTGATAACAATGGTGTAGTGTGGACACTAAACTGATTCTAATAAGGCCTCATGTGGTGCTAGGAATTAGAAATGGAGGTTTTGTATTTGTAGGGAAACTCATCACATTTTTATTTTTATAGAGATGGAGATCCCTTTTATCCCTTTTCTTATATTTCTTTTGAGCATATATGATATGGGATTTCCATTCAATCTTGAATATTGATTTAGATTACTGTTTCTATTCCAATTCATTCTCTCTTCATTTTGTTGGAAATATTATAGGGTATGTACATATTCACAATGAAATGGGATTTTTTTGAATGTGTTATTTATTATGCTGATGATTGTAATATTAGTAGTGACATTGGAGAGAATTGATTTAGAGAATCATAGTGGTATATAGAGGTTATAACCTTGATTGATGGTCAACCATATAAATTGCAAGATGATACCTCTTTATTTTTCCACCTTCCAAACAATTCTCATAATATGACCCCATTTTTTCAGCCTTGTACTTTTCCCTTTTTATATCATTTTTTATATCCTAATTCACTTGTATTTATTTAATTGAGGTTATTGAACACATTTTTTATAGTCTATATGTTTCATTTTATTCCTATATCTTTTCATAGTTACATAGGGATGTTTTAGTGTGTCCATAAAGGTATAATTGTTTAAAGACTCCCATTTTACTAACTATGTTATTTGGTACAATAATTATTCCCTTAAATTATTATAGATTAGATTTGGTGGTTCACCCTCAACCTAATTTTGGCACGGAGAGATCTTTGTGGTTTCAAACATGGAAGGCTAGATTATATACATATGAGAAAACATTGGTATGGGTCAAATTTATTTTTATGAAATTATATAACTATATGTTTCATTAATAATTCATGATACAAGGACATTTCATATCAAATTAAACAAATATACAATGGATAATGTGTGTGTAATTTGGATTTATTAAACATGGGTAAAAGAGAATATTAATAGGCTTATAGTCATTTAAAATTTCTTCAAATCATAATATAATAATGAATTATGGCTCAAACATAATCAAAAAAATATTGTGAAAAAAATATTCATTGTCACATTCAAAAAATAATGTTAAGAAAACCTACCACATATCATTTTCCCAATAATGATCAGAAAAAAGCTACGCACAATTCATTCAAATATAAACCCTATGAAAAAATCTCCCCTTATCCCATTCATGAAACATTTCATTATACCATGTTATATGTTTATATAAATTATTCATTAGAGTCTGATATAGGACCCACAAAAAATCATCCACTCATGTTACTGAAAATTATATTTTCATTTGATTGTTGAAAACTGCTTTTTTGGTGTGCGGGAACCGGGCCATACAACATATTACTAGATCAACAAAATCAGAAAACTGCAATGATAAAATACACTTTAATATTAAATTAAAAATCTAACCGCCATTCCAGGATTCCTCGTGACATAGACCATTGATCCACGAGCCTCCTTGATATGTGACCCCGACATCGACCCACATCTCGACATCTTCATCACCTTCGTCAAAGATCACTGATGAGAACACACATGGAATCCCCATCTGAAAACTGTCATCAACATTGTATTTCCATCATTACCCATAACACAGTAATGAGGAGAAACATTAAACAATAACATGTCCGAGAATGACCATAATTGGAACTCGTTGCTTCATCGAACTACCATCATAGCAGAACCAACAACATCAAATGCCACCACCATCAACTCACTTTAGAAGATAACTCTAACGACCTCCACCAAAGCCGAAAAAACAAACAAGATACAAGAAGAAGATTTAAAAACTGGACACCACCATCGTTACCCAGAACCAGCCACATGATCTCATAACCCAATGTAACAAGATGATTGTAGTGCTGCTCCACCTCAAATAGATTGTTGGAGTCCAAGAACCATAATAGAGAAACAAAAGTTCTGAGACTGGATAAAATTATACTGGCTCATCGTCTCCACACCATCACATTTTCTTCTCCTTTATAAAAAAATCATGAAAATAACTTACATAAAAAGAATCTCATACATAGAAACGAAACCCCTAAAAACACAAAAATGTTCCATCGACGAAGTGATTCACTAGGAATGTCGACGGATTCCACACCCCACATCTCAAAGTATCGCCATATCCACCACTCTAGATCCGCCTTAGAGGGGAAAAAAAGAATTAAAGACCAAGGACATGAATGACTATCTGAGGGCATCGAGTGCCGACACCATCATTGAGGTAATAGAGAAGAACGAGATGATTCCAAAAACCGAAGACCAGCACCCAAGAAAGAGGAAGAAGAAGAAGTAAGAATAATGAGAGAGTGGAGAGGTTTTTAGAGATCCATAAAAAGGCATCCCCAACTCTGAGATTCCACAGATGGTAAAACCTTATGAAATATCAACTCATATGAGTGCCACATATTAATAATTATTCATCATATCCTAAAAACCATAGAAAAATTATTTAATTTCATGGACTATTAATAAAAATTATTAAATAAACTTGATATATCATAAGATGTCAAAACTATCATTTCCAAAATGAAATTATATCTTAAGAACATAAAACATACAATCATAACAATGCTTCATGAACTGTAAACCACATATGGTAAATAGAAATGAAAATAAAATAGTCTTACCAAATGAATTTAAAACAATTATGTATTAATTACATTAAAAAATTATTGAAGTGAAAAAAGTCATTTAAAAAATTGTTATAATACGTTCCTAATAAGATATAACTGAAAAAACAAAAAATGTATCCATCTAAATGTGTAGTGATATATAAAAACATTTTATATTGAATGGATGGATTTGTTTTAGATAATTTGAAATACAATTGATTGAGAATATAAATAATAAAAAATTATTAAACTATAGATTATAACAGTGGAAATGGTGGTTATGATAATAAATGAAAATAATCCATAATAACTTTTAAAAAATTTTGGATAAAATTTCAATGACGGAAAGTATTTAAATGGAATAAAAATTCATTAAATTAAATTTGAATTATTTTTAAAAAAATACATTTATTTATGAAATAATGAATTCATGAAATTATAAGGGTTCAATTCGAAAAAATATTTCCATAGAAAATAATTTAGAAATATAATATTACATCAAATAAGGTTGTAAAATTAATTATTTAAATATTATATCAAACTATTTGTGAATTTTACTCATCAAAAATATTTAACTCATGAATACACCATACATCATGAATACATTACATATAAAATATTTTAGTGATTTCTATAGAAATATGGCTTTAAAAATAGATTATTAAAATGGATTAACGATAGATAAATATTGTATATAATAAATATATAATCACTACGATATTAAAATAATGATTTAAATCATTTGGAAAAATAATCACATGGAAATAATAATGTTTTTAATAAAGGAAATGATTTAGAAAAAACAAGGGGGAGATAGAATCATGGAGTGATTATGATGATTATATAAAATGGAATCTCAATTGGGATTGAGAATAGGTAAGTTTATTATATCACTAATAGTGAATAATTTTTATATATATTAATTTTTATGATCACTATAGAATAATAAAAAAATCAAATGGTACGTCACCAAATAATACATTAATAAGATATATGGATGGGGAACCCTTACCTTACAAAGTAGATTATTTTAACTTGTGATAAATAATTAGAAACATAGGATACCCAAGGGAGGGATTTGGAGATTGAATGGTGAATTCAATTATTCATAATATAATTTGGGTTGAGGGGGAACAAAAAATGGGGAAAGTGATATAATTTTATTACTGATAAGAGGGGATTTTCATGGAAAACTATTGTTAGGTATGGGTAAGAATGTAATCACATGGTTATTTGGTGGGTTTGTTGATTTTGGAGAGTAATGTAAGTAAATTGATGCTGATAAATGTGGTTATTAATTTAATATGTAATAGGTCCTTTTATATGGTTTTTGTGACCTTTTTCTTATTAAAAAGTCAGGATTATTAATTTTATCAATTTACACTTATAATTCTTGAAGACAATATAAGAATGGAAATAATTTTATTTATAAAAAAAGAATATGAATATATTTATCCAATTTAAACATGAATAATTTTAATATGGTAACCACATAACCTATTTCAATTTCATTCATGGAGAAAATTATCTTTTATCTTAATAAATATAAATTGTTAGAAAATATTTTTTTATCAAAAAACGATGTTTTGGTCATTAAGTGTTGTTAATATAATTTTTATTTTTTTACAAATTATATGATTTTAACTAATTTTTATATATATTTATACACCATATTATACACATGAATTTAAATATTCCACATTAATTTATAAAAGATAAATAATATTTAGTAAGGTTTCATTTTTGATAAAAATAAATTTTCTATAGTGGAAATTATTTTTTACATAATATAACATTATTTTTACATCTAAATATGTGACCCTTTTTAGATAATTTGGATGATTCTGAATTTGATATCCAATTCCATTGATTCAATTTTTAATGTTTTTTCAAAAAATATACAATTTTCAAATATTTTATTAAAACAATTTTTGACATAAATATTACTTGTGTTTTAAAATAACAAATAACTGATTGCAATATATAATAATAATAATTTAATTTATAAAATAAAAATTAATTAAAAATTTCATAAATTTATAATTCATACATATATAACAATAACAGAATAAATGGCACAACATTATTATAAATGGTATATTTATTATTCACCAAAAATTAATTTTTTTATTAATATATTAAAATTAAATTATAATATAATCTGGAAGTTATAAATCCAAAAATGACTTTTTTACCTAATATATATTATATAACTTGTTACATTATATTGAAATAAAACCAATTTTATTAAAAATGACGTTTTTCATTAAATGTTCTCAATAATATTTAATAATATTTAATAATATGAATGATCGTATTATATTTTTACATAGAGTAAATTGTTTTAGAATTTTTTTTAGAAATTTTTTATATTATTTATTAGGTTAATATATACAATTTATAATAGAATTGTTCTTTGAAAAAAATTTAATTTCTATACTAAATATTTATTAACAAATACAAATAAACTTAATTTTTATATTTTTAAATTTAATATTACTAATTTATTGTTAATACAATGATTATTTTAATTTAATATATACATAATATTCTTTATTAGAGTAATATTTATTTTTAAATATTAAACAAAAAATATTTATAGATATATTTATATTTCCATAGTATCACATTTTTATTTCGTTGTGAGTTAAATTATTTTAAATTTACTAATTTTCAATGCACAGATTCAATATATATATCTCATTTTGGAAAATTACCTTTATTTTCGTCCACCATATATCAAACTTTGTTATTTCACTCTTATATATATACTTACTACATCAATGTTTTCTTTCACACTAACTTCTGAATGTATAGTTCGTATTTTATATAAGAATTCTATTAATGATTTCTCATTTCATGGTGATAATTCTCATTATTATTTTGGTTTGGATAATTGTGATAAAAAGATGATGATTATTTGGATTTTTTATTTAGTGTAATATATTTATCTTTAACTTATTTTTCCCCCTCAATTTATATTCTTCTTATGGATACATGTTATCTTTCACGAACCAACCAAAGTTGACCCTGAAACGATCACCCATGCCGATCTGTGACATGTCCTGAGGGGCGTTCCTGATCCCCATAGGTTGAGAACTAGTTCTGGGAATCTAAACTTAACCATTGAAAATGATTTCTACTATGATAAAAAAGATAAATAGAAAAATGGAAAATGTTGATAAAACTAAAACTGGAAACAGAAATAAAAGAACTGTAATGAACTTCATGTGACTTTCTAGGACACCACCCAACTCTGAACCATGTTCATCTGAGACTGATCCATCACTAATGAAACCTAAGACTGAAAAGAAATTGTAGGGTTGAGCATCAAAATTCTTAGTAGTAAAACACCATATAATCCATACATTTCCTTCCATGAAACTACCCATTAATCCCAGTTTTAAACAAAAATATAAAAATAACGATTTTCACATTTTAGTAAAACCAAAATAATTTACCCATTTTAATTTCCAATACAAAGACAAATCATTTTTCCAAAACTTACTATCATTTGAAAATGAAGACCAAAACAGAAGATCCCAATGATGTGCTAAAATAAAATATGTAAATAGTACGAATTTGATATAAACTAGTGTAACTGAAAGTAAACATGCAATTTAATTGATTATCTAACCAGGCGTGATACCAAACATACCTATAAGACCCCTGGATGTCCTTGGTTCGGAACCACCTACCAGCGTATGGTGAAACTCCTAATTATATAACAAACTATCACCCTAAAACTGACCAAATCCAGTGGCCAAGCCTGCCTAGCCTAACAACCACTCCAGGGCGTACCAACCCCTCAAATTGAGTTTCATCATCAACTCTCAGTTGATCATCTAAGAGATTCCCATGGACCCATGGTAGTAGTAATACTATGAATGTTGGAGGCCCTATCACGTGTGACTCAACTCACATGTCATCAACGCACTTTCCTACACTAAATATGAATGGTTAATATGCATTCGGGAATAATGGGTCACCTGAGATAAGAGTGACCCATATATTTATATGTTTATATGAGTACATTTCAAACATAAAATGTTCCAACCGAGCGGTCACAACATTTGATTTTCAAGGGCACATAATAATACTCATTGAAATTTACAACCAGACATTCATGCTATTTAGAAACTAACTTTCTTTAGTACAACACCAAATACCAATTTTGATCTTAAAATTACAAATGGGCACTTGAGTTCTAAATACTATTTCACATAGAAAACCATTTCATAACCCAAATGAATTGAAATTAATTTTACCAAATGTGCTAAATATGATTTAATTCTATTTAGAAACGAACCATTCTTTTCAAAGTACCAAATGGGTGAATTTTCATTTGTTGTGAAGACTCATCCATGACTATTATCATTTTTTGGCTCATCCATGTATGCACTAGGTGAGAACATGTATGTGAACACATAAAATGGAGCACCACACATATCCATGAATTTACCAAGAACATTTTTAATGAAACCACACAAACTCAATAATCCTCATAGAAGATACATATGCTGGTTCCTAACCATAACGATCACCGAAATCCATATATAGTGCACACATCACAGTAAAAATAAATCACAGACATGTACCCAAGGTATAAAATACCTTTAAAAAAATCATTTTTATCAAAAGATAACAAGTAACATCTCATCAAACAAATTATGGGTATCAATTTATAATCATAATAAAAAAATCCCTTGTAATGAAATTTTTACCAAATTATACAAAAATGAATGTGTAACCACAAATTATACAAACACATTGAAAGCATTGAAACAATTTTTAAAAATTATAGAAAGTGAATCATTTTCACACTATCCAAAATTCATATGTTTAAACTAAATTACAAAAACATTTTTGAAATCCAAACACCACATCGAGGTTTGATTCCATCATAAGAAAATGATAAATAATAAATCACACATGATAGGGGAACCAACACATAGTCCAAAATAATCAATTAAATAAATTTTGATTTTTAACATTTTGTAAAAGTATGAAAACAATCATGTAAATTAATTGAGTGTAGAGTGAAAATGTGTCATTTTTTTAAAAAATTCAGCAAGGCATTCAAGAATTAAAATATTCCTATGGAAATGGAGAATATAATGAGATCTCCTACCTCAAAGGTGTGAAAATGTGACACTGCTTTCAATGAAGGTAGTACCGATCCGTGAGGTCTTTTTGCACACCAATGAGGGAGGCGGCGACTACCAGGGATTTTGGTCAGAGATACCATTATGGAAAACTTGGTCAAAGGTTTGAAAAGGGGGTCTATATGGTGTTGTGAGGCTGGTAAGGCAAGGTAGGTGTGGCATGGCCGGTGGTGTCCAGAGAAATGTGGGATGGCTAGTTGGAGGGGCGAGGCTAGTTGGAGTGTTGCTGGATTGACAAAGGAGAGCATGGGTTTTGGATTTTAGCTGGGTGCTGATCATCTTTCGGAGGACATAGGTCCAACCAGAAGTGGGTAAGTCTTGGATCGCGAAGAGGGGTTGTCCCGAGGTTGGCTGGAGCAGCTGGGTGTGGGTGAGAGGGGGCTGGCCGGCTGGTCCGTGCGTGCACATGGAAGCTAAAAGAGGGAACTGTAGCACGATATGGTAAGCAAGTGCAGTGAGGGAAGGGGAAAGACAAGGAGGGTTGCACCTATGTGTCTAGGGGTTACAAAATAATAATAACGATAAAACAAAAATTAATAATAATAAATTTAAAAATAATAAAAAACAAATAAAAATGTAATAATAATTATATAAATAAAATTAATATTCATAATAATAATAATAATAATAATAATAATTTCAATAACAATAATAATAATTATTATTATAATTAAAATAAAAAAAATAATGACTATAAAAATAATCATAATCATAATCATAATTTTACTCATGTACTTTTATATAATTAGATTAATTTGGGAATTTAAAAAATATCATTTAAATAAAATATTATTTGTTTTGAACTTTATGAAATTTCATGAAACTTGAGACGACTTCCAAGCTACCATAAACCATGCAGTGACCACACACAGTTCTAAAACCGAGTAAAATTATTAAGTGATAAAAATTTTAAACTGGGAATCAACCCGAACCTTGGTATGAGAACCTGGATCAAAGAAATAATAAAATAAATATTAGATAAAAAATTTGAGGTGTGACAATTAATCCCACCAGAGACACGTTTTCCCCTAGAAAGTCACCCAATAGAATAATTGTCAACAAAAGAATCAATGCCTGATGGAAATCAAAGGAAATCACAACACAATAGAATGTGAGAACATGAGAGGGTTATCCCCATCACAAGAACTCAACTAGTGTAGAAATTTAACAAACATATATAATAAACATGAATGTGGGGTGGGGGCAGCGTGGGAACACTCAACTAATCTAAACTAACTTCTATAGTTATAGGAAAACAACACTTCTACTGAATCTTGGAACTCTCGACCTTGAACAAAACCCCCCAACACTAGAGAAAAACCTATAAAAATAACAGAACCCCAGAAGTTAACCCAAGAATAACTAAAAACATTGATTCTTCCACTGAAACTTACATCTTTAACCATACACATCTAATCCGAGATCAATCCATACAGGAATCAAACACACATTAAAACACTCAATTTAATAACCCATATCTCATAAAACAAAACAATTTGATTATAATACAAAAATTTCATCACATTCCCCCATAAAATGATAAAATCACAAAAATATTAAAACATTATTTGTATAAAAACATGAATGAAACGACTTAAAATGTTTTACAACCAACATAGAACCCAAAATTTGGAACAAGGCTTCACTGCCCACCCACTCCTAACTATGTGCTTTAGAGACCAAATTATCCAAGAAACCCACATCCACCATCTTCTCCAAACGATGGTCCCTTAATGGGAGGATCCACTAATTCATCTCTAGACTAATAATCTTGATGATTATGGAATTATTCATCAAATCCCATAATTCTACCTCAAGATAAAAGGACAGAAGTTCCTTAAAATGGGAATCAAATGCCTTCGCCATCCATTGACCATGTTGAATATGTTTGAGATCTTCAACTTTAGTTATCTATACCTCATCAGGTATAAAACATCATACAAAGATGGATTTAATGACATCTGACATCATCCTAACATGCATTGATGATAGGGTGAACAACTCCCATTCATCTAGTGCTGGACCTTCGAACAAACCCAAAATTACCTTCACTTTGAGAGCATCGAGAGTTCCCAATACCATAAAGATTTGATCAACCTCTTGAAAAAATTATGCTACATCTAACAGACCTCGATCACCATGGAAGATATAAAACATTTGATAAGGACCAAAAACTAGGCATGAAATATCAAAAAACAGGGGGAACTTTCTGTGTGGAATTTTTTGAATAAAATATAAAACAGATAAAATAGACATCAAATCAATGTATAATTAAAATTATCTTCCCGAGCCAAAATTACTAGCTCAAAAACTAATTAAAAACATTACCCAACAATCACATTTCAGAATCCCCTTTTCATTTTATATTTCAAAACCACCTTCTTTCAAGGCCACAATCCAAATACCAAACCCATTTTAAAAAAAATTAATTTCCAAAATCATTTCCCCATTATAAAATCCCATTCAAAAAACAAGGTCAAGCATTTAATTCCATGTACCCACCCATATAATCCTATCATCCATTGTACATGCCTTCATATTCTTTCATCCATACGCACCTAAAAACACATCTCATTCATTCACTCACTTGTGAAAATGTTCAAAATGTATACCCGAGGTTTTACCCAAACCATTTATCAACCAATTCCAAAAAAAACACAAGATTTTTAGACCATGTGAATTCTGTTTTAAAATCCATTTCAAAAACTTATATCCATTTAAAATAAATAATTTTAATTTTAAAAACAATTTTTCATCTTAAAAATCCCACTTCCACCATCCAGAACCAAGACGACACTCAACTTTCATCAAACTATCGGAGTGAGGGACTAGTAGTCATGCTAAAACTGGAAACATGGTAGTGGGACATACCCAAGGAAGCTTCATAAACTAGGAGTAAATTAAACATTGTACTCAGACTCCACAAGGGTCACAATTCCATGTAAAATCATTATGCAACATTGGAATGCCTATTTTGACATCCATCAATATAAAAAACAAGAATGATATAAATGAATCAATTCTCAGAAAACTGCTAGTGACTTGAGGTTTGGAAAGAGTGAGGGTTCTTGAATCCCTTCCTAAAACAACCTCCCGAGTTCTAATAATTATTATCTATATCTACCTGAAATCCCAAATAACAAGAACCCACCTTTGATTCCATTTTGTCATGATCCAGCCTTGGTTGACTCAAAACCAGTCACCAGAGCCAGTCTACCACAAGTCCTAAGGGGTGTTCTCGATCCCCGCTAGATGGAAACTAGTGTCATGCACAAACATTTATCCTTTGGGAATGATTCTTCCAACAAAAAAAAGATAAAAAGATAAATAAAAACAAACTATAAAAGTAAAACTACCATCAGAAAGAAAAAACAAGCAGTGCATACCTCAATCTGACCTTCTAGGTCACCACCAAACTTTGAACCATGTTATCTCCGAGAGCGATCCATCACTACCAAAACATGAAATTTAAATGATTACATAGGGGTGTGTACCGAAATTATCAGTAGGAAGACACCATAGAATCCATACATTTCTTTCCATGAAAGAGTCTATTAATGCTTGTTTGAAAAGTATATACAAAAATCGGGGTTTTTTCACATTTTAATAAAACAAAAATTATTTCCCCATTTTAAATCCCTACCCAAAAACAAATCATTTTTTCAAAACCGACTATCATATAAAATTTAAAAACAATAGAGGTGATACCAACGGTGTGCATAAAAAAACTAGTATACAATGGGAGATGGAAATAAACTAGTGAAATGGAACGTAAACACAAATTGTAAATGATTAAGTAACCATGGGTGATTGTAAAAATATCTAGAAAATACCTGGATGTTCTTAGTTCAGAACCACCTATGGGATTTTGGTGAAGCTTCTAATTCTATAAAAAACAAGCTTCACAATAAACTAACCAAATCTAGTGGAAAATTCAACCTGGCCTAACAACTTATTCCGGGGGTATGAACCCGTCTAATCGAGGTCGATCAACAACAATCACTTGATCATATAATATATTCCCATGAACATGTGGTGTTAGTAATACTATGTAAGTAGGAGGCCCTCACTCATGTGACTCAACTCATAGGTCATGACCACACTATCCTACCACAAACATGGGTGCTTCATTTGTATTCCCCAAAAAAGGGTTACCCTATATAGGAGTTCCCTATATAGTTTTATTTTTATATGCTTACATATCAAACCTAAAAAGTTCCAACTAGAAAATCATATCATTTTATTATCAAAACCCCTTCATAAAACACTTTAAAATTTCCACCGATGAATTTACTCTATTTTGAATCCAAAATTATTTGGTAGAACATCAAAACCACTTATGAGCATAAAAGTCCAAATGGAAACTATATTTATAAATATTCCTTCACATAATAAACCATTTAAAATCAAATATTAATTGAACATAATATTATCAAAGGTTTTAAATGGGATTTTATTCCATTAAGAAAACAACCATTATTTCTAAAGTACAAAATTATTGAATTTTCATTTATTGGTGGGACTCATCCCTGACCATTATCATTTGTTGGCTTATCCATGTGTTCAAACGGTGCACATATGTAGTTTTCCACATCCATTGGATCACCACACATATCCATGAAGTTCACAAAAACTATTTTAATGAAACCAAAAGAAGTCCATCATCCCCAAGGAAGATACACATGTAGGTTCCAAACAGTAACAATCCATGAAATCCACACATAGTTCTCACATCACAATCAAACTAAACAATAGAAAAATACCCAAGATCAAAAATACATTTCAACCAATCATTTTCATAAATAGATAACAAGAAATATTTCATCAAACATATAATGTTTATAAATTTATAAGAGTAATGAAGAATACATTTTAATTTTTTCTCCAAATTATACCAACATGAAAGCATCACCATCAATAAAAATACATATTACTATCATGTGAAACACATTTAAATATTTATATAAGTATTTTGGTATCCGCACTAACCCAAATTAATATGTTAAAACTAAATTATCAAGACATTATGAAATCAAAACACCTCATTGAGGCTTGATTTTATCTTAATAAAATGATAGCCATTAAATCAGATAAGTTATGTGCACCAAAACATTGGCCAAAATAAGGAATAACATAAAAATATATTTTTAATAGTTTTCGTAAATTTAAAAACACTAAGGTAAACTAATTTAGTTTAGTGTGAAACAACTTATTTGGAAAAAAAATTCATTAATGCATTCAAGCATTTACAGTTTACATCAAAAAGTGATAAGAGCTTGGGATTGTATACACAATGGTGTGAAAAAAAAGATACTTATTCCATGGAAGGTAGAATCGATCCTCTCGGTACCTTCGCGCACCATAGAGGGAGGCATAGGCTGCCGGATATGTCAACTAAAGAGCTGATGAAGGAAAACGAGTCTAATAGTGTGATGAGGGGGATTGTCTGGTACAGAGAGGATGGTGTGGTGAGGCTATTGTGGAGAGGTCGGTGGGGTATGAAGCAAGGAGGATTGGCTGTTTGGAGGGGTGAGGATGGCTGTTGTGCCACTAGTTGGAGCAAAAGAGAGATGAGGTGTCTGGATAATGGTTGGGCGATGATCGACAGCTGGTGGGGTGAGAGCCGAAAAGTGGATGGAAAGGATGCGAGCGCAGATATTGGGAGGCCAGAGGTTGGATGGAGTAGTTGCGTGAGGGTGGGAGGGGGATGGCTGGCTTATCCTGACATACAATGGGAACATGGAATGTAGGCGCCCCTATGCGGGAGGGTGAGGGGGGTGTGGCGAGGGAAGGGGAATGGTAGGGTGGGTGTGTGCCTATATTTGTTTAGGTTAACAAAATTTTTTTACAATAATAATAATAATAATAATAATAATAATAATATAATAATAATTATAATGATAATAACATCTGTTGAAAATAAAATAATAATGAAAATAATAATAATAAGAAAAATGACAATAGATATAATAATGACAATGATAATAATAATAATAATCATAATTTTAGTCACTTATTTTTAAATAATATTATTAATTTAAATATTTTAATAAAATTATTTATATAAAATTCTATTTGTTTTAAACATTAGACAATTTCACGACACCTAAGACGACTATATGACTACCACCATCCATTCAGTGATGACACACATGTCTGAATCAAAGTTAAATTAATAATCAACCAAAATTCAAATCTGGGACCCAACAAGAACCTTGGCACGAGAAACCTGAGCCATGAAATAAAACAAAAATCTACGAAGTCGGGGTGCAACAGAATCTATGTTAAGTAATAATATACGGTGTAAAAAACATAGTTTTTTGGGGATTTTTTGTAATGTTCTTCTTATGAATGGAAAATATTATTTTTATTTTTATATCATGAATGAATTATATCCAAATCATTTTTATTTAATTAAATAGAAATTTTTTTTAATAATAAACAAATGGTTTATAAAAGGAATAAACTTATTAAATCTTGGGGAATTATAGAGTGGACATTACTTAGTTATTTAGATTTCACATGGCGTGGATAACATGTTGTATTGTTTAATGAAATGAAAAAATTACTAAAGGGCCATGAATTTTTATATTGTATGATGTGGAACTATTTTATGATGTTTAAATTAGTACTTAATGGATTTTTAAAGAAATTTATATAATGTATTTCATGAGAAACAATACATTTGTGTAAGGACAAATATTTTATCAATCTGTTGTGATATGAGAGTAAGAAATTTTGAGTAGAACTTGTGTATATAATACAGACAACCAATTTCATATAAATATATATGGGATTTTTATTATTATCATTTTCATTCAAAACAACAATAAAAATTATCCACTGATGAACGAGTATAGTCATACATTCTTATTGAATAGTAAAATTACTTTATTTTGATAGAAATTTATTTTTTGTGATTTCTATATCCAATTCTCTTCAATTCATTCAAAAATTATATTTCTAATTTGGTACAATATATATTTTAATAGTTGATCAAAAAAATTCATTTGATGGAAAAAAATTCTTTAAGTGAAATGAGATTCTACCTAATAAACCAGTCAGTGTGGGGTTACATTTTTTAATGTGATTTGGTGTCATAATCCAAATATGTATGAACATGATTTTCTAACTAGGAACTATTTTTCTTATCCACCATATTCTTATAGAAATTTTTTACCATTTTATTGATGTTTTATATTATTTTTCTCATATCATTACAGATAAATGAATAGATGCAATGAATGTTTCACTCTTGGAATAATATCTTTCATTTGGATGAATAAAAATTGGTGTTATTGATTATAAACATTCTCTAGGGGTCTCCGAATCATGTAATTATACAAGAAATAATTAAGTTTATGATTTTTGTTTTCCCAAAATCTATGATGGGCACTACATTTTTCAATATGGGAAGAATCTTGTAGGTGTAAGAATAATCTTCCAAACCCGTTCAATAGTAGGATAATATAGATACCCCTAGACTATTCTCCATATAGTGAATGGTTGGGATTATATCATAGTTTAATAAAAAAAAATGTATGGGTTGTGGACTAAATTCATGTGAATCTGACTTGTATAATTCTTATTTATTAATTCAATACATTCATGTATCATTGATGGTAGATGAATGAATTTATTCTGATTTGGTCGAAGTGGTTGTTTACTGATGAATGAGTTTCAAAGGCACTAATAACAACTTCCTATAAAACCAAATTTTCACTCCACTATCAATTAGTATGAGGAGGAACCCAATAATTTTAGGATTCTATAGGGATTTATTCGAATTTATTTTATAAAAAAGGATTTCATTTCATCTCATTGAGAGATTTGTTTCTTCTTGGATGAATCCAAGAAGAGAATTCCATTGTATATACACTATACTCTATGAAACTACCAATTATTCATTTTAACTTTTGACTAGGATAAAGATTAAATGTTATAATGGAATATATTTATTTCAGTGATTTTATATTTATAATTTTTGATAAATATGGAGAAAAACCTAGGATACAATGATCAAATTATTATTTTGTATTGATGTTATTCTACCATTTTAGTCACATTATTGGGAAATGAATTTGGATTAAATGTTTTTCAATTAGGAATGTGGTATAATATTGGAACTGAAAGAATTTTGACCCTTAATTCTCACACATATTTAAGAATATTAATAAATGCATCCTTATAAATGGAATAGTCACCATTGATTCTGTAGAACACCAACTATAATATACCAATGAAATGAAATTATATAATTCAATAATATATAGAAAATTATATGTCTAACATAAGGGCCTTGTATTGCACAATTATCGGTATATCCTTCAAACATCATGATGGAATACAGAATAATTTATTCCTATGAGGAGATTAACATGACCAAAAATTAAATCGGTTAATCTTTATATTATCCATTATACATTTTTGGCCTTTTAAAAGTTCTATTAAATTAAATAATTATTGTTTTGGAGATTCCAAGGATAGAAAATACTTCATCACCATAGGGAATAATTCTTTAGGGAGACAACTCTAGTTTCATAATCATTGTATTAACATCCACTATCGATTGACCCTCGAGTCCCTTATATTAGAAAAACTGGTAGAAAAAATAATAAATAATTATTTCCCATCATGATAGTTGTTTGATTATAGTTACATGATTAGAGATATATTAGAGTAAAATTATATGGGAGAACAAGTTGAAATTATTATTTGGTTGATAATATATACTATTATGCATTGTGAATAAGGATCCACGTTTGTTCTTTTTGATATACGAGTACCGTGTCACAATTTACAACATGTTACTGCTAGATTAATAGAATCTATTATCATTGAAAAAATCATTTCTCTAAGAAATAATAGAAATTCGTTAACAATATTAGGTTTCCACATTAATGATATGTCTCCCTCCTTCTATGAATGGCATTATAACCTCCCAAAGTAGGTGCCACCCAATGGTGCACTAAGCTTGTTGATCACATAGCCTCAAGAATGCCTCCACATATGCTAGAGGATTCCAACTAGTATCAAGGGTCTGGTAAGTAGATCATGTGGATAATATACCATCTTTTATTATTGTAAAACATGAGAATAAAATAAAAAATAAAATGGGGGTCATATATAATAAAAAAAATTACCCTTGTCACAAGATAACCAAAATTGGAAAAATACATTACTCGACTAAAATGGAAGCATTCCATACCCTATTATGTGAAAAAGTGTGTAAAATTAAATCGAATGTAAAGACACTAATGAATCACATGTGGGACCTAAATATCATATGGTTAGCTCATCCATGTTCCATCCCCAATCAGCAATTAAATACATTGTATTTTCCCTTAACATATCCTACAACAATAATTTTTATTTTGGTATTGATCAGGCATCCCAAATTGGATTTGAGTACGACTCAGTAGGTCACCCCTAATAGTGTCTAAAACAAATCCAGTCAACAATATATTGTGAAATGATAATTTTAAAAATATTTAAGTACAAATAAATAGTTTATCACATTATCAAATATTCTCTATTTAATCATATAAAAACACCATGTTCCCATAGATTCTCGAACCTCAATACCTCTTTTAGTCCATTCTAGATTCTGATCTTTCCCCAAGGGTTACCATGTGTTGAAATTTACATGTTACAATTATTTTTTCACAAATTAATGACCATGTTACCATTTTTTTAAATCATAAAATTTGATGGACCATGTAAACATTATTATATCACAAATTAATTACCTTGTTAGCATTCTTTTAAAACACAATTTGAATGACCATGTTACCTTTCATATAAATCAATCAATTTTAATTACCATGTTACCATTCATTTAAATCACACAATTTTAATGAGAATGTTTCCATTAATAATACATGGATGAATGGGCATGTTACCATTAACCATATAATAATACATAATTTAATGATCATGTTACCATTCATAATTGTTTATTTAATGATCATGTTACCTTTCACCATATCAAACATACCACATGTATCCTATTTATCAATTTTAATCAACATTAACCGAAATATAATATATATCACTTCATCACATCAAGTAGGTATAAACAATGTTGATCCTATTACTCATAAATCAAATAAATTAATTTATCAATTATTTAATCACCTCATCCTCGTTGCTAATTCAATAATTAGTCTTCAATTAAAACCCATTAAATAATTCCCCAATTAATTAAGCAAAATAATCACTTTAATTAACCTCACCACTAATTAATCACATACTCATAATTTATTTGTCAATTAATTATCTCAATTCACAAAATCATCATCAGATAATTAATTTTACATTTATTTATATCAATACAAAATTATACATTCAGTATAATCCTACACTTTCCAATGTAATTAGTTGAACACATTAATTTAATCTACATAGGAACTCCAATTTGAATAATCCCCTAAAAAATTTATGATTTCATATATGTTTAAATAATTTAGAACTATTGGATTTGAATCATAGACTTCCTAATATATGATCAGAGATTAATAATGATCTCCATTAAATATCTCCAAAATGAGTGTATATAACCATGAATGAATTGATGAACAAGATTTAGATCCGACTCCTCAAATGTAAGGAAAGGGATGAAAAAATCCATAAGTCTATGATAGAAATTAGCTAATAGATTACTCTCAACAAGAACACGATAATCTGTTAGAAATAAATATAAAAGAATATTAATAACCATAAGTCATAGATAAAAAATATAGGACTATTTATCCTAAATATGATGAAATCTCACTTCTAGATCAATGTAGACTATAGTAAATCAGTGGCATCAAACCCCAAACAATAAGGGTGGTGAATGGAGTGTCTTTTATTGAATATTATAATGTGATGAGAAGTTTTGGTCAATGTTTGAAGTGTGTGGCACTTCATTGGTCATTGATGGTGGTGTGTGGAACATCTAACTTGATGAAAAGAGGGTGCAGATGGTTTACGTACTGCTGGAAAAATGTTTTCAAAATGCTGTTCATTATAATTACATGGTATGAATCCTCATATCACATTATGTAATGATTTCTAATGGATTTCCCATATTCATGAAGAAATCATGTCAACCCATTTTTAAAGAATTAATTGACGATTACATAAGGTGTAATCTCACACATGGTGAAATATAATTATTTTTAGTGTAATCCAATTTTGTAATGTTTCGACAAGTGGTGAAAGACCATTACAAGGGGTGTATTCTACATTCATTACATGTCGACATATAACGAAAACTACTTACATTGGGGTGTAAATATTCAACATTGTGAATAAATTTATGTCGTGATCTAAATTCAAAAAATCGTATCTTGGCTGAAAATATTAAGAAGATTCATTCCTAGAAAAATACACGACATTAAATGAATTAACACACATATGATAATGAGTTATTAGTTTTTAAAATTTTAGTGCACATGGATGTTATAACCAAAATTTTTGGTGACCAATTTTACTCATTATCAATTCAAGGGGAAATTTATTACTAGTGGGGTTGTCTATAGAGTGCATTATATTGGGGAGGTTCCACAGGATTGCAATTAATTAAATTAAAAATAATTTATTATGTGTATAATGTATAACTTTGTTAATCAATGTACCAAGATCGATATTGTGGTGGTGTAATATTAGGCTAAAGAACATTGTCACCATAAAATCTAATTTTAATTTGAATAAATTCAATATTTAATGAAATATAATTTTGATGATTTACATAATATCAGTGAGGTGGTCACATTTACAATGGGAAATGACCATGATGTCAAATATATTATATTATATGGTTTTCCATATAAATGAAATAAATAAATTTCAAATGGAAAATTTATAGGTTTAACTATTACTCTATCTCATGATGTCAATTTATCAATATCTATATACCCATGGGGATTCGATAATGGTTGTAGACCAATCATCCTTTGGATCCATCCAAATATGATCATAAATAGAATACACTTCCAATAATTAGTGGTATTGAAACTATTTGTCTGATCAACTAGTATCTATATCGACCCAGACATACGATTCATGGATATTACACATTTTTATATGAATATTTGATACATTATAAAAATACATGCATGACAACCGTAACTGTATTTTATATTTGGAAGCATGGAAACTAAATATAGTATCCTAGTGAAAGATCATCAACATCTCACATAATTCTCTCCTTCTTTATTACTTTTATATAAAAAATTTCTTCAAAATCTATGGAAAGAAATCATAAGAAAGGGGTGATCTCAAATGCTCAATAACGGTAAACAAGGAAGATATATATGAATAATCATGAGAATAATGGTATGTGGACATTATCATGAAAATAGAAGATTATATCATTAATATCAAAGATCGTATAATTGAATCATGGACTTAATAATTTATTTTTACAAGACATGAATCTTAACGAAATAATGAAAATAATCCATGAAATCAAATTAGTTGAATAAAATAAGTAATTGTGGAAAAAACATAAGCACATAAAAACCCTATATAAATAAGGCCTACCAAGGAATTTGTCGCATGTTAGTCATGGGAAAATAACCTGTGTACCAACTTCATGTTTTGTATACACTATTTTTTAACCTCTTGTTTCAGTATTGGGATCTCTTTTTGTTTACCCACTTCTTTAAAGATTGGATGTCCTCTTATATACCCAGTTAGTTGATGATTGGGATGTTCTCCCTTGTTCCCACATTTTTAAAGATTGTGATGTTCTCCATTTTACAATATGAGCTCATAAATCATTTACTATTACTTAAGTCATTGGAGGGACATATAAGTCCCACCGGTCACATAATTAAATCATACCTGCATATTCTAGAAAACATTTATCATATCATGACCCATGAAAATATATGGGTTTTATTAACATAAAATCATTACCCCAAAAAAACAAAAGGAAATTAATAAAATTTCATCACCTCATAACCTATGTAAAATATATTGGTTTCATAATAATTTCATTGATTCCTAACCTATGAAATTGAAGTGAGTTTAAAAACCATATAACCCATGGAATAGATATGGATTTCATAATGATCTTTACAATAAGAATAACCAATTTGTAAAAATGATATGAAAAAAAAACATTAGAAAATTTTTTATAATGGAATGAGTAAAAACAATATATGTCAACATATATGGAAAATAATTCTGAAACATATTTTAAAAACATTTCATGTGGTAAATACTCATTCTTGTTTTAAAAAGACTTTTTAATGAATTAAAATTTTTTTAAATCATTTTCATATAAAATAAATTTTATAACATGTAAAGAATAATTATAATAATTTTGAGTACTATTTTCCAAGAAATTACTTTTAATAATATTTTATTAACAATTATTACTGAAATTTGTTTTTGGGTGAATCGAAGAAATGATGATGGGTAATTTCATACATGTCATGTGAGGTCAAAAAAACATTCATTTCACACGGTAAATATAGTTCATAATAGGTCCTTGTTTATACATATATTTTATATTATAATGGACACCATGATTTTTGGTAATGGTGAAAATAAACAATCATCATTTCATGATGCAGTAGTTCACCGTACACAAAAACATTATGTTTGATATCCATTAGATGGAGGTGTGTGTAAGTCTAGATAGAAATATTTTCAAAACATCATCCTATTGTATATATTATACAATTTTTTTCATAAAATAATGTAACAATGAGAGTGTAGGTGTGGGGAAGGATAATAAAGGAAAGGATCTTGAGAGAATACATTACCTATAAATTGGGTAACTAATTTTGGTTTCTGCCAAAAGGATTCCATGAGTTGACTTATTCCAATTGAATGGATTTTAAGAATAAGGTAGGGATTTTTGGAGGAGAAATGGGAATGGTTTCTCTAATCCAAAAGGCATTATATGTCTGAATAAATGTGAAGGAGAGGAACCCATTTATAAGATAGCAGAGGCACAATTTTGGAAGCTCCTAAACTATTAATTTATTGTAAAATTAATTAAGACATAAAATATCGAAAATGTGAGTTAAATTGAGGATGATATTATTTTGTTTCTAAATACTGTCAAAAAATTAATTTTTGAGATGTTTAGATTGAAAAATTTACTCTATATTTTGGATTTAACCCTCTGTTAAATATTTTTACTTCTAACATGATAACTTTTTTTAACAATATAGGGTTAATATATTTAATATAAAATTCCAAAACAAACCCAATTGGACCATTTGTGACATATATGACACAATATAAATTATTTTGAAGAACCATATATATATTTTTTTATTTTTAAAACATTTAATAAAATATTATTTATTTTAAAATCACATTTATGTCAATTTTTACATTATTTATTGGATGGATTTTTATAAAATCCTGAAAACATTATTCCATAAAAAAAATACATTAAATCATCTTTAACATGTCATAGTCATCCAAAAAGTTATTGGATAGAATCAAAAAACTCAAATTAAATTTGTTTTAGTATTATTAATATCATTTATTTGATTCAGCCTTTAAAAAATATATTATTACATCATCATTATGTCACTATAAAATTTAAGTATTTAATGTATAAAAATTATAAATAAAATGTCATAATTTAGAAAAATTTATTATATTTAAAATGAAAATTTATAGTATGATTTACCTTATTAATAAGACTAAATTAAAAAAAATTGTTAAAATATTTTTAACATGATATATTTAACTCAATTTTAAATAAAATAGAACAAATATCTTAATATTACATAATTCTCAACAAAAATATAATATTTTTGACATAAAGTTGATTTGGGTTGAAAAAAACTTATCCAATTATATTATGAAATGAGTTTGGGTAATTTTATATTATTATACTATTATTTTTACAATTAATTAACTTATTTTCCTTTAACAGGGGTAAATAAAATTTAAAAGTTACTATTAACTAGAAATTATTTTGATCCAATTAGACCAATTTTTTCATAATAATTACAACCATTTATGCCCTTTTTTGTAATTCAATTAATAGAATTAGTATAATTATGTTTATTATTAATCCCATAAATGTGGCTAGAATGCATGTAAAAGAGACGCTCAAAAGTCCAATTAATTATTTATAATGAATTATATTACAAAAATTATTCCAATGAACTAAATTGGATTAATAAAATAATTCATTATTTAATTTGAATTAGAATTAATTTAATAGTTAAATTATTATTTAAATGAAAAAGCTAGTTTATATCTACTATAAAATATTTTTCATTATTCATCCAAAATTGACACTTTTCAAAAAAATAGAAAAAATCACACTATGCTCATTTTGATATTTCAATATAATATTTTTTTTACTTTTAAAAATTAAATTTCTATGATTTTCAATTTTTAATTGTATTATTTTTCATTAAATTACATAAAAATTATTTCTTTTTAGAAAATTGTTCATTTAATCATATAAATACTTTACGAGAAATTATATTTTCCTTAAAAAGACAATTATACATAAGAATTCAAAATTAGTTACTATTATTTGTATAATCTTCTTAATATATAGGTTATAACTATATTTTTTAAATAATTATAATTGTAAAATTTTGTTTTTGAAAAAAACTCATTATTGTCTATAACGCAAGCCAGGTCGGTGTTGCGTGTACTGAAAGCTTCCCTTTCTATTGCATATAATATAATACCAACATAGTGATTTCATTTATTATCAAAAAATATATTCAATGTTTTGTGAAGTGGAAATATCCAATGATTAAATTATTTTGAAAAATATATATTCTTAAAATCATGAGGTGTTACATTCACCCCCCTTGAATTGAGTTTCACCCTCAAAATTCATTTGGATTTGAAAATGTTCAGTCAGTGATTGTTCCCTTCCTAGAAACCTTCATCATGAAATGGAAACATAAAAATTTATTTTAAAAAAGAATGTATGAAACATAATGGTTACAAAATGTAACTAATCACTAGAATTCCACATAGGAGAGCATTGTTGGGAATTGAAAAAATGGATTTGGAAAACAATTGAACTATCATGGTTTGATAGATAGTGATAGAGAAAATCTTTAGGATAATTTTATCAATCAAAATCCATAAATATCAAATGATCTAAGGGAACCTCTGATTCATCAGATAAGAAGGTAATAAGATTACATTTTTTTAGGATCTTTTTTCATAATATTCACGAACATGAGAAGGAATACTGACACTGTTCTATTACAATCCCACCATTGGTATTACCTTGAAAAATGCCCACATCATCTCTTATTCTAATAATAAATGTTTAATTTTCCATTCAAGAAGTGTTATTAGATCATGCAATCCATAAATTGAATGATAGTTTATTCCATCAATCATTATCACAACATGTATAAAAATATGTATAAGTACACCTATAATAAGATAATATTTTAATATTACAAACTTATTTAATGTTTAACATAATAATTCTACTAATGGATAAGACAAAAATCCTTCCAAAAGTTGAAAATCCCAAAAAATAGAGAAATGTCCATATAACCGTCTTTATATTAATCTCCCATATATCATTAGGATGTTCAGGGTTCTAGAATTCCCAACGTGGGAGTACCTTATTCATTTAATCTTTATAAAAATATAAATAACCATAATTGACATACATTTGTATTGATACATGCTTTTTCACTGTTCTTAAATAAAAAAAGATGTAAACATCATCCATGATAGTTGTACCCACATGTAAATAAATCCTTAATCAGTTATGAGGTAACAAGGTTAGTCCAATATAACTTTTAATACCCCACATATCATTATACAAATATCATTATCTAGAAATATATCTCATAATAAGGGTTATCCTTCCCTTAATTATTTATTTTAAAAAAAAATCATGTTATTATCTCAATCACCTATCATGGTTACTGGTACCACTCAATATATGTTCTTAAATACATATGTAAAAAACTATATATGACCATTCAAAATATGTTTCATTATCCCTCAATAACATAAAATTACTTCTAAATTTTTTTTCTTGAATTTCAATGTGTAAAAAAATCGATTACTTCATCCTTGCGTCTTTAACAAGGATACGTCATCCTATTACATAATACCTCTTCCTTTTCACATTTAATCTGTAGTATCCTCATCATACTCACTGTAACCATTACTCCCACAATAGTTTTTTTTCTCGTTATAGGGTTTCATCTTGGAACATTGGTTTTCATAATGACTATTTACTCTACACATAAAACGCTTAATATTTGATGACATAATAGGGGGAAATTATTCTCATTCACTCTCTTAACCGAACTCCTCATTTTTCCCTTTCAAAAAATTGACTTGTGACAATATTTTCCATATTCAAAACATCATCATGTTTATATAATATATTTATTTAGGCGATTCATTCCACATTCTTGACACAAATAAAACTATATATTCTTTAATACAAGGTCTCGATTAATCAAACTCCTAGTGATCTCCTTATTTATCATCCTTGGTGAGTCCGAGAGTTGGTTGTGGTACACATTGTTAATCATGTATCTTGAAAACTTGTTAGGCATGATCAAAAAATCCTTCATTATAGTGATCGTACCATTTGACTCCTCGTCAATATATTGTCCATCGTAATCATTGTTAATCAGGTTCCCTCTGGTTCCCTCCATTCTCTAAAACCAAGAAGAATTGACTATAAAAAGATTACCATATGTAAGATTAATATAATAGAGAAATTTATATATACATTGTCTAAATTATGACAGCATTTTTAAAATATGACTCTTCAGGTTTATCGTAGGTTATTCATAAACAACCCCAATTATAAATCCTTTCTGATTGTTCATTTTAGAGTTTAATAATTCCCAAAGCATATTCGCGAGGTTTGTCAAATCTGTTGTGCAAGAAGGCCCATTTTCATGTACCAGATTACCCTAAGTTAGGGCCAAAACAAATTTTCATATTTGTTACCCCTAGGTACATATTTTCCATGTTCACATCCATGTTTAGTATCTAGACAGGTATGTATTTCTAGGAAGCCACTCACTCTATCCTTTAAAATAAACTCCAATACAGTTTTAAATTTTTTGACACATCCTTATATAGATCATTAAAGAAATCCATAGACATATACATAGAAATATACCTAGTGATATCAGAAATGTTTTCTCATCCTAGTTTCCAATGGTTGACAAAACCTTTCCATTTGTACCAACTATATAAACCCATTATTAACATACATTGAAATTATTTCATTTTAGATGTATATTTTGTACATTACATAAATAAAAGAAATAGGACTATAATAGTGTAGTGTCATTGGAAAATGGAAAAAATAACATATCTGGGTGAATGATCCTCAACATCTACCATAAATATATCCACCTTTAGTACATAAAAATTAAATAATTCATCATAACATAGGAAATGGAAACCCTAGAAAGGGGTCATCTCAAATTCCTAGTAATGATTGTCAAGGGATATATTTAAGAATAATCATGAGTGTAGGTTTAATAGAACAATGCATTGAAATTAAAAGATCGTAACATGTATGTCAATGAACATATAAATGAATCATGGAATAAATAATGAATGTTCATAAGACATGAATCATAAGTAAATAAAGAACATAATAAATAAAACAATAACATAGGAATAAAAAATGAAATTGTGGAAAATACATAAGCACATAAAATCCATATGTAAAGGTTGTCTTCCAAGGCCATTGTAACATGATAGGCATGGGTAATCACCTGTGTACTTGCTTTGGGCTTGGGATTCCCTCTCATATACCCTCTTGTTTCATGATTTGGATTTCCTCCAGTGTACCCAGTTCTTTCCAGAATTTGATGTCCTCCCAAGTACCATCTTTGTTCGGGATTGGGATGTTATCCCATTTTCCATCCTATTTCAGGATTAGGATTTTCTCCTAGGTTCCATATTATTTCAGCATTTGGATGTTCTCTCATTTCCCTTTTTATCTCTTAAAACAATGATCATTACCCAATTAATTAAAGGGATATATAGGTGTCACCTATCATAGAATGAAATCATACAATCATGTCCCCCAAAAATCTCATCATATCATCACCCATGAAAACATATGGGTTTTATAAAAAAATCATTACCCCAAAAATGAAATGGGAATAAATAAAAATTCAACACATCATAACCTATGGAAAAGATTTTTGTTTCAAAATCGTTTCATTGATGCATAACTGATAAAAATGAAGCGGGTTTCAAAAGCATATAACCCATGTAAAAGAAATTAAATTTCATAAAGATCATAAAATTAAGCATAACCCATTCATATAAAAGATTCAAATAGATCCATTATAATACTTCATTGAAGGGAATATGTAACATCAATTGATATCATCATAGATAGAAAAAAATTTAGAAACATATAAGAATATATTTCTTGAGGAAAATATTCTTTTCTAGTCTGAAAAAATCTTTCTAATAAATAAAACCATTTAAAAATCATTTTCATATAATATATCATTGAATATATATATATATAAAAATTGATGTAAATTTGAAATATATTTTCATTTAAATTAAAAAATTTTTTTTTAAATATTTATATTTTTAATATACAAAGGTGGCTTCAATGAAATGATATTAGGTAAATCCGTACAGTCGTATGAGGTCCAAAGATCATTATTTTTGCAATGTAAAAATGGTTATAAATGTGTCATTATATGAAAGAGAAAATAATATTCCATTGAAATTATTGGTAAAAGATAAAAGGTTAAAAATTTCTCTTAATTCTTATACGATAATGATATAATATTCTAGAAACCCCTTTTTTGAAAACAAAGACTTCAGACCTATGGGAGGGTAAAATATGGAATTTTTAAAAACACAATCATATTTACCAAAGAGTATAAATATGTTACCAATACTTAAATATATCATTGATAACTATTAGATAAGTAAAATATCGAATTTACTTGACATATGGATCATAATATTTCATCAAATTAAGCATAAACATAAATAATCACAAAAAAAGCAATGAGATTGTCTCAACAAACTCTTATGACATGGTAACATGGGATCATACTATCCATGTAATAAATTAAATTAAACGAATAATAATAAATCATGAAAATATTTATATTCATTACATAGAATGTAAAATAGAAATATATGAATTTTAAAAAAGATTTTAGGTGCATAGAAAACATTAGTCTCAAAGATGGTAGTTTGAGAAAAAACATTTTACCGATTTGGTGTCTTTTGAATATTAAAACCCATGAAAGAAGGATCATATGACTGAAATTTTAATGTACATGAATTTATGTATAATATACATAGAATAAAATCATGGTAATTACATAAACTAAACCATATTAATGAGCCTTAGACTTTACATGTATCTCACATAAATTAAAAGTGAGAAAAAAATCATGTTACCATTTGTCCTGACTCTATTCGTACTCAAACAAGAATTTTGTAAAATACATATCTGATAATTATGGAAAATACGTAGAATAATATTATTATATATAATAACCCATATGGTTTTATTATTTCCATATATTACCCTCTTTTTAATGATATTATGTTAATATTTCTGTTATGGTGATATTCTCTTTGGTCTTCACTTGGGTCTTAATTTGTTATATCCTTAGACCTTATTAATATATAGTGATTCATGAATATAATTCATGATATTAATATTATATATACCGATTATATATATATTAAATTAATATTTATCTTAAATACTTTTGAAATGGAATACACCGTTCTAGGTGACGGTAAGCCATATATAAAAATGAATGCTATTTCAATTTTAATTGTCATATTAAAAGAAAGTATTTAAATAAAATATTTATATATTTGTATATTTTTTTATATATTTATATTTAATTATTCAAGTATAACTATTATATATTATATATCAAATAAGATTACTAAAAACATTTTTAATACATTCCATGTGGTGTAAAAACGAATGATATCGCTTTGAGGGGGTTATAGTCCACACTTTCTCAAATGTTATTATCGTATTAACACTAAAAGGAAAGAAAAAAATTACAATGTAATAAAAAGGAATAAAAAATATTTAATACATAATAAATATTTTATATAACATATATATATATATATATATATAGAGTTACCATTATAATGGACATAATGATTGGTTGTAATGGAGAAATGAATAATCAACATTTAGTGAGGCAGTGGTTTACCGTATACGGAAATTATATGTTCAATATCCATTAGATGGAGGTTTACCTATGTTTAGATAGCTCAGTTAGCATAACAACATAAAAATATATTTCGGATACTGGTGTTATCATAATACGATGGGACAAATATAGTGTGTTGGGGGTGAGAAGGAAAATAATGGAAATGAGCATGACAGATGACATAACCACTAAATAAGGTTAATCCTTTTGGATTGTGCAAAAAAGATTACATGAGTTTAATTATTATCATGGTATGGAATCTAGGAGTAATGGAAGGAATTTTGGAAGACAAATGGTCATGGTTTTTCAGATCCAAATGGCTCTAGAGCTGTAAATAAAAAGGAAAGATAGGTTTTATGTTATTATAGAATTCATTTTACATTGAACAGATGATATTGATGTTTATACCAATGGATTTAAATTAAAAAGAAAATTGATAGTTTGATGAGTTTTTCTAATAATATAAATTTGGTTATTATTCATAGGGATTAAAATACCATAATTATGTTATTATCTGAAACATAATACACAATATTGGTAGCTTATTACACTGCTAATGGACATGGGAAAATGTGAAATCATCTTTACAATAAATATAAATTTTATAGAAGAAAATTTATAGTTTTATGGAATAATGATATAATATTTAAGGATGTATTAATAAAGAAATATTTATTACTAATTCCATATATCAATGAGATCATTATATATATCTACGGATTCATATATATTTTATAATATACAACTATAATAAAGATGATAATGATGTGAAACCAAACTAAAAGGTATGATGTTAATATTTTCATTGGATTATAGATATTTTTTATTATTTTATTAAATACATAAAATATTATTTTATGATGAGATGATAAAATCACCAAAAATTATTGATGATGATAAAGGAAGAGTGCGAATTTTAATCCCTGGGAATACTTAAAATATGGGAAGTGAAATTTGTGTATAATTTTGAAAAAAAAAGTATTAGAGAAAATTATGATTATCATTATAGAAGTATTTAACTTAATTAAATGATCACCTTGAAAATTAAAATGTATGTATAATGAGAAAAATTCAATTAAATGATTTTTAAATGGTGGAATCATGAATATCAAAATTAATAATGTAGTGAATAAATATTACTAGAAAATATATAGTAAGAAATAGGTTAATATTGAATATAAGAAATGGGTTAATAATTCCTGAGATTTTAACAAATTAGTTTGATGTAATACATAGGTCACTGGAAAGAAAATGTGGGGTTTATTTGGAATAGTATATCAATATTTTTCAATTAAAATTAGTCGATCCGAATAAAATGTTATCAGAATGTTTTGGAACAACATGGATAATGTAGAAAAACTTATAGAAAATTTTTGTTGTGAATTATATAAGTATATTGAGACATTAATGGAACATATAATGAATTCAGTACAAGTTCAAATCACATCACAAAATATATTCATATCTCATCGTTATAGGGTAATATTCAATTAATCTCTGAAAAAAGCACATCATATATAATAATGGTTTGGTTTCATTGAATATTTTATACATAATAATTTTATTTTATGAATATTTTTTATGAATTCCAATAATTTCTTTTAAAACATGTAATCCTTAATGAAATACAATACATAACACACTGCTTCATAACCTAAAGAAATTTAAATATAATAATTATTGAGATCAATTACATCATAAAGATATACATGGGAGATAACAATATAATAACATACGTGAGTATAATATAAGAATATGTGTATCAGAATATAATAATGGTACGTGATCAAAATAGTTGAAAATAATACTAGGAAATTGATATATCAAAATTAGTAGTCATGGAAAAATTATTTGCATCACCATACGACAAGAGTCATGAGAATGTGTATAAATGATTCATAATTAAAAAATCCCGATCCATGATATCTTAATGTATGCACAAGAAAACTGAATAATGTTGTAGCACATACATAAACCCAGAATATCACATTTTTAATCACGGAAGACTAAGAATACTATCCTCACATAGACCTAATACTTATATTGGGATTGAGTTCACTCTATATTTATTTTAGGTCATAGTGAATAGATTCTCTTAGTGAATTGGGAATACTCACTAGTCAAATATATTTTATTTAATGATATATTACTCTTTAAAAAATTTAATTTGGGGAAATATAATTCTACTCAATGAAATAAGGTAATGGAAACTAAATATTTGAGTTCCACAATATTAGAAAAAAAATTATATTTCATTCATTTCATAATTAAAATGACAGAATGAAAAATGTATTAATATAACAATAATACAACATAATCATATAATATTCATGGAATTATGGTGGCTGGTTTCATTAGCGGCATCCACAGTGAATAAAAATATACATTCAAAGATTTTGATATAGATTAAAGCAATTTTTAAAAAATCATTCGAATTATTCAATGAAAAAAAGAAATCATATTTTAGTATTATAACATTTAAAACCAAAAAACTCATATAATAATTTAAAATTATTTTTCCTTATAAAACATGTATATATGAAAAATATTCATCGAAAATGAAACAAATTACCATTTTTGAAATCATATTTATACAAACAAATATAAAAATTACATTCTTTTCCCACATTGTATAGAAGGTCAGAGTGGATAAAAATGGGAATACTAAAAATATTTAAAAACTAATATATTTTAAAAAATTAAAATATATGGAAAAATAAATTATAAATTCATTTAGTTAGTTATATAGAAACCCATAAATAATCATAATTCATACAGATATAGATGATAAACATTTTAAGCCTAAAATATGAGGTATGTTTCGTTTCTCATAAAAGTGTTACTTCTAGAAAATTATTTTTCAAATGGGAAATAAAATTTTATAAGAGAATGAAAAAATTATAAAAAAAATATATTAATTGAATAAATATTCTCTTTTAGATAGAAATATAATTCAATTTACAATGATTTATATTTAGTAATAACACAATTAATTTCAACGTGAGATTTAAAAGAGAACCCTTATGTGTTTAATAACAATTGAATAAAATAACATTGAAATAGAAAAATATAAACATAAATATTAATATATTGAATTTGATGAATGATGTGAATAAATACATCCATGGGAAGCATGAAAAATATGATAAATTGAGAATATAGGAAAAAGCTCAATGAAATAAAAATTGAGATGAGACACCCTTACCATTAACTCTCAAAATCCACATATGTGATTTATCATTAAATTTAATACTATTAACATTTTTATTGAAAACATTTTTAACATTGTTCATATTTATTAACATTTATAATATTAATTTATAATCATTAATTACAATTACATTAGAAATTTATTTTTTATTTTCATTACTAGATTTATGTAATTTTGATACTTCCATACAAGTTTCATTATGGTGATGTTACTCCCCATTTTTTGAAATAATTTCAATAATTAATATATTTTTAATTCTAGTAAATTCATTACATTTAATTTATTTATGATATTCAATTTTAATTTTTTATACAGAATTGGAATGGATTGTAATAATGGAATCCATGATGAGATTGTTTTATTAATTTTTATGGAAAAGGGTGATATCTAAATATGGAGTTAAAAATTCTTATTTACATTCAAGAACATAAAAAACAATTAATTACTTATTAATGTCATATTTATAAATTATATACATTCCTAAAACCATACATATATAGAGGATATGAAAAATGAAAATGAAAAATCATTAAAACAATTTTCCATATATAATACAATATATTGTGTCATTTTTATATTTTTTTAGAAGAATATATGATATGGTTATTTTATTAACCTAAAAAAATTCCGAATACTAATGATAATAATTTTATATTTTTTTGATTGGAGTAATATATTTATTGGATATTTACGAGGAAATAAACATATAAAAACCATGGAATAAAAAATTATATATTGATTTTAAATCCTCTATTTTGAAATTCATAATGCCTTGTTGGAGGTGACATTTTTGGATAAAAGAAACTCTAGGAAATGTGAAATTAGGTTTTTATTGGATTATATAGTGTTTAATTGAATTAAAATGCATTATACATGTGGAAAAGTGGTTTGGTAAGAGGATCCATTTATAACTGATTGGGGAATCTCTTTTATAAATAAAAATTAATTTTTGTCAATGGAATTTTATTTTTGAATAAATTGAATTAAAATGGATGGTAATATAGAGTTCATATTTCATTGTCTATAAATAAATAAGAAACATTTCATTATAGGGATTCATGATTTCTTAATCATTTATCACTCAGTTTTAACCTTATTAGCCATTTTTACATTCATTGTGGTCACCCATTTTTTAACATGGTAAATTATATTTATGACTATAAATAAAATTGAAAATATATATAAAAAATAAAATTATTATTTCAAAGATGAAAATAATTTTTCATGATTTAATATTTATGCATGGAAAAAATTAATTTTGATACAATTATTCTTGTTGCAAGATAGATAGTTTATAAATTACATTATTTTATTGGAGTAAATAAAAATAAAAATAAAAATTATGTATATCTGTTATGCCTATTAGATTTATTTTTTATGATAAAAAAATGAATATTTTATTCACTTTCGATGAAATCCAATATTGAAGGTGCCATATTGAATACATAATTGAAGGAAAAACACAAATTTGTTTTTTTAATTTAATTAAAACATAACATAAGTTATAAAAAGAGAAACACTGACTTTATAATTCATCATTATTTTTTTCTATTTCTTATTTTACTTCATAAATAAACACCTATATTAGAAAAAATCTTTAGATAATTTTACATCATGATTAATATAATGATGTCTTAAATGATATAGCATTCCTAAAAATAATATATTCACTATTCATAGAAAAATGATCAAATTCTAGAAATATCATTTGAAGAGAGTTTTACCATATTAAATCCAAAAATAAAGTTAAATTTCTAAAATTATTATTATATTAATTAAAAAATTACTTATAGGTATTAAATACTAAATAAATATTAAAACTATTAATACAGAGAAATGAATTTTATAATCAATTAAAGTTTATAATCATATTTAAATAAGACATAAAATTTAATAAGTGTTAATATATTATTTTATAAATTAAAAAAGTAAATATTATATTAATAATTTTATAACATATTTAATTTTAATTTATTATGAAAATGCATACAACAATTAGAAAATAATACCATTGAAATGTAAACTTTTTAATTGTTAAATGGATTTAATTACAAACAGTTAATTTTGTATCTCAATAAATATTAATATTTTTAAATTAATTAGTAAAAAATACATAGGATAATAATATGTAAATAACAAATAATAATTATTTATAATAAATCAATTACTTATCCTTCTATAAATTAGATGTTTTAATTTTTTTTAATTTTCAGAATGATTATTCAAAATTTATTATCATAATTAATTAACATTTATATACTATTCTAATATATTATCATAATATTTTTATCATAGACAATTTTTTTCATAGTTTATGAAAGTATCTATTAAACATACTTTGAAAGAAAAATAAATAATAAAATATTTGGGTGTTATATTTTAATAAAATTAAAATAATTTCACCGTCAAAATATTATTACAATAATAAAAACAATAGTATTCTTCTATCTAAATAAATATTTTTATTACCCATGTTACTTCCTTAGACTAATTATTCCAAGACAGATATTTCACTATCTAAGTGTTTAATTTTCATAGTACTTTATATATAAAATGTAATATTCTTATTTGTTGTTTATTGTAATAATGACCATGTTTTAGATACGAAAAAACATTGGTTTTACTACATGTGAATGATCAGGTATATACTTCCACAAAATTGATATATGGAAGACATGGTGAACTATTAAGTGATTGGAAATAATTAAAAGGCGATAATAAATGTTTTCTAATGGATTTTGGACTTCAAATGGCCTAATCTATATATGGACCAAGTCCATTTCATTCTAAATATTATAACCCTCTCCATGGTGATATTCAAAGGAATACATTCTCTCTATCATTAATTTTGAACTCTTAATGACAATTATCATCATAGATCATTTTTGAAATAGTTCCATTCTAATGTGATTATTATTGATTTATATTTTCTTTTCCATTTAGTGAGAAATATATTGTCTCTTGTTCCAATGATATAAAACATAATCCAAGCAAGTTTGAGTTTTGTAACTCTTCCCATACTAAGAAACTACATTCTATCTAATTCTATAATTTAAAATTTTATTATATGAAAACTGAACTGTGGTAATATGATGATTATGTCCATATTTGAATCATATTCAATAGTATCTCAACAAATCATCAGATGCTTAAATGGTCAGTTTAGATTGCCCATTACACTGATTATGTTACGTCCTGTTGAAGATCATCTATGTGTCAAATTATTATTGAATACATCCCTATAACATTTGTTTAAACATTTTATTTTTATTAAAATTATTGATACTAGTATTCCATGAACTCTAACCAATATAATTATGAATATACTAGAAAATTGATCAAGTGAGTGATCATTTGAAATTTGAAAATAATTTTTTTGACATGATTAGGTGATCTACGATATACAAAACGGTATTATAGAATCTTGAGGTCATGAGAAGACAAAAAACAACATCTTTGTTGCTGATATCCAATTTCTATTTTGGTCTGTTTAATAGAAGAGTCATCCTCTTAATACCGAATCATTTATACATAACATACTATTATATTAAGCATTATGAATCAAACGTTTTAATATGTCACTTTATTTCATCACACTAATTTTGATACATGATATCCGTATAAATATTTTTTCTTTAGAGGATGGTTGAGATTTTTGAGCTATCTGCTTCCACTAATAGATCCTAATTCAATTCATGTATTATTGGATTAAATATTTACTTCATAAATATTATCATTATATCAGGGTCTATAATTGCTGCAAACTTTTACTCCCATATCTGTTGAAACTATACTAATCCTCACATTTCATAATTTGATACTGATTATTGTAACCTAGTATTATACTTCCAAAACATACAATATTAAGAAAAAATATTGTATCACTTATATACCAAAGGATATTTCTTTAGATTTTTTTAATTAAGATGAAATACAACCTAAACATACTGATGTATTTATGTTGGCACCTTTCCAACTAAACATATTTTCTACTATTCAACATCATTTCTCTATAATATTCTACTTGAAACTCATCTCAAAATAGTTTACATAGTATAAATATTTATTATATGAGTCAAAGAAACATAAAAATGGTGAGAAAAAATTATCATTAATTGAAAACAAATTCATTAATAATTTATTTTCTTCGATGAACACATGATGTTTTTTTGGGTATGATAACATATTAAAAGTGAATGAGAATAAAAACAGAAAATTCATACCCATAAAAACCCTAAACATAATAAATTATATATATAATAAATATTAAACATTTGATGATATAAATAATATTCATTAATCCAAACCCATGTGAATAGAATCATCAATCAATGGACATTTTAAAATATATTCCATGAAAAAAGGAAACATGGAGGAAACATAGAACATAAAATATTTATTATGTAATAAACAAAATTTTATATTTCCAACATTCTATTAGTAGTATATTATAACATTAAACATCTCTTTCTCATAGAAACTAATCATATTTTGTAATATTCATCATTTCACACTAGTAAATGAAAATAGTAAAATTCGATTACTCTAAGGAGAATATGATAATAGTTAATTATGTCGATTTACCTAATGCATTATAGTGATTTAAAATACCAACTAGTCCATGGATTATAATGAAACCCAAAAAATTATAAATATATCCTACTAAAATATAAGGTTAAAATATATGTAATATGGAATGTTCCAATATAATACCCTTAAAAATAACCATATTTCATTTTAAATTGAATCAACCCAGGTAAAATAAATGGGTTCTATAAAAATATCATTAATAATGTTACACCATTCCTATTTAATATTTTATTGGTATCATAAGATCATATCCCCAATTAACCATTGGAATCATTATTGGATTTTGAGACAGTCAAAAATAACATTAAAGAACATTTATATTCTGTATTGGAAAACATGAAAAAACATCATTTCTTTTAATAAATTTAAAACAATTCTGAAAATAATGGGAAAAAGTTTCATTAAAATAAAAATGTAATTTTTTTATTATTCGTAAAATTAAATAACATTCATGATATTGGTAATAATTATTAATATTGAAAATGTAAAAAACTAACATTATTTGTGAACATCAATAAAAAGAGTCAAAAGTAACCCTTAGAGACAACATTAAGAAATTTATTTTAAATATATTTCAAAATAATTTCATTGATCATATAAAATAACATTATAAAATTAATTATATTAATAAAAAAATATTATTTAAATAAAATAATGAATATGGACGATTAACTTAGTTACATGTCTGTAGAAAAAAGAAAAGATCATTATTGAAGGAAAAAAAATTACAATAATTGAAAAAAAACCAATTGAATGAAAAAACATAATAATTAATGTTAAATACAATTGATATAAAAACATTGAAAATATTATATTTCATTATTCCACATCAATACAATATAAATTAATATAGGTGCATCAACAAAAACATGTCTTGAAAATGGATGTTTGAGATGAAAAGCCCTAATAGCACAGGAAATTATTAAATAAAGAATACATTAATCGATATAACATAAAATGATTATTTAAAAACAATAATTTCAATGAATTAATATTCTAAATTACATTTATGGGGTATTAATTATAAAATATAAAATAAATTAATGTTTTTAAGAATTATTAATTCGCAAATAATTGAAATAGATACCATGAAATCCCTTAAAATGTTATACCATTTATATGATTTCCTCATAAAAGAGAGAAAATTTAAGGAACAATTAATATAATTATCAATGAGTCGTTCATGTTGCAATATCATACTTTTTGTAATAAAAACCTCATAAAAGGATGTAGCTTTGTAATAACTGAAATGTCTCAAAGAAAGAATATTGAGGTGAATGATCCTAAAAAAGATCATATAATCTATGTACAATTAATAAATGAATTTATTTTTCATAAAAATTTTAGAAACACAAAATATTATATGTAATAAATAATAATATCATATGTAAATTTCTACATAATTAAAGGATAATATTTTCAATGAAATAGAAGTATATAGCAATGAATAAAAAATAATTTCAAAAACTCCTACCTCATTTAGAGACAATATATCCATGTATTAAAACTCATTTATAGTAAATATATATATAATATTTTTATTCCTAAGAAATAAATTTTTTAATTCATGTATTTTAAAAAATTTATTTCTTTTACATTACAATGTATATTAAATTATATAATCATTAAATTCAAAATCAGGTGTTTGGATGATGATTTGCTAAAAAAGTCCAAACTACATCAGATTATTGACCATGGAAATTGAAAAACTATTCCTTATTATCTGTAATCATAATCATATAAAAATATAAAAATATTCATCATATAAAATTCTACATTCAGTGTTTAAAATTGTTCATTAAAAAAACATTTTCATGTGAGAGAGTAGTCACCACATACCCATCAGCGATGTTTTTCTTTCATTTCATTAGTTGAAATATAAATATTGAAAATAAAATATTACGTTTATAAATTAAATAAACTATTATAAAAAATATAACTATATTAAATCCTTCCCAAATACCATCAATGAATGAATATTTTTAAAAAAAAGATACACATAGTAACATGTTGATAGTATTCCTTACAAATGCATGTGTGATGATTTTTTAATTTTTTTTAATAGTTTGACGATATATGATATATGATATATATAATCATAATTATTTCATTATTAATATATAAATATATTAAATCCATCATAATATTCATCCCTTAAATAATTTCCTGGTAATTAAAAAAACAGTTCCCAATGCATTGGTCCTTATGTATTCTATAAAATGCTTTCATTTAACCTTATATAGAAAAGGGGATGAATAAGGATATTATATTAACATAATAACATTTATCTATATTTTAGATACTAATGATACAAATTTCTAATGTTTATGAGAGAATTTAATAAGGTATATAAAGAAGTAAAATTTCAAAACAATACTAAGACGATTGTCTCCTCTTTGAATAGCTTCCATTTTACCATTCAATAAGTAAAATATGGATGATATTATGAGAAAAAATAGAATATAATTTATATATTTAATATAATATATGAATTTGGTAGACTATACTCTAGAAAATGGTCTCTTGATGATTGTGGAAAATGATTAAGTCTTTCATCATTCTAAAGTGAGTAGAGGGATATCATTTGAATTAAATAAAGTATTAAAATAAAAAATAATAATTTTAGTTTACATATGGAACTAAATTATATTATATATAATATAATTTGAATATATCTCAAAATATTTTCATATACTACAATTTTGAAATTTTTATGTGAATTTTTAACCCTTATCATTTCGTTTTAAACCATGTTATCCATTTAAATGATTTCGGTGATATCAAATTATTTTCCATTTTTCTTCATAATAGTGTGACTAAAAAATGAAAATAACAAAATAAATACCAACTGGATTATATTATACAAAATATAAAATTAGGGTTACAAAATATAAGATTTTTTTTTTGAAAAAATATAATTCATTTAATAAAATATTGAATTACATAAAAACTATTAAAGACACTTTATAGACCATTAAAATAATTTATTTTAGATAAAATATTAAAATATAAATTTATATAAAAGATAAAATTTTATGAAATAAATATTGCATTAAAATTATCTAATAACACATTTAACTATAAAAGAGTCCCCCAAATTATTCATTTTATATTCTAAAATGATTTACCTGATTTTTATAATTTTTTCACAACTATCGTACCAGCATTGCCTAAGCATTTAATAATACTTTTTCATCTCTACAATATAAAATAAATTGAAACTATAAATAAACATTATTAATATTCACAATAATATTTTATAACTATTAATCCCTTCTTAATCTGTATCACAAAATATTATGGATTTTAAATAACCTAATGGGACATTGTGGTGTTTTCCTTCAAAAGAAATACTAAAAATGTATCTATTGAAGTAATATAGAAATAACATAATATTTTCTTATAATAATGTATTGGTATTGTACAATTAATCTCAATTATTAGAATAAAATAATATTCTATGGTGATTTTAAAGACTTTTTACATTATTTATACCCAATGATAACCCAATTTACACTTTACCATGGTGAAATGTACTTACCATAGTCAGTAATCATTATAATAAAAAAAATTAACCAAGTTACCAAATCCAGAATTTAGTATTGCAGGTATAGAATCCTCTTTTTAAATTAAACTCTTAAGTTATTTATATAATAAATTTAATTTAATCACAATAAAACGTGATAAAAAACTGTTTTCCATAATGACAAATTTTAAACAAAAAAATAGTATTACCAACATAAGAGTAATGTAGATTAAAATAAAATTATTTATATTTTTTATAAAATGTAATAATTAAAATATATAATCAATATAAAACATAATGAATATTCTTTAAAAGATTAATTTAATACATAGGTTCCCATAAAATCATTATTTTTTCACTATTCAGTGAAGTTTTAATCTTAAAAACCTGGATATTTCACGTTCACCTAATTCTTTTTTGTAATTAAACTCATAAATATTGATGAAATTAATTATTAACGTTTGTCACAAAATAAAGTGTAATTTTTTCGAGAAAAACTATTTTTTAATCCTTATATGATGTTACTAAAAATTAAGAGCATTTTTTCCAAGAATTAAACAATGGATTTTTCATTCTATGAATAATTTTAGAATTATTTTTTAATTTATTTAATATTATTTATATGTGAAAACTGTATGGATAGTGAATAATGTAAATATTTTAAATAAAATTATTTCATGATTGATTTTATATTGGTAGTTTATGTTATATACACTGTTGAACATGATATTATTTTAAAATATTAATATTCTCTATTATACCCATAAAATATATATCTTATTTATAAAATAATAACATATATGGTGCTTCTTGTGTTTAATATTTTGAAAGACTTATTTTGAAAACCCTTATCTTTAAAAAGGTAAATAAAAAATTATTTTTAAAAGATATAAAGAGAAATAAATTGGATATCTACAATATCACTTCACTAGGATTACAAATAAGTGAGTGGGAAGTGAAAATATAAACATGGAAAATAAATCTAATCTCTTAATTACAATGGAGGGTGTTGCCGAACTATTATCACAAGAATGCATATGGTTATACAAAAGTTCCAAAAAACATAAAACTAATGAAAAGTGGAAAATACCATAAATTAATCATGAATTATTGTGTGATAAGAAAACATATTAATTTTAATGTTATTTTCTCTAACAGTGATGTATCCTCTTACTATTAAGATATATAAAATTTAAAAATATAAATATTTCATTTTCTTTAAAAATATTTATATAAATGAATTTTAATTTTTTTTGTTTCATATTTCAATCTATTTCCATCATTAACTCTTATTTTACGCAAAATTATGACTATAATATTTAATTACAAAGAAATTATAATCATTTTCTTCTTCATCTTATGTAAAATAAAAATATGACAAAGATTTTGACATTGTAAAACCAAAATGGTTAGCATGTGAAAAGATAATACCAAATTATCCCTTGTTTTAAGACAAGAAAAATTAATATACAATACCTCAATAATAACACATAATGATTAACATATACTATTTAATAAATTTATAATAAAAAATTCTAAAAGTTATGATTTAAAAAAAATAACATGAATCACTACATGATCATAGACTATATTTAAAATCAAAAATAAAATAAAAATTAATATTAGTTAATAAATATAATATACATCGACAGATTGATAAAATTTCCCACTATGAAATTTACCCAATAACAATATACAATTTCAACCATCAAGTTTTACAGAATTACAATAAAATAATTTTACCTTGGAGAAGTATCCATCGACAAAGAAAATATAATGTTCATGTCACCTTAATGTATAATAACATATGACATTATAACATAAATTATCAATTTTTAACAAATAATAAACAATAAAATAATAATAAAATTATAGTTTTAATGAATATTTTTTTAACTTTACAAGAAAAAATCATAATCTCCAACGATATATAAAATATTATTTGATACAAACTATAACATTCAAAAAACAGAACTACAAGAAAAAAACCTAAAAAAATAATTATTAATTTTTTATGTTTTTATCTATATATGTGACCCAATATTATCAATAAAAATATAAAAACATCATAAATGAACATTAGATCCCATACAAAACCAAAAACCATATACAAACAGAGTTCATATGTTATTAGAAAAATATTTGATAAAACATTCACTTGTAGTTAAGTGCTCACATGTTCCTCCGTAACCAATATTTCATTTTCAGCATTAAATCCTCATTTTCTCCCAAATAAAACTCTATGATAATTGACCTTCATTACAAAATTATTTATAATAAAGATCAAATATGAATATTATGGGTTTGATCAAATTATACAAATGGGTAAACATGGTCATTGATTATTTAATGTATTTGATGTGAAAAAGATGATTATTAAATTATATGAACATATTATATGTGTGTGATCATAAAAAAAGTGAATTCATATCTATACAAAATTAGAAAATAAACAATGATACATGGAATAGTTATTTAACATTAAATGTGTGACCTAATATTAATCAAACATAATCCATGTGAAATAATCATTTATCAATGGAAAAAATATAAATTATTTAAATCATAAAGATTCAATGTTAGTATCTTGTAACATCCATCATTCATCATTGAATCACCTAAACATGAAAATTCCAACATTACCTTAAGTGTATCAAAAAATAGTTAACTATTATATCTCTTAAGTGATACTCATATACACTAAAATCAATTGTTTATTATGTTAAAATTATTGCATTTAATATCATTATATTATAGATAAACGCATAATAAGTAACTCTTTCTCTTTACATTTGGTATCGAAGGGATTTAGAAGATTCACCCATTCAATTTTTAAAACCTAATCACCATTCAATAACTTATTTATATTTTCATGAACCATTTAATGATCTAAACATTTACTAGCTTTCAATTTTAAACATAACACCCATGAAAACATCCATATTTAATTTTTCTACTTATTATTCCATGTAAATTAATCATGTGCACAATATAATTATAAAATCATCATAATCCCTTAATATAAAGGAATTTAATTAGATCATAAGATGTTATCCCCAATGAATCATTGGAATCCAACAAGGATTCCAACATAGATGAGTATATATTTAAAGGAACATTTAAATTGTTTTTTGGAAATAGGGATATATACACTTTTCATTCGTTAACATTAAAAAAATATAAAATACAATAATATTAAACAAAATATTTTCATTAAAAATATATATAGAAATTTATAAGGAAGTTTCATGAAAAATAATTTTCATTATGCTTAGAGAATCCATTCAAAAAATTAAATGTTAAATAATAACAATTTTTTCAAACTTCTTTAAGGAGAGTCAATGGTGACCAATATAGAAAAAATTAAGAAGTTTCTGCTGATTTTTTTAAATGAATTTTAAATATCATGGAAATTAAATTTATTAAACCATCTGTGATTTTTTAAATAAAGTACTATAATAAACAAATCAATATTGATGAATAGTTATATTAAAAATCATTAAAAAAATTAAAACAATCATTCAAATAAATTCCATATAATAACATTTGAAAACAAAAAAAAAACATTTTAATTAAAACATAAGAAATTAAAAAACAATGAGTATAAAAACAGTGAGGATTTTATAAGTAAATATTCAGTGTATACATTATAAATTCTTATTGATTCATTGAAAAACATGTCTCAATGAATGGCGTTTATGATTAGAAAACCTTGAATCTCGCATAATGACTGAATAAAAAGTCAATTTAATGAAGTAATATAACAAGAATAAATAATTACCAATAATTTCCATGATGTAATTATTTAAAACACATTTTATGGAAATTATTGCACAAAATAAAATAAATATCTGTGACTAAAATGAATTGTGCCTTAATTTATTAAAATTCAGACCTTGAGACCCTTTAATCATTAATTACAATTGATTCAAAATTTTATAAATGGGATATCATAAAATGAAACAAAAAATTTCATGGTAATGGATTCATATATGAAATAATATCCCATTAGTTACTTTGTGTGCCTTTTTAGATGAATAATGTTTATAATACGAGTCAAGAATCAATGAAACAATACTATAAACTGGATATACATCCACACGACTATACCAAAAATTCACAAGAATTGTTGGAATATAGTTCAAATAAATTATCTAATTTTCTTTATAAACTGTAGGTATATATATTTACATACCGACCATTTTTATAAACCATTGTTATATACCACTCTATATAATTTATTTTCTAAAAACAATTGATATTGATTTTTCAAATAACACTTATCCTTCCTCCTCAACACCTCAACCATGATCTATATTATCCCATCACCTATACGAGTATGGGATATTACATCTTCTCCTAACATGTTTTCCTAATATTTTTATAATTTTAAATTCAGATTAACTTTAACATCATATTTCTATATTAATAATCCTTCATTTATTGTTTTGAGTATTTTATTCATTCTTTTTATGTATAAAAACCTTACCATGATATGATATGTTCACAACTTTTCCTGATTCTTTGAAAAAAACATTTTAGATTATAATTGTTATAATATTTTTTTATTGATGCGATTTTAATAGGTATATATGTTGTTGGAATTAAGTTTTCCAGTACATTTATTTATTTATTATATTATTATTTTAATATAAATTAACTTACTAATTAATTAATTAATATCAGAATTTTTTATTTTATTTACTTATTAGGAATTTATTAAATATAATAGGATTATAATTAATAATTTATGGGAGATATCGTTGATACTTTTGGGGGAACATAGGATATGTACACAAATGGTCATCAATGTAAAATTGTGTATGATATAATTTATATAATTAGTTGTTTTTTATGTGGATATTTAACCTTAATTGAGTATATACATTGGGGATGTCATTTTCCCATTAAAATATACCCATATAAACATGGATTCTAAATGAAAATACACTCCAATAGTATGGAACTCTTGTATAAAATGAACTATGAAGACATAGTTCTCCCATGGTGATATATCATAAGGACATAATACTCTATAAGACATACAATGAATCCAAACTATTGATATATTAGTACCAACCCATTATCCTTATTTGATACATTATTATGTGATATTAACATAGTATATACCTATTTAATCAAATCCTTTTCACATAATCTAATTTATTATTATTATTTTCGGTCATTTATGTTCATAATAATAGTATTATTGATTATTGATTTTTCTTTATTTTATATTTACTATATATTTATGTTCTTTATAATTTTAAATGATTTTTCTATTTTCAAAATCATGATAGGTTGCTATAATTATATGTATTCATTAAAACACTTACATCCATTTAATCAAAATTTATCTCCATATGAAATAAAATCTTATCATTATCTCTTCACATTTTAAAATCATAATTAATATTTATTTAGATGACACAAGATTCCTTATTAATTAATGCTAATTCATTTATATTTAAATCATTCTAATAAATATCATGAAATATATTTGAATAAATGTTTTTAATTTGAAGAAAAATAATGTAATAAAAGATATGTAGAAAAATATCTTTATTTATGATTCTATATTCTTATTAAAAATAAAATATTAATTTATTTTTTTTATTTCAACTTAGCACAATATGGAATTTATTGTGATAGTTAATAATGAATAATTTTGTGTAATACTATTAGAAAATATTTTTTCCACAATTTAGGATCATACTATCGATATGTATACACTATTTATATTGATGATGGTAGTTGAAAATTAGAATTTTAGTTAGTGGATTATCATTAGATATTATTCAGTCTTATGGAAGAAAAAATGTGATACATTTTTTCCATATATAGAGGAGTAATATTTTATTGTGATGTTTTAATTTTTTACTCATTATTTATATTATATTAGTATTTTATGATTATGAATATTTATATAAATTATTTAATAATTTCTATTATATTATTATACCATTTTTTTGTTTTGGATGTAGGGTATCAATTTGTTTTATTATTGAGTAAATGTTTCCATCATGAAGACTTGTATTTAATTAGATTATTTTAAAACTCATAAAATATATGTTTTAAAGATTGTTTTTTCATAATGAGATATGTATATAATTGTATTAGGTAATATTTGTTTCTTATTCCATGTCATATACATTAATTAGTTCATTATTTTTTGGAATCAAGTATATAATTTGTTATTTCTTTTAATATTTATGTCTCTAGATACTAGTATTATTTTATGGCATACATATTCTAATAGTGTTTAAGAAATTAATGAATTAAGATTTATATTTTTAATTTGAAGATAAATTTTTCCCATTAATATAATATATAGAATATAGATATATCATAATGATTGAAATTAAAATATGTTTCCATGTTATTTGGATGTTTTTTATATTTTTCAACAAATAATGATTCATGTGGTTTGTTATGTTTTAAATGTTATATTGTTGTAATAAAATGATGGTTATTGTGGAAATAATACACCCACCATAAAAAATATGGATTTAAAATAAACTATTTCATTTTCATATCACTATTGAGTGATGAAAAAAATTCAGTTGATCATGAACATAAGAAAAAATGTTTTTAATGAATTTTATATCAAATAAGTTTTCATTAGTATGCCATCATGAGAAAGATAATATTCAATTCAAAGAAGGTAATTAATTCAATACATAATAAGAATATAAAGAAAACTATGATGTTAAGAGAGTGAAAAAATTAATGGATGATGCCTGAACTCCTATATTTCAAAAATTTACTAAAATGGAGATGTCATAATTTTCAATGCTTTTGTATTATATAAAACCCATTATAAAATTTATTATAAATCCTTTGATAATGTTCATAATTTCATAAGTATATTTATTATAAGGATGTTGATATTCCCTCAAATAATTATATGTAGTGTATGTTAATTAATCTACATCATTTATTTAATAATAAAACTCATACTGGTATGAAAGATTGAAATTTATTTTGGGAGTAAACAATATCCCATAATGGATATAAAAATGTGGTACATATCGATGGATATAAAATGAATATAGAAACCTATATTGTGCCTCATATAAATTCATATGGAACTTTAAATTGATTCATGGTAATAAAAATATATTCATGTTTACTGAATATCAACCAATATGTGATTGAATGATGATGACAGATTTAAAAATAATGGTGAGTTAGATTGTCTGAAAGATGTATTATCATAGAATAAATTTGATTCAAGAAATCGTGATTTTCCAACTTAGGTGGGTGATGTTAGGTTGGGTCTATAATAAGTTTGTATTAGTCTATTCTGTTATATGATTACTTCTCAAATAATGTGTCTACTTTTTATTAATGATTATATCCACCCTCCAAGGTTGTTTATAAAAAAACCATTCAATTTATAGATTATACTTATATCTATAACTTATTAACTATGAAATGAAATATAAATCAACTTATAACTTTTATTAAAAGATTTGAATCATATTTGGGATATGGGTGTTCTGAAATTCATTTCTTCTTTAAAAATTATATGTCAGATTCATGCTTCCCTTCTGTGGACTATAAATTATATCCCCGCTAATGTAATAACATCTGTTGGAAGCATGAAGAAAAAATATAATTCCCCATCATTATGAAAATTACACAATCCAAATACACAAATATCATCAAATATTCAATATCATGTGGGCATCAATGATTCTTTCCGATGTATAATTAATACATGAATAATTGTCAGATGTTTATTAATTTTTTACACGAAATATCAACAACAACATATATCCAAACTAATGATCTTAATGAATTTTATGTTTCTTGTTTTTGACTTCGAAATGGTCAGATGAAATCTATAAAATCGATCGATGTTGATGTTGAATCCACAATAAATTGGTAAAACAAAATACATTTTTTGAGTTTCCTTATTTGATACCCAAAGTTTTATTTGATTGTACAAATTCAATGTAAATTGTGAAAATATATATGAAATGATTAAATAAAATCTTATAAATGTTAGGCGGAAGACCAAATATGACATAGAAACATAACTGGTTATGTAGGATTTAGTTATTAGACCATAACTGCAAATTGTGTATATCATTTAAAACAAATAGAATGCTTTATATGAATCTTCTATGATGTATCGATTATAAAAAAAAAAAATTTATTAAAGTATTGGAGAATATCAATGTCCTTAGTGTGTATTCTATTGATATATCTAAATGAGTTAATAGATGGTAATTGAAAATAAAATCACAAAAAAATATTGATTATCACATCTTTCATAATTAATTTATTTCAATTGATATCTGGTATTTACGTTTAAATGACATTTCTGTGATGGATATTATTTTATTCCATTTATATAATGACATTTTTACCAATGTTTTATTCATGTATTCCTTAATAAAAGTGTCGTAATAATCTTCATTTATTTTTTATGTGATGGAGAAAATTATTCCTCAATTAGTTTTCACTTGCATTTCACATTTAACTGATATTATACCTATTAAAACGCTTATTCTAGGTACCATTACATATTTGGGGATGCATATTACAATCACAAATATAATAATTGTTAAATAATATGCCTCAAAAAATAGTTTTCATGAGGGTACTATTTTGAGAGGTTATCTGGAAGAAATGTATAGATATATGTTCAATGATTATGTCTAATGTGAGAACAAGAGATAACCGAAAAATGAGAAATAAATATGTGTAGTATGAATAAATTAATCCCTCATTTCCATATATTCCCAAAATATAAGGACTTTATAGTTCATATATTTTATCATCATTTACCCATGTAGAGGAGAATATGGAACATCTCATAGACTTGTTTAAATATAGTATATTTGAAGACTATATCAGTTAGGTAATTATATTTGAGTGTAATCTAAAACATAGTCACATAACTTATACTGTACAATTTTATGTTCATTTTATTTAGATAATATAAAAAATTTGAGTATATATCATAGAACATTTCCTTTGATAATTAGAGAGACTTTACAAAGAATATATTTTCCAGATAGGTTGGTATCAAAGGTATGACCATTACATTAGTTATATTAAAATATTAATATTAATTTAACAATATTATTCATATATATTTGTAGTATTGAGTATAAACATTAAATCCATCTCAATAAAATTCATAGTTTTGTATTTTTTTCCAAAATATTTTCATTGTGAATGAAAATTGTTTATAAAAAATGTGTGTAAATTTTTACAATTGATAAACCATTGAATAAAATAACACATCAGTATGGATTCATGTTAACTAAAAAATGGATTTTTATGCCCATGTGTAAAATTTTAGGCCTTGATATGAAAATGTGTATTATTATGGTCTGGTTGAAAAAATATTTGTATAATATTACCACTTTTATGGTTTAGTCATTATGATTAAATTTAACTGTTGTGATTTAATGAAGAGGCTTGTTAAAATTTATGATAATTTTGGATTCAGTGTTAATGAAAATACATGAATCATTGGTATTAATGAACCATATATTAGGTAATCAAAATAAAAGAAATACTTTTATGTGAAATTTCACCACTGTCATGATTATGATGTCACTATTGAAGTAATCAGAAAGATATATTTTGCTTAGTGGTGGTATTTAAATTAACACCATTGATTCCCCTATTAGTATTGGAACACTATATTTTATTGGATGAATCAAAATTTCTAATTGTGAGAATTTATCTTGAATTTTTTAGGGGTGATTAATACATATAAGAAACCATATATATCTGAATTTAATTCAATTTAATATAATTTCAATTTCCAATGTCGTTACTACTATAAATACAAATGTTTTTCTAATTTGTAACGATACGTTTGATTCTGTATTTCTATTTTTCATTGAGTTTTATTATATTCATTTAAATTCAGAAAACATGGTTTACAATATGTCTTAAAATGTATTTTTAAATCATATACAATGTGGGTATAAATTTCAATTTCTAAAACATGTTACATAATTATTTATTTCTAGTTTTACTTTTATGTTATATGTAGAATTTTTAAATACTATTAATAATAAAAATACCATTAATTATTATACAGATAATGAATTATATTGAAAAAATTAAATAGAAGAACATGTTTGATATTAATGGATTATTTTGAAAACATAGGCTGCCTCATTTGATTCTATTAGTGATTATAAATATTGTAATATCATTCTTATCCATTAAATTTAATGTTATATTCATATTCGTTATGAATTTTTTTGAATATTCATTTGAACTAGATTTGTCCAATCCTCATCCTATTTGTAGGGGTTCGATCAAGGGTTATTCTATAGATATATAGAGCACCCATTGTACCTATTCCAACCCATACCCACCTACAGACATCCCATTATCCACACTCTATCCTCCTCCACATGGTCCTCCGTTAATGTTCCCACTTATTCCTGGATAATCATATTATTTAACATCCACTTATCAAACCATTAATATAACATATTTAGGGATATTACTACGTATTCCATACCCATATCAGATGATGTATCCCCAAAATGTAACGAACCGGACATTCATTAACGGAAATCCCTCTTGATCTAATTAAATGTGTCTTTATGTAAAATGATTATATAAAATTTCAACTTCATTGGTTTTATTCTAAGAATTTTGACCGTTGCTAATATAGATGTTGAATAGTGGTCACATGATTAGTATAAATATAGGGCTTTAATGAATCCAATTCAATCAGACAATGGAAGTGATGGACTCATCTAGTAGAAGTGCCCCATATGAAGCCCATTTGTCGGATCATGGAAAAGAGGTGGAGTCATTGGGCTTCACTCTTGACCAATCCTAATTCGAGCTTCAACAAGTTAAGCTTGAGCATGACCGCCTATGAGAGATATGGATGTTGATAGAGATTACCACTTGAGAAATGTTATCTAAGCCACCCCAAGAGTCTGTCACCATCACCCACCTTACTCTTCGGTCATATGTAGGGTTTATAAGGGGTTATATAACAAAACCGTATCACTATGGTTATGTACATTATTTTTGTATATAATAATTAATATAATTTCATCCAATTATTGTTACATTGTAAATAGGTTTTTTAAAGAAAAAATAGTATTTTTAGTTAATGTTCAACTAAGAAATATATTTTGATGAATTATTGGATTTTTTAATTACATAATATTATAATAAAATATTATTATTGTTATGAAATTAATTTTTATTAAATATAAATGATCGTATAATTTTATGAATGCAATCATAGTTTTTATTAAGGTTTGAAAGCCATTTTTGTCAAAACCCATGAATTTTCAATAAATGTCTCTTTTTATTTTAAAAAGTGAAAATTAACATATTTAAAAAATTATTTAGATAAAATGAATATTATTTCTGGAATCAAGATGTCTAACTTATCTAATGGTGAAATTTTCATACTTTTCTAAGGAAGTCAAGTTTTGGGGTAAAAATTATATATCGTTTTAATATATAATGTGTTTTATGACTTCATAATGACCCAATAGTAATGTAATATTATACTATAAGTCATTTATTCTACCAATATATATTTTAAAATTTAAATAATGTTATTTTGGGTTTTTTGACTTATTTTACAAAGCATTAATGGACCCTTCAAGGCTTATTAAACATCTTGTCGTTTTAAATTATTTTCCTTGGGAGTGTGGCTCAACTCCACATAAGCAACCCCATTATTTTAAATGTTCAGACATTGGCCTTATAAAATATTATTTTCCACCTCCATTTTTCAAAAACCATGGTTAGAAACCATGGGCTTGATTGTGGTTTGGATTAGTTTAATGTGAGGTGTCCTAAACCAAAATAATAAAGAATTCTCTCACCTTCCCTATATAAACCCACCCAAGCTCCCACTTTATCCTCACTCAAAACCTTTGGATATCATCCAACCTTTTCCCTCCTTTCTCTAGAATCCTCCCAAGGTGCCCCAAGCTATGAAGAAGCCTCTCTCAAACCTCTCTCAAGCTTTTGGAAGCACACTTCCAAGTAAGGGTTTTTCTTCCTTTATCATTTTTTCCCAATATTCTTTAAATTGTTATTCCATTTTAATTTCAATTATAAATGTTGGGGAATGGTTTTTCACATCCCCCATACTACCCTCTTTATGTTTGAATGATGTGAGACCCATTTATCTCTCATTAAATTCCTCCCATGTACACCCATTACTATGCCAAAATTCCGAAAGGAATTTCCCTCTTCTCATTTAAATTCAAGCAATTATTTTTTATAATTAAAATAAATTCCATTAAAATTTTTTCGACATGTATCTATATTAACCCTTTACTTGACATTTCATGTACATATTTTGAGACCCCCATTTCTCTCTCACCAACCATTTTTATGAATTCTTACATCACGTTGTTATGCTATTGAAATTGCACTGATTTTCCATGCCAATGCCATTGTGTAGTGAATACCATGTCCATTTCTATATCAAGGGTAGTTTCCTTTATGGAAATTTACTTATATGTATTATACATTAAACGTAAACTAAAGATTCATAGAAGATATAACATAAGGGTTTAGTCTCAAGCCGAGACATGGTCCTCTCAAATTTATATAAATTTGATCCACACCCTGGATTGGGGTTAACAACAGTTTACACAACTGTCCAGAACACACAGGGAACTCTACAATTGTTCTTCGTGAAAAAAAAAACAGAGATTAGGCCACACAAGGACCACTTCCACAGTTGAAGTGGGTAAAAAAGAGTTGAGAATTTTAGAGTGAAAATTTTGATATCCTCCAGTTCAGAGGAGGAGGCAGTGTGTGTATGAGATATACAGAGTACAACACACTGCTCGAAAGTAAATAAACAAATCACATAGAGATAATATATAAGAGTTTATAAAGATCTAGTGATTAGTAATGCAGCTCTGGACTCATTGGATTCAGCAGAATTTCTTCTTTGTCCTTCTCTAGTTTTTCTATTGCAAAACAGAGTATCGTAGTTCAGCTTCTGTTCTGTAGGAGTGAAAATGATCTCTTGATTCATCATGTGTTCTTCAGTGATGTTGGATTGATCTTATTCGAGTTCTTTGAAAGACTTGAAATCTCCTTCTTGATCAGGATTGTTCTTTTTATTCATCAAAGTACACTCGGGCGTGTGTATGTTCTTCTTGCTATATCGTCACACTTTTCTTGCTTCACTACTTTCACGTGTACTGCATCTTAATCACCCCTATATTATATGAGTTCTAGCAGTAGGAATGATTCAATTTCCATACGCAAGAGATACGGTTTCCTGACATGCCAACAACTATCATTAAATAACATTAATATCATTAAAAACATCAAATATGATCGTTAGTATTATTTAAATAATATTGACAAAAAGTTAAGAAATGGTGTCACAGTGATTATGTAAATGGTGTCTTCTTCACGGTAGATTGTTCACGGTATGTGGTTCACGGGATGAGCATCACGGTATGTCCACGTCACGGTGTCTAGATCACGGTGTCTCGGTTACGGTGAGTCCTTCATGGTGTCTGGGTCACGGTGTCTCAGTCACGGTGTCTGGATCATGGTTTGTCCTTCACGGTGTCTGGGTCATGGTTTGTCCTTCACGGTGTCACGGTTTGTCCTTCACAGTGTCTGGGTCACAGTTTTTCCGTCAGGGTGTCTCCATACTTAGACAAATACCTGTATTTAGACTTAGACACTAATATGTAGAATATGGAATAAGATTAATCATTAGAGAGTAAGAGACCTTGAATCATAAATATAAAGGCTTGATAATATATGTGAGATTTGTAATCATGCATAAGACTTATAAATAATAAAGTGAGTAATTAACATACATAATATTTGTTATCATTAAAACATGATGCGTAGTTGTTATTGATATTGAAGAGCATTAGCAATATGTGCAATGAAGACTGAGATTAATCTGTAATAGGATCTGTGATCATTAAAACATGATTAACACATGAGGAGTCCAACAATATCCCCCTTTTTGATGATCAAAAATCATGTATAGTCAAAATATAAATGAAATGAAATATTAAAGAAACTTATCATATTAGAAGAGCATATCTCATTATAGTACAGACACTTGTAGTTTTTCATCCCTTTTATACTTGTATTTTTTCTCCCCCTTTTGGGATCATCAAGAAGTAGAGAAAATTGAAAAGATACAAGGATTTTTTCATTAATGAAAGGGTTCAGAATATAATAAAAACATTAAAAAGCAAATGACATCCCATAAAAAAGATAACAGTCTCTAGACTCTTCAGGGATCCACCTTGTCTTTGCCTTTATCAGCAGCAGAAGCTGGTGCCGATATAGAAGAAGGCATAGATGTGGTAGACAAAGAGGGTAAGGGTATATCTTCAAAAACAGATGGAGCCAAAGTAGGAGTAGTAGAAGATCTAGGGTGGGGTTGGTCAAGAATGACTGGCCGGATCTGAGAAAGAGCTTGGCTAACTGACATGGTAGTGGAGGCTAAGGCAAGTAGACCAGGTCTAAGGGGTGCAACAACTGGAGCAGCTATAACAGTACTCTGTACATGAAGATATGGATTCAAAAGAGTGATGAAATCAGGAATGATTTCACCACCATATTGCATATCCTTTTCAAAATCTCCCTTATTCTCCATGAGTTTATCCAACAATATGGTGAACTCTGTACATTTATAAACATGAGCTTTAAAAGCTTGAGTTACTGGAGGGATTCTCAAATTTTCCACAAGATATCTAAAGTGATCTGTCATATCACTTTTAGAGAAAATCTGGGAGAGATAAAAATCTATTTTCTCAGTGATATCATGTTGATAATCAATGTCTATCGTAGAATGAATCCTAACAAAGTCTAATGCTCGATCACTGTTCTTAACCACTTCTGACAAAGAAGACAGATCCAAGCCACTGAAGGTAATCTGAAGTTCTTCCTTGAATATGAATCTCAGTACAGAATCATCCAAAATAGGAACAGAAGGTTAACCATAAGGAGGAGAAGCTTTTACAGCTTCAGATAGAACTTTGAGCTGTTTGAGAACTTTTTGCAGGCATCCAGTGTATTCATCTGTAAGCTTATTCAGATTTTCTACAAGCTCCCTTATATGTTCCATCATATTGGTGTGTCTTTTTTCAATCTTCTCATCAAAAGATAGTAGGTATGGATGAACTTGAGACACAATATCCCTAGCAAGGATGGAATCAGATGTCTCAGGAGAAGTAGCAATGGGTTCAGGGGCAGAAACAAGAGCAGGTACTGATCTCAAAGACGACTCATTCTGCAAGTTTGCCACCATATTTTTCAGTTTTGCAACATCAGCAAATAGCATCTTATTTTCAACTCCGACTTCTTGAATTTCTCGAATCATCCTTGGTTGAATATGCAATATAGTATTTTCCAAAAGAATTGATGCATCTTCATGACTTAGTTGAGTAACTGGACGAGGATGAGAGGATAAGATCTTCTCAACTCCAGCTAACAGAGTATCTCCAAAAACATTCAGATCATCTTTAGTCACAAAAGAGGAATTATCATGTAAGGGTGAAGGTAAAGGTAGAGGTTCAGGTTCAGTTTGCGATTCGGAGTCATCTTCAGACATAGATTCTGATTCAGATTGAGGATCTTGTTCTAGTACTGGTTTTAATGAGCAACAGACTTCAGTTGAAATAGATAAGAAAGATCCATTCCAATTGTAGTCACTTGTTGTGACTCATTCACATCATAAAATCTTGGGAACTCATACTGAATGTACATAGAATATGTGACAGTAGGTTGAGAAGCTTCTGCAGATCCAGCTTCCATAATCTCAAGGTTTTGAGGTTCCTCCCCCTAAAATTGTGCTTCCCTTCCAGATTCATGATTCTCAGGAACATGATCAAGATCCACATGATCATCTCTAATCTCTTCAGAAAACTCTTGCCTTGTCACCTGAAAGGTAATTTCTATCCTCTCTTCAGCAGAGGGAATATACTCAGGAACTTATTGTTCCACTGGTTGAGCTTCCAGACTCGCTTCTTTCTCAACAAGGAGATCCTCTTCAACAGGGTCTATCTATATGGTTGCTTCTTGTTCTAAATCAGGAAAAACCAATTTTCTTGCAGCATTAGGATGAGTTTCTGGATTGACATCCTCACTAGAATTAGGTGCTTCCTTGTAACACCCCAAGATTTCATAGTGTATTATTTCTTCAAAATAATTCAATAACTTGCACTACACACAACACCGAGTTCAAACGCACCATGAATTTCCAAACAAGCCCGTCAAAAGAGGTTATGAATAGTATTAACTAAATTTTAAACTTTATATAATCCTTATAATTTTAGAATCCATATTATGAGTTACTTAGACATAATGTAATAGCAAATTCATTTTCAGTATTGCACTTTTAAAAACATTTAATAGTGAACCTTTTTTAAATCCAATATTTTAAAATTTTATATATTCAATTTGACTAAATAAATTTACTTTCTATAATGGGGACATCAAAAAAATTTACAACGAAACATCACAAGTTTCCATGCTACATTTCCCTTTAAATAATGCAATGGCGTGCATTGTACGCAACTTCGAGATTCTAACACACCACAACCAATCAACCAAGCTGTTATGAATTGTAATACCTACTTTTTGAAATTTTATAAAATTTATCTTTTGAAATGGGCTTCATTTTTGGATTCGTAATATCGAAATTTTCTTAGGGTGAAATTTTGGTACTTTTCGGATAACTTTCATTTTTTGATGAATAGTGAAAATTACTAAATTTTAATTAAAAACAACTTTTTTAATCGAAATAATTAATAGTGATAAATTATTATTTTGAGTGGTTTTGAAGTATATTTAGAATATATTTTTCCATTTAATACAACTTTGGTCATTGGATTTAATTTCACATTTAAACCAGACATAAACAAGTGTCAATCTTTTGATAATTATTATCTCTTAAAAACACGCTATTTGTTTTGACGACGGAAATTAATTTTTAAATTAATTAATGTAACTGATATGTTCTGAATTTGTTAAAATAGACATCATTTTTGAATTCATAATATCAAATATATCTTAGTCCTAATTTTCGGTATTTTTCTGGAAACATTCATTTTCTGATGAATAGTGAAACCACTAAGTGGTAGTTAAAAAAAACTGAATTTTTCATAAAACATAATTTTACCGCTTTTGTGAGAGGAATTTTGAAATTCCAAGAGACACAGTTAATATCAAGGGGTAAAATGTGGTTTAATGAGATGAAAATAATTTTTGGTGAATAGTAACTTTTTACTTTTATTTACCACGGTTGAAAGTAAATAGGGCAATTAAGGGTAAAAATGATATTAATATTCCCTTACACATGTCATAATTCTATTGGACAAGTGTATCTCGACCAAAAACAATCTTAGGAGTAATATATTTTCTTTTAGGTTCTCTTGTATTAGATTAGGACATTTATTATTATTTAATTCAAAGAAGAGTTAAAAGAGTTGAAATCAAAGTTGATTTACTAAAACATTTTTAATATAGGGTTATACATAAGATAAATTCAATTTAAATATTCATTAGAAAGATAAAAAAATTTCCTACATAATGGTATTTTATTTATAATTTTTAGACATTAAATAATTTAATTTATTTAGGACACAATGGTGATGCAGTAATTACCTAATTAATGAAAAATTGGAATAATTGATATTAAAAATAACCAAATAAATGTAATTTGAGACTTTTTATAAATAAAAATAAATTTATAGGTTAATATGACATGTTATTATGGAGTTAAATGACGTTATTCGATGTAATCATTCTGTTATGAGTTTTACAAAATTCAATTATTGAATAGTGTCAAAATTGACATAAAATAGTTCTTAAAAAACATATTATATTATTAATTGATATTAAATTCCAAAAAATCTAAGGTTCAGAAAGAGACTTATATAATGATAGGTGTATCAATAATGGACCACTTCGGGGTCTCTCGGATGTATATAGTAAGTTTATTAACCATATAATATAAAAATAAAAAGAGACACTGTAAAAGTGAAACTAATTAACTAAGAGTTAATAATTAAAGATAAGGTTAATATAATGACCCAAACCGGTCTAAATTCTATTGGTTGAGTGGTTTTCGACCCATCCCCACCTTAACCGTTAAATAATCCACTTTAGAGCCATTAGAAACCAAATATGAATTATTATAAAATAATATTTCCAAAGTTTCCCCTCACCCCTCTTATAAAAGGGCACTCACCCTTATCATTAATTCACACATTCAAAGCCTTTTGGATTGTCAAAACCCTGCCCAAATACTCTCTCAACTTCCTTAACTAAATCCTAGAGGCCTTATTTTGATCATAAAGCCAACTTAAGGAGCCCTTTTGATCAAATCAAAAGAAAGAACCCGAAGAAGAGGTAATGTTTTCACCACCCTCTTTCGAGTTCCTTTCTTCTCCAACATCTTATTTCTTTGATATTCACATTCTAAAATAATGAATCCAGTATCTCCTATATACTTTAATATTATTGTAAATATGGTACAACCATATTCATTATTCTATCCATCCTTTGAATGACATGTCACCATACGTGCGTACGTACGGCTTACCGTCTCCACGTCGTGGTGTAATTGTTATTGAATATATTCTTATTTGGATGGGTATAATAATGATTTGTAATTCATGTAAATAATAATTATAACATGATAATGATTCTGTATATTTGATATAAGATCTAATTATATATTATTTTAATATCAAAAGAATGATATTGTCACTCGTACGTACGTACAGACTACTATCTCCACGAATGCGATGAGATTCATTCTTCATCGTATCCATTCAAGTATAATTATCATTTGATAATTTAAAAATTATTTTTTTGGAATTAATATCATTCTGGATATGAATAAGATACAACCTATCCATGAAAAACATGGCTTACGTAACAAAACATATAAAAAAACGAGTAAGTTAACACCCGAAACGATGATAATACTAAGAAATTATTAACAAAACAATGTTAAAAGATTATATTTGATAACATACTAATGTATATGATTATTGTATAATTTAATAACAATTATTTCACCATTATACAGGAGGTTAACCTACCCCAACCAAAGAAAAGTTCATGGTAAGGTTTTATTTCGCAATCTCTTCATTATCTGAGGTTGTTTATAAGTAATAATCTACTGGGACTTCTTTATCATCCACATCCTTGTTTCATAAAAATGTTTTTCAAAAAATTATTACTATTTTATAGAATATTGGTTAAAGTCATTTATAACTTTTTTGACTTTTTAAAATAAGTTTATAAATGAATCTTTCTGTCGTTTTCCAAACAAGGTCCTTTTTAACCTTTTCGAAAGAATTAAGGTAAGAATGTCTTTTTAAATTATATGGCGGGTGCGGCTATTTTCCGCCATTATAAAATCGTTTAAGCTTCCCTTAGAAGCTTATAAGGATATTTTCAAAGTAAATGTTTTATTTTATAATTATGTGACTTTTAAATGATTTCAAAATGAATATTTTAAGAATTTCTGAAAAGAACTCTTTATCAAAATCAGAATTTTAAATGTTTTAAAGATTTATCTTTCTAAATATTTTTAATTAATGTCCATGTCTTCAAAATTGTTTTTAAGGAATTATTTATACGTAAAGGACTGTTTTTAAAATTTTAATTCCTTTCAAAAGTTTCAAAGTGGTATCGGAAACTTTGATTCAAAAATCTCTTTTTAATTACTTCCTTTATAAATGTGTGAATTTTAAATGATTTTAACAAAAGAGATGTTTCTCTCAAATAGTTTTGATTTCATCTATTTCAACATACTTTGATTGATTTTATGATAATTTAATGTTGATTTATTATGATACAAAACTTCCATATTGTATTGAAGGTTTTCTGATATGTTTGACTGTGGATGTGTTATTTTTATACCATTCATGGTTTATGGAGAAAGTATTGATATTTCGTATGCTATTTTTAATACGAATGTTTATGTTATGATTGAACCATTTCATATGGGAATGCATTGGACTTAATATGTGATAGGTGGAGCCCGCCATAGCTCCTAGATGCATCGGTAGGTCTCATGAGACAAACTAGTGACTCGGCACAAGGCCTTGACAAAATCTTATTTGTAGTCTTGGCAAGAGGCCTTGGTTATGTGGTTATGATAGTCTGGAATTACGAATTCCATCATTATGAAAGTGGTTGTTGATATTTCATGTGATTATTCGATTTGTAGAATATCCATGTGAATAAGTAAATGGCGTTATTTCATTTTATTTTTTCCATACTACGTTGAAGTTTAAGTGTAAAAGGCTTTTGTTTTAGTTTTGCATTTCCTTAAATGTTTATGCTTATTTATGAAATTTTTTGTTGTATTGCTTACCCTTACGGAGGGTTTGAGCTAACCCCTTTCTATGTTTTATTTTTCCTAGGATTCCAAGAAGTATATTTTGATTGATATGCAGGGTTAACACAAGGGAATAATGGCATTCATAAAGGATTATTTATGTTGTTTTTATGTTATGAAGTGTAATGTAACATTCATGCATGTAATCTATTTTCCAAGCCTGCTAAACTGATCGGTACTTTGGGATTTGATTCCTTGTAATCATGAAAATGTATTAAAATAATGCACCGACTCTGGGTAACTTGGGTCGGGGCATTACAGTTGGTATCAGAGGAAGTTTAGTAAAAACCTTGGAAGCTAGATTTAGATAAACTTTGATTAGAGCAAGTAAACCTAAGATGAACTTTGAGGATTAGTATAGAAGAACATCCTAGAATTTTGGTATTGTAAATATTTTATGAGTTTTTTGAGCAATATATCCCTGTCTGGATACGAGCAGGTAGAGGTGGCTCTGGAAGAGATGTACCTAGGGGTAAAACTCAAAAACACCGCTTTGATCTAGACTCGAACAGGAACTGGTGCACGACAACAGGCCTTGCTGCACTCTTTTTTATGAAACTCCTGAGGGATATGCTTAGGATAATTCTAATTTTCTTTACAAACCATTATGAAGGGTTTATGAGTATATACTTCCTCAAAGGAGACATTTTTTTATTATGGATTATATCCATTAACTATTTAATTTTTGTTATGTGTTTTACAAGTTTGGGATTAGGTATTGTTATTCATAAACTAATATAGTGGATGCCATTGTTTATAAATGGATCCTAGTAGAAGGAATGATAACTCCATCAATGCTCATGATCCAAAGAGAAAGAAGGATCATATCTTTCATGGTCTTAAGCCAGAATTTATAAGAGAAATAGTCTCCCATGTATTATCATCATATGAAGAAATAATATCATGTGTTGATATGATAAGTAAAGAGTTTACTGAGTCCTATGGATTTCAAGGGAACAAAGGGAAGAAATGTATGGAAGAGAGAAAGATGGATAATGGTTAGTGGGAAAAGAAGAATTTTCCCATATGTGATAACTATGGGAAGAAACACCCTGGAAATTTCCTGAAAGGAATGGGAGTTTGTTATAAGTGTAGAGGAAAAGGGCACAAAGTACGTGACTACAAGGGCAAGAAAATGGTTTCAAATATACAATGGTTCATTTTCAAGGAGTTTGGAAACTACGTGATCCAATGTCCCAGTCATCAGACTATGCCACAAATAATGTTATTGGAAAATAATCAAGTTATGATACTACCATAGATGAAGAGGAATGATTAGAGTTCTTATGTTGATTATTTCATTTGAGTGTTGTATCAACAATGTAATTGTTATTATGGAGTATATAAGGATTGTACTGCAGTAATATTTCATTAAGGACTTGAGGTTGTGTGGAACAATGAAATGTGACTCAATAGCAGGTTAAATTTTTGGAAAATATACGGTTAAGAGAAAGATAAACCATAATAGGGTTCTAATACCGAGGTAGTGATTTTAGAATAATACATGATTGATTTGGATAAGTTATATTGGATATTCCTGACTACCTTGAAACTGATTAATGATTTGTATATTTTATCATTGTTGGGGTTTAAAACATTTCTGGATTGAAGGAGTATATCTATTATTCAGTAAGGAATAAGGGATCATGAATGTAATCAATAAGGTTTTATGGTAATTCAGGATGTTGTAGTATTTTAAAAGAATACATGATGAAGGTGTTCACATGTTATTACATGGAAAAATGGATCTTTATTTTGTTTACCTTCTTTATAAATTTTGGACTGAAGTATTTTGGATAGTTCTGGTTTGGATTATTTTGGATTGACATAAAATGACAACCCAGAGGTCGGACGATAACCCGTCACGTCCGTCAAGGCCGCGAGACTTGAACCCACAACGGAAGGGCGACAATGGTGTATCACCTAACACTGACCCATGTGATGTCCTAGATTTAATAATGTCATTTTTTTAATGGTTCTGATTGATGAATTATTAATTCATTTTTTAACCTTATACGAATAATATAAGTAGAATATTATTTTTATGTTCTATCATCTTTTAGAGTGAAAGATAAGTTTGTGGTAAAACTTAGTTAAAGGATGAGACTCTAATTGTCAAGTATATATATTTTTCTTCTTCTCTTATTCAATTAAGAAATTAATTCTTATACATTAGTGAAGCGATCTTAAAACAAAAAAATGTGTTACATTAATACCATATGTTTTGCTGAACCGATGGTATTTTAAATCATCATAGATTGATGAATTTAAGGCCCCCAATTTTACACTTGTTTGTGATTGATGAACTCAATCACTACCTATAAATATTTACGTTTTTCCTCCAATTATATTTCGGTAATTTCCACCAATGTTCTCCAAATAGAGATCATAATTTTGTGGTGACCCTTTCATTTCTCTTTTCCTCTTATTAAGACTAAATTTTATCAACCCAATTCTTGATGTGGGTTTTCCCAAAAAGCTATTTTCTATATTAAACCTTTTATTTTCAAGGAACAATTTCAAATTGCGAGGACGCAATTTATTGATGGTGGGGAGAATGTAACACCCCAAAATTTCATATTGTGTTATTTCTTCAAAATAATTCAATAACTTGCACTACACGCAACACCTAGTTCAAGTGCACCATGACTTACCAAACAAGCCGTTCAAAAGAGGTTGTGAATAGTATTATCTAAATTTTAAACTTTATATAATCCCTATAATTTTAGAATCCATATTATGAGTTTGTTAGACATAATGTAATAACAAATTTATTTTCAATATTTCACTTTTACAAACATTTAATAGTGAACCCTTTTTAAATCAAATATTTTAAACTTTTATATATTAAATTTTACTAAATAAATTTACTTTTTAGAATGGGGCCATAAAAAAAATTTACAATGAAACATCCCAAGCTTCCACGGTGCGTTTCCCTTTGAATAATGTAATGGCGTGCATTGTACGCAACTTCGAGATTCTAACACACCACAACCAATCAAACTAGCTGTTATGAATAGAAATACCAAATTTTTTAAATTATATAAATTTTATCATTTAAAATGGACTTCATTTTTGGATTCGTAATATCGAAATTAGCTTAGGGTGAAATTTTGGTACTTTTCGGATAACTTTCATTTTTTGATGAATAGTGAAAATTACTAAATTTTAATTAAAAACAACTTTTTTAATCAAAATAATTAATTGTGATAAATTATTAATTTGGGTGGTTTTAAAGTATATTTAGAATATATTTTTACGATTTAATACAATTTTGGTCATTGGATTTAATTTCACATTTAAACGAGACATAAACAAGTGGCGATCTTTTGATAATTATTATCTCTTAAAAACACGCTATTTGTTTTGATGACGGGAATTAATTTTTCAATTAATTAATGAAAATTATATGTTCTAAATTTGGTAAAATATACATCATTTTTTGATTCATAATATCAAATATAGCTTAGTCCCAATTTTTGTTATTTTTTTGGAAACTTTCATTTTTTGATAAATAGTGAAACCACTAAGTGGTAGTTAAAAAAACTAAATTTTTCATAAAAATTAATTTTACCACTTCCATGAGTGGAATTTAAAAAATAAGAGAGACATGGTTAATATCCAGGAGTACAATGTGGTTCAATTTTATGAAAATAATTTTTGTGAATAGTTCCTTTTTACTTTTATTTACCACGGTTAAAAGTAAATAGGGTAATTAAGAGTAAAAATGATATTAATATTACCCTAACACATGTCTTGATTCTATTGGACAAGTGTACCTCGAACAAAAAAAATCTTAAGAGTAAAATATTATCTTTTAGGTCCACTTGTATTAGATTAGGACATTTATTATTATTTAATTAAAAGAAGACTTAAAAGAGTTAAAATCAAAGTTTATTTACTAAAACATTATTAATATAGGGTTATGCATAAGATAAATTCGATTTTAAATATTAATTAGAAAGATAAAAAGATTTCATACATAATGGTATTTTATTTATAATTTATAGTCATTATATAATGTAATATATTTATGACACAATGGTGATCCAGTAATTACCTAATTAATGAAAAATTATAAAAATTGATATTAAAAATACCCAAATAAATGTAATTTGAGACCTTTTACAAATAACAATAATTTTATAGGTTAATATGACGTGTTAGGATTGATTTAATTAACGTTTTTAGAAGTAATCATTCTGTTATGATTTTTACAAAAATCAATTATTGAATACTATCAAAATTGACATAAATTAGTTTTTAAAAAACATGTTTTATTATTAATTGATATTAAATTTCAAAAAATCTAAGGATCATCCAAGAGACTTATATCCTGATAGTTGTATCATTAATGGACCACTTTGGGGTCTCCTGGATGTATATAGTATGTTTATTAACCATATAATATAAAAATACAAAGAGACATTGTAAAAGTGAAACTAATTAACTAAGAGTTAATACTTAATGATAAGGTTAATATAATAAACTAAACCTGTCCTAATTCGATTGGTTGAGTGGTTTTAGACCCAAACCCACATTATCCTTTATATAATCTACATTGGAGCCATTATAAACCGAATATGAATTTATTATAAAATAATATTTCCAAAGGTGCCCCTCACCCCTCTTATAAAAGGGCACTCCCCCTTCTCACTAATTAACACATTCAAAGCCTTTTGGCTCAGAAAACCCTACCCAAATACTCTCTAAACATCCCTCACTACAACCTAGAGGCCTTATTTTGATCATAAGGCCAACCTAAGGATCCATTTTGATCAAATCAAAAAGAAGAACCCGAAGAAGAGGTAAGGGTTTCACCACCCTCTTTCAAGTTCCTTTCTTCTTCCACTTCTTCATTCTTTGTTATTCCCATTCTAAAATAATGAATCCAGAATCTCCTATATAATATAATATTATTGTAAATATGGTACAACCATATTCATTATTCTATCCATCCTTTTAATGACATTTCACCGTACGTGTGTACGTACGACTTACCGTTTCCACGTCGTGGTGTAATTGTTATTCAATATATTATTATTTGGATGGGTATAATAATGATTTGTAATTCATGTAAATAATAAATATAACATTATAATTATTCTGTATATATGATATACCATCCAATTATATATTATTTTAATATCAAAAGAGTGATATTGTCGCTCGTGTGTACGTACAGACTACCGTCTCCACGAATGTGATGAGATTCATTCTCCATCGTATCCATTCAAGTATAATTATCATTTGATGATTTAAAAATAATGTTAAAGGAATAAAAATCATTCTGGATATGAATAAGATACAACCTATCAATGAAAAACATGGCTTACGTAACAAAACATATAAAAAAAAGAGTAAGTTAACAGCCGAATCGACGATAATAATAAGATATTATTAACAAAACAATGTTAAAAGATCATATTTGATAACATAATAATTTATATGATTCTTGTATAATTTAATAACAATTATTTCACCATTATAAAGGAGGTTAACCTACCCCAACCAAGGAAATGTACAAGGTAAGGGTTTATTTCACAATCTTTTCATTATCCGAGGTTGTTTATATGTAGTAATCTATTAGGACTTCTTTATCATCCACATCCATGTTTATTAAAAATGTTTTTCAAAACATTATTAATATTTTTTAGAATATGGGTTAAAGACATTTATACCCTTTTTTTTGACTTTTTATAATATTTTTATAAAGGAATCTTTCTGTCTTTTCCCAAACAGGGTCCTTTTTAACCTTTTCGACAGAATTAAGGTAAGAATGTCTTTTTTAACTTATACGGATGGTGCAACTATTTTTCACCGTTATAAAATCATTGAAGCTTACTTTAGAAGCATATAAGGATATTTTCAATTTAATTGTTTTATTTTATAGTTATGTGACTTTTAAATGACTTCAAAATGAATATTTTAAGAATTTCTAAAAAGTATTCTTCATCAAAATCAAAATTTTAAATGTTTTAAACATTTATCTTTCTAAATCTTTTTAATTAATTTCCATGTCTTCAAAATGGGATTTTAAGGATTTATTTATATGGAAATTAATTATTTTAAAATGTTAATTCCATTAAAAAGTTTCAACGTGGTATGGGACACTTTGATTCAAAAATCTATTTTTAATTACATCCTTTATAAATGTGTGAATTTTAAATGATTTAAAAAACATATTTCTCTCAAATAGTATCGATTTCATCTATGTGAACATCCTTTGATGGATTTTATAATTATTTAATGTTGATTTATTATGATACAAAAATTCCATATTGTATTGAATTTTTTGTGACAAGTTTGACTGTGGATGTGTTATTTTCATACCATTCATGGTTTATGGAGAAAGTATTGACATTTCGTATACTAGTTTTAATACGAATGTTTATGTTATGTTTAAACCATTTTATATGGGAATACATTGAACATAATATGTGATGGGTGGAGCCCTCTATAGCTCCTCGATGCATTGGTAGGTCTCATGAGACAAACTAGTGTCTTGGCACAAGGCCTTGACAAAATCGTATTTGTAGTCTTGGCACGAGGCCTTGGCTATGTTTTTATGATAGTCTGGCATTATGAATTCCATCATTATGAAAGTGGTTGTTGATATTGTAAGTTATTATTCGATTAGTAGAATATCCATGTGAATAAGTAGATGGAATTATTTCATTTTATTTTTTCCACACTATGTTGAAGTTTATGTTTAAAAGGATTTTGTTTTAAATATTCATTGCCTTAAATGATTATGCTTATTTATGAAAGTTTCTGATGTATTGCATACCCTTAAGGAGCATTTGAGATCACCCCTTTATATGTTTTATTTTTCCTAGGATTCCTAGAAGTATATTGTGATTGATATGCTGGGTTAAGACATGGGAATATGGCATTCATAAAAGATTATTTATGTTGTTTTGTATGTTATGAAGTGTAATGTAACATTCTTGCATGTAATATATTTACCAAGACTGCTAAACTGATCGGTCTTTTGGGATTTGATTCCTTGTAATCATGCCAATGTATTAAAATAATGCACTGACTCTGGGTAATTGGGGTAGGGGGTTACATTCCTCTTCTCTCAAACCAACAACAACTTCCACTCCCGAAGGTATTTCAGCAAGGATAACAGCAGGGACAACATTCATTTCTTTTTCAATAGGATTTGTTTCCATTAGAGATATTTCAGCTTCTTCTCTAGGTAATACTTCAGCTGTTACTTCCTCTTCTTCTTCTTCTTCTTCTGAATACTCATCCACTTCAACTGGTTCAAAACCAGAATCAGATAGATTCATAGGTCTTCTTGGATAATAAAAAAGATTAAACTTTTTATAGAGTTGATCTTTATCCTCAATCCACTAGTTCATCCAGGGGTTCTAGCTTATCTTCATCCTTCTGATGATAGGCACGGATAAGAGAATATCAATGTCCTATAACTTTTCTTCATTCAGTCCAACCATCCCTTTGGAGAATAATATGGCTGAAATAATCCTTGAGTAAAACAAAGAGATGGATTTGGAAGTGACTTTGATCAGCTCAAAGATATTGTTAATAACATACTTTCATAGGTTGATCATATGGCCATTCTTCAACAGGTGAATCGGGAACACATCCTGATACTTCATTACTGTAAAATCCCCTTTTATCGAACTATTCAAATTCTGAAAAAATTTGAAAAGAAGTATAGTTTCCCCATCTAATTTAGCAGCTATGACCCTTCGCTTGGTGCCATTTATAGTTAGGATTTCCAAAGCATTCTCCTGATTGAAGATATCAAAAGATGGAGGAGGGTATCTCTGGTAATCTTCATAAACTCCTTCATGCGGAATTCTTAGGCATGCAGCCCACAACCTTGAAGAGAAAGAGCAGTTCTGACCATTGATCTAGCTTGTCACCATAAATATTTCTCTAGACTCAAAGGAAAACATTACATACGGATAGAATTGAGATACCAGCCTTGGGTAAATTGGTCTATTTTGTCCAGAGAACCATTCAAGCCATCCTTGTTCACTTAAAACTTTCAAAACTAAAGACTTTATAGACAAGAACCATTCAGGGAAAACTTCTTTTTCATGTAAAATAGTACGGATTACCATGTTTGGGATTAGAGGTCCTTCCGGAGCTATCCTCGATATCCTATTCTCTTTCTTAGAGCGGCGCTTCTCAGACGAGGGTAAAGATGGACGCTTCATCCTTGGCATCCACATAAGTTTAGGGGGAGAGGGAAGAGAAGTTTTTCATGAATGAGAAGGTTCAAGAGAGGGTTCAGGTAAGGAATTGAATGAAACCCTTATGTTTTATCATTTGGGAATGTCAAATGTCATAAAAATAAAAACGCGGGAAATCAAATAGTAGTGAAATAAAAATTACCGCTATACGGGTTAAAATAAGAATATAAATAATTTTCACAGTGAGACCGTGAGTAGGAATTATGGTGTGATGAAAAACAGTCATCACGGTGAGACAGTTGGTGGTCGTCATGGTGAGACAATGACCATTCGGTGCAGTCACGGTGAGATAGCGAGTTAATAAACCGTGAGCACAAGATCTTAATGGTGAGACCGTATGCATTAAATAGTAACTGTAAAACAGTGAGCATGAAACCGTAAGGTAAAATACAGTAATGTATTAAGAATTAAGATCAGTAAGATATCTATTTATGATTAATCATACCAAGATCATGTATGATGTAGTCTAATCTTTCAGAATTTAATGGTTTCGTGAATATATCAGCAAGTTGATATTCAGTACCAATGAATTCCAAAGTGATATCTTATTTTTGATAATGATCTCCCAAAAAGTGATGGCATACATCAATATGATTTGTCCTAGAATGAGAAACAAGATTCTTAGAAATATTAATATCACTTGTGTTGTAAAAGTTTATTGGGACATGTCTGAATTGATATCCATAGTCTTGTAACGTGTGTTTCATCAACAAAATTTGCGCACAACAACTTCCAACAACTATGTATTCAGCTTATGGGGTAGATAATGCAAAAAAATTTTGTTTCTTACTACACCATGATACTATTGACTTGCCTAAAAGATGACATGTTCTAGAGGTGCTTTTTCTATCTAACTTACATCCAGCAAAATCAGTATCAGAATAACTTAATAGTTCAAATGGTTTTCCTTTAGAATATAATAGTCCTAAATTGGGACTATGATTGAGGTATTTAAAAATTCTCTTTACAACATTTAAATGTGACTCTTTAGGGATTTCTTGAAAAATAGAACACATACACACACTAAACATAATATCAGGACGACTAGCAGTCAGGAAGAGTAGACTTTCAATCATTCCTCTATAAGTGGTTTGATCAACAAATTTACCATCTTCATCAAGATCCAAATTACAGGTGGTACTCACGGGAGTGTCACTAATTTTTGTGTTATCCAATCCAAAACGTTTTAAAAGTTCTATAGTATATTTAATTTGAGTTAAAATAATTCCATCATCATTTTGAAAGATTTGAAATCCAAGAAAGAATTTGAGTTCTCCAATTAAACTCATTTCAAATTTATTTTGAATCATTTTAGAAAAATTAGTACATAGGGAATTTCTTCAAGATCCAAAAATAATATCAACTACATAAATTTGTACAAATAAAACATCTTTAGAAATTAATTTTATAAAAAGAGTAGGGTCAGCTATAACTTTTGAAAAAACTTTAGAAATTAGAAAAGTACATAATCTATTATACCAAGCTCTTGGAGCTTGCTTTTAACCACATAAAGCTTTTGATAATTTGAAAATATGATTTAGAAAATGAGGGATTAAGAATCCATGTGGTTGTTCAACAAAAACATCCTCCGCAATATATCCTTTTATGAATGCACTCTTGACATCCATTTGATATAGTTTGAAATTTAGAAGTTTAGCATAAGCAAGTAAAATCCTAATAGATTCTAATATGGATACAGGAGAAAAAGTCTCCTCATAGTCAATTCCTTCTTCTTGACTGTATCCTTGTTCAACTAGCCTAGATTTATTTCTAACTATATTTCCAGATTCATCTACTTTATTTCTAAACACCCATTTAGTTCCTATGGTGAAAGTGTCCTTAGGTCTTTCAACAAGATTCTACACTTTATTTCATTTAAACTGATTGAGTTTTCCTTCATAGAAATTACCCAAAATTCATCATTAACAACATCATCAATGTTTTTTGGTTTATTTTGTGACAAGAAGGCTTGATGTTCAACCTGATTTCTAAGAAAATCTCTATTTTGTGTCCCTCTATCAAGATTTACTATAACAACATCTAAAGGATGATTCTTTATAATTCTAGTTGATCTAGTAAAGGTAGGACTAGAAATTTCAGGAACATATATATGTTCGGGTTCTATAGCAGCAGATTCTGGAATATGTCCAGAACTGGATGTTTTTACAGCAGGTTCTTTTGATTTGTCATTAAGGTCCAGAATACTCAAATCTTCCTCAAGATTTTCAAGTGAGGTTTTAGGCTCATGTGGACTAGTTTCATCAAACATGATGTGAACAGATACTTCCACACATTTGGTTCTTTTATTAAAGACACTATAGGCTTTTCTAGTTAAATAATAACCAAGAAAAATTCCTTCATCACTCTTAGAAGAAAACTTATCAAGATTATCTTTTGTATTAAGAATAAACACTTTGTATCCAAAGACTCTAATGTAACTAACCTTAGGATTTCTATTATTCCACAACTCATAAGGGGTCTTCTTACAAACTGGTCTAATTAAGACTATAATAATAATATAATAAGTTGTATTCACAGTTTCCACCCAAAAGTAAATAAGCAGGTCATATTCATTAAGAATAGTTCTAGAAATTTATTATAGGGTTCTATTTCTTCTTTCTACTACACCATTCTGTTGAGGAGTCCTAGGAGTAGAAAAGTTATTACTATATCCACTATGTGAGAAATAGGATTCAAATTCTTTATTTTCAAACTCACGGCCATGATCACTTCTTAGAGATTTAATAATAAGTCCACTAAGGTTTTCTACAAACATGGAGTATTTAACAAAATAAGAACAAGATTCACTTTTGTGAGCTAAAAATTATACCCAAGTATATCTAGAAAAGTCATCTACTAGGACATAAACATAGTGCTTTCCATTTAAGCTAGAAAATATAGATGGTCCAAAAAAATCCATTTGAACCAGCTCGAGAGATTGAGAAGTTGAGGCTTCATTCTTTGTTTTGAACAATATTTTGTGTTGCTTTCCCTTTTGACAGGGATTACACACTTTGTCATTTGGAAACTCACGTTTTGGTAAGTCTCAAACTATGTTCTTCCTAGTTAGTTTCCTAATTGAGTATATATTTCATTGTCCTAATCTCCTATGCCATAACCAGGACTCTTTATGAAAAGCATTTAAACAGGTAACATTTTACTTAGTTAAGGAATTTAAATCAATAGCATAAACATTTTCCTTTCTTAAATCAGAAAAGACTAAAAAAAATTTAGAATAAAAAACATTACAGGAATCATTTTCAAATTTGACATTAAAACCATCATCACACAACTGAGAAATACTTAATAGATTATATTTCAGTCCATCAACAAATAAAACATTAGAAATTAAAATTGAATCTGTGTTACCAATTTGGCCTAGGCCGATGATCTTTCCTTTATAATTATCACCAAAGGTTATATAGCATCCATCAACCTTTGTTAAACTCTTTAATCATGAATAATCCCTAGAAATATGTCTTCGACATCCACTTTTCAAGTACCATACCTTCTTGTGTGAACACTTCAAGCAGGTTTCCTACAAAACAGTATTAGATAGAGTATGATTTTGGTACCCAGATCTTCTTGGGTCCAGACAGGTTAGCAATAAAAACTTTTGGTACCCAACTTTGTCTTATAGGTATCATATAATTTATAGAATCAATAGATTGTGAGAGATAAATTTTATTTAACCTATAACCATATGAATAACTGGTTAAATCATATGAATTTCCAGAACTAGAATAAGCAGAATTTTGTCCAGACTTAGGAATAAACCGATTTTTAGTGAACTGTCTCTGTCCAGGTTGGTATCCAAAACCAGTAGTGTATTTAGGTGCAACTTTCTTTCCTAGAAATTGATTTAGTGTGTCCTTTCCATTTGTGAACTTCTCTATGTCATTTCTAAGTTTCTCATTAGACATTTTTATTTTAGTGTTCTACTTTAACAGTTGTCCATTTTTCTCTTTTTCAATAGTAAGCTCAGTTTTAACAGTAGTAGTGAGAGTATGCTGTTTCATTAATGATTTGTATTTATCCTTAATTTCATTGCATGTCTCTTCCAGCATATTACAGTATTCAAATAATTACTTACTAATCATGTTTTCAGAAAAAGAATCAGATTCTTCATCATCTCCAAAATAATAAGAATTTAATACAGGAGTATCTATGGTTACCTCAGATTTGTTTGACATGAAACACATGTTGGAACGATTCATTTCAGAATCAGACATTTCAGATTCACTTGTGATGTCTTAAGAAGCACTCCATGTAGCCTTCATAGATTTATTGTAATTACTGTACTTATAATCATAATTCTTCTTGAATTTTAGCTTTGTACAGTCTACCTTAATGTGTCTTTTCTTTTACACTCATAGCAAAAAACTTCATCACTTTTATCTGGATTTTTTCAGTCCTTCTTCCATTGTATCTTATTGTCATACATTCCTTTGTAATTTTTTTTGAAAAACTTCTTCTTCCTATAAAATTTCATAAACCTTATAGTTATCTATGCCCTTTCATCATCACTATCAATGTCTTATCTTTCACTTGTTGAACAATATGTCTGTACTTGAGCTTTTTTTTGTCCTTGTTCATTGAAGTAGTAGTCTTGAAAGCCACTAATTTATTTTTTAGTTCATCCTCTACCCCATTATTTACCTTGAGTTCTTCCTCATATATCATAAGCTTACCAATGAGTTCTTTGACAGGTAGAGCAGCAATGTCACATGACTCTCTGATTGAAACAGATGTGCCTCTCCATCGATCTGGTAAACATCTCAGTATCCTCATAATTTGTTCCTTTTCTGGAACAGCTTTACTGAGTGAATTCATTGTATTAACTATCTCATTGAACCTGAGATACATATCAGAAATAGGTTCATCAGTATTCATTTTAAAATTGTCATATTTAATAGTATAAGTATTTAATATCATTTCTTTAACATTGGTTGTTCATTCATGAGAAACACCCAAGGTATCTCAAATTTCAAAAGCAGTTTTGCAAGTATAAATTCTGTTAAACTCTTCATCTTCTAGAGCACAGTACATGGAATTCATAGATTTATAATTATTATTGTAGGTAGTATTTTTAGGTTCATCCCAAGTTGTTCTTTCAGTCTCTGGAATTTTAAATTGAGATTCTATGGTAGTCCAAATATCAAAACCCATGATTTCAAAATGAATTTTCATTTTAAGCTTCCACTAAGAATAGTTTGTACCATTGAAGAAAGTTGGCCTGTTAGTAGCAGCACCCTATAGTCTAATATCTATAACTAGATTTTAGAAAGTATAATTAAAGAGATAAAATTTAGATCTAACAGAAATTTAATTTCTTTAAAGATGCAACTAAAATCACAGTTGAAAAACAGAGTATTTCAAAAATCCTTAAACAAAAAAACCTTTGATACCAAATGTTGGTCGGAGTGGATACTCATGAGGGGGGGGGGGTGGATTGAGTTCCAATTAAAATTTCTATTAAAATATTGTCTATTTAAAATCCCCCAATTTATAAAACATGTTAAACTGTAGTGAATTTATACATATTGTAAATGTTCACTTAGCTTCTCTATGATTGATTTGGTCTCAGTTAATTTAACCACAAGATAAAACTAACTTTTTAATCTAACCGACTGATTTACAATAAGTGCAAACACATTCTAATTTAACTATCAAAGTAGCTTTAAAATAGTTTTGTATTTAAAAGTAATAGCAGCGGAGTAAAAAAGATATATGTAGTATAATTTAAACTTAAACTAAATATGCATAGCATATGTAACAAGAGGTTCAGTCTCAAGTCGAGAATTAGTCCTCACATATTTATATAAATTTGATCCACACCCTGGATCGGGGTTAAAAATAGTTTACACAACTATCTAGGCCACATAGGGACCTCTACCAATGTTCTTCATGGGAAACAAAACAAAGATCAGGCCACACAAGGACCTCTTCCATAGTTGACGTGGGTAAACAAGGGTTAAGAGTTTTAGAGTGAGGATTTTGATATCCTGTAGTTCAGATTAGGAGATAGTGTGTGTGAGATATACAGAGTACACCACACTGCTCGAAAGTAAATAAACAAATCACTTAGAGAGAATAGATAAGAGTTTAGAAATCTCTAGTGATTAGAAATGCAACTCTGGACTCGTTGGATTTAGCAGAATTGCTTCTTTGTCCTTCTCTAGTTTTTCTGTTGAAAAATAGAGTGTTGTAGTTAAGTTTGTGTTCTACAGGATCGAAAATGATCTCTTGATTCGTCGTGTGTTCTTTTGTGATATTGGATTGCTCTTATGCGAGTTCTTTGAATGTCTATAAATCTACTTCTTGATCAGGATTGTTCTTTTTTTATCACATTACTCTTGGGTTTATGTATGTTATTCTTGTTGTATCGCCACACTTTTCTCGCTTCACCACTTTCACGTGTAATACATCTTAATCTTCCTTATATTCCACGAGTTCTGGTAGAAGGAATGATTCACTTTTCATACGTACGAGATACGGTTTCCTGACATGCCAACAACTATCATTAAATAACATTAATTGGATTAAAAACATCAAATATGACCGTTAGTATTATTTAAATAATATTGAAAAAAAAGTTAATAAATGGTGTCACAATGATTATGTAAATGGCGTCTTCTTCATGGTAGATCGTTCATGGTATGATTTTCACGGTATGAGCTTCACGGTATGTCCACGTCACAGTGTCTAGATCACGGTGTCTCTGTCACGGAGTGTCCTTCATGGTGCCTCGGTCACAGTGTCTCGGTCACGGTGTCTGGGTCACGGTTTGTCCTTCACGGTGTTTGGGTCATGGTTTTTCCTCCACGGTGTCTGGGTCACGGTTTTTCCTTCACGGTGTCTGGGTCACTATTTGTACTTCACGATGTCTCCATACATAGAAAAATACCTATATTTAGACTTAGCCAGTAATATGAAGAATATAGATTAAGCTTAATCTTTAGAGAGTAAGATACCTTGAATCATAAATATAAAGGCTTGATAATATATGTGAGATTTGTAATCATGCATAAGACTTGTAAATAATAAAGAGAGTAACTAACATCCATAATATTTGTTATCATTAAAACATGATGTGTAGTGATTATTGAGATTGAAGAGAATTATCAAGATGTTCAATGAAGATTGAGATTAATCAGTAATAGGATTTGTGATCATTAAAACATGATTAACATAAGAGGAGTCCAACAATAATAAATAATTATTTTTTATGAATCAATGTAGTATGATCCTTATGGAAAACTTATGAATGAAATGAAATGTTTTATAAGGGTGCACCCTTATAGTGATCCATTTCATTGGGTTAAGTACAGTAACATGTTATTTCATGTGCAATGGGTGTTAACTCATACTAATTCAAGTGCAATGATTTTTTACTCATGCTTCATCTGCAATGAGGATTTACTCATGCCCCATGTGCAATGAGCCTTAACTCATGCTATTTTCATGTTCAGTGTTGTTTCTACATTCCCATGTTATGATTATCATTCTTTATCATGACTTTATGTATATGATTCTCTTGTTATATATTGACATGAATATTTTTTAACATTTATTACATTCCTCTTGTTATTCCCTATTTATTCACTTACATGGATTTATAGCTCACCCTTTTCTTATGCATGTCCTCGGGTTATCCATTGCAATGCTATATATGAGGGAATGTAGTGGTCATGTAAAGTAATTTTTCAATAATGATGTTGTATTTCATGTTTTATATTGTTATGTAATTATCCTAAGAACCAAATACAGTATACCTATCATTATTCAATGTCATATCAGGTGAATTTTATGTAATAATAATTGTTTAATTGTGTAATAAAAAGCATGGTTTTCATTTTTGGTATCAGAGGATTGGTTTAGTTATTTTTTCAATTAGGATTAGAAAACCCTATGGAAGCCTTAAGGAAAAAAATAAGTATAATAAAAACATCCTCAAGTTTTGGTGAGTATTGAGTAAGTGGTTTATCAAGAAAATACATCAATGTCTGGATACGAGAAGGTTGAGGCGGCTCTGACACAGATGTATCCTAGGGGAAAAACCCGATAACACCGATTTATGCTAGACTCGAATGGGAACTAGAGTACGACAATGGGCTTTCCGCACACTTTTTTATGACACTCTCGGGAGATATGCTTTGGTATAGTCACAAGATTTTTATGAACCATTATTAAGGGAGAAATTTATTTTCTATGAATATATATTAGAAAGTAGATCATGGATAACATAGACTAAAGGCAATAGATTAATATGATAAGGAAATTGAATTTATTTATAAGTAGTTATTTTTTCCTTGGATTACCCTTTACATGTTACCCCTAAAATTTCTTTTATTCCATCCAATGGCCGGTAATAGGAGGACTTGGGCTAACAACTGATGTGAAGATCAATGTGATGACTGTACTAATGAGATGCCCAATACAATGGGAGCGGGAATCACAAAAATTGTAACGCTTATCTCTCAGATAACTCACGCTTTGAATAGAAACATGGGTCAAGAGGAACATTCAACCCCCCCCCCCCTACGAAAGAAAAAGTTACTATTGAGAGCTTCATGAGACAAAGGCCTCTTACTTTTAATGGATCATCTGATCCCTCAATTGCTAAACAATGGATCAACTACATTGAAAAGAACTTATCCATCCATAAATGTTCTGAATAAGATAATTTTATCCTGGCTGCATATGGTATGGATGTTGAATTTGATCATTGGTGATGTTGAACAAAAATACGAAGACTGAGGAGGAGATCGAGGCAATGGAATTAAAGGATGTCTGGAAGATGTTTTTTGATAAATATTTTCCACGCACCATCCGACTAAGGACGGTAAGGGACATCCTTTCACTCTAGTAGAAAGACGGTGAATTTGTTGGACCGTACAAGGAAAATATCACAAGGATTTCACAATACACATATGAAATTGTTGTTACCCCTGAATGCAAGACTGCGGAAATCACAGGAAATCCTTGACTTCGAGAGCTATGAGGAAATTGTACGATGTGCCCTCAAGGTCGAAATAGATATTGTATAATCTCAGGGGTATCATGTGGATAATATGTGTGAGGTGTACTTCATTACTGGTGGTCTGATGGATAAATCCAACGGTGCAAAGAAGATTCAGCACCGCACTTTCCAAAGGTGAGGAAACAAGCACCCCGAAAATTGCATAAAGGGGATGATGAAATGCATTTGGTGTGGAATAGAAGGGCACCTAGCAGTTAACTGCCTACAAGAAAACCCATGGCTGGAACAAGGGAGAGGAATGCTCCGTTAAAACCTCAACGCATTATTCGTTTCTAAAACTGCAAAGAACCAGGGTATCTTGAAAATCATTTACCAAAGACAAGGGTTTTCGGAGGCAACCAAAAACCTCCAAGACAGCAACGGTGAGCTTTTTCCATCACTACTACTGAAGTTAACCCCGAAAATGAAGTGGGGATAGGTACGCCAATTATTAATTCAAGAATAGAAAACATAATTTTTTATTCAGTTTCTATGTATTCTTTTATTTCTCAAACGTTTAGTAGAACAATCCCTGGACCCCCACAAATCATGGAAGTAAAGATGTCGTTGAGTACGGAAAATGAGAAAAGCATTGCATCTAATTAATATAACTCCTCCGGTGTCATAATCTGTGGATTGAACATCCCAGAGAACCTCATCATACTCCCTATAGTGTAATTTTATTTAATTCTTGGCATGGATTGTCTTTCCTTATATAGATCCAACATAAATTGACATGAGAGGGAAATCACTCTCCATGTGGAGAATCGATCCCTGATTGAATACAAGTGCAAGGAGGAAGATGAATCTTCTTTATCTCCATTATCTCAAGCATGGATATTAATTCCCTATGAGCATACATATCTCGCTCAGATGATTGAGTCTATTGAGGAAACAATCGTAGAAGACATTCCCATTGGGATGGAATTCACTACAGTGTTTCCAGAGGAATTTCCCGGTCTTCCTCTTAGAAAAGATGTTGAATTCTCAATTGAACCTATACCAGGAGCATTTACAATATCTAAGACATTATATAGAATGGCTATTGTGGAGCGTAAGGAGATGAATAAAAAACTACAGGAGAATCTGGATATAGGGTTTATACGCCCAAGTACTTTACTCTGGGGTGCACCAATCCTCTTCCTCAAGAAGATGTATGGGTCAATGTGCCTTTTCATTGATTATTGTCAACTAAAAAAAATAACGAAAAAGAACTAGTATCTATTCCCATGAATTGAGGTCTTGTTCGATTAGTTTCCTGGAGAAAAATACTTCTCCAAGGTGGATTTGCGGTCAGGATATTATCAAGTAAGGGTGAAGAAGGAAGATATCCCCAAGACTGTTTTTCGTACAAGATAAGAGCACTATGAATTCATAGTAATGTCTTTCGGACTCAATAATGCTACAGAAATAATCATCGACTTGATACATAGAGTTTTTAGAGATTACATTGAAAAATTTGTGGTAGAATTTATAGATGATATTCTGATATACTCCAAAACCAAGGAGGATCATGAGGATTATCTAAGAACTATACTAGAGACATTGCGGAAGGAGAAGCTCTATGAAAAATACATCAAGTGTGAGTTCTGGTTGAAAGAGGTCTCATTCTTTGGCCATGTCATCACTAGCAATGCAATATCTGTGGATCCCTCCAAAACAGATGCAATAGATGGATGGATGAGGCCAAAATCGGTAACGGATATTCGTAGCTTCTTGGGGTTAGCTGGATATTATCAAAGATTTGTGAGAAATTTCTCATGGTTGTCCAACGCTCTTACCAATATAACTCAGAATGGAGTATTTTTTTTCTTGGAGTGATGATTGTGAAGAAATATTCAATGAGTTGAAAAAGAGGCTTATCACTGCGACCTTTCTCACTTTACCCAAAAGTGTAGAACCTTTTGTTGTATTCATTGATTCGTCAAAGAAGGTCATGGGATGTGTGTTGATGGAAAATGACAAAGTCATTGCCTATGCTTCAGGTCAATTAAATGTTCATGAATAGAACTATCCAACACATGCCTTTGAGTTGCATGTAGTGATATTCACATTGAAAATTTGGCGGCATTATCTCTTTGGGGATAAGTGTGAAATATATACGGACCACAAAAACCTCGAGTATATATTCACATAGAAAAAGTTGAACATGTGCCAAAAAAATAGCTAGATCTGATCAATGACATTGACTACTCAATGCATTACCACCCTAGGAAAGTGAACATGTTGGCAGATGCCCTAAGTAGAAAGCTCCCAATGATTCTCTCATTTATGAGAATTTAAATGGATCCAAACTTCATAGATTTGATGAATATGGACATGGGTATCATAAATAAGGGAACATTATAAATCCTTTCACAAACTATTTCTCAACCATCAATTTTATAAAGGTTAAATGATGCTCAAAAGGATGATGTGGAAATTCTAGAAAATGTGGATGCTATCAGAATAGGAAAATCCTTGGAGTATAATTTTAATGAAGAAGTAATGGTGATATTTGGGAAAAGACTTTTTGTTCCATCAAGTATGGATCTGAAGAAGGAACTTTTCGATGATGCACATAGTTCAAATCTCTCAATTCACCTAGGAAATACAAAGATGTATCATGATCTTTAAGAGCATAATTGGTGGGATAATATGAAGAAGGAGATTGCTGAATATACATCAATGTTCCTGGTGTGTCAGAAAGTGAAGGTAGAGAGGAAAAAGTCTAAGGGGACGATGAAGCCAATGCCCATGCTGGAATGGAAATGGGAGAACATCACCATATAATTTTTCACCGGACTTCTGAAGACATCCAAAGGAACCAATTAAATCTTGGTTGTTGTGGATAGTCTTACAAAGGCCACACTTTTCACTGCTATTCAGGAAGATTTCTCATTTGATCAGCTAGCACATATATATATCAGGGAAGTCGTAAGGTTGCATGGAGTACCACTATCAATTGTGTTTGATCGAGATACAAGATTCACCTCTATGTTTTGGACGAGTCTTCAACATGCTTTGAATACTGAACTGAACTTCAGTAGAACCTATCATCCTCAAACTGATGGCCAATCCGAGAAAACTATCCAAACACTTGAGGAAATGTTGAGAGCATTCTTAATTTACTTTAAAGGAGGAAAGTATCAACATCTTCCTCTTGTTGAGTTCTCTTATAATAATAGTTTCCACTCGAGCATCCAAATGGCACCATATAAAGCCCTTTATGGGAAAATGTGTAGAACACTGGTGTGTTGGGATGAGGTCGGTGAGCATAAGCTGCTCGGATCATAAATTGTCGAAGAAATTGCAGATAAGGTGAAATCCTTTTATCATCATATCGAGGTAGCCTAGAGTCAAAAAAAATTAGTTTTTCAGACAACCATCGATGAGACCTTGAGTTTAAAGTGGGAGACATGGTATTTATATGCATATCTCCATAAAAGGTGGTCATGAGGTTTCGAAATAAAGGGAATTTAAGTCCAATGTACATCGGTCCCTTTGACATTCTTTATCGTGTTAAGGTTGTGGCCTATCGACTAGCACTTCTACCTAACATGGACAAAGTATATGGTGTCTTTCATGTATCCCTATTAAATTTGTACATACCAGACCCTTCACATGTACTCTCATCAGATGTGGTACAGATAGAGGATGATCATTCTTATAAGGAGCAACCAGTGAAGATCTAAGATTATAGAGAAAATGTTCTATGAAATAAGAGAATGACCCTCGTCTAGGTGTTATCACGAAACTACATGTTTTAAGAAGTGACGTGGAAATCAGAGGAAATGAACAAGTAGAGCTACCCACATATGTTTTATTGTGGGAAAATAAAATTTTAAGGTAGAATATTTTTAGTGGGGGAGGATTGTAACGACCAAAACGTTCATTAATGGAAAAGCCTCGTGATATAATTAAAGGTCTCTTTATGTAATATTTTTTTATAAAATTTCAACTTCATAGGTTTTATGCTAAAAATTTAGACCGTTTCAAATATAGTCGTTGAACAGTGATCACCTTAATATTATAAATAGAGGGCTTTAACGAATCCAATTTACTTAGACAAAGGAAGCGATGACCACATCTAGTAGACGTGGCCCATACAAAGTCCAATTTTTGGAGCTCAGAAATGAGGTGGCGTCATTATCCTTCACTCTTGACAAAGCCCAAGCAGGGCTTCAATAGGTCATGCTGAGTGGGATCGCCTATGAGAGAAATGGAATTTGATAGAGATTACCACGTGAGAAATTTTATCCGAGCCACCTTATGAGTCTGTCACCATCGCACACCTTACTCTTTGGTCATATGCAAGTTCCATAAGGGGTTATGTAACAAGACCTTAGAACTGTGGTCATGTATTGTATTTTTTATATAATAATGAATATACTTTCATTTTATTATTGTTACATTTTAAATAGTTTTTTTACGCACAAATAGTATTTTTAGTTAATTTTCAACTAAGTAATATATTTTGATGAATTAGTGGATTTTTGAATTAAATAATATTTTATTAAAATATTAATATTATTATTAAATTAATTTTTATTAAATATAAATTATCGTATGATTTTATGAATGCAATCGTAATTTTTATTAAGGTATGAATGCCATTTTTTTTAAAACCTATGAATTTTCGATAAATGTTGTTTTTTATTATAAAAAGAGGAAATTAACATATTTAGAAAATTATTTTGATAAAATTAATATTATTTAAGGAATATGGACGTCTAAATTATCCAAAGGTTAATTTTTCATTATTTTCTTAGACAGTCAAATTTTGGGGTAAAAATTAAATAACGTTTAAATATATAATGTGTTTTATGAAATCATAATGACCCAATAGTGATGTAAAAATAATATAAGGCTCATTTTCGTCCAATTTATGTTTTAAAATTAACATAATGTGATTTTGGGTTTTTTTGAATTATTTTACAAAGCATTAATGGACCCTTCAAGGCTTATTAAACTTATTGAGTTTTAAAATTGTTTTCCTTGGGAGTGTGACTCACCTCCACATAAACTACCTCATTATTTTAAGAAGTTAGGACTTTGGGCATAAAAAATAGTTTTTTTTTTCAATTCCCTTTTCCAAAAACCATGGGAAAAACCATGGTCTGGCTTTTTTTTTTATTAGTTTAATGTAAGGGGTCCCAAACCTAAATAATAAAGAATCCCCTTCTTCTTTCCTATATAATCCCACCCAAGCTCCAACTATCTCCTCACTAAATGTCTTTGGAGTTAAACCAACATCTTCCCTCCTCTATCTAGAATCCTCCCAAGGTGCTCCAAGCTCTCAATAAGCCTCTCTCAAGACTTTCTCAATCCTTTAGAAGCACACTGCCAAGTAAGGGTTTTTTCTTCCTTTCTAATTTTTGTCCAATATTTTTTAAATTGTTATGCCCTTATAATTTCAATTATAAATGTTGGGGAATGGTTTTGAACCTCCCCCATAATTCCCAATTTATGTTTTAATAATGGGAGACCCCTTTATCTGTCATAAAATGCCTCCCATTACACCTGTTACTATACCAAAATTCTGAATGGAATATCCCTCTTTTCTTTAACATTCATGAAATTCTTGTGTATCATGAATTTGAATTACATTAAAATTTTTGGGAAATGTATCTATATGTCTCCCGTACATTCCATTTCATGTAAATGTGATGATACACCCCTTTCAATCTCATCATCCTTTTTTATGAATTCTTACGTCATGCCGTTACACTGCCGAAATTGCACCGATTTTCCAAGCTGATGCCATTGTGTAGTGAATACCATTCTCATTTATCTGTAAAGGGTATTCACCTTTATCCACATTTAAATATTGATTATAAAGTTTCATGTATTAATTACACATTCCTTTATCGTGTAATAAATTATTATTTTTAATGAATCCATGTTATATGATCTATGTGGCACACTTATGCATGAAATGAAATGTTTTAGAAGGGTGCGCCCTTATAGCCCTCCAATGCATTGGGTTAAGTATAATATAGTGATACGTCATGAGAAATGGTGGTTTACTCATGATAATTAATGTGAAATGAGGTTTCACTCATGCTTTATCTGCAATGAGGATTTACACATGCTCTATTTGCAATGAGCCTTGGCTCATACAAATTCCTTGTTAAGTGTTATTGCTACATTCCCATGATATGATTATGATGCTTTATCATGCCTTTTTGTATATGATTATCTTTTTATCTATTGATATTCTTATTATTTAACATGTATTTAATTCATCATGTTATTCCATGTTTATTTCGTTATTGGGATTTATAGCTCACTCTTTTCTTAAGCATGTCCTCAGGTTATCCCATGCAATGATAAGTACAAGGGAATGTGGTGGTCATGTAGAGGATGTTTTCAATAAATATGTTGTATTTAATGTTTTATGTTGTTATGTAATGATCCTAATCCCCAAATACACTAGACCACCCAATCTTCTATGTTTTATTAAGTGATTTTAATGTAATAAAATATGTTTAATAGAGTAATAAAAAGCAGGGTTGTCATAAAAATCTTCTATCCTAACCCTACTATGTCTATGCCATCTCCATTTCTTATTATACCTCTTGGATTTTATGATTCTTCCCCATCAGCTTCCACTCCCCTACTTGTAGATGTTGTGAAGTATACATTTGAATAGTCACATCATTCCAAGAGTACTGATCCAGAATAGACCACAGATCAATCAGAACATGTTGATTATCATGGATCTTGTTATATTAAAACAATGTCATCTTATATCACAAATTTTTTATCAATTATTATATTAATAAATACTATCATATTTATTGTATATTATTTTTTGGGAACATATAATTTTCAATAGGGTCACACCCGTATGCATGAATCCTAGAATCATAAAACACAAATATTTGTCGATTATAATGAATAAAATCAAATGATATGTTAATATTCTAGACAAAGTATATGTATTATAGTTTCATAATCAGAGTAAACTGTTATCATTTTGGTGAAACCATTCTTAGAGAGGAATATTGGTAATGAAATCAAGGCGAACTCATGGAAATACATATGAGTAATAAAAAATTTTATATTTATATATTTTGAATTTTTTTATTTATACAACATAACATGTAATTGTAGCATCAGTTTAACATCCCCTATGGTCTAGTTTCTAAGGACTCAATGTTTATGTTACTTAAAGTGTTGTGGTAATCTTATAAGCATGTGTTAAATATTGGATGTGAGAGTAGTCCCCAATCTATGTTAGAGGGTGTTCCATTATTCCACAATTTCCCAACAAAAAAGGCTATGAAATAATGGTATATTGGATGATTATCAAGTTTAAGGTATTAATAACCATTAATGGTTTGTATAGAAAACTAAATTATTATTAATTATAATTTTTTTTATGATACGTATGAAAAGAATGAACATGGTTTCTTTGAGGATTATGCACACTTCAGGGTGCACTACATTATAGGAGCATGAGAAGGGATTAATAGATTTATGAACCATACATTTTTACTAGGAACTAATTATGGTCACATTGAGGGTGATGAATAATGAGATAAGGATAAGTTTTTTACTATTTCAATTAATTCATACATCGAAAAAATGTTGGTTTTTTCGTTCAATTCTACAAATATTTTCAATGTAATTTCTCCACAAAAACATAAAAATATATTCATGTATTATGTAAAAAATTAACATTATATTATCAATAAAAAAATCTAAATTAAAAAAAATTTGTTCTAAAATGTGTTTTTTTGTGATAGATTTTGGGGCACTCTTAATAATACCCATCTAAATAATTGATTATTTTTTATGTATGTGAATGACATAATTATTATAGTCATTTTCTACACATAAAAGAGTTCATTTGAGTTGAGAGTAATTTTGAATCATGTTTTTCATTAATGGGAAACAAAATATTATAAATGCTATGTGTTATTTTCACTGAAAAATAATAAAATCATGGAATTAAAAAGATTCACTCAATTATATTATTGGCATCATATGTAGAGTATGTGATTGATTATTTTTTACCAAAAAATATAGATAAGTAAAACCATATATAAATGTGGTATTAACTATTTTAAAATTATAATTTTGTTAAATAAATATAATTATATTTAAATTTATATGAATCCATATTATCATTATATAACAAATAATATAAATTCCATATCCCTTTTAATATTTAATTAGATACAGAAATTAAATATTACTAGAAAATGTGTTTTAACTAGGGTCCAATAGGATGATATATTTATTATTCCCATGTATCCATGTACAATTGATAATAAAGAGATAAATATTCAAATGTTGGATATATTATGTTTCTTAAATTATATATGAATATTATATAAAATATATATGTAATAGATATATTATTTGATTCTCAATACCACACAAACATCTTGCACATTGCAACCTCTATAGGAATATTATAATGAACTCTAATTGTATCTTTACTCATGAAAATATAATTTTCACACTTTATAAAATTCAAAAACATTATAAATAAACAAAATATTTATTTTTTGTTTATTAGATAAATATATTGTGAAAAAATATAGATGATGTATTTTTATTGCATATGGACGTGTTTAATTTCTCATCACTAACTTCATCAACAATACCACATAAATTATCCTAGAATAATGTATTTATTATAGATTGGAATCAATACTGAATAATGATAAATCTATAATGAATTGAAATCCATGTATTTAGTTTTTTTGAGTGATTTGAAACTTCTTATAGGTGAAATGTACAATTTATAGAAGATACATAGAATACACTAACAGTCACATCTATATAATATATTTTTCCTAATATAATATCCAAGTGATCATATTCATAATAATATGTAATGTACATCACATAACATGATTATATGGTATTCATGAACATTATCTTTGTAATAATTAAAATAATGCTTGAATATTGAATAATTTGTTAATTAATGGAACTTTTTTCTCAAATAAATATTCAAAAAATAATTATAATGGTAAACATTCATTACATATTTTTTCAATGTATTTAAAAACTATTTTTAATGTTGGTATTGATGTAGGTGTTTCATATTTTATTTAATATTATATCTTCTCTCATATTTTCTTAAATGGATTCTATATCTATCAATTTTTATCCTCAAACCCCTTCTGAAAATTTTCATGATTTATTTATTAAACGTGATATACTTTTTTACCACTTGGCTAGGTTGAACAATTCAAGAATAACATAAATAAAATGGTACATTTCTTTCACATAATTTTCTAGGCTATAACACCCAAAATGTATATTCAACCTAACCTTGTATTTACCAAATACTTAGAGATCCATATCTATATATCTATCAATTTCACCATAAATAAATGAATCACCATTATCCTCATACATTATTCTATGGTCTCTCTCAATAATGGTATTCATTTTGCATAGAACATATATTCTTTTCTGCAGTAGTATACTCATATAACAACATTGAAAAACTTATGTCATTGTATCTCAACTAAAAAAAATAATATTTCGTTTTTGGTTAACACCACCTCCATTAATCATTTTATATTATTTTATATACACCAGATTTTGGATTTATTGATTAGACAATATGTTAATTTTTTTTAGGTTTTCTTATAATCATATATTGATTAAATTAATTAATGTATAATGGCTTACTAACTATATTATTAATCTATCATATTTTCATAATAAGTAATTATTCTTATTTGTGATTGAAAATCACTTATTTTCATGTATATTCATTTGATTGTAGTATAATATGTTGTTATAAATGAAGTTAATACCACATATGGACTCACCACTATAATATTATCTGCTCTAGATAATTTTTATCTTGAGGTTAGTATATGGTTTATCTCATATGTCTTCTGAATAATAATTTTTATAAAATTCATATAATTCAATAATGTAATGTTATAGTAATTAATGTTTCTTTCAATAATTGGAATTGGGTATCAATGTCCATGTTTCTTGAGGGTAATAATTTTTCATGAGTAAGATAAAAAAGTACGGAAGTGATTTAATTACCTAGACACAAAAACAATTTTATATTCTTATATATATATATATCAATTTTATATTTTTAATTCATAATTATATTATATATTTATATTTTATATATTTTTTCATGGAGAAATTCAATCTGTAGAATGAAAACATATTCGGTCCAAAATTTTATTTCAGATAGGTATTTGGGGAGGAACACCATGGAGGAGTATGATGATGACCCTAGAATATAATTTTCCCCACTATATATTTTCTCTCACTGTGCGCCTCTCAATACTCTCACACCAATGAGATAAAAAGAGAATTTAGATGAAAATGGGGATAACCAATTTCAATATAAGGGTGAGATTGATGGAATTTTGTCATTGAACATTTCTTGAAATCTATGACATTTATATGACCATCATGCCCATCAACGGATGAAAATTATTTTTATACTTGTTTTGGAAAAAATAAACATTTATATGATGCACAAAGTGAATTCAATGATGAAAAATGTGGCAGTTGAGCTGGTGATGAGGATGATGATGATATTGGAGAGGAAGAATTCGGTTCTCCAAAAGATGATGTTGATAAGGTTAGTGATTATTATGATATCACCAGTGCTGATGAGGTTGATATTGATCACATTAATTACTGAGTTGATAGTAAAGAGACATACATGTGTATAATGTTTAATTACAAAAATATATTAATTTTAAGGATTAATTATATATCCATGTTTTAATATTGTATATCAATTGGAATATATTAATATGTATATTGTTAAATGGTAAATATATATTAATTTTACATCATTAAATTTGTACTTTGGTTTGTATTTTGATTACAGGTTCAGGAAGAGGTGTTGGATGTTCATGTTGTTCAACATGTGGAGAGTAAACTATACAGATGGTTATATGAACTATTTATATACATCACAATACATCATCATGTATAGCCACAAATTAAAAATTATTTAGTATACATGTATACATATGTTTTACTACCAATGAAGGGTATTCAAATCATTCAAATGTCTATACAAAAAATTTCATGGAAACCCATTATCATAGCCTAATATTGATGAAATTATATACCATAGTTAAAAAAAATTGGAATAGCCTCTCTAATAGTTTAGTATCTTATAATAGTAGTTCTAAATCATTGATATCATGTTATTTTCTAGTAGTAAAACTGTAACGGGAAGAAAATTCTATATCAAGATCATTTTATTAGTTTTAAAATCAATAAATTATTTGTTTATGTATAAGAATTTTAAAATAATAAAAATGAAGAAGCAATATATATTTATACAATCGGTGTTCATTTCTCATAGAAACATGGGATACCATAGTCGATGCTGTATATTTATTCCCCTGAAAATGTAAATTGAGTTTTGAAAAATAATATGTTATAGTCTGTACATTCTATGAATATCATTTAAATCATGTATAAATATTTTTGAAATATTTACTTATATATTAATCTTTTTTATTTTTATTATGTTCTTGTTAATACATTAAATGAAATTAATCTAATTATATATGTAATTACATAATTGGGTAATTCCACATCAGATGTATTAATGAAGCTGAATTCCTATTTTTAAAATAAAAATATTATTTTTACCCTAGTAATAGTTTTTTTGTTGATCATATGAAAATTAATAATCATTGAATGTGGTATCCATATTACAGAAGATTCAATAGGTCTTCATTACATTAGACACATTTAACATTTTCTTTTTTTTGGGAATTTCCCATCATGAAATAAAATTCTACTATTGGATGGATGAATGTACACATGAGTGACAATATATAACATTTATTTAGATGAAATATAATGAAATTAAATTATATATTATCAATATATAATCATTATAATGTTACGAAAGAAAAAATTCATCCTAAAATCCACCCCAATGTTGATCCGGAAAGGGAATTTTTTTAAATGAAATGTAATTCTATATGTATATAGTTCTCTGTATATATCCTTGTTAAATGATTCCATCATGGAAAATTAAAATTCTATGAATATATTGGAAACATTATTTTTAAATAATAACTAACTTATAGTTAAAAGTATATTTATATTAAATAGATCATAATAGTCATCCACAAATGATAGTGAAGACGAATAAAATACATCAGTTAGCGGGGAGGTGGTCTGTACATACCCACACATGAGGGTATTATTTCCCATTTGATGGAAATGGTGATGAATAAAGATATGATATTAACATAATAACATCTAAAAATAATTTAGATGCTTATATTATTATATTTTAATTGCTATTATATTTTTTAATTAGCTAAGAAGAAAAGTAAAATAAATATTCTCAGTTAATATGATTACCACCTCTTGGATGAAACTTTTTAGTATCTCTCTTTGTGGACTATAAAGATGGAATTTTATGAATTCCACCATTTCAATAATGTATATATGGAATGTATGAATTAGTTAAAAATGAGTATTGTAAATCTAATTGGATATTGATGTGTCTATAAAGTGGAGGTGTTTAATACTTTTATTTGTAAGTGGAGGGGTATCCTTTGAATTTAATAAATATTTTAAAATAATAAAAATTTGTTTTCATTTAAAATAGATCCAATTAGAAATACATATAATATATTGATAATTATAATTATAATTCCTGTATTAAAATTATTCACGATTAAATGATTTTTCGACCCACGTCTTTTATAGTTAAACCCTTATAAACCATTTAATGGTTAACATGATATTAAAGTGTTTTACTCTTTTGGTGTTAATAAAGATACAATAAATTTAAATGTGATCCATAAATGGGCACTATTTGATGTGATAGACCATATTCCATTAGTTTTTCTAAATATGAAAATTAAATAAATTTTAAATCATTTAATTAAATATAAATTAAAATAAAATAACATTAATGCCATTTGATGGCTATTTACGTAATTTATTTTGAATAGAAAATAAATATATTAATATAGTTAATATATAAGATTTAAAAATATGAATTATAATTTATATATCTATAATAAAAATCAGGAAATAACATACAAAATTCAAAATATATTACAATTCTTATTTTTAAATTCACTTGCTAAGATTTTCTACTAGTTGTAAAAGCACATTGTCATTATTGTACAAAATTATGACAATTATTGCATTAATAAAAATTTATAAAATATATAAATACATACTATTCTTAATTTTAATAATATTATTTTTGAACCATTAGTTACATAATTTTGTCCTTTTAAAAAATAATATTAAATTTTTAATAATAAAGAATCAAATTATAAATTTTCCTTTCAATTAAATAATATAATGATCATTATCACTGAAGAATGGATGTGAAATTAAATATATTATAATATATTAGAGTATTTTATAAATAAAAAAATATACTATATTAAATTTATATGTTATGGTGATTTTAATTTCTATTCACATTACAATTAACCCATGTTAACCCATTTTACCAATTATTATGGACATCAATATTTATGACAGGTAAAATTTATTATGATGTAATATAATGATAAATTTTTTATGAAATTTATATATTTTGACTCCAAATATTGAATCTTTTTTATAAAATTAAATTCATATCTGTGATTAGTATTTTCTAAAAATTAACAAGTTAAACGGGTTGAAAACTTGTATTCTATAAAAATAAATTTTTAAGTAAAAAATTGATTTTAAACCAAACAATTAATAATCCTGATAGTTATAATGATTATAATTTGATTTAATAATTATACATTACCAATGATATTTTAATATTTTTTCAAAAAAATGAGGCTTTTTAATAATGGGAGTAGAAAATGTAGTTCTCTATAATGTTAGTATTTATTCACTATTAATGAAAATATTTATCATTTTATAAAAATGAAAATAATTAACTAAAATATAATTTTTATATTATTATTTAAAAAATAATATAAATTTTATAATATAAATTTATTAAATTTGTTGAAATTTATTTTTATATCTTTTTCACATTAATCAATAAAACCCATTTAAGAAAATATTATTTTTATCTACTAAAATTAGCTTACTAAAAAATTGAGTTCCTATTTTATAATAATTTACACAATAAATTTTATTCAATAAAACTATTAAGAACATATTTTATAATAAATTTTGTAATATTTATACAATATAATTCAATGTTATGGTTTCAGGGGTGATATTTAATATAATATCATATCATGGATCATTTAAACTCATAGTTCTATTTCTGTTATGATATCGAACAGAATATTATATTAAAATTATTAGATTTAATATTACATGACACTAATATAAACTGAATCCAATAAAATATGTTCTTTATATTTGTATTTCTAGGGTTTAATACTTTAAAATTCATTATTTAAAAACTCACATCTAAAAAAGGGTCTATAAATACATTTTTCAATATAGGGATAGATAAATATGATGGTCATATGGAATTAAAATTGTTGGATTTAAAAAAAATCCATTAGTTAGAATTTCGTATATTAAAACATAGGAGAAACATGTCATCTAAATAATGATTGAGATTATTAGAGAACAGTGATAATAATAGGGTAAATGATCAAAAAAATCAATTATTATGAATCCATAAAACAATTAGGCGTGAAAAGGGTTTTAAATTAAATAGAGATGATAATATGAAAGAATAGACACACTTAATCTTTGTTGTCAGAAGATGATGGATCCCATATAGTTAATGTAGAAAAAATGAAAAAATAAACATATTGATATTCTTCATATCCATAAATGAAATTTTATCTTATAGTTTCTTATTTAAACTATTTTCCACATTTATCTAAACATTTAATCCAAATTATGGGTGTTAATATATAATGACTAATGATCTGTAATCATTTTCAAATTTACCATCGGGTATATAGAAGGCTGAAAATATATTCTTCTTATTTTTACTAAAACAAATATTTTTATCACATGTTAAAATAATACTAATAATCCATTATAATATTATATGAAACATTAATCACCAATACTTCATAAATAACCTAAATTTTTTAAATAATATCATTACGAAAAAATTATATACCATAAAAACATTCAAAATATTATTTCCAACAAATATTTTCAGTCACAATAAAACCAAATCATTTTGTAAACTTGAACAAAACTACATGATTCTATTTTATATACTAATCATAAATGTTATCCATTTCTTGATCATAAATATCTCCGAAAATATTACCCAATAAGAATCATCATTGAACTATAAAAGATAACCCAATATATTGTCGTCCATAATTAAATCAAGGGACTATCCATCCTAAACCCTTATAAATGGTTCACATCACCAGGAGGTTTAATCATTTACTAAATTAATAAGTGAGTTTTATACATTGATCAGATAATGAATAATAAAAAAATAATCCAATTATACTATTTATATTTATTAGGTAAAACTCACAAAAAACAACTAACTCTCCAATTTTTTCTAAACATTAAACTTATACCAGTTATAATAGGCCCAAAACTGGATTTCTGAATCAAATAATTAAAAAATAATTTATAAATTTTGGGATTTAATAATGATAAAAATGATCCAATTTTATCAATTTTATGAATTCTATATAAAATTAAAATATTTAATCACTTACATACCATAATATCTATTAGTTTTAGAGTTTAGATAGTCATTAAAAAGTCTTAGATTACCACACAATTCTTTAAATGTGTTAACCATTTCTACAATAAAAAAACTATCTCATTTATCATTAATTATTCATATTCTTCATCATGAATCCATTCATGACATATCTTACATAACATCATTTTTCAAAAATAGGGGAATTGAATCCCAATAATAGGGAGTTGAAATGCAATGAATTGGAAAGCATTAACAATAACATGTTACTGATTTCAATGATATAAATACATTTATAATGGTATAACTACATATTCAAAATTCATGAGCATTACATAAGTAAATTCATACCCAAAATAATTTCAATGAAAAAAATTAAATACGGGTGGAAGATTAATTGAATATTTAGAACATAATATTTAACAATCATGATCCATGTGAATATAATACTTGATCTATGATAACATTATGAGTTTCTAAAATCATGGAGAACAAGTGTTGGTTTCTTGGACCACAAAATTTTCATCATCTAATTAACTATATTAGATAATTATGAAATTATATTAGGAGTATCACACATTAAGTAAAACTCTAATATCATACTTTATTATAATAATTATTAAAAAAATATCTGTTTAGAGGAAACATACTACTACTTTCTCTAACATATGTATGAGTAACATACAATAGTTAACTATCTATTTTGAAAAAATGCATTGAATGAATTAAATGAACCAACCTTAAATGGATTATTATGTGACCACCCATTTACCATCTATATATATGCTTGAGTAAATTATAATGAAAAATTAAAGATTATAAGTCTATAAATTCCAACACCACACCCTAGAAAAAAACAATCATTCCTTTGAACCATTATTAACCCATGGAAAATAAACGAGTTCTATAAAAATATCATTAAAACATAAACATTTAATATTCAAATAAATTAAATTAATTGAATCATTACACAAAATCCCTAGTTAATCATTTTAAACATTAAAGGTTGTCAAAATATGTGAAAATACCTTTAAAAGAACAATTATAATTATTTCTGCGAATATATTAAAAAATAGCATTTTCATTTGATTCCATTAAAAATAATAAATTTAAATTTATAGTAATAATATTTCATTAGAAAATAATAAATGATAATTGTAATGTGATATTATATATATATATATATAATTTTCATGTTTTTTAGAAAACATTTCAATGAAAAAAAACATACAAATTTTCAATCTTTAATAACTTTTGCAAAGATAATAAAAAGTGACCCGTCTGCAAATCGTTAAAAAAATTTATTTTTGAAAAAAATTATAATAAAATCAATGATCATGTTAAATAACATTATAAAATCATTTATTTTTAGAAATGATAAATATTCCATTAAAATATTTTTTACTGAAGAAGAGTTTGTTAAATAAATTCAAAATCATTCAAATAAAATTAAAAAAACTCATTTTATGCCACTTTAGAAAAAAAATAAAAATAAAGGACAAGAGAAGGAATATAAAATTCCATTATTCCAAATAAATTCAAGATATTATATTTCATGTGTTAGCTTGTACACATCACAAAGGATTATTGTTTCATCAATCAAATCACATCTCAAATAAGGATGTTTGATATGAGAAACCGTTGAAACCTGGGTAATGTGTAAATGAAGAGGCCATTTAATGAAGGACCATAACATGATAATTAAAAACCCCCAAATTCTGGGAAATTTAATTTTGAAAAATACTAATTTTGAATTAATTACAATATATAAAATAAATCATGGTACTTATCATTAATTATATCTCAAATAAATGAAATTATAAACAAATATTATCCTCACCACTCTTATGACATTTCAATCAATTTCCTATCAATCTGGGAACATAAAATAAAAATAAAATATCGTAATAAAAAATTCATTAATGATAAATTATCTCAATAGGAATCATATTCACCATTAAATTGGAAGTGGGATCATAAAAAAGATATTTATCTAATGAACAATATTGTGAAGAATAATTCGTTGATTGATCACATATTTTATGTGTGAATTAATATATGAATTGATTACTTATAAAATTATTAAAACTAGATAAGAAAAGTAAATATAAAACCTAATATAGTTATAGTTCATTTCTAACATATTACATTGATAATATATTCTATGATGTAGAAGAATGGCTTAATGATTGGAAATTGTGTTATGAAACCCCTCAACTTGATTCTAGATTTGAAATGTATTTAATAAAACTATATTAATAACTTATATGTTGAAAAAAATTCCACGATTTATAAAATATATCATTGAAACCAATATTTCATTTCTTATGGTGATATATTTAATTTCATAATCAATTAATTCCACATTAGTTGATTCAAGGAAATATTGTTCCAAATTTTAAAATAACAATATTATTTTTACCACGGTCAAAGAAGTCGTTGTTCCAAAGTAACCATAATAATAAGAATTAAATAATTAATATTTTTTATCAAATAAAATATGATATATAGTCATGAAAATAGTTCATGGAAACAAAATAAATCATCTCCCCAGGTAGTAGTCTATATTTAAAAAAAATAAATATTTTTTGTAATTCTAATTAGATAAAATTTAATGAAGTGAAAAAAATGATTTCATTTCCCAAATAATTAAAAAGTTTTAACAAAAAATAAATTTATTAAATAAATCTTAATTTCTATCAATGAGAGTTGATTTTTAGAAAAATAATGTACATCACTACGTTGAGACGACTCACACTACATAGGCATGTGTGATGATTCTAATTTTTACCACATGTAATTGTAAAAATATGGATGATATGTTACAATAACAATGAAATTATTATGTCTTAATTTTCATATCTATAAATTGAATCCATCATAACAAGAATCTAAAAAATTTGTTAAAAAAATAAAATAAATAGGTTTTTGTAGTAGTTTTCAGTACATATTCATGAACGATGGTTGGGTTAAATATTCTATGTAAAATTAATGAAAAAATTTATTACATTAAAATAATACCATCTAATTATGTGGCTGATCGTGGGTTTTTTATTTTGGAATATATATTGTAATGAACCGGAAATTTCAAGGAAATTTTTTTCTTAATTTCTTTTGAATTTTACAAGAACGCAGTTTCTGAGGGCGCCTGATTCCGAGGCCCGGTGTGCTTGAAATCAATTTCTGAATTTTAGCTCGGGTACGTTCAGTGAACAAATGAGTAGGTTTTTCTAACTTTTCAACCAGTGCTCAGAATCGAAATCCGAGGGCACCGATGAAACCGAAGCACTAGTAATTGCTTAAAATGACCTTTTCCAGAGTTGGGTTTTCTCAGGACAATTTTTTTAGTTTTGTGGATAAAGACTTATGAGAAATAAAATTGTGCAACTAATTTTATTTCTTTAAAGTCGTTAAATCCTAAGGATGTAGGTTGGGTGAACTTAACTACCTAAGTGAGGTTAAATGTTAGGTGGGTCCCACATGAACCCCACCCATTCACATTCCTTAATCCTCCTCTAACTCCCCCATTAAGTGGGTGACCTCTCATCTTCCATAACTCTCTCCAACCCCCCTTTGACACCCCTTAAATTTAATGTGCCAAGTCCTTAATCAAATTCATTGAATTGAGTTTTTAAATTTTAATCTCTGGGCATGAATTAATCAAATAATTGGATATTATTTTATTATAGGGTTATTTTTGTGGTGTTTAGGTTTGGGAGAGAATACTCAAAAGCTAGAGGAAACTTTATCTTCTTCGTTGGAGATTGCGAAGAACGTGAAGTCCCCGATGAAGAACGCTATCACCGCAAGGAGTGATCGTTGTGCCTTTCTTCTCCTCTCCGCAATCGGTGTGAGACGCCGCTCCACCTCGGACGATCTTCGTCAAGCACATACGGAGTTTTACCTCACGACGCTGTTTCTGCGAAGCTCTTCGATCATCAACTGTTGTTGAGGTAGGGGTTAAATTTGTGTAAGTTTATATTCCCGTGGTTCTTCCCTTCTAAAACAATGAACCTGGATCAACTCATTATCAATTTGATCCGCGAATGATTTCTTTTTCGATTTTGGAATATTTATTTGCGAGGAAAATTGTAGGGGGTTTGATTTTGGTTCATGAATCTTTCTTGACCATCTAAAATCAATTTTTCTTAAGCCACCTGATATCAGATTAATGGGAGGCGGTTGGACCGCACGAACACGGCCGACCCTCTCCCCCTTCATTAATGTGTTTGTCGCGGCTCGGTCAAAGGTGGCATAGTACAACAGAACTGCGCGGAAACAAGGAGGATCATCTGCAAAGATGCGCAGCGCCATTGTGCCGCACCGTCGAGGCCGAACGAAGTCACGGCCCCATCGTGTCGTGCCAGAAAACCATGAAGAGATGCGGTTTGTTTATTGGAAGTGCGGATTGATGAGACACGGAATAACGGGCCGCATGGAAGATTTGATGGCTTCGTAGTGAAGGGAAGGACCTGAGAGGACCGCAGGAGAAGACGGATTTGAAAACGGACCATCGGAACAACTACGGTGGTCCGCGGAAGGGCGTGTCGGCGCGCCACACCGGCATGGCAGCGCCGGAGACCTAACGACCGCTTGACCGACTCGACTTGGAGTGAGTCGACTAGCCCAGTGGATGGAGCACTACTTTGTTTAGGTGCAGACCCATGGCGGACAAAGCACTACTGAGTTTGGGTGCAGACCCGTGGTACACGTCCGGAGAGTACCTCTGGAGGCTATTAGGGTGTGTGTACTACTGTGTTTGGGTGGCATACCCTGGCGGGAAGCACTACTATGATTGGGTGGCTGACACGCAGTACTTAATAGGAGGAGTACCTCAACAGTCTTAGGTCAGTGAGCAGTACCTTGGAGTCGTGACAGGACAACTTTACACTCCAGAGACGGGGCTCATTAGCAGTTACAGTTTCGATAATGAAAATCCTTGTTTGAGCTGAGTCTATTACCTTTGTGTTTACATCATGATTGAGATGGGTCACTTGATAACTTAGGTATAAGTATGGGCATATACCTGGGTAGTGGTTATCCATTGATTTCATAATCTTTGTGTTTCCTCATGATTGAGATGGGTTACTTGACCACTTAGGTATATGTATGGGTATATACCTACGTAGAGATTATCTATTGTGATCTTTATTTGAGGTTATCCTTGTTGGATTTAGTCAGACCTTGAGGGTCTCGGGGTCCCTACTGAGTATCGTTATACTCACCCCTGCACAGGCTATGCCCGCACCTCGTTGTGTTGGTTGTAGACGACGGGCAGTGCTGACAGTGTTCAAGTGATTGAATACTAGATGGTACCCGGAGGTGGATCTCACAACGATTCAGTATCCAGATGTGGACTTCACGACGTGACGATACTCAGAGGAGGTTGACGGGTGAGAGAGTTGTGGAGGCTATCTGAACCTACCCCTCAGGTAGGATCTGTGGTGGACGATTCAGGAGCTGTGCTATTTGAACCTACCCTTCAGGTAGGATCTGTGGTGGACGATCGAGGAGCTCCGCTATCTGTACCTACCCTTCATGTAGGATCTGGGGTAGACAACCCAGGAGCTGTTTCTTTTTTTCTAGCTGTTTGTCTTTTCTGTTGTATTTCCTTTCAGTTGTAGCTGTACTTTTCAGTTGGATTTCTATTCTGGCCCTTTTTAATTTTCAGCACTTTCTTTTGTACTTAGTGTTTTACTTCCGCTTGTACTCTATGGTGTTTGTTTACTTTTATAAAGGAAATTCCTTCCCAGTTATTGGGATTTACGCCTTTGGTGCTAGTCGCCAGCCCCTGGCCTATGGAAGGCGGGCTTAGCATAGTCATGGCACGGGCCCCAATGACGGGTCATGAAAAATTGGTATCATAGGGGTCGGTTGTACCGCAAAACTTATAACCCTAATATTTCCTTTCTTTGAAGCATTAGTGTTAATGGTACCGAGTGTGGTTATCAGTTTAGGGAGTCCAGTGTTGGTGCAACGGCCGACGTATCCGTACACTAGGACCCTGACTACTGATTTCCAACTTGTGCATAAAAACACTGATTTCATGTGTGTTTCCAAGAGTTTTAAATTCAGCTCAAACCATGTCATCTCACCAGGTATAAAATGTTGGCTGTGTCACATCTGTTCAGGATGTATCCACACAGATACTTAGTTGGAGTTCCATGAGAGTACACGATGATGGCCCACCGAGCTACAAGCCTCCGGTGCAGGGCCCTTTTTCTATATTGGAACCCTCGGGTGGTGTACCAGTAGCACCACCACCTGATGGGCAACAGATTCCACCAGCCGTACTAGTGAATTGTGCAAGCTGGAAGAGCGTGTTGCATGAGTTCCAGCAGCAGCTTCCTCTGAGGTTACGAGGCGAGGCATTTTCCAAGACAGCAGAGCACTGGCTGGAGGCGATTGCTAGAGTTTTCTGCCTAGCTGAGACTTCAGTAGAGTGGATGGTGGACTTGGCTACTAGTTTTTTCCAGTGAATGACCATGAGGATGGTCCGCATAGTGATGAGGCTTTGGTATGTGGACCGATGCCTGATATAGTGCCTTCAGGTAGTGTGCCAGCTATACATCACTACCTATTGGTCTGTAGTTACAACCGGCGGTGCTGGTAGGTGACACATATAGGCTTACTGCCTTATACGTGTTCCAAAATCAGATACCCTCAAGTTCCAAGGCGTTCCCGACTCACAGGATGCTGAGAAATGGCTTGAGGAGGTGGATGGGAGTTTTCTAGAGCTTATACATCTTCGGCAGGACGATGTTTCAGTAGCTGAGTATTCATCAAGGTGTACCGATCGTTCTTGGTACTTCAATACTACGATATGATCAGTTCTTTAGAGCTCAGACCTCAGAGCGAGGTCTGTTTAAAGGATATTTGATCCATCACTTTTTTCCTCTATGCATTCCTACTCATGTTAGGGTGCCAGAGGGAACCTTGTGGTTGAATTTTCTTTGACTGGCCGAATATAGCTAGAGAATGTTAGAACGTGGGAAAGCAGAAAACTGGCGCCAGTCTCAGATACTTGGGCGTGTAAAATGTTTCAAGAAGAGGAAATTTTAAGGATAGATAATTCTGAACATCAGCAGACGTAGAGGCAGATCTAGGAGAGCAGCATGAGGTGGTGTACATTTCAACATGTTACAACCACCCGCCTTTGTTGTCCTTGCCAGGCTCAGGGAGCTGGATGGAAGGGGAAGAGAGTAGCTGCAAACAGTTAGGGAGAGTGACCTAATGGCTCAATGAATTATTTGAGGGGAAGTATGTGTCCACTACTAGCTTCCGTAGTAATAGACATTGATACGAATCATTCGTTCCTTCCACGAATCTTTTCCCAGACCTAGAGTTTCCGCTAATCCGTAGACTTAACCCTCGCGTCTGGAGATTCCTTGGGAGGAGACTTGATAATCACACTTATTCTGATAGTGTGATCTAACCCATGAGGCGAGAGTTTCGGTTGGAATCTCTTGGTGGTAGCGTCGAGGCCTTATGATGTCAGCCTGAGTATGGATTGGATCCACAATTCATACACGAATTGAATATATTAGGAAAAAAAGATGTGGTTTATCTACAATGTTGGGATGGGGTTTTCATGGTCGAAAAAAAGGAAAACCCAGGCAGCACTGGATGGAATCATGCATAAGAGGGTGAATTCGATCACTTAAGATATGGCCAAACTTAGTTTTGTGCCAGAATTCTCCAGAGTTGCGGCACCACATCCAGCAGAGCTTTCAGGAGTTGGGTTGACCGGTGTGCCTAACATGTGGGCGTTGGTTACATATTTCACTGCGATGCATTAGGGACCGGACTCGGGTGTGTCCGAATGTAGGAGTGGGCATTGATCTCCTATTGAAAATGACAGATGAGACTGCGCAGAGATGATATTAAGCCTCTAGAGTTCAAGGATGATGACTACGTCCTTATACGTGTCTCACCTCGATGAGGTTTACAGAGATGTCGGCAAGGCGGCAAGTAATCTCCGAGGTTCAATGGACCTTTTCAGGTCCTCATCTGGGTAGGTGAGGTGGTTTACCGCTTGACCCATCCACCTCAGTTTCACCGGGTGCATGACGACTTCCACGTATCTCAACTGGGGAGATACGTGCTTGACCCAACACATATCATCGACCATGGGGAGATAGACATTGCCGATGGGGTGACTTTTTGGGGTGTCAGTAGAGGTTGAGGATTGACAGGAACGGGACCTATGAGGACGGTAGATTCCTCTTGTGCGCTTTTTATGGCAGCATGAGAACCTCCAGGTGGGGACATGGGAGCGGAAGGCTCAGATGCATGCTCAGTACCACTTTTGTTTCCCTAGTTTTTGTTATAGCTTAACAGGAACGTAAAGCTCGGAGGTGAGAGTAATGTAAAGACCCTGAAATTTCAAGGAATTTTTTTTATTAATTTCTTTAGAATTTTACAAGAACGTAATTTCTGACGGCGCCTGATTCCGAGGCCCGGTGTGCCCGAAATCAATTTCTGAAGTTTAGCTCGGGTATGTTCAGTGAACGAACATGTGGGTTTTTCTATCTTTTGAACCGGAGCATAGAATCGAAATCTGAGGGCACAGATAAAACCACATCGCTGATAATTGCTTAAAAAAACTTTTCCAGAGTTGCGTTTTCTCGGGATAAGTTGTTTAGTTTTGTGGATAAAGACTTCCGAGAAATAAAATTGTCTAGATAATTTTATTTCTTTAAAGTTGTTAAATCATAAGGATGGAGGTTGGGTGAACGTAACTACCTAAGTGAGGTTAAATTTGAGGTGGGGCCCACATGAACCCCACCACTTCACATTCCTTAAACCTCCTCTAAATCTCCCATTAAGTTGGTGACCTCTCATCTTCCATAACTCTCTCCAACCCCCCTTTGACACCCCTTAAATTTAATGTGACAAGTCTTTAATTCAATTCATTGAATTGAGTTTTTAAATTTTAAACTCTTGGCATGACTTAATAAAATAAGTGGAGATTATTTTATTATAGGGTTAGTTTTTTGGTGTTACGGTTTGGTAGAGAATACTCAAAAGCTAGAGTAAACTTTATCTTCTTTATTGGAAAATGCGAAGAACATCAAGACCCCGACGAAGAACACTGTCACCGCAAGGAGTGATCGTCGTGCCTTTCTTCTCCTCTCCGCAGCTGGTGTGACATGCTGCTCCACTTCAGACGATCTCCGTCAAGCACATACATAGTTTTACCTCACGACGCCATTTCTGCGACGCTCTTCGATCGTCAGCCGTTTTTGAGGCTGGGGTTAAATTTGTGTAAGTTTATATTCCTGTGGTTCATCACTTCTAAAACAAAGAACTTGGATCAATTCATTCTCAAGTTGATCTGCGAATGATTTCTTTTGCAGGCTTGGAATATTTATTTGTGGGGAAAATTTTAGGGGGTTTGATTTTGGTTCATGAATCTTTATTAACAGTCCAAAATCAATTTTTCTTAGGCCTCTTGATATCGGATTAACGGGAGGAGGTCAGACCGCACGAACACGGCCAACCCTCTTCCCCCCTACGTTAATGTGTTTGTCACGACTCGATCAAAGGTGGCACTGTGCAAAGACACTGCGCGGAAGTAAGGAGGATCATCGGCGAAGATGCTCGGCGCCATTGCGCTGCGCTGTGGAGGCCAAACGAATCTGCAGCACAGTCGCACCGCGCCGAAAAACAACGAAGAGACACAGTTTGTTTATTGGGTGTGCGGATCGACGAGCCATGGAAGAACAGGCCGCACGAGCGATTTTATGGCTTTTTAGCGAAGGTCAAGTCCCAAGAGAACCGCAGGCAAAGACAGATTTAAAAATGGACCACTGGAGCAACTCTGGTGGTCCGCGGAAGGGCCTGCCGGTGCGCCCCGCCAGCACGGCGGCGCCGGCGGCAGCGCCAGGCGCGCTGCCAGGAAGCTCCACCGCGGCTGAAGCCGCGGAAGCAAGTTGCTATCATGCGGCCGCGCGGGACCAAGGGAGAAGCGGCGCTGGCAGGGAGCGGCCCCCACGCGGGGGCCGCGACTTCTTTCAAGGGGGGCAACTGCACCCCCCTGTTCCGCTCAGCCAGACAGCCGAGCAGGCCACGCGGCCACGCGAGCGCGGCAGGCCAACCGGCAGGGCTGCCCAGGCTGGGCTGGGCCGCACCCACTAGGCCGGGCCACGCCCTATTGGGCCGGACTCGGACCCGGTTCGGGCCGACCCAGGGGGGTCTCGAGTTGGGTCGGTCCGGGCCCGAACCCCCTATTCTAGGGCCGTTTTTTTTCAAATGCCAATATCATGGGCTATGGACCTCTGATCCACGCACTGTCAGTTTTGATGTGATCCATGGATCAAGACGGTCGTTTCGATATATTACACTCAAGGTTTCGAAGAACATTGAGTATGGACGGGTTGGTTCGATCACGAAACCATCCGGGCCCTCGGAGCGGAAACACTTATATCTCGAGCTCCAGACGTCTGATTGACGTGCCGTCGACTTTGTTGGATTCCTCGTGATGAGACGGAACTTTTGGCATACATCGACTACTTTTAGGCATAGTTGGAGTATGGCCCGGTTGGATTGAATTTGAAATCCTACAGAACCCGTAAAACAAAAATGCTGATAACTTTTAGACTGGACGTCCGTTTGACGAATCGTCAGCGGCGTTGGTGATCACATTGAGAAACGGTCCCTCTGTGTATAGACTATGAGAGTTCTGGGTACATTTGAGATACGGTTGGGTTGTTTCGTACACGAAACCAACCGGGCCCCTGGGACGAAAAAGCTAATAACTCACGGACCGGGCGTCCGATTGACGCGCCATCTATTGTGTTGAGACCCCTATGACGAGGCGGTACTTTGATATACTTCATTGTGGGACTTTATGATACTTGGAGTATCGACCAGTAGCTCATGGAGCGGACCGTCCTGGAGACGAGCGTACAAAGTATGGAGACCGCGTAGCCGGCTGAGACCTGACAATTGCTTGACCGACCTGACTTGGAGTGAGTCGACTATCCCAGTGGATGGAGGACTACTTTGTTTGGGTGCATACCCATGGATGACGGAGCACTACTATGTTTGGGTGCAAACCCACGGTACTGGTTTGGAGAGTACCTCTTCACGCTATTTGGAGGTGTGCACTACTATGTTTGGGTGGCATACCCCGGTGGGAAGCACTACTGTGTTTGGGTGGCATACCCCGGTGGGAAGCACTACTGTGTTTGGGTTGCTGACCCACAGTACTCAACAAGAGGAGTACCTCAGCAGTCTTAGCTTAGTAACCAGTACCTCGGAGTCGTGACAGGACCACTGTACAATCCAGAGACGGGGCTATTTAGCAGTTACGGTTTTGATAATGAAAATCCCGGTTTGAGCTGAGTCTATGACCATTGTGTTTACCTAATTATTGAGATGGGTCACTTGATACCTTAGGTATATGTATGAGCATATACCTGGGTAGTGGTTATCCATTGATTTCATAATCTTTGTGTTTCCTCATGATTGAGATGGGTTACTTGATAACTTAGGTATATGTATGGGTATATACCTAAGTAGAGGTTATCTGTTGAGATATTTCTTTGTGGTTATATTTGTTGGATTTAATGAGACATTGAGGGTATTGGGGTCCTTACTGAGTATCGTTATACTCACCCCTGCACGGGCTATGCCCGCACCTCATTGTGTTGGTTGCAGACGACGGGCAGCACTGACAGTGGTCGAGTGTTTGAAGACTGGACGGTACCCGGAGGTGGATCTCACAACTAGTCAGTATCTGGAGGTGGACTTCACGACGTGACCATACTCGGAGGAGGTTGACGGGTGAGAGCGTTGTGGAGGCTATCTGTACCTACCCTTCAGGTAGGATCTGTGGTGGACGATCCAAGAGCTGCGCTATCTCTACCTACCATTCAGTTAGGATCTGTGGTGGACGATCCAGGAGCTGCGCTATCTGTACCTACCTTTCAGGTAGGATCCGAGGTGGATGACCCAAGAGTTGTTTGTTTTCTTCAAACTGTTTGTCTTTTTGTTTGTATTTCCTTTCAGTTGTAGCTATACTTTTCAGTTGGGTTTGTATTCTGGTCCTTTTTACTTTTCATCACTTTCTTTTGTGCTTAGTGTTTTACATCATCTTGTACTCTATGGTGTTTGTTTACTTTTATAAAGGCAATGACTTCCCAGTTATGGAGATTTACGCCTTTGGTGCTAGTCGTTGGCCCCTGGCCTATGGAAGGTGGGCTTGGGGTAGTCACATCACAGGCCCCGAGGATGGGTCGTGACATATATGATATAATTTTACATAGTATGAATAATAAGTAAAATGAAAACACTTTATAAAGATGGTTACCTCACTTTGAAGAACCTCCTTTGGATCTCTTATTAAGGACACTAGGGATAATATTTTTTAAATCCAAAACCTATTCAATTTATCAAAACAATTTAAGAAAATATTTTGGTATTGTTTGATAATGATCAGAATCAATATAAATGCGAGAAACCCAGGAGGTGTGGTATCTATTTATAGGTGAGCGGAAGAGTATCCTAACAATAAAATTAAGTATTAAAATAATATAAATCAGTCAACAATAGTATGTGGAAAAGAATTGATATTTTTATATTATAAGTGTATTATAATTATAAATTATCCTAAACAATAACTTTTAAAATTATAGGGGGGGTTTAACCCTTTTCTTTTATTTTTAACCCTAGTTATCCATTTTTATGACTTCCACAATTTTAAAGATTTTTTACAATTTAGGGTTCAAGAAAGATTCTATTAAAAGAAAAGTGGCTTGTAAATTATTATATGATAAAAAATATCCCCTTAATTATTATATGGTAAATTTTTTGTAAATTTTAAATCATTAAATATTATTTTAATTAAGATAAAATACAATTAGAGTCATTTTGATACAATTCTGAGAATTTATTTTAAATAAAATATTAAAAAAATAATGCATTATGAATAAAAAACATTTACCACTTCATTAATAAATTATATTTATCTAAAAACATCATATAACACCTTTGATGTCCCACCAATATTAAATTTTATATAGTTAAATCAATTTACTATATTTCATTAATTAATGAACAAACACCCTAGTATTGTTGTGTTTCATTAAAGATAATTATTTTATCCCTAAACATAAAAGATAAATTGTCGTAATTTTTTACCCTATTTAACCCAATTTATCCTCTTCTGTGGGGATAAATAATTACAATGTTTTCTAATACATTTTAAATAAAATCCTCCTTCCGTTTAAAAAAATTATAACATATTTAATATAAATATGTAAAACCTATTATGAAATTACATCTATACAATTTAAAAAATATATTTTTAAAATAATATAGAAAACTAGATGAAAACATGTTTCAAAAAAAGTAATTTTTTTGTATAAAAATGATTTCATATAAAAATTAAACATAATATAAATTACAATGAATTGAATTATATTTTTTTTAATCAATAGGAATTAATGAAATTAAACAAATTAAATAAATTTGGAATTTTTTAAATACATAAATGATAAATGATATTTTCTATATGATTATTATTATTAAAAATTCACAAAAAAAATTAATATTTTTACTGAATTCCAAAAAGATTCCATTATAATATTTGTTATGTTATTATTTAGAAAATTAAATTATTTTCATTAAGGAAATTTCTAAATTTTGATTAAATTAATTACTATATTTTCTTTAAAAAATTAAAACTTTGTTGAAGATAAATGTCTTATGAATTATAAACTAGATTTAAAAAAAATGATCATATTTCCTAATAATTATAATCAAAACATTTTATTGAGTATGTCCATTATAAATTTATTTAATTTTTAACTTAATCCAATAAATAGCCACTAATTTCAAAAAATGATTTTAAGGGCCATATTTAAAAATAATATTATTTATTTGATCCTTTAATCTTGATATTCTATGTCATGCATGCTATCAAACTTAGAGTAATTTTAAAAATATCGAGGTATTATATGGCCAATTATGAACTCAAGAACATTATATATCACATACTATATTTACATCATCCTTTTACCCCTTGTCGATCTTCTCAAGGGTGGTTGGATTAGATTAAAATTGAAAAATATATGATTTATCATTATTCTCATTAATTTAAAAGTCAATTCCCATCAAATTCATGAAAATTAGTTCATTTTCAGTCCTCATTAATGAGACTGTGGCAGGGTTCTTTCAACTCATACCATCAATCATTTTCTGTATCATCTAATGTAATAAATATGTTGATAATTCATAATCAATAATATTCTCTAAATTTCACCTTTAAAACATATTAAAGTTACTTTGTGTGATATAAATTTTATGATTTTATGATCATTATATGTAACACCCAAGACATTTATGTTATATAAATCATTAAAGGAATATTTTTCTATATAGAACACTTGCTTGGCTTGCTTTACACAAAATCACGACCTTCCTCGATAGCTTGCATCGTACGCAATACCGAGTTTCACTAAAAAATGATATGCTAATAAAATATTATTAAAACTAGCCGTTATGAATAGTAATAACCACTTTTTGAAATTTTATTAATTTTATTTTTCAAAATGGACTTCATTTTTGTATTCGGAATATCGAAATTATCCTAGGGTAAAATTTTGGTATTTTTCTGAAAACTATCAATTTTTGGTGAATAGTGAAACCACTAAGTGGTAGTTAAAAAACTGATTTTTTCATAGAACATAATTTTACCGCTTTTGTTAGTGGAATTTCAAAAATCCGAGATACACGGTTTATGTCAGTACATAAAATGTGGTTCAATGAGATGAAAATAATTTTTGTTGAATAGTAACTTTTTACTTTTATTTACCGCGGTTAAAAGTAAATAGGGTAATTAAGGGTAAAAATGTTATTATTATTACCCTAACACATGTCCTAATTATATTGTATAAGTGTAATTCGACCAAAAACAAACTTAGGAATAAAATAAGACCATTTAGGGCCACTTGGATTAGATTAGGACATTTATTATTAATTTATTTAAAGAAGGGTAAAAATAGTTAAAATCAAAGTTTAATAAGTAAATAATTTTTAATATAAGGTTATATATAAGATAAATTCGACTATAAATATTCATTACAAAGATAACACGATTTCCTACATAATGGTATTTTATTTGTAATTTTTAGACATTAAATAATTTAATTTATTTATGATACAAAGATGATACAGTAATTATCTTATTAATGAAATATTGACATAATTGATGTTATAAATACCCAAATAAATGTAATTTGAGACTTTTTATGAATTCTACTAATTTTATAGGTTAATATGACATGTTAGTATTCTTTTAATTAACTTCATTCTAACTATTCATTCTGTTAAAGGGTTCCACAAAAATCAATTACTAAATAGTATCAAAATTGACATAAAATAGTTTTTAAAACAAATATTATATTATTAATTGTTATTTTGTTACTAAAAATCTAAGGATCAGACAAATGTCTTAGATAAGGTTATATATATTAATAATAAACAACTTGGGATTCGTTTGTATTGTTATAGTATGTTCATTAACCTTATAGTGTAAGAACACAAGAAGACAAGGTAAAAGTAAAATTATTTAACTTAATGTTAAATCTAAATGATAAGGTCAAAATAGGAACCTAAACTTGTCTAAATTCTATTGTATGTTGGTATTTCGACCTATCCCCACCTTAGCTTCTAAATAAATCAATTTGTAGCTATTTAAAACCGAATTTGGCTTTATAATAAAATAATATTTTTTGTTATTCCCAAGGTGCCCCTCTCCTCCCTTATAAAAGGGAACCTCCTCCCTCTCTTCCTCACACCACTTTGAGCCTTAAAGCTCGGCCAAACCCTGCCACTTTCTCCTCTCCACTTCCCTAGTGACATCCTAGAGGTCCTGGTCTTCTTCAAAGACCAATTTATTGCCCTAAAAGAAGGTCTCAAATAAGCACTTCAAAGAAGAGGTAATGTCCGTTACCGATTATTTCATCTTTATTTCTTCTTCCACTTTTTCTTATTTTGTTGTTTCATTATGAAGTAATAACATCAGAATCAATCATATACTGATATGTTATTATAAGTATGAAACAACCCTATTTCACCATCTATCCATCCTACGGAAAATGAAATCACCGCGCGTGCGTACGTACGGAATACCATCTCCACGCCGTTGTGTAATCTATTTATCCCCAACACCATACTTGGATGGGTATAATGGTGTAAATAATTACTTTATATGATTATTGTAAAGTGATATTTATTCTGAAATAGTATACATACACTCCAACTCAATTCCACGATCATGGGAACGATATCATCGCTCGTGCGTACGTACGGAATACCATCTCCATGATGTGATGCGATTCGTTCTACATGATCTTAATTGCATAATGATTATATAAATGAATTGAATGAATAAATATGATATATAGTACATTAATAACATTTTTGAAATGATTTATCTCTAACCTAAAGAAAATAATAAGAATTTATTCGACAAAACATGCATAAGAACAAAAAGTTATAAACATCCGAATTACATGTAGCAATGAAATATTACTACTAAGAAGCTAAGAATATTACAATATATGATATCATAACAATAATTATGATTCTGGAATAATCCAATAACATTATTTAAATCATTACACTGGAGGTTCGGACACTTACGAGGCAAATCGGACCTAAGGTAATGGAAATATCACAATCTCATTTTTATCCGAGATTGTTTATACTTTGGTATTTAATGGGGTGTATTTTATGATCCACATCAATGTTTCCTCAATATGAAATATTTATATCCTTCTAATATAGTTTATATCCAATTTTACCCTTCGTTGAGTTTTTAGTAAATGATATGAAGAGAATCTTTTGAAGTTTTTCATACGAGGTACTTTTGGACTTTCCCGAAAAAAGTACGAGAAGAATGTTTTTTTAACTTATATGGCATGAATTGATTTTTAAAACATTATTTCCAAGAATCTTCCTTTAAAAGTTTTCATGTTTTTTTTAATCAACTTTTTTTAGTTTAAAATTGTATGACATGTTATGAAAGGAAAAGTGTTTTTGAAGTAGAAAGGATATTTTACTCAAGAATGGAGTTCAAATGTTTTATCAAAATTATTTTCCATCTAAGATAATAAAAGGGTTCTGTTTTTATCCCTATTATTAAATTTATTTGATTATGTTGTGATGGAATTATTTTTATTAATTCCTTTATCTTATATGAATTGTTTTATGATGTCACGATGTTTATGAATCCCATTTTTATTACATGATGTATGGTTTTTGATTTTGTGGGACACATAAGAATGGTATCATTATGAGATGGGTGGGACCTATATCTCCCTCCAATTCATTGGGTAAAGATTTTATATCTCATGAGATATATATGGCTGGAATGGAAGGTTAAACCAGTTCATTGAAACAGGACTGAAACGAGGAGTGAACTCGGTTCAGAAATGGACTTTTTCCACTAAGATAGTCTTGAAATTGAGTCTTGACTAACAAGAAATGATTCTATATGATTTTGTGTGTATGCCACAAAGTTTCATGTTTTATGTTATGATTATTGGGTTTATATTTCACTACTATGATTTATCCCATGTTATGAAATTATGATCTCGTCTGCAGGTTAAGATTCCCAAACGTTATGTGCTTATGTATATGATGTGATTGTTATTTATTTTGTTTACCCTTACTGAGAATTTGAGCTCACCCTTTTGATTGTTTTATTTCCCCAGGTCAAGAAGAAGGTTATTAAGTAGAATATTCCAAAAAGGGACTCTATATATGATGAAATAAATGGGAGGCAAAGTAAATACTTTATGAACAAGTTGTTTATGATTTCCAGTTTCTAAAGACAGTATACCTATACGGTCCTTTCATGGTTTTTTTATATGTAATAAGTGTGCATCAATTTTGAAGTAATAACAATTTATGTAAATTATGGGTTGTTATAGTTGGTATCATAGGGAGGTTATAGTCAACCATTGGACACTAGGATGTGAAAGCCTTAGTAAGAACACTAAGGATAATTCTAAGCATAGAACACAATATTAGTGTTTTAGAAATGACCATGAATAACCTAGGATAAGACCTTAAGTGTGAAATTTTATTCTAGATTATGTGGTTTCATAATATAATTAGTGTTTCTCACACTATTATTCTTGGTTTTAGTCAATGGATGGAACCCTAAGGAACCGTGTTAATGCAGAATGCGACGGGCAATGCAATGATTGTCCCTCGGAGAAACCAAATGTTATGGGAGCTGGAATGCAAAATATTATAGCTTGCTCACATAACTTTCTCAAGCTATGAATCATGCAGGACTTCCAAACAAGCAAAGGAAGGAGCAACATTCTGTTGAATCCTTCATGAGGCAGCATCCAACTTCTTTCAGCAGGTCTACTGATCCATTAGTTGATGAACAATGGATTAGTACTACTGAAAAGATATTTTTATTTCTTCAATGTTCTGAACATGATAAAATCATCCTAGCATTGTATCGTTTGGAAGGATATGCTAATCAATGGTGGAATATTATTAAGAATATGAGGAAAAGGGATGAAATTGAGTCCATGGAATGGGACGAGTTCAAGAACTTATTTTTCAATAAGTACATCCCTCGTATTCTTCGAACAAAGATGGATAAAGAGTTTCTTGAACTGAAGAAAAAGGATGATGAATCTGTTGGTACTTATGAAGCACATTTTACAAGACTTGCAAGGTACACTTCTAGTATTATTATCCTACCTGAGAGTATGATCGATCAATTCTTTAATGGCTTAAAACCAAGTCTTCGAAGGGTGTTAGCCATAAGGGACTTCAATATCTACGAGGAAATCGTTCGATGTGCTCTCAAAGTCGAGATGGAGATTGGAGTAACCCTTTAGTCATACGGGTTTGATAAGAAGAGGAAAATGGAATTCAAAGGAAAATCTAAATAGAACACTGAAAAGAAGATGAGCTTTCCCTTATGCTCAAAGTGTGGAAAGAAACATGGAGGGAGTTGTCTTAAAGGGACATGTAAATGTTTCAAATGTATAGAGGAAGGTCATCGGGCATTTGAATGCCGCAATGATGGGAAGAAGATTTCTAATGATGAAAACAAAGGAAGGGATATACAGAATGACCCTACTACACTTCAATGTTTCAAGTGCAAGGAGATGGGGCATTATGCCAATAAATTCCCAAATCTAAGGGTTGATGATGATGGTCGACGTCAACAAACTCTTAAGGATAAAGACAAAGGAAAGTCACATGCAATTTCTATCAGCGATGTGGAGTACGATAATGATGCGGTGAAAGGTACACATACCATCCACTATAAAGAAGAAAATGTTTTATTTGATTCTGGATCCACCCACTCATTTATTTCTGAATAATTTTCTAAGGATATCACCGTATTACCTCAACAGTTAGATGTTGAGTTAGTTGTGACAACCCCTAATGGCACAACAGTCGCATCAATAGTTTATAATTCTTCTCTGATTGATGTTTGTGGGAAAGTGCTTCCTACAAATCTTGTGATCCTTCCTATTGTAGAATTTTATGGGATTCTTGGCATGGATTGTCTTTCTCTACATGGAGTTCATATCAATTTCCAAAGAAGGGAAGTCACATTTCATATTCCAGATCAATCTATGATCGTCTATCGATGCAAGGATGAACATAACCTTCCAGTTGAAATTTCTTCCATTTTATGGGTATTGATTCCACTAAATGAAGGTTATTTATCTCAAATGGTTGGTGAGAAACTCACGATTAAGAATATGCCCATTGTACGGGATTTTGATGATGTCTTTCTGGAGGAATTACTGGGTCTTCCACCGAATCGTGAAGTTGAGTTTTCAATAGAACTCGTACAGGATGCTTTGCCTATTTAAAAGACACCTTATAGAATGGCCCAAATTGAGTTGCAGGAATTGAAGAAGCAACTCCAAGAGAATCTTGATAAGGGGTCCATACGCCCTAGTGCATCACCTTGGGGAGCACCTATTCTGTTTGTTATGAAGAAAGATGGATCAATGAGACTCTGCATTGATTATCGAGAACTTAACAAAATCACTATCAAGAACAAATATCCTCTCCCGTGCATTGATGACCTATTTGACCAACTACGCGGAGCTCAATACTTTTCCAAGATTGATCTTCGTGCAGGGTATCATCAATTAAGGGTCAAAAGGGAGGATATACCAAAGACGGATTTCCGTACACGGTATGGACACTATGAATTTATAGTGATGCCATTTGGTCTTACTAATGACCCTGCTATCTTCATGGATCTAATGAATAGAGTCTTTAAGGACTATATTGATCAGTTTGTGGTAGTCTTTGTAGACGATATTCATGTCTATTCAAAGAGCAAGGAAGAATATGAAGATCACTTGAGAATTATATTGAAGACCCTGAGAAAGGAGAAGATTTATGCCAAATTTACCAAGTCTGAATTTTGGCTTCAAAAAGTTTCATTTTTGGGTCACATAATCTTAAAAGAGGGGATATCTGTGGATCCAGCAAAAACAGAGGTTATTGAAAGATGGTCGAGACCAACAACAGTGACTGAGATCTGAAGTTTTCTTGGTTTGGCTGGATATTATCGACGTTTTGTGAAATATTTTTCACGATTATCTAATCCACTCACCAAGTTGACTCAGAAAGGAGTTAAGTTCGTTTGGACGGATGAATGTAAAGAGAATTTCAAGGAGTTGAAAAGAAGGTTATACAGTGCACCTGTGCTCACACTGCCTTGTAGTGGAGAAAGGTTTGTGATCTACAGTGATGCATCCAAGAAGGGTTTGGGGTGTGTTCTTATGCAAAATGATATGGTGATAGATTATGCCTCACGACAGTTGAAAATACATGAGCAAAATTACCTAACTCATGATTTGGAGTTAGCCGCAGTAATCTTTGCATTGAAGATTTGGAGGAATTACGTTTATGGTGAAAGGTGTGATATTTATACTTATCATAAAATTTTAATGTTTATGTTCACACAAAAGGAGATGAATATGCGTCAAAGAAGATGGCTGGAGCTGATTAAGGATTATGACTACTCAATTTATTACCACCCTGGGAAAGCAAACAAGGTGGCAGATGCATTGAGTCGACAAGACCATGCTAGTTTATCCATGATGAGGATCATAAAAGATCCAATATTTATGGATTTACAAAGGATGGATCTTGGAATTATAATAAAAGGGGAAAAATCGTATCTTTCTCAAATGAATGTTCAACCATCTATACATGTGATTATTAAAGAGGCACATGATGAAGATGTCGAGTTACAAAAGAAGGTGAGAAATGTTCCTGAATTCAACCTTGATTGTGATTGGATAATAAAGTTCAGGAATCGGGTTTGTGTTCCTCCCATCCCCGAATTAAAGAAGGTGCTGCTGGATGAGGCTCATATTTCTTCATTCTCTATTCATCCTGGAAGCACGAAGATGTATAGGGACATGAAAGAGTACTTCTGGTGGGATGGAATAAAAAGAGATATTGCTGATTATGTCTCTCGATGCTTGGTTTGTCAACAAGTTAATGCTGAGAGACAGAAGTCTAAGGGGATGTTACAACTATTACCCATTCCCGAATGGAAATGTTAAAACATCACTATGGACTTTGTCACTGGACTTCCTAAAACATCCAAAGGCAATAATGCTATCTGTGTCATAGTTGATCGTCTTACATAGTCTGCACACTTCCTTGCTATTAGAGAGGATTTCTCTCTGGATCATCTTTCCAGGATATATGTAAAGGAAGTGGTAAGATTGCATGGAGTACCACTTTCTATTATATCTGATCGGGATCCGAGATTACCTCGATGTTCTGGTGAAGTCTTCAGCATACTCTGGATACAGAGTTGAGTTTCAGCACTGCTTATCATCCTCAGACAGACGGTCAGTCTGAGAGAACAATTCAAACTCTAGAAGATATGTTGAGAGCATTCTCTATGGATTTCAAAGGTGGTTGTGATCAACACCTACCTTTGGTGAAATTTTCTTATAATAATAGCTTTCACTCCAGTATTCAGATGGCTCCTTATGAAGCTCTCTATGGAAAGAAATGCAGGACTCTAACTTGATGGGATGAAGTTGGGGAAAGAAAGCTATTAGGACCCGATCTCGTTGATGAAATGGCAGAAAAGGTCAGATCTATTCAACAACACATAAGAGCAGCTCATAGTCGATAGAAAAGTTATGCTGACAACCAAAGAAAAGACCTAGAGTTTGAAGTGGGTGATAAAGTGTTCTTACGAATATATCCTAGGAAGAGGTTAATGAGATTTGGAAAGAAGGTAAAGTTGAGCCCTAGATATATCGATCCGTTCGAAATACTGGTTCGTGTTGGGAAGGTAGCTTACCGATTGGCGCTTCCACAGAATCTCTCTCAAGTTCACAATGTGTTCCATGTATCTCTCCGAAGAAAGTACATACCTGATCCTTCACATGTACTCAGCTCAGAAGTTGTACCGTTGGAGCAGGATCTTTCTTATGAAGAACAGCCGATAGAGATTCTGGATCTTAGTGAAAAGGTCCTACGAAACAAGACCACTCGCTTCGTAAAATTTTTAAAGAGGAACCACCAATTAGAAGAATCTACATGGGATCTTGAGGATATGATGAGGGAGATGTATCCTCATCTGTTTGTTACAAAGTGACGAATTTTGAGGGTGAAATTAATTTTTAAGGGGGTAGAATGTAACACCCAAGACTTTTATGTTATATAAATCATCAAAGGAATATTTTTCTACACAGAACACTTGCTTGGCTTGCTTTACACAAAATCACGACCTTCCTCGATAGCTTGCGTCGTACGCAATACCGAGTTTCACTAAAAATTGATATGCTAATAAAATATTGTTAAAACTAGCCGTTATGAATAGTAATAACCACTTTTTGAAATTTTATAAATTTTATTTTTCAAAATGGACTTTATTTTTGGATTTGGAATATCAAAATTATCCTAGGGTGAAATTTTGGTATTTTTCTGAAAACTTTCAATTTTTGGTGAATAGTGAAACCACTAAGTGGTAGTTAAAAAACTGAATTTTTCATAGAACTTAATTTTACCGCTTCTGTGAGTGGAATTTCAAAAATCCAAGAGACATGGTTGATTTCAGTAAGTAAAATGTGGTTCAATGAGATTAAAATATTTTTTGGTGAATAGTAACTTTTTACTTTTATTTACCACGGTTAAAAGTAAATAGGGTAATTAAGGGTAAAATGATATTATTATTACCCTAAAACTTGTAACAATTCTATTAGATAAGTTTAATTCGACCAAAAACAAACTTAGGAATAAAATATGACCATTTAGGCCCACTTGGATTAGATTAGGACATTTATTATTAATTTATTTAAAGAAGGGTTAAAATAGTTAAAATCAAAGTTTAATAAGTAAATAATTTTTAATATAAGGATATATATAAGATAAATTCGACTATAAATATTAATTAGAATGCTTAAATTATTTCCTACATAATGGTATTTTATTTGTAATTTTTTGACATTAAATAATTTAATTTATTTATGACACAAAGATGATGCAGTAATTATCTTATTAATGAAATGTTGACATAATTGGTGTTATAAATAACCAAATAAATTTAATTTGATCCTTTTTATGAATTACACTAATTTTATTAGTTAATATGACATGTTATTATTGATTAAATTAACTTTTTTCGAACTAATCATTCTTTTATGATTTTCACAAAAATCAATTACTAAATTGTGTCAAAATTGACATAAAATAGTTTTTAAAACAAATATTATATTATTAATTTTTATTTTATTCATAAAAATCTATGTTTGGACAAATTACATAGATAAGGTTATATATATTAATAATAAACAACTTGGGGTTCGTTTGGATTGTTATAGTATGTTTATTAACCTTATAGTGTAAGAACACCAGAAGACACGGTAAAAGTAAAATTATTTAACTTAATGTTAAATCTAAATGATAAGGTCCAAATAGGAACCTAAACATGTCTAAATTCTATTGGTTGAGGTGATTTAGACTCATCCCCACATTAGCTCCGAAATAAATCAATTTGGATCTATTTACAACCGAATTTGGCTTTATAATAAAATAATATTTTTAGTTATTCCAAAGGTGCCCCTCTCCTCCCTTATAAAAGGGCACCTCCTCCCTCTCTTCCTCACACCACTTTGAACCTTCAAGCTTGGAAAACCCCTTACACATTCTCCTCTCCACTTCAATAGAGAAATCCTTGAGGTCCTGGTCTTCTTCAAAGACCAATTTTAGTTCCCAAAATGAAGCTCTCAAAGAAGCACATCAAGGAATTGGTAATGTCCATTACCGATTCTATCATCTTTATTTCTTCTTCCACTTCTTCATCTTTAGTTGTTTCATTATGAAGTAATAACATAAGTATAACTCATATACTGATATTTTATTATAAGTATTAAACAACTCTATTTTACCATCTATCCATCCTATGGAAAATGAAATCACCGCGTGTGCGTACGTACGAAATACCGTCTCCACGCCGTGGTGTAATCTATTTTTCCCCAACACCTTACTTGGATGGGTATAATGGTGTAAATAATTACTATATATGATTACTGTAATGTGATTTTTATTCTGAAATAGTATACATACACTCCAATACAATTCCACGATCATGGGAATGATATCATCGCTCGTGCGTACGTATGGAATACCGTCTCCACAATGTGATGTGATTCGTTCTACATGATCTTCATTTAATAATGATTATATAAATGAATTTAATGAATAAATATGATATATAGTACATTAATTCCATTCTGGAAATGATGTATCTATAACCTAAAGAGAAGAATAAGAATTTATTCGACAAAACACACATAGGAACAAAATGTTATAAACACCCAAATAAAAAGTAGCAATGAAATATTACTACTAAGAAGTTAAGAATATGACCATATATGATATAATAACAATAATTATGATTCTGGAATAAGTCAATAACATTATTTAAATCATTATACAGGAGGTTCGGACACTTACGAGGCAAATCGGACCTAAGGTAAGGGAAATATCACAATCTCATTTTTATCTGAGATTGTTTATACTTTGGTATTTAATGGTGTGTATTTTATCATCCACGTCCTGGTTTCCTCAATATGAAATATTTATATCCTTATACAATATTTTATATCCAATTTTACCCTTCGTTGAGTTTTTAGTAAAATATATGAAGGGAATCTTTTGTCGTTTTTCATATGAGGTACTTTTTGACTTTCCTGACAAAAGTACGAAAAGAATGTTTTTTTAACTTATACGGCATAAATGGATTTTTAAAACATTATTTAAAAGAATATTCCTTTAAAAGTTTTCATGTTTATTTTTAATCAACTTCTTTTAGTTTAAAATTGTATGACATGTTAAGAAAGGAAAAGTGTTTTTGAAGTAGAAAGGATATTTTCCTCAAGAATGGAGTTCAAGTGTTTTATCAAAATTATTTTACATCTAAGATAATAAAAGGGTTTTGTTTTTAATCCCTATTATTACATTGATTTGATTATGTTGTGATGGAATTATTTTTATGAATTCCATTATCTTATATGAATTGTTTTATGATGTCATGATGTTTAAGAATCCCATTTTTATTACATGATGTATGGTTTATGATTTTGTGGCACACATAAGAATGGTATCATTATGAGATGGGTGGGACCTATATCTCCCTCCAATGCATTGGGTAAAGATTTTATATCTCATGATATAGACATGGTTGGAACGGCAGGTTAAACCGGTTCAGTGAAACAGGACTGAAACGAGGAGTGAACTGGGTTTAGAAATGGACTTTGTCCACTAAGATAGTCTTGACATTGAGTATTGACTAACAATAAATGATTTTCTATGATTATGTGTGTATGACACAGAGTTTCATGTTTTATGTTACGATTATTGGGATTACATTTCACTACTATGATTTATCCCATGTTATGAAATTATGATCTCTTTTGCAGGTTTTGATTTCCAAAAGTTATGTGCTTATGTATATGATGTGATTGATATTTCTTTTGTTTACCCTTAATGATCATTTGAGCTCACCCTTTTGTATGTTTTATTTCCCCAGGTCAGGAAGAAGGTTATTAAGTATAATATTCCAAAAAGGTACTCTAGATATGATGAAATAAATGAGAGGCAAAGTATATGTTTTATGAACCAGTTGTTTATGCTTTCCAGTTTCTAAAGACACTATACCTATATGGTTCTTTCATGGTTTTGTTATATGTAATAAGTGTGCTTCAATTTTGAAGTAATAACAATATTTGTAAAGTATGGGTCATTATATTATATAAATAAAACATTTCACCAAAGGGAAAATGTATCCATATTTTAATGTTAAAAAGCACCACTATAATCTCCAAATCATGTACCTAGTTTTTTTTTCAAGAACCAAATAATATATAGAAGGACATATAGACACTATTTATATTTCATGAGTACACATACAAATCTATTCGATAATGTGTAACTAAAATAATAATTACTAACTATAAGGTAATATTAGTACAAGTGATGTTACCATCCTTCTATTTAGGCCCTTGAAATTCACATTAAATTCACATATCCAAATGAAAATGGGTCCATTTTTTTACCTTGGTTAATGAAATTTTTTTGGTGATAACATTAAAATAGTGTATTTATTGTATAAATATAATCAATGAAAACTTTTGATTTTTGACAAAATGGTTTGTATGGACCATTGGAATATAAGAATTTTAATTTTAGGATCATCAAATATTCACTCCCATTTTATTTCATAACCCAATAATGAAACATTATGTATCCAAAGTTTATAATTTTTAAATTTTTTATACAACATGTCTTTTCTCAATGTCTTATACAAAATCATAAAATGATACTAATTCATTAAATTTATCATGCAATTCAAATGAATATTTTCATTAAATTTTTTAACATATTGATTAAGGTAATATCTATGGATTATTGATTAGATAAATCATTATAAAAGGGTGATTTTTATGTATAAATGTTATAAATATAAATTATTTTTTTCCAAACCTTATATAGGAGGATAAAATTGGTTTATCATCCCTTTTGAACCATAATAAGTGACATATGTAGTAAACATTAATTTTTAGGAACAATTAAATAGCCCAAAGGTGATAAATTTGGAAAAAAAATCTAGGGTCTATTATATATATTATATATCATTATCTTATTATGTTTACAAAAATATAATATAAGATGCATTGAATCATCATTCCTCATAACAAAAAAAATTCACCGTATTATGAAACATTAGTTAATATGAATCCCTTAAATAAGGTAGAATTGAGTTTATTTTTTATTTTCAACCACTCAAATAATGTTATTCTTTATGGATTCATTGATATAAGAAAAACACAACGTATATATTCATTTGAAAACCCAACATCTCTATTTGGGGAGGACAATGAAACTCTATAATAAATACATGAGAATAATATAAAATATTAGGAATATATTAAATTTTTATTTTATTCCCTAATATTTTACATAGATATAACTCTTCATAATGTTTAAATACCAATATAATGGAATTAATTTATATTACAATTTCATAGTCCTACATTAGCAAATCGAATATCATAGGTTGATTTAGGATACAATGTTTTACTTAATACACCAAAAATTAATATATCTTATAAATTGAAACAATTATTCCTTGTCTAAAATTAAATTGTGATTTACGATTTTTAGAATAATAATACTATCAAGAAACACACACCAAAAAAATTTCATGGAGGAGTTTTAAAATTTGGAAACAATCAATGTACCGTTTTATTATCAAATAATTCAATCTCTAAGCATTTATTTGATAATGTGATATTTTTTCAAATCTTTATAGAAATTTTATAGTAGGATGAATATGAAAAAAAATTCACATTTCATTAATGGATTATTATTGTACCTTTATTCAATTTTTTATTATATATCATCTCTATTGTTATTATTTTATAGGATTTACCTACTTTACATGGCATACTAGGTTCTAGACATTGGTAACCATCATTTATCCTTTAATTTTTAAAATGTTTGGAATAATTATTATTCTCCAAATAGTTCAAGCACTGCATTATATGTACTGTATTTAGTGGATATTTATCTGTAATCATATAATATTTTGGACTACAATAATATATTTATAATTCAATTTCTAATGAAATTTTTCTATAAACATAAATAATTTTTCTTTCCACTAAAGTGTATTTTTCCCCACTATTATTACAAATTTTTTTCATGATGTAATATAAATTATCATTCAACTATATGTTTTTTACTTGAATACCACTATAACACTATTTTTCTCCAATCTTCCCTTAAACCATGAAAATAAATAAATGATCAAATATCCATTATAACATTTAGATTATATAATATGATTTCATTATAACTTTAAAAGTCGCTTATATTACATACCATTTCATGAAATGGTTTGAAGACCCTAAAGAATCATTCAATATGAAATCAAAAATCATACCATACAAGTCATGAAATTTTGCCTATATAGGAAAAATATATTCTTCATACTTATATTTTAACTCTATGAATTATGCCTTTATTTTGTTATAAATAATTCTATAACAAATTATTTACAAAATCCTGTTATGAAAAGTTACCATTTCATGGTTCCATTTTATTAGAATTATTTAAAAATGTTTGCCATTGATTTTTTTTGCCTTCTAATGATTAAATCTATAACACAACCTTTCCATACATTGATCACTATAGAATATAATATATTATTTTTATCACACTATTCCACTAAATATAATTTATTTAATTAGAATCCACACTAATGGAAAGTATACATTTTTCATGTCAATGACTCAATGTTGAGATGTTCGTTTATTTACTAACTTTTATTATTATCATGATTCAAGCGATCATTTATAGATTGATAAATTTGGGTATGTATTTATTTATATGATTATAATCCCACATACCACTACAATGGGATTTATTTAGGGATATCTATTATATTGTATAGAACATTAATTTATACATGATTCCTCATTATTCCATCCAATGACTAAAACTAAAATGGTTAATGTCCATATTAGTCATTAATAATTAAAGAGATAAATATTTTAGAATGAAAAATCATTCTTATGATGTTGTACATTATGAATCATTTTTTCATCCCAAGACATTATAGGTTTATATTATATAAATTTTGGTTTATCTTCAGTTTTATAATGATATATTCTCTTTTTAATAAGAAAATAATAGACATATATGACCAATCATTTCTTCAATTCCATGTAATGTGACTGGGGAACAACATATATCTATATTACATCCTTTTAGATGAATATTTAATATATATCATAACAATTTACATCCATAAATAAGATAAAAAGTCATCCTTATAGAGTATATTTTTAATAAATTCGTTTCAAATCCATTCATAATAATTTCATATAAGGTATCTTCATATATGATACAATAATATATATAACATCCCCACAACCATTTTTCTTAACCATGTGAATTTAAAGGTGAATAAAAGATGATATAAAATGATTTAAATGGAAAACATCATAGATAACAATCAAAAAATTTATGTTATCATACATTATAATATGGTATAAAAGTATGGCACAAATATAGTAATAGAAAATCATTTTATATGAGAAAATTACATATTTTAAGCATCATCACATTGTGGATAGTGTCCCATTATTGATTGGTTTCACTTCACATTCCAATTAATCCTTAGTGGATAGAGTCCCATTGTGGATTGGATTAATTCTCTTATCCCATATATGTTATCTAATGAGAATAAAATTTTTACCAAATGGATAGGAGGACTATTTTAATCCGTTCACACAAATCACATTAAAATATCAATTTATACATTTTCTATAATAAAATAAAATCATTCTCATTAAAATCATAGATTTGATAGCCATGGAAAGGAATGATGTTTCATTAAAATATTAATAAAACATAATCATATGATCTCAATGGAATATAAGTGGACTGAATCCTTAAAGCATACCCCTAGTGAAGAATAAAAACCATTAAAGTATATTTAAATAGAAGAAAATAAATTCCAAAAATAACAACTAATATAAATTGGAATATAATTAATATTTTTTGTCACATTTAAAATAAAAATAATAATAATTAAAATGTAATTTTACTTGAAACTGATTGATTCATGAAGATATGCTTTCTGAATGAAACCATATGATGGAAGATGTAAAAATATTATCATGAAAAATGATTTAAAATGAAATTTCTTACAAACGGTGTTATAAAGATCAAATTTGATGACAAAAAACCTAATTAATTTTTTAGAAAATAATATTAAATTTATAAATACGAAAAATAAATAGGGGAAATAGTAAATATAATATATAGAGACAAGTAAATTGTTTAAAAAAATTATATATAAACAGAAAATAAATATTCATGGCCAAATAGAATATGTATGGTCATTTTCTCTAACAAGCATTACCTTAAGAAAATTAACTTCTAAAAAATCAGAAAAATTGTAAGAGGGCGTGTTAAAATTATTAACATTCAACTTATATTAAAATTGAAGTCGTTTTTTTGAGATAGTGAACATAAAATTTCTATATAATCATATTTAGTCATTCCAACATTGAATTCAAAGATATATTTAAAATAAAACACCTTCATCATTGGTATCCATTGAATAAAAAAATGTAATAAAAAATATGATATAGAATTTTTAATGCATTCCACATTAAGAAATGTATGATTAAAAACATATATGAGTATAATAAACAATATCAAGAGATATATTTTGAGAATATGAAACATATTACAATGAAATGAAAGATGAAAAGAAAAACTATTACATTTACTATGGACTTCCATGGAAGCACTTTTACCTTGTTTTATAAATAAGATAACATTATTTTTCAATTATTATGGCTCCTTATTCAATTATATTTACTCTTATAATCATCAATTATAAATTTTCATTACTCATATATTTGTTAGTACTTTCTCATTTTCATTATCAATGGTTATTATTTTTAATTATTTGTCACATGTTTCATGATGGATATCATAGAAATAGATCATTGATACAATGATTATAATTCCTAGATTATTCAAGGGAGTGTAATAATTTTGATTCAATGATTTATAAAGTCTCATTTTCATTTAATGTAAGTCATGGTAATGGTTTGTGAGAATAGAATACATGATGTCCTTGTTTCGGTAAATTATAGGAAAAAATGGTGGTATATTAATAATGTGTTATATATTATTATGATAATTACTAAAAATAATTAAATATTAATATTCGTTGTATTTATTTATTAAATTTTTATAACGATCTTTGTAGCCCATTGATTAAATATGAAATGTATCATCCAGGGATGTTGTATGACGTATATAACATATGTCTTCTTTTAACATTTTGAATGAGTGGGAGGAAGGGTGAAAATTATTAATAAAAAAATATAATAACATGTTGTATTCCAATTAATCAATTTTAATTACATTTATTTGAGTATAATAAATTTTTAATAGTTATAAGAATAAAAAAATAAGACTGTTGTAACACCTTAGGGATTTATTATGTAGCTACATTTATATAAAACCAATACGTATTCTGTCTTTTGAAATAAAAAAATCAAAATTGGGTGAATAATTCCTGATTGAAGAATAAAATTAATTTTCATACTATATATATTTGAATTTATAAAATAAATAATTTCATACAATTTAAGGGGCCTAATTCACTTATTAAAATACCATTGATTCTATATAAATTTTTTTGAATTATTTTAGTGATTTATATACTTCTATAAATTTAATATTTTTTATAAATAATATCAATAAAATTAATCATGTATTAATTATTAACATATACATAGAATATATATTAAATAATGATGTCATTTTATGGTATTCAAAAATCATAATCCATACTTAAAAAAATTTAATGACAATTTTTTTATTATATTATGTATTTATTTTCATAAAATAAGTTCATTAAATTTGTAAATTAAATATATTGAACAATATTTTTTATAAATTTAAAAAAATTAGGAATTTTGTTTCTGATTATCAATCAGTTTTAATTGGACTAAAAACATTTCACAATAGAATGATACATTTTTCTAAAAACAATTTTTAGGTATATAAGGTATATCTTTATCAATAAATTAATCTAATCACCACTGATAAATAATTTTTATGGATTTTAATTATAATATATTAAATAAAATAAATTAACTATTGTTTTATTAGAAGGAAGGGAATAAATTTACTTTATATATAAAAAATTCAATTTTTGGTTTCTAAAACTGGGTTTTATGAGTTCCGTTCAATAGTAATAGGATTATTGTCTTCAAAAATTATAATTTATTTTTTGTTAAAATAATTTTAATTTCAATTAATATATTTAATTTATATTATAATGTCATTACATTTTTAGTCATAATTGTTTTTATCATTGTAAATGTTATTCACTGTGGAAATGGGTTAACTATGTATTATAATATTAGAAGAAAATGTTATATAATATCAAGAAAAATTATATATAAATGGGTATATTTGGTTATCATAAACCTCGTTAATTTTATATTCCCTAAACTAAAAATTTTTCCCACATTATTTTGATTATTTCAATTATTTTATTTTAATTTAAGAGTATTTACAAAAAATGCCACCCTCCCCACATAAAAATGTAAATATGTAGATTTGAAAATTATATGGAAAAACATATTGTATGGGTGAATATATTAGACTATAAATAATTAAATTATATTATATTTATATTATTTTTTTATTTGTTGACTTTAAATAATAGTATGCTTATCTAAATCACTTATACTGCATTGACACAACCCTTCTACATGCAATAGAAATTTCAAAATAAATGTTCTCTAAAATATTAAATATAATAAACATTTGATGTAATTAAATCATTGAATAAATATATTTTTATAAATTGTAGAAAATAAGTAATTTAATTGAATAATGATTATTTCCATGGTTTTCTAGATACCGTTGAAGGAAAATTACATGAATAATCATGAAAATAACATCAAATTTTATTTAATGTTAAAAAATATTTTATTAATTGATATATTAAAAAAATTATTATATTGAGTGAATTTTATGATATATGATCTATATGGATGTTTATTTACAATTTATTATCCATTTTAATTTTTATAAAATTAAATTCTGTACCATTAAATAATGAATATTTCTAAAAAAGACATTGATTTTTCCCTATAAATTGTTAATAAATATAAAATTAACAAAGACCAAGAATACATTTTTTTCTATGAAAATTTTACTGTAATATCTTACAAAATATCCCATACCAATTTATTATAACCCTAAGAGTGACAATCGTGCTCTGTTCTAATGGCCTTAAATTCAAACGAAATGAGATATCAATATAAGAGGTAATCATATTAACAGAGTTGACTTGAATTTAATCCTTCATCCAAATAAACTATATAATTTATAAGTATATTAATATAATAAAATAAATATTATAAATATAATGAAATGTTATTTTTATCCTTGAAATCCAATTTCACCATCAAATAAATTAATTTTAAAATGAAAATGTTTCCCTTGTGTAATTGGGTACTACCACCCCCATAATGTAATTCATTTCATGTTTCATAATCACCTAACATGGTTTGTCATTATTATTTATTTAATAACTAAATATTATATGTCTCACATTACAATTATTTTTTAAATTTTAATCATTATATAATTTTTTTCCACAAAACTATTTAAAAAATAATAATGACATATGTGTATACATAAAAAATATTATCTTCATGATGGATGTGTATAATTTTTCATTACTGACTTACAAGGATAATTACAAAAGTAAAATTTAAGAATAAATATTATACTAATAAATTTTAATGTTATATATATTTTATATTTTAATTATGAAATATCATGTCCTTACTCAATCAGTTGTTTTGTGTTTTTTTTAATTTTGTCGATTTTACCACCTATAGAACATTAATATAATTTATATTACATGAATGATTAAATAATTTTATTTATAAGTAATATTATTTAATAATTAAAATATTATTATTTTATATATAAATGTTTGTGGTCCTATTTGTAAATGTATATTTTTTATATAATTAATTTTTTCTATGAAATGAAAACACCAAATAATGTAATTTCTAAGATTTATATGGGAATAAAAACAATATATTCAACATGATATTATTGGAACTCATTTATCATGTAAACAATATGATGAAAATTTTATAGTTTATGAATCCATGGACATTTTTAAAGGCCCAAAACCATTGAATAAAAACATGTACGGGAAATGAGATACTTAACACATAAATATTGATTGGTAAAAAAGAATAATTAATAATTTTGTTAGAAAATAATAATTGAATTTTATCTTAAAATATTTAATTTATTTTCAACATATATATTTATAATACATCCAAAATTATTTTAATAGTGTATTAGAGTAGGTCTAAAATTGATGAAGTTTTTTATATATTGAATGTTATACCACTTGAATTACAAAATTATTATTTTGATCAATTATAAGGGAATTTAAATTAATGTTTTAATATTTTTCAAGTGGTTTTTATTCACTATTTACAATTATGTTAAGGGTTTCTTATGCCAATCATCCTTCTTTATGACATATTTTGATTGAAAAATATATTTCAATTATATGTCTTGTATAATTCCATTTAAAAATTTTAAAACATGATCCCATCTTTAATAATTTTAATTAATGTTTGATTTCTTGTTTTCTGTTTCAATATGTATATATTAAATTATTCTATTATTCATATTTTTTTCTTGGACTTAATTTTATTTTCTGGAGATATGTTTCATGTTTTTCATGATACTTTATTCTATAATGTTAATTAATGTCCGGGTGAATTAATATTAAAAAATTATTCCATATCATTCATAGGATTTATATAATCATAACATTTTCTATCATTCATTTTCTTTTGATATGAATTTTATAAAATATGATTTTTTTATTTTAAAAAATCACTTTTAAATAGGGCTGATTAAATTTACATTGGGGTAATTATATATTATATCTCTCCTAAATCCCATAAAATTCTCCATTGCGATGATAATTATATGGTTTTGATGTATTTATTCTATTTTTATGCTCATAGTTTATGAAAATAAATTGAAACAATTTTTTTAGATTTAAATATTATTTGTAAATTTTGGTAAAGCCTTATTCTCCTCTATGTCCATATTTTTTTATTTTATATATGTATGCATTTTTTTATAATTAAATGAGTTCCTAATTTAAAATGTTGTTATATTTTATATTCAATTGAATATTTTTAAATTAGTATTCTAATGTTTTCTAAACATATATTTTTAAACATTCATTATGAATGTGTGAGAAAAATGGTTCTTTCCCAACTTCCACATGAATTTTTTTCCCATATTCCATTAAATTATATATTATTTTTATTACTATTAAATTTTTATGATTTTTTAATAGAATATATATTCTCATTATTAAGATTGTTTTTTAAAATTAAAATATATAATTTTTTAAAATTCATGTAAAAAGAGTTACATTATATTTATATTTTATTCCATTCACTAATAGTGTGTTTATGTGTATTTTATTTTCAGTATTACTTTTTTAATTTATTTTATAAAAAAATTTACATGTCTTTTAGATAAATCAGGAAAATAAATTTTGATGTGTCTTTTAACATCAATTTTGAAAAGAATATTCATATTAATTATAAAAATTTATTTTTTTATAGTGTCAGTTCTATTTTCTTCCCAATCTCCTAAAATTAATTATTTTAATTTTATAGCATCCATTTTAATGAATTTTCAGTCTCTTTCATATATGTGTTCAATAATAACAATGTTTTTTCTAAATCACTTTTAATAGTGTCTTAGCATTATTCTCATTACAATATATGGTGAAAATTTAATGTTTTAAATAAATATTAATATGTATTCTAACTAAAATTGATAACTTAAATATTAAATTAGAATATATTGTTAATCTATATGATTTTTTGTTTTCTACAAATGATTATTGACTGTTAAAGTGGTAATGCCCCGACCCCAGCTACCCGAAGCCGGTGCATTACTTCGTAACATTGGCATGATCACAAAAGATCAAGTCTCGAAAGACCGATTAGTTTAGTAGCCTTGGAAACACTAGATAAATTCATAAGTCTTACATTACATCATAAAGTGAAAAACTAATAACAAATTCCTCATAGTCCACACTCATATCCTCTTCTGAATATCCATCCAGGTCATTCATAAAATACTTCTTCACATCCTGGAAAATATTAAAACATTGAAAGGGGTGAGCTAAGATGCTCAGTAAGGATAACAATATTGCGGAATCTTTCATAAATAAACATAAAAATTTAAGGCAATGTATAACTAAAACAAAAGCCTTTTAAACTTGAACATCATCATATTACGGAAAAAGCAAAATGAGATAATGCCATTCACTTCTTCACATGGATATTCTACTGGTCGAATAATCACATGAAATATCAATAACCACTTTCATAATGAGGGAATGTATAATGCCAAACATTCTGAAACATTTTGTCAAGGCCTCGGCCAATACGTCTAAAATGATTAAGGCCTCGGCCAAAATCATAAATCAAATTGGGAAAGGGCCTCGGCCAATTCCACGTCTAGTTGTCTCATGAGACCTACCGATGCATCAATGAGCTATAGCGGGCTCCACCCGTCACTTATTAAGTCCAATACATTCCTCATATGAATAGGTTTAAACATATCATAAACCATAACATAATCGTATCGCATAAAACATGCATAAAGGAAATATAAAATTCCCACATTTCAATCACAAGATATCAATACAACACATTGATATAATAAAAACTCTTTCAAAACCATTTTCAATACCAAAATAAAAGAATGTTAAAACTTTGTATTTGTTTTTCATTAAAAAAAGTGATGGCTTGTAGAGGAAGACGAAACTCAAATAATGGTCACGGCGGTAGAGAAGTCGTTGTCTCTGCATAAGTACGGAAAGAAAAACAATCCCTTTTTGTCGTTTAGTAAAACGCTTCATATAAAAAAGATTCCTTTTGAATAAACATAAAAGTCAAAGGGGTTTATACACCGTATAAAAGAAAGTTGTGTATAAAACCAAATATGCCTCAATGAAAGGAGATTGAGACGAAGTCCATAAAAAGATCATTTTTTTAAGTAAAGTACATCTATCATGTGTATTCACTATAATTAGACATAAATAAAGTACAAATACAAGATAGGACATAATAATATCATGACATAATTTGAAAGTAGGAGATTAACCCAAAGAATAGAAATTGGGTTAAGAAGTTCCCTTACCTCGTGTCTGACTTGACTCAACCGTTCTTTAACCTCCTGAATAATAAAATAGAGTTAATATATACCTTATTAAGAACCATTTTTAATTTCATTATCCTTTTTATATCACTTATTACAATGTTATGAACATTATGTAATTAGTTATGTTAATAACGGTCGTTTTGTCGATCTTTGGTACTTGAGTCAACAATAAACTTCTTATAATTACAAGTTGTTTATGTGGTAGAATATCAATTATCTACAGAATTACATTCATGATTTAGATGTCATATATATCATATATATCCAGTATATACATTCATTTATAATATTACGTAACATTTAGAGGTAAGAAATGAAATGCACCGTTCATGGAGACGGTAAGCCGTACGTACACATGAACGCTACTTTCATTTCTATTTCGTATTTAATGGAATGAAATCATAATGATATAAATGTATAATATAATTCCAGTATAATATTGTGTATAATACCATTTACTCCATCCTTTATACATCCCACATATGGCATTAACGATTCAAATCACTTTGAGGGGGCGGTAGTCCGCACTTCCTAAAATGAAATTATCGCGTTTTACCCATAATGGAAAACATAAAGTATGCCAGAAATGAGAAATACAGAAGCATAAGTAAAACATAAACATATTATATATCATATATAAATATAGTTACATCTTAATGGAAACCTTTGAAGGTGTTATATGAGTGTTGAACAATCATCGTTTCGTGAGGCAGAAATTCGCCATCCACAGAAACCATATGTTCTTTAACCATTAAATGTAGGTGTGTGTAAGTGTATCTCTAATCCTTCTTATAACAACATCCTAGTATATTGAGGATACTGGTGTTGTGACAAATGAAATTAATAAAAAGAGTTTAGGGGGTTGGAGAAGAAAAATAAAACAAAACAACATTAGAGAATACATTACCTCAAAATTGGGTAACTCTTTTTGATTTGAGCCAAAGGCTTACTTGGAAAGAGTTCTGCCCAAATTGAGGCTTCTAGGAGTAATAGGGGGAAGTTGGGAGAGTAGTTGGGCAGAGGTTGGCTGAGCCAAATGTCTTGAAAGTGTGAATGAGGAGGTAGAGGTGTGGGCCTTTTATAAGTGGAGAGGAGGGGCACTCTTGGAAAGTAAAGAAAAGTCACTTTATTATAAAATTATTTTCGGATTTTAGAGGTCCCATACTTATATAATTCGAGGATAAGGTGATAAGGGTTCTAAATCTCATCATCCAATAGGCTTTGGATAAGTGTAAGCCTTGGATTTTGCATTATCTTCTCATTTTATTTAAATAGTTAATTAATGAGGTCATCACTACATCATCATGATGTCATAAATAATTTAATTTATTTAATGTCTAAAATTATAAAAAAAATACTATGATGTAGGAAATATTTTTATCTTTCTAATTAATATTTATAGTCAAAATTTGGACTTGTGTAACCCCACTTAAAAACTATTTTAGTAAAACATTTCATGTTTGTGTCATTTTTTACTTTAACATTAATTAAATATATATTAATGTCATTTTCCAAACAAAGTGGCTCCATGGGGTCCCCAAGTTTACCCATGGGTTGTCTTGGTCGGCCATGACTCATCCAATAGGAGTAGGATAAGTTTCAAGTTCATCTCATATTATTAAAACATTATTTTTACCTTAAACTACACTAATTACCTCTAATCGTGATTAAGAACTTAAAAGTAACTATTCACCAAAAAATTATTTTAATCTCATTGAAACACATTTTACTTCTTAATGACAACCATGTATGTCGGATTTTTGAAAATCAAATCACAGAAGTGGTAATATTTCATTTAAACGAAAAAAACAGTTATTTAACTACCACTTAGTGGTTTCACTATTCATCAAAAATTGATGTTTTTCAGAACAATGCCAAAATTTCACACTAAGCTATAATTGATATTCCGAATTCAAAAATGATGTGTATTTTAAAAAATTCAAAACATATAAGTTGCATTAATTAATTTTATAATTAATTCCTGTTGTCACAACAAATAGCGTGTTTTTAAGAAACAATTTATATCAAAAGATTGGCAATTGTTTATGTCCAATTTCAATGTTAAATTAATTCTAATGAACACCATTGGATAAAATGGTAAAAATATATTCTTATTATACATTAAAACCACTAAATATTATAACTTATCACTATAAATTATTTTGATTAAAAAAGTTGTTTTAAGTATTTTTCAATATTCATAAAAATTTGGAAGTTCTCAGAAAATTACAAAAAATTCAACATAGGCTAATTTCAATATTAGGAATACAAAAATGAAGTCCATTTTGAAATATAAAATTTCTATAATTTTAAAAAATGGTTATTACTGTTCATAACGGCTACTTTGATTAGTCACGGTGTTTTAGAACTCGAAGTTGTGTACAATGCAAGATATTGCATTATTGAATGAGAAGCGTATCGTGGAAGCTCGGGGTGTTACATTCTCCCCTCCCTCAATAAATTGCGTCCTCGCAATTTGAAATTTTTTTCTTTGAAAATAAAAGGTTGAAAAGAGAAAATACCTTTGTGGAAAACCCACATCGGAAATAAGATTAATAAAATTTAGCCTTAATAAGAGGGAAAGGGAAATGAAAAATTCACCACCCAATTATGATCTCGATTAGGAGAACATTAGTGGAAATTAGAGACATATAATTGGAGGAAAAACGTAAATATTTGTAGGGAGTGATTGAGGTCATCAATCACAATCAACTGTCAAATTGAGGGCCTCAAAGCCTTCAATCTATGTTGATTTAAAATATCATCAGTTCAACAAGACATAAGGTATTAGGATAACACATTTTTTTGTTTTAATATCCCTTTACTAATGTTTAAGAATTAATTTATTCATTGAATAAGATATAGGTATATATATATTTATGCTTGACAATTATAGTTTCAACCTTCAACTCATCTTTCACTCAAAAAGATAATATAACTCAAAAATATTATACTTATCCTAATTGTATAAGGTTCCAAATGTTAACACATACCATTTAGATTAGTAAATTTATTTTGTAATAACCAGGGACTTCCTGTAGGCTAGTGGTAGGAAATAAAGGCCTGTCGCACTATGATTGTTGGTTCGATTCCTGCAGCGTTATCCGACGTGACGGGTTATGCCCCACCCTGAAGGTTGTCCTTTTCCTAAAACTATAGTATCATAATATTCCAAAAATAATCTTGATAAATTTTTTAACCTTAAACAATACTATCCAAAGATCAACTTAATCTACTCCAACCTTTATAGTTATCCAAAATACCTATGTCCAGACTTTCTCTGAAAGGTCTCTTAATTCGAAAATCAATTTATCATATTCCCCAAACAAAGTAAAGTTTCTCTTATTGTCACATACTAAAAATATAATTACCTTCATCATATTAAAACCTTACTGAAATCAACAAGTACTGCAGTACAATCCTTATATATATATCACATTATTCTAATAACCAGAATATAATCCATGAGTCCAAAAGCACCAATACATTAGTTATTCTGCTTCAACAGTAGTAACAACATAAGATTGTCCTTGATCCCTTGGCCTTTTCTGAGGTAAGTTTCCCTGACTCTTAGGACATTCATTTCCATAATGACCCATTTCTATACAAATGTAGCATTCAAATTTGATAGCCTCTTTATTTCCCTTGCAATCACGAGCATGGTGACCCTTTTCTACACATTTATAACAAACTCCCATTCCTTTTAGGCAAGTACCAGGGTGATTCTTCCCACAATTATCACATAATGGAAAATCCTTCTTTCCCTTTTTCCATTTATCTGTCTCTTGTTCCACCGTTCTCTTCTTCTCATGCTTTACTTTGTTGTCATAAGACTTAGAGAATTCCTTTTCTGTCTTGATAGCACACGAGAAAATATCTTCATATGATGAGAAGGATTGTGATACTAAAGCTCGATGGAGAAATGGTTTTAACCCATCAAAGAAACGATCAATATTACTCCTTGGGTTACGTATATAATCGACAGCATGCCTCGCTAACCTTTTAAAGTTAGCCTCATACTTTGCGACATTCTCATCCTCCTTCTGCCTCAGACTCAGAAATTGCCTTTCCATATCTACTCGATGGTCACGAGGAAAGTATTTTTCTAAGAAAAGCTCTTTGAACTCCCTCCATTACATATTCGATATGTCGTCCTCTTCCTTTGTGTTTTGAATCAGCGACCACCACTGATCGGCATCTCCAGTGAGGCGGTAAACTGCCATGACAACCTTCTCCCTTTCGCTACTCCCCAAGGCATGGAATATTTTCTCTAAGGAGTTTATCCATTGCTCGGCTACTAACGGATTTGTACCCCCATTAAATGTTGGTGGTTGTTGCCTAATGAAGCGGTCTAACATTGATCCTCCACGTTGTGGATCAGGGTGATCCATACGAGTAAGGTTATTATTCATAACTTGAGTAAGTTGTCCCAGTATGGTAATAAGTTGGTCAGCACCAGTTGTATCTTCAGATCCACAATAATTATCTTGAGCAGGAGGGCAATCCCTACACGGAGTGCATGCATTGATACGGTTTCCATTCCTTCCACTAGGCGCCATTTCTAAACAATGGAATAAACTAGATTAGTTTATGAATCAAAATACATAATTCCATACTTGTAAAATACTTAACATAAATTGAACTATTTATGGATATAATCCATAATCATAAAAAGGTTTTATTTGAGGAAGTATATACTCATAACTGTTCATAGTGGTTTGTAAAGAAAATGAGAATTATCCTAAGCATATCCCCCGGGAGTGTCGTAACCAAGAGTGCAGCAAGGCCCGTTGTCGTGCACCAGTTCCCGTTCGAGTCTTGCTCAAAGCGGTGTTTTCAGGTTTTACCCCTAGGTACATCTGTGCCAGATCCGCCTCTACCTGCTCGTATCCAGACAGGGATGTATTGCTCGGAAAACTCACAAAATCTCTACAATAACAAAATTCTAGGAAGTTCTTCTATACTAATCCTCAAAGTCTATCTTTGGGCTATGTGCTCTAATCAGAGTTTATCTAAATCTAGCTTCCAAGGTTAGTACTAAACTGCCTTTGATACCAACTGTAACGCCCCGACCCCAGCTACCCGAAGCCGGTGCATTACTTCGTAACATTGGCATGATCACAAAAGATCAAGTCTCGAAAGACCGATTAGTTTAGTATCCTTGGAAACACTAGATACATTCATAAGTCTTACATTACATCATAAAGTGAAAAAATAATAACAAATTCCTCATAGTCCACACTCATATCCTCTTCTGACTATCCCAGCAGGTCATTCATAAAATACTTCTTCACATCCTGGAAAATATTAAAACATTGAAAGGGGTGAGCTCAGATGCTCAGTAAGGATAACAATATTGCGGAGGCTTTCATAAATAAACATTAAAATTTAAGGCAATGTATAACTAAAACAAAAGCCTTTTAAACTTGAACATTATCATATTATGGCAAAAGTAAAATGAGATAATGCCATTCACTTCTTCACAAGGATATTCTACTGGTCGAATAATCACATGCAATATCAATAACCACTTTCATAATGAGGGAATGTATAATGCCAGACTTTCTGAAACATTTTGTCAAGGCCTCAGCCAAGACGTCTAAAATGATTAAGGCCTTGGCCAAAATCATAAATCAAATTGGGAAAGGGCCTCATCCAATTCCATGTCTAGTTGTCTCATGAGACCTACCGATGCATCAAGGAGCTATAGCGGGCTCCACCCGTCACTTATTAAGTCCAATACATTCCTCATATGAATAGGTTTAAACATATCATAAACCATAACATAATCGTATCACATAAAACATGCATAAAGGAAACATAAAATTCCCACATTTCAATCACAAGATATCAATACAACACATTGATATAATAAAAACGTTTTCAAAACCATTTTCAATTCCAAAATAAAAGAAAGTTAAAACATTGTATTTATTTTTCATTAAAAAAGTGATGGCTTGTAGAGGAAGCCGAAACTCAAATAATGGTCACGGCGGTAGAGAAGTCGTTGTCGCCACATAAGTACGGAGAGAAAAACATTCCCTTTTTGTCGTTTAGTAAAACGCTTCGTATAAAAAAGATTCCTTTTGAATAAACATAAAAGTAAAAGGGGTTTATACACCGTATAAAAGAAAGTTGTGTATAAAACCAAATATGCCTCAATGAAAGGAGATTGAGACGAAGTCCTTAAAAAGATCATTTTTTTAAATAAAGTACATCTATCGTGTGTATTCACTATAAGTACACATAAATAAAGTACAAATACAAGATAGGACATAATAATATCATGACTTAATTTGAAAGTAGGAGATTAACTCAAAGAATAGAAATTGGGTTATGAAGTTCCCTTACCTCGTGTCTGACTTGACTCAACCGTTCTTTAACCTCCGGAATAATAAACTAGAGTTAATATATACCTTATTAAGAACCATTTTTAATTTCATTATCCTTTTTATATCACTTATTACAATGTTATGAACATTATGTAATTATTTAAGTTAATAACGGTCGTTTTGTCGATCTTTGGTACTTGAGTCAATAATAAACTTCTTATAATTACAAGTTGTTTATGTGGTAGAATATCCATTATCTCCAGAATTATATTCATGATTTAGATGTCATATATATCATATATATCCAGTATATAAATTCATTTATAATATTACGTAACATTTAGAGGTACGAAATGAAATGCACCGTTCATGGAGACGGTAAGCCGTACGTACGCATGAACGCTACTTTCATTTCTATTTCGTATTTAATGGAATGAAATTATAATGATATAAATGTATAATATAATTCCAGTATAATATAGTGTATAATACCATTTACTCCGTCCTTTATACATCCCACATATGGCATTAACGATTCAAATCACTTTGAGGGGGCGGTAGTATGCACTTCCTAAGATGAAATTATCGTGTTTTACCCATAATGGAAATCATAAAGTATGCCATAAATGAGAAATACAGAAGCATAAGTAAAACATAAAAATATTATATATCATATATAAATATAGTGACATCTTAATGGCCACCTTTGAAGGTGTTATATGAGTGTTGAACAATCATCGTTTCGTGAGGCAGAAATTTGCCATCCACAGAAACCGTATGTTCTTTAACCATTAGATGTAGGTGTGTGTAAGTGTAGCTAGAATACTTCTTATAAAAAAATCCTAGTATATTGAGGATACTGGTGTTGTTACAAATGAAATTAATAAAAAGTGTTTAGGGGGTTGGAGAAGAAAAATAAAACAAAACAACATTAGAGAATACATTACCTCAAAATCGGGTAACTCTTTTTGATTTGAGCCAAAGGCTTACTTGGGAAGATTTCTTCCCAAAGTGAGGCTTCTAGGAGTAATAGGGGGAAGTGAGAAGAGTATTTGGGCAGAGTTTGGCCGATCCAAATGGCTTGAAAGTGTGAATGAGGTGGTAGAGGTGGGGGCCTTTTATAAGTGGAGAGGAGGGGCACTCTTGGAAAGTAAAGAAAAGTCACTTTATTATAAAATGAGTTTCGGATTTTAGAGGTCCCACACGTATATAATTAGAGGCTAAGGTGATAAGGGTTCGAAATCTCCTCAACCAATAGGCTTTGGACAAGTGTAAGACTTGGATTTTGCATTATCTTCTCATTTTATTTAAATCGTTAATTAATGAGGTCATCGCTGCATCATCATGATGTCATAAATAATTTAATTTATTTAATGTCTAAAAATTATAAAAAAAAATCTATGATGTAGGAAATCTTTTTAGCTTTCTAATTAATATTTATAGTCAAAATTTGGACTTGTGTAACCCCACTTAAAAACTATTTTAGTAAAACATTTCATGTTTGTGTCATTTTTTTACTTTAACATTAAATAAATATATATTAATGTCATTTTCCAACCAATGTGGCTCCATGGGGTCCCCAAGTTGACCCATGGGTTGTCTGGGTCGGCCATGACTCATCCAATAGGAGTAGGACAGGTGTAAAGCTCATCTCATATTATTAAAACATTATTTTTACCTTAAACTACACTAATTACCTCTAATCGTGATTAAGAACTTAAAAGTTACTATTCACCAAAAAATTATTTTAATCTCATTGAAACACATTTTACTTCTTAATGACAACCATGTATGTCGGATTTTTGAAAAGAAAATCACAGAAGTGGTAATATTTCATTTAAATGAAACAAAACAGTTATTTAACTACCACTTAGTGGTTTCACTATTCATCAAAAATTGATGTTTTTCAGAACAATGCCAAAATTTCACACTAAGCTATAATTGATATTCCGAATTAAAAAATGATGTATATTTTTCAAAATTCCAAACATATAAGTTGAATTAATTAATTTTATAATTAATTCCCGCTGTCAGAACAAATAGAGTGTTTTTAAGAAACAATTTATATCAAAAGATTGGCAATTGTTTATGTCCAATTTCAATGATAAATTAATTATAATGAACACCATTGGATAAAATGGTAAAAATATATTATTATTATACATTAAAACCACTCAATAGTATAACTTATCACTATAAATTATTTTGATTAAAAAAGTTGTTTTAAGTATTTTTCACTATTCATAAAAATTTGTAAGTTATCAGAAAATTACAAAAAATTCAACATAGGCTAATTTCAATATTAGGAATACAAAAATGAAGTCCATTTTGAAATATAAAATTTCTATAATTTTAAAAAGTGGTTATTACTATTCATAACGGCTACTTTGATTAGTCGTGGTGTTTTAGAACTCGATGTTGTGTACAATGCAAGCTATTGCATTATTGAATGAGAAGCGTATCTTGGATGCTCGCGGTGTTACAAAAGTAGGTTGATTATGTTTTTGAGATATTTTATATTTGATTATAGAATATATCTTCTTATTTTATTAAATTATTTTCATATATGTTTACATCCTTTAATATTTTTTATGCTTCACTCAGTATATTATGAACTTAGAAAACCATTTTTCTTTGTCAGGATGTCTTATGATTATAATTTATGGAAATTTTCATAAAATGAATTTCATTTATTTATGATAACTATGGATCAAGGTTATGATAAATTATTTCCCAATATTTCTTAAAAAATTATATTTATTATCATTACGTGATTTGTGGGGTACTATATATCCCTCTAATGTGATGGTAAAAATTTATATATCATGAGATGAAGGTGTTGTTTATGGAAATGATTACTGTTTAATTTTTTTTCGAATTTTTTCCCTCGATATGATTTCCCGTTATATTAGATCAAATATATATTATTGAACATGACTATATTAATTTTTGTTTATAATGCTTTGATTTTATTATTCCAATGTCTAAATATGATGTTATATTTCCCTGATTGGGTGTATATTTCAATGATGGCCTTTTTATTATCCAAATATATCATCTATTCCACTCTGATGTTATAATATTTCATATTATTATTTATTATGATTATATATATTATTATTATATATTTCACCCATTATCATTTTATCTCACATGCCTATGATTTAGTCTATTATGGCTCATTGATAAGTTTTCCCTCACTGAACATATGTGCTCGCTATTCTTATGTTTCCATTTCCCCAATATATGAAGAATTTTGTTATGTATAATATGTATAGAATGTTATTCTTTGGGGTTATTTTTGTGGTAGATGTTGAATCCATATTGGAAAATAATAATTTCATGGTTAAATTAACAAATGACCATTGAATGAGAATTATATGGTTTATTTTTTGGTAATTGTTTTGAAAAGTATATAAAAAATTAATCTCAAATGTTATTCTGTATCTATGTAAATCAAGGTTGTTTACTGATATTATAAATTTTTATTTTTAAATTTGTAAACACTATTTTTTTACTAAATCCAGTATAAAAATAATTTGTTTTCTCCATTATATCTGGTTGTACAGGGTTAGAAATCTTAGTTTGTATTAGATAAGAGGTTAGAAAACATATGATGTTAGTATGTTATCTAATAAAAATATATTAAGATGATTTGAAACATCCTGGTTTAATATTTCTGTGGTTTATAATATGATTAATGTAATAGATACATCATCTTGGTTTTAGGTGGTTAGATATTAAGGTGATTAATGATAGTTTTTTAATTTTTATTATTTTTTTAATATATTATTATTCAATACAAAACCCTTAGGATTATAATGTAATTTTTTTATTATTATTTAGGATTATTGTTCAAATATTTTGTGGACATATACTGAATGTTATAGAATATATTTAATTTTAATGGATACATAGATATTGATGTGATTGAGGTTAATTGAGGTAAATGGTAATTATATTATTTTTGAATGTTTTCGGATTATGGTTAATTATAGATTATTATATTATATGGTAATTTCTATCAATGTAATTGATATTATATTATTAGTATACATTGATAAATATTTTTAAAGAATATATTTTTTTGATGCAGTTATATGTTATGGTGAAGAAGGTTATATTTTGAAAATATTATTATATTTTGGTGAAGATATTATTTGGGAATATGAAATTCAGGTACGTATCTTTTATAGTTATAATCATTTTTAAAGTTAAATTTTATGTTCATATATTTTAATATAATGTGATAAAATAATTCAAAAATTTGGGGTTAATATTTTATTATGCATAATTTGTAGAGTTTTATTGTCACATGTTTTTGATATTATTTATAATGACTATTGGGTGATATTGTTTGGTTTTTAGAGATTAATATATTATTTTTTAATATGGATCATGATTACGAAACCCATACATTTCATTCAAGTATATTTCATTTTATTATATGAATAGTCATTACATTACAATATGATCCCATACATAGTCATATATATATATATTACCTTTGTAAACATTGATATATAAAAGACATATCCAAATAATATCAACATCTTTTCCACTTATTTATTCACAACATACACCCTTATTATACATATCATACTGAAAAAAAATCCTTCATATCCTAGGGAATAGTAAGAGAATAATGGGTGAACCTTGATGCATGGTAAGGTTAAACAAGGGAGATAACAATGATCTCATTATTATAACATGATCATATGTGTTTGAAAACATGACCATATCCTAGGAAAAAATTCATATAATATATCATATTCTGAACTCTATCCATAAATAAATTTAGTTAATATGATATGCATCATAAATGAATCAATGAACAATATAAATTAGATGAAAACATTTTCATTAGTAAATAATCTTTGAAAAGGACATAACAATATAAAATCAATTCTTCAGTAGTCAATGATCACTATAAATACTCTCAAAGTTAATTGGTTTCACTCCTCATTCTATTTTATTTTTCAATTTTAACTCCCATTGATATCATATTTTATTGATTTCCTTAATGAATTACGGTTACTCCCCATTCAAAAATTCTTTGTCTCATGTTATATCCATCTTTACCCAATTAATTTGAGGTCTATATAAGTCATGTCGCACCCATAAAATAATAAAATTCATATAGTTGTGTTCTATGAGATCATAAAACTATCCTTTTATCACAAATCATGAAAAATAAATGGGTTTCTTATACATTTCAACAATGTATGACATATGAAAAATGAATTTGTTACACAAGCATTTAATTAATACATATTATCATAATTAGTGAAAAAATAAAATGATCATAATCATAAAACATCAATAAATGTAACTTGTATGGGTTCTTAGGAACATATTCCCATTAAATATTATGTAACATCAATGGATATCATATTAGATTAAAAATTTCTTTAATAGAAAAGAAGGATATTTTTTAAAGACAATTACACTTTTCACATTTGAACTGCTTATGTAAAATATAAAATTTTCACTTGTAATAAATAAAAATTTATAACTTAAAATAAAATTTTATTAATTTAAATTAACCTTAAATGAATTGAGTTACCCTCAGAGTGTTAAATTCCATTCATATCAAAGAATTAATGTAAAACATTCCTTTCTAACATTTATAAGAAGATTTCAAATATACTTTGGTAGGAAAATTAAAATAATTTATATTTATTTTAAGAATAAAAATTCAAAAATTGTTTAAAATTAATTTAAATATTATATGGATTATATTAAAACATTTTATATGTTTTTTTAAAGAGAATGGATTTTTGGCCGAAAGAAGAAATAACATATCTTTTCTTTAAAAATAATCTATACATATAATGGGTATATAAAGATTGAAAATTGGAAGGTAAAAATTGTAATTTATATTTAAAACTAGATGATATGAAAAATCAGGAATATCATAAATGGTATATCATAAAATATCACCATAAAAATATTAATCACAATAAATCTCTATTAATAAAGATATTATAAATTAAAACTACTACCTATTGTCTCATATTTCATTATATGCATTGCGAAAAATGTATAATAAATATATATTTTTTATAATTTTTTTTTGTAAAATAATAATATATATCACATCATATATAATTTTATTATAACATCTTAATAATTTTTATTAAAAATTTGAAATTACAATCTTTTTTGGGTGACAACAGCTTCAATTTTCATACTTGATTTTGTCTGATGCTCCTTGTATTTATACGTTAATCATGATTCTGTAAACTCTATAATGTTACACATGATATTTATATCATATTTAACTTCCCTCCCATTCTCAATGGATTGAGTTGTGGTAGAAGAGATACATGACCTTATGAAATATCCCTATGGTACCCAAGGCTGGCATTGAATGTCAAGGGATTAATGAACGATTGGGTGAAAAATTTCCATTTTATAAATAAAAATCAACCAACGAAACATTCCACTACTAAATAACCACTACATATTTCATGTGTACAATGTTCTATAATTAAAAACTATGATAAGGTACAATAATAACTATCCCAAACCAAACCAATAACAAAATCATAGTATAACGTGGAATACTAAACTAAAATACATAATGACTTCACGAACAAGCTCAATAGATCCCGAACATGCTCCAAGCTCCAAAAACACAATACCACCTAAGTATCATGATTGAACACTATGTAAATGATATTCTTTACCATTTCATGTGTCTTGGAATATGACATCAACAAGAGAACCCAAATTCCAATGTAGGGTGTGAGTAGTAATACTCTGTTGGATTTACCCAAAATCATATACCTAATCATGCCCCAAAGATATAACAGTTTAGAAACCTTATGTAATTGAAATTATATAACTCCATTAGAATATTTCAATAATTAACCACATTCCAAACTATCCCAAGTAACAGATTTTCCACAAATTATCACACTTCCATGGAATGCATCCAAACTAGCTGATATCCATTTAAACCATTTCATATTATCATAACCCCTTACATTTCCAATGACCCAACACATACACCTCAACCACCCACATGACTCAACCACCCAACCATGGTGATACCATTTATGGTGAGACATCACATCCATAACATGTACCCAGTTTATTATCGCACATCATTACCACATATCCAAGTCTTTTATGATGGAAATTAATTACTAAAATCCATACCATTTGACTCATTCTCTACCACTTAAGAAAACAACCATATATAATCATATACTAATATCTTACAATCTAATATTTTCCCATCCTAACAAACCCTCTTATCCAAAACACATCTCAAAAAAACATTCCAAACCCATTTCAATAAAATCGTTTATTTATTGAAAAGAATCTTAAGACATATCCTGACAAAACACCTTTCAATAAAATAAAATTTTTATTGATTAAAAGTTTTACACAAAAAATAAATATATCAAACCAAGAGTAAAATTTTGAAAACTTCATTTCAAAATACACCAACCATGAACATTACACAAAAATATCATATTGTCTCCAAAATCAGAAAATAATTACAAAATTAATTTCATCAAAACATCACACAACAAATTCATAATAGATATTAATTTTTTTAATTAATCCTTCTAGTTCTAGAAAGAGGACTCAAGAATGAAGCCTGTGATATTTTGGGTTCTAGAAGAAATGACCAACGATACAAAATCTCACCAAATATGAGTGAAAATTCTACAGAACTATATTACATCCCTTCCCATGACATGAGAAATTAATAAACTAAACACTATTGGCAACAAAAAACCTATATTTTTCTAAAATGGAAAAAATAATTGAAATCAAGAGGGAGATGATCATAGATCAAAGAAAACAAAGATAACAACCCCAAAAGAGAATTACCAAGGAATATCCAACTTTAATACACCATGAAACCCTTTCAAAACACTTCCAGAATAAGTGGGAGAGGTTATATAAACATGTAGTGGAAAAAAATCGTGAGTTATGAACACACAAGAGAAAAAATAGGGTGTTTAGGGTTAATATTGAAAACCCATCATTTTTTAACAAAATTTTTAACCCGTGAACAGTTTAGAAACTTGATTAGGAATACCATGCAATAACGATACACCTGATACAGTCCCAATGGGGCCCCCATATAGTTGGAATGCATGGTTACACAAGTCATGTACCAATAGTCTTAAAGACAATGGTCACATGTTGTGTGTTTTACCTATGAGACAACCTGGTTTTGATAATTGTCCCCTTAACCGTGCCCCAAACCATATATCATTTTATCATTGTACACGATTTCATAGAGAAGCTTCATGATTTTCACTAATCGTGCACAATCTGTGCACCCTTTGAAAAGCCCCAAATCCATCCCAAAACCCCTAAAAACCCACCCAATCATTATACATCTTATTCATACACCAAAAAAGGCACAAAAATGGTTACATACCTCAAACTGGGGGTTCTATATCCCCCCCTCCTTTCTCCATTTCATCATTGGAATGTTGAAAATAATCCCATTATTGAAAGTGCTTTTGACATTTCACAGCCATTTCATTTTCCCAGTTCCATGTCTCCTTCTAAATCTTATCATGTTACCATTGAACCCACACTAGATCTATTATTTTATCATTCATGGAATTTTCATTCCACACCATAATCTACACTGGATCATACACCAACGAAGAACCCACCTATTACTCTACATGATCCCATTGAATCACACTGTTAGGATCTGGCTAATACTTCGTTAAGTGAGAAACATGAAACAAAATTTGTACCAAAATAAAACTATTCGGTAAGGAAAACTAATGTGGAACCTCTCCAACCAATGATATTATCTCAAAAGGCCTGATATATAAAAGATATAACATTCCCTACTTTCCAAAATTATGATGTCCCAACCTCAGATAAATTCTCATTAACACAAGACCCCCACCTAGAAATAGAACATTCATCGATGATGGTATGCATACGGTATCTGATGACTCATAGTCATCTCTATTTAATGCATGATGAACATAATCTTCAACATAGTCTCTTGGACAATGCTCAACACCACTATCAAAGTATCACCAGTTTCAACCTAATAAACTAGAGAACAACATGGATACATATACAATGATTCAAACATAGCCATATGTATCAATCCTTGATAATTTTTGGTACATGAGAACTACACCAATGGCATGTCCACTTTCCATGAGTCACCAAAATCCATGACATCTTCATGTAACATGTATTGAAATGTTTTCATCATCTTCTCGGATTTCCCATCCATCTTAGGATGATTTTCCATACATAACATCAAATGAGTACCAAGTGCATGTTTCAATGATTTTCACAAATGAGATAGGAACCTCAAATCTCTATCTGATATAATCCAAATTGGCACACCATACCTCTGTAAAACCTCAAGGGTATATATTATTAATACTCCCTCCATTTTTTGATATTCATGAATCAGGATGAAATGGGACAACATTTTATGATGATTAAACAGCACCCATATGGAATCATTCTTGAAAAACATTAATGGGAGATCTATGAAAAAAATATACCTATATACTCTTATTTCCACACATGCATAGGAAAAGCCTGAAACAAAATGTCTGGTCACTGATTTTATTCCTAGATGTGATGACATGTCAAACATCTCAATAAAAAATTCGCCTCTTTAATTTTCATTCCCACAAACCAAAACAACCCCTTAAATTCTTTATACATTTTATAAATTCTTCGATGAACAAACCATCTCGTATAATGATATGTACTAAGATGTTTTTTCTTAAAAATACATTGGTACATCCATCGTATTTTGAAACAACAAAACTGAACTCCAATCTAGTTTTAGACCGTCAATGTTCTCCTTTACATTGAGCTTGGACCTCATAGGCATATATTCTGAATTGGACTTCTAACCCTTTTAACCAATCCAACAAAATTAGGTAATAATGAAACCAAAAATAAACCCACTATCTTAAATCATTCTTCACATTCCAAAAACATGTAAACTATGACGGACATCAACTTATACAAATTGGAAGCTTCTTTTCATAATAGAAAATAAGAATTTCTAAAATTCATCCAGAACTGATTGGTCTTTACCCATAGTAGACATCAAGTAAAATTTAAATATATAGAGATAATATAACCATATCCTTTGTCTCATGTTGAAATCCATTTGTGAAAAAATATTCATTAAAATATCTTGATCAGTAAACACCATGAATTTTTCACAGAAGATATTTCAGCGCCATGTTTTCAAAACTTGCACCCCATATTCTACGTAAAATCATGCATACCACATTTCTTCTAACTAAACCAAAACTTCAATAATCTATTAAAAACTACGTGATCTTCTAGCATGAGAACACACACCACACATAATCACAATATTTCACAATACACCACATACACTTTCTCTAGTACCTGAAAAAATATTGATATCCCCTAAACTAATCAAACATATCATTAATGTGTTGGAGTGGATTATAATTATTTATAATAATGTGTTTAAGCTTATGATAATTGAAACACATCTGAATAGTTATATCTTCCTTTTCATCAAAAAATATGTGATTCTCATGGATACAAGATAGTCTTAATAAACCATTTATTTTATAGATGTTCCAACAACTCTCTCAATTATATCTATTCTTTTTATTTCATTTGATAAGGCAGAAGTGTGATATTTATGGTCCCCACGTAAAGATAAATCATAAAATCCACTTATCTTATGGGTGGAATCCCAAATAAGTTTTTGGGAATGATTTATGAAAACTGATCCAAAATCAACAAAAAATCATTCTTGTGGATTTATTCCTTCATTGATAATGAAATATCCTCATACTAATATGATATTTTCCCAAACACGGGTGAAATCAAGCTCGTTCCACAAAAATTTACCTTATTCCCTCCTCTAATTAGGTGCTCGATTTCATCATTAGTCATGATACTAAACATTAATTAATACCAGTTGATGTGGGACTCAAATATCATCCACCAATTCATACTGAATATTATATCATAATAATCCATCTCACGAACTGATAGGTCTCATATCAATTCAACCACTTAATTGTTTGACAAAATGACCAATATAGAATAGATCGACCCTCACATTGAACCAGAGGAGTTTGATATTTTAATAAAGAAGGAATCATATCCACATTTAAACCCAACAAATCAAGAGAATGAAATGTAATGAAATTATGATACACACCAATATAAAACAACACATGAATAATAGAAGAATAAAAAAATAATCATATCTGTCACTATGGATGGTCCTGACTGATCAGCCACAATAACCTACTCAAATCCATACACCTTCATAGTATCCAAATTTTTCTCTTTACACTATCTATGAAACTATCTAGGCTGAAGATTCATGGTATTCGTCGAATTTAAAAGGATTAATCTACTTGAAAGATGAGGGATATATTGCTTCCCTCATCTCGTGGAAGAATATGATGCCTACAATCCCTGAAAAGTTTCTATCACAACTGACCTCATGGAACTATGATAATAGCACTAAAGATACCCCATATGGTAGAAATTATGGAATGCTCTTGGCAGTGCTGGACACTATCTATTCATGTGTCTTAGAGAGACACATTTGAAATGTTGTACATTTATATAAGGTTTTGATGGATGATTTACTGATCGTACTGATGGATTCTGAGCAATACATTCATAATAGGAATAATTTACCCTGTTCCTCTATTTTTTCATGATAGATGTATAAATTTTTTTGTGTGTATCGTCACACATCATCCACTAGTAACTCCAAGATATGTCCTTCATCTATTATATATATATTTACAATCTCTGTATATTCCATTATATAGATAACTGCAATATTCTACTAAATTTACATCTAAGCCATGACTAAAAATATATGCTCCTTTAGTGATGTACTAGCAGAAACATCAAGTGAAAACAAATCTATATTCTTGAATTTATCTACACAATCAATCAATAAATGTTTCTTATTTTTCTTGAAAAATAAATCCACTATAATCTTAATTCTAATCAACCAAGGATATAATTTTTGTTAAAAATTCCTCTAAATTCTCGCATTGAATGCTTGGGTCCATATTAGACTATTTCACCAACTCCCATGACTAATGTATAAGATATTATTATATGGAAATAATTTAATTGAATTTAAACATCACTTATGTGACTAGGAAATAAATTATGTGATTAATCATATTCAACCACACCTATACCTTTTGTGGTTCAAAATCACCCCGAAAGATGGGTGGAATCTACTTCTGAAACTGAATGGAATGGTATGCATTCCCCAAATCAACTCATCTATTCATTATATATATAGGATAAAATGGCATGAACTATGTTTTGAAAAATCTATTGGTTCACCTGGGGCTCACGTGAAACCACATTTTTAACAGCTTCCCCTTTTTGGTCTTTATGATGAATACCAAGTGCCCTATCAATCAACACAATAACATCCATAAGTATCACATCCTATAAACAGAAGGATCCCAATTTCAATGTCTATCACATTTAAGAATCAAAACAATTAATTCCTATATTACACATTTTCCATGTTCAATATATTTTTATAAGTCCACCATATATTGAAAACCAACCCTTTATCAAAATTTAATAACAATTATCTTTTCAAAATCTCACACTTAAAAAAATCAAAAAATGTAACATATTAACACATTCATAAAAAAACAAAAATTGTTACTCTGAATGAGATACACAATCATCATGGGATGTCATATCAAATAGTAATTTAAAGGTCTTATCATTGGATAAACCAATGACAATGATATTTTAATTCCAATAATGTCTCCAAAACACTAATGTACCAATATTCGTGGTTACTTGATGGTCAACATAATATGGTTAGATAGTTTTTTATAACCTACATTTAATGTTATTAAAATCCTACTCCACACTAAAATTCCAACTCATGAAATAAAATGAGAATGAATGCCAACTACAAGACTGACATCAAATAGAAAAGGTTTAATCAATATTGATTTCTCTTGTATATCTGGGACTGAACAAATAGATACCACTTGTTACATCATGCCCCTCCTCAGTAGCTGAGTTGATGCATATTTCCATATTGGAATTATTCATGGTCGCTAGGTTTCCAAAATCTATAAATGAATGTTAATGGAATCATGAATGATTTCAGGACTCTGTTCCCTATTAAAAATAACAAAAACCAACTAAATGTAACATTATTAAATAACCACAACATGATGAATTCTAACAAATGATTAATATCTAAAAATGATTCCAAGGTACAAAAATAACTATCCCAAACAAAACCATGAAAATAATTGGAGTAAATACAAAAATATTGAAATAAAAAATATCAAATACTATAAGAACAAGCTCTATATCTCCACATCATGATCAATGTTCTAAAACCATAGGACCGCCCAAGCATCTTGTTGATCCACTAAAAAAATGAGATTCTTTACCTTTATATGTGTCTTGGAATACAACATCTAAAAATAACCGATGTGAAAAAGTAGTGGTTGTGTGATAATAAAAAATACGATCTCCCCAAAATGACTTACCTACCATTATAACAAGGATAGAACAAGACATCACCTATATATATATAAAATTATTTAAAACATTGAAACAGTTCTATAATTACCAACAAGGTAAACAAGCCATACCAACTAGTTTACCTCAAATAAGCACACAACCAAGGAAATAAACCAATCAAGACATTAATCATTTTACCCATTTCATATTTTTAATAACCCATTATATTTTACATGAGCCAACAAATACACATCAACCACACTAACAACTCAAACACAAGATGTTGGTGTAACAATTGAAGGTGGAACTTCAGGTCCATAACCAATTATCTTTTAATTATGTTACATCAAAACAACATTTCCAACCCTTTGACGGTGGTATTTCATAGCCACTATCCATCCTATAAAACTCATGCACATTAAAACAAACAAAGAACCATAAATAAAAAATTTCCAAGATAATAGTAACTAGTATTTTTGAAACCAAATCAACCCTTTCTGTGAAACCAAATCTCTAAAAAACAAGCCAAAACCATTTTATTAAATTCAACCATTTATTTAAAACATCCTTAGCCATATCAATGAAAACATCCTTTCAATTACATGATATTTGTTTAAAACAATTTTTATAAAACATTTCCATAAATCAACCAGAAAAAACAGTTATAAAACCATCAGTTTAACATCCAACAACCTATAACATTTCAAAAAAAATATCTCATTTTCCTCAAAATCCACAAATCAAACCAAAATGTAATATAACAAAAATTAACAAAAAAAATCAAGATCTATTTCATGATAATAAATTAATTTTAAATTAATCTTTCTAGTTCTAGAAGGATCTGTTTAGTGTGAATCCACATACCTATAGAATGTTAATAACTCCCCAAAACCACATTTGATCACCTCACATAACAAATAATTTGAAAAACCCCATTATTGGAAAAAAAAGCCAAGATCTATCCATAAAAGGATTAGATCAATAAAATGGGAGACATGGGAGAGTAGATCTGTGATAACTACCAAAAATGAGATTTTTAAATGATGATATGGATTTACCACAGCAGGATACCCCTTCAAAATGCTTAAAAATGAACGGGATATGTTCACAAACCATATATAGGAATAAATACAGTGTTAGGGACTATGGGGGTGAAACAGTGGGTTGTGGAATGTTAATCATAACCTACCCACATTTGGTAGAAACCCAATTTTTATCCCACACATAGTTTAATAACACAATTAGGAAAATTGTATGTTAATATTGTTCCTGCTACTATCCCAAAGGGAACCTAGAATGGTGGTCACAAATAGTTAGACAAACTATGCGCCAATTGTGGAAAATCCAAAAGTCCCACGTGTAATGGAACACTTGGTTGTCACCATGGTTTGGAAAACCATGCTCCATAATTATGATCCAACCCATACCATGCTTCTTTCTTATGAAATGTTTTCTATAGAATCTTCTTGGCTTTCACTAACTGTTCTCATCCAAGTAACCCCTATAAAATCCCCCAAACCATCCCTAAAAAAATTAAAACTCTCGTAAACCTTAACCATCCCCTTAATTTACATCTATGCAATAAATAAGGAATAAAAACCTAAATTCAGTGGAGCTACATTAAATATATTCATTATATTATTTTAGAGTCATATATAAAAGGTAGATAAGGAAAATTTAATTACATCATTCATGGAGATGGTAGGTCGTGTGTGTTAATGGACGCTATTTTTATTTTTCAATGGATTGAATGAAATAATTTATAATAATAATTAAAATTTAAAAATTGCTAAAAATATCATTAATAAAATGCATATTTATTAAATCCATTATTATAACCATCTAAGTAATGAAGTAATGGAAAATTAATTACACTAAAATAGGGATTTAGTAATCCTTATGTACATAGAAGTCATATTTTCACTTTCTCTAGGATAGAATAAAGATGAATAATTGTTTCTCCATCATGATAATAAATTTCTTTTATATTTAATAAACGGATGTTATTATTTTATATTGCATTTGATGCATTTAAAATGGTTTAAGAATAATTTTTTTATAACTATCGAATAATAGTAATACATATTAATTGAGATCCATCTTTTGTTATACACCTTATTCAAAAAATGGATAGATTATTACAATCACTCAAAGCTATATGATATGATGAAAGAATCTGAAGCATTATTATCTTTGGGATTTTATATATTATATTACTCTAAATGTATTACATAAAGAGTAAAATATGTTCCCATTTATAATTGTGGGGAGGGAATCTCATGGAATTATTGAAAATATTAATATATAATTAAGTCACTATCAATTCAGATTCTTCTAAATGGAAGAAATTGGAGAAAAGTTATACATGGTGTATATATTTTTTTTCTGAAGAATATTTAGGTAGTTTTTTCAATAATTTTTAGTCCTTAAATTATTTACAATCAATTTTATGAACCAATTTGAACCTTTACCATGGTAGACACTCTTTATAAATAAAATAGTTATATTCTTACTCATAATGTAAAAATATTTTTATAAATTAAAAGGCATTTTAAATTAAATTTCATATTTTCCACCTTATCATATTTTATACTTTTTAAGAATTTTAATAAAGTTGTTAAAATATATTTTCTCCTAATACAAATTCAATTTATTTTGAGAAAATATTCATTTAATTAGACTTCAATGGGAATAATACAACACTAAATTTTAAATCTTAACAATAGAAAACACTACTATGTTATAATATTATATAAAATTGATTTGAATAAATATGTTTATAGAGACACGGTTTTGTCCATGTAAGTCATCGAAATATTTATAAATATATGTCCAGAGTTAATATCTAAGACAACACACAATTCCAAAATATAGTGTTCCAAAAAAACTTTTTATAAATATTAAATATATTTTATATTGTTCATGTGAATCCTCTTTAATAAAATGAGATAAATCCTAAACATTTTCACAATATGAAATTAGATGGCACTGTTTAGTCCACAACATGGTGATTACCAATGGTGAAACATACTGTTGGTCAGTGTGGGGTGTTTAGAAACTTATATAATTTGTGGTAATTTTTGTGAAATACTAAATAAACAAATTAATTTTATTTTTGAAAAAATCGGAAACTCTATAAAAACTCACTGGGGTTAATTTTGTAAGGTTGGATGCATAATCCTTAAAAGACTTCCATAGATCTCTATCAATCCTACATTTGTGAATCTAATAATACAACGACGAAATGTGTGATCAAATCTGATCAAGATAAAAATAACACAGTGATACATCTTCCTCATTCATGAGACATGTTATTAATAATTATATGTTTCTTTATTTAGGTAATAATTTTCAAAATAGTGGTTTGTTACTATTTTATTAAATTATTGAGATAATAAATCTCCATTCATAAATCTGCACCCTTTTCCAGCCTTTGTATTCGCATTAGTAATCAAGTCATCATTTATTTCATTGTTTATATCCATTAAATACCTATTCATGATATATTAAAAATAATAATTTCCTAATCCATTTAATGTTTTCTTATTGTCATGATCCCCTATTTTCTTCACATTAGTTACTAGGTGGACCTGAAATCCATGTTCAACAATTGTCAGGAGGTACCAAGACGGATCAGACCCCTCGATTGAAATAGATTTTTAAAACAAATAGTAGATTTTTGAACCATTAATCGATCTAGGGTTTTTATGATGTGAGTTCTTTTTAAAAAAAATTTATGATCATTAAATCTATGGTTGATGTTGTGGGTGCATGTAGAACAACTGATGAAACCCTCACAAAAAACAGAATCCAATTTTAGGGCAATGACAACCAAGAACAATGATTTCTAGCTAGATTGTGCTTTTTTTCATATATATTGTCATATATGAAGTGTATTGTTATGATTCAATGATCTAGATATGAATTTGGAGATTTGTTTTTGTAAAAAAACCAAACAACACTCTATATTCAAGGATGAACACACATTGTGTATCTCCATCAATAACAATAGTTAGGGTTTTAGTAAATATAGGGATGAAAGGGAATTTAATCAACCAACACATTGTTTACCACATCCCAAGATAGTATATAATGTGATTTATCAAATGGGTGGGAAACTATGTGTTTGTACACATCCAGGTAAACAACCGTGAACTTGAGAACCCAGACATAAGGCCTTGAACATGGACATGGGGTCCAATATATGATCACATCTAATGGGACACATAAATGTTCTTGGATAGTTTTGAGACACCATTTAGACCACCTACATATCATATACTACTACATGGGTTGGATCCCAAAACTTTATTGGGACATGGGCATGTAGTGGTATGAGACCACATGCGATTTGGGTCCCCTCACACAATGTATATCCCTCAGATCATTTTTATGATACAATAATGTTTGGTAACTCCTTCATTTTAAAAAGGTTTTTGGAATGTGAGTTAGATATCTTGAGATTATTTCTCTATATAATGTTATTTTCCACTTGGTGGGGGGTTTTGATATATGGTGTGGAATGTTTTGATCATGAATCCAAATGATGTGATGCTTTATAAATGCAGTAAACATTAAGGATTACCAAATGATTCTTCTGAGTTGAATCCCCTCTCAAATATGGTTTGATTTATCAATGATTATAGTGGAATCCATCATTGGATTTAGGGGTTGGGTCCTCAACCACTAGGGTAAGACCCCCCATCAGCATATGAGTGGGACCTCTACAACTGCCTCCAATGTGGATCATCCATCCTCATGGGAATGGGTCCTCGATGCCCTTAGTGGAACCCCTGTCATACTTGGGTTTGGGTCCTCAACCTATTGAGTGTAACCATCAATTTTCATCACTAAAAATCCTCTACCTACCAAGTGGATCCCCTCTAACGTAATTGGGCACATGACCTCATGACACCAATGTGGATCCCATCATCAACATTAGTGTTGGTCCACTAATGATATATAAGAGTGGAATACACCATAATTATGGGCATCAGTATTTTATAGATACATCAATTTTTTCAAGAACTAAAACAATAGGGATCATGTCCTTAACAGCATGTTTATGGCCCCTCAATTGTTCGTAATAGTGATGTGGCATGGCTAATATTGGAGGGCTACATCATGGAAGATGTATGACATGATGCTAATGATTGATGGTTTTTTGGACTATTGGGTACTCTTCATCACGGGTTGAGTTGTGAGGTGGATATCCCCCTACTCTCCTAATTTACATTCTATGAATTAGAATATATATATATATTTCTTATTATGTATACACACAATGTATATTCTTACAGTCCTTCTAGGATAAGTGAAAATGTGTGGGATATGCCATATTCTTTCCTTGTTTTTTTTCTCTTGGTTGGATGAGTTTAATATCATGATATTATTGGTAAAGATTCGAGGGGTTGTTCATCTACACTCTATTTTTATCTCCTTGTGTTTCAAAGAGGTTTATCCCACTCTATTTTTTGGTTGAGATCTTTATTTTCACTACACCTTGCATTTTTCATTCTACTATCTTTATTTCCATTTGTATCTCTTACTACTCCCCCTTCATCGTTCACGACATCCTACTGAGTATTTATATAATCACCCAATATGGTCTATTCATGCATGTGTTGTGTATTATGTAAACGATTTATAGGTCAACAGTTAATTTAGAGGTTCCTAGTGATACTGGATGCATGAACTATATATTGTTGTCATATTCTAGGATTATGGAGTTGGGATATTATTTTAACTCTTTACTATTATCATTTTTCTGGTGGCATCAAATTTTAGTTTGGAATTTATTTAGGCCCTTTACATTCAATTTCACACTTATGTACTCTGGTACTGCCTAGATGTTTTGAATGAATGTGTTTCCCCTCTTCTTTCTATTTAATTTACTTTCACCCCCTCTATGATTCTGCATTTATATTGTTTTGTGTGTGTATAAATGTACATAGAAAAAGTCTTCCACGAGTTATTTATTCATTTGAATCTAGTCACCAACCCTGGAATTTAGAGGCGGGCTTTGGGGTAGCTATGACTTGTCTACTGACATGAGATGGGTAATGATAGATTGGTATTAGAGGTGGTATGGTCATTTAAACATTTTTCATACTAGTCCCCATACATGTATTTATGTTGGGTTTAGGGAAAAATATTAAATGTGTATCAAGTGGGGCTCTTAATCCATGGATACAATTGATGGAGCAATAATATTCAGTGTCCATTCACTAGGACCATTTCTAAATTCTTTTCAGCTTGGTATGTTGAAACATTTTTTTGTATGGGTCAATGGTATGTGCATCTTATAATATTTCTTATTTAAGGGACCTTCAGGACTCATCTCTGCATTTGTTTTGATATATATATATATACTCATATAACTATGGTGCATATTGATAAATCATAGGATTCATCCATGATGACATCATTCTAGGATATCAACTGTAGTTTGTGATGATTTTTTGGTTAGCAATGAGGCCTCTATTCAGGGTTTATCCCATGAAGCCTTCCATCTAGGTGGGAAGGTAGAATCACCTCTACCTATTCAGAAGCATTCGATTCCATAATATAAGGATTATTATGCAAGAAGGTTGAAAACACTCCGCAAAAACCGACACCAAAGGCCACTAATGTTCCGTGGTGAACATGATCCTCATGCAGAATAGGATTGCCTATATTTAGGGGTCTATGTCTTCATTCTCATCAAGACACCGATGTATCTGGCTGTGGAACTGGTAGCTATCCTTTTCCATTGAGTATATTGGTGTTGGTGGATCCTTGTTACAATGATTTATGATGAGTGAACACTCTCATATACCGACATCCTACTGCTATTCCCAGAGGAGTACATACCTTATTCTTGCACGCAGTTCTGATCCAAGAGATCCTAGAGGTATAGCAGCGAGGGAGTATGGTGTCTGAGTACACATCGTGGTTCATAGACCATACATGATAATATCTTGGCATGATCTATGATATTTAATTCTATTATAGTATGTTTCATTAGGGACTCCTTGGATAAATATGTTCATGTATTGTTTCACTGTGCATCACCACCTATATAGGGGTGTTGGAATGTTAAATTGTGATAGTGATATTTTTTTCACAGGGATACCAAACACCTGAAGCTAGTAGTGGGCATCAAAAATCAATATTCGTTGTAGAAACTAGAGAACAGTGAGTGTCAGTACCTCGATGTACAATACCTCTATATGATCAAACTCAAGAACATGGTTAGGGGAAGTGAGGAGGACTATATAATTATATATAGGGTATTTTCATCACTTGTGATGTGAAATGTCACATGGACCGAGACTACACCACTAAACCTATTGATAAGTATGGGAATATAGCTGATGGACTACCATGGCAGAGGCAGTACTATGATCATGGATCTCCTAGGAATGGGTGGGGTGGTCGATAGGGATCTAGAGATGGAATAGGAGTATGAGTATCAATGTATGGAGCACAAAATATGAAATCTTTTCCCCACTAGTACATGGACTACCATGTCAATCATAGGTATATGGTTGTCCAGACCATGGAAAACAATACTATATGGAGGCTTATGAAAAAACAGTGAAAGAGATTATCATAGGATTGATATATGTTTTTGCTACTATAAAATTAGTATTAGTAGAAATAGGTTTCAGTAAATATGAATTCTTTATACTCCTGGTGTTATATATAGATCTACCAATATTGGTAAAAGCATATCATCTACATGTTTAGGTTCAACAATGAACTCTTCTTCTTTATCCATTATATGTCCTTAGTGTGATATATCTCATAGTGGAGAGAGATTCACATGGGAACGTTTGGTCATCACGATTGCACCCTATGAAATCATCAAGAGAATGAATTGGATGTCCATGGTCCAAACCCATATTTACTATAGTTATAATGATTTTAAATTCCTACATGATGATAGTATGATACTCTCTTTTCTAGGAATGTGGGATCTCTTAGTAGGGAAAGCTGTTTTGTTAGGATTAGGGTATAGGTCAACATCATAGATAATGACTATATCCCTTGGTGTAGTAGGATCATTTAGTAATCTAGATTTGTTCAGTTGTTTATGGTAAATGGACATCTTATCTGAGGATGTTTCATGACATCCTCTAAGGAAGATGATGGAGTATTTCATTTACATTTATCATGCTACCACACTGATATCTTCTATATCATATTATATGAAAACATATGGAACTTCAGGGGAATTGAATATAGTTAGAGGGTATTCAATAGAAGGTTTTAAATTGTCCCAGTGTGATTTCATGTGTTGGGACAATATTGCTCATGAAAAAGGATAATGAGAACTTGTAGCCTTTCATGGATTTTCATCACAAAAAATAGGTCATGATAAATAAAAGAAACCCATTTTCATGGATTGATGTCCTTTTTGACAGCTTTAGGGGGGATATATTCATCGCAAATATCAATCTCATGTTTGGATACATTCAGTTTAGGGTTCTCAAAGAAGATATTACAATATTGGCATTCTGATGCCTCAATGGACACTTTGAGTTATTTTTTGTTGACCTTTGGTGCGAAAACACCCCTCTCCATGTTTATGGGTTTGAGGAACAAGGTCTTAAAACCATATATGGACCACTTATTTTTTTCTGCACTGAAGACATACTCAAATACTCATCATCATAGGAGAAACATGTAGAACACATAAGGATGGACCTAGATTTACTTCGACGGATCTAGAAGTATGATAATATCTCCAAATGCTAGTTTGGGATAAATGTGGTTCACTTCTTGGGAATTTTAATTTATGATAATGTTTTAGTCATGATTTACAAAAACACTGAATCATTTCATACTTTGGAGCCACCCAAGATAATGTCATAGGTGTGGATATTTCCTAGCTTTGACGGTTATACATAATGTTTATGGATGACTTCTATAGAATCACATCCAATTTGTATACCCTAATGTAGAAATGGAGGAATTTCACCATGCATGAGATGTGACTGTTTTCAATTGATTAGTTGGTTTTGAGAATAATGAGATCTCCCATATTGAGACTACTATAAAATGGTATTTTTATTTTAGTATATTGTGATTCCATAGGTGCTAGGAATATATATGTTCTATTGTAGTGGCATGTATTTATCACATGTGGGTTATGGATCTTTAGACCCCATTAGTGGAATTATGTAACTCATGACCTAAAGATGGATGTGATAGTCTTTTCCTTGAGTAATTGAAGGAAATACCTTTTGGGAAATCACAATGTGGTTTAATCAGACGAGTAGAGACATAGGTATGTCTTCAAATAGAGAGGCATGAACCTCAGATAGTGACACTGTTTGGAGTTTATGAAGGAATATGACATCAAGATTGTCTATACACCAGGGAAAAGGAATGAAGTAAAAAATATCATTAACAGGATTATTAGGCATTCATAGTGAGGGAAGCTTCAATACAGATTTATATCCTATAGTAAAACCCTGTTGAGTATGAAGGTTTATCTATTCTAAAGCACACAATGTTTACTCCTTCACATATTGAGTGGGTGAGAGTATCAATGCAAGGTGATACCAACTACAATGTATTAAATGATTTTATATCCATTGGAGACTAAACCAATGGATATTACTAATGATGGAATCACATCATATTATTCTAGGGGTAGACAGTGGCTGTAGTCGTGTTTTGGGAGGAGGTGATTTGGTAGTTTTACATGTCTCCCCTAGCTATACACCCTAACATGAGGAGGATGTAAAGTGACATTCTCCAGATTTTTTTGTTCATACATGATTTGAATCATAGGTGAGTTCATCTCTCAGTTTCATACACGTCTGCATGTGATGGCTGGAAATCAGGTTCTAGAAGGGTTGATGAAGAACCTTAAGATCCCTTAGTGGGAATGGGATGGAATAACCATGGAATTTTTCATTGGAATTTCATGCATAAAAATGTGTGGTGAATCCATTTGGGTGATTGTTGACGTACTCATAATGGTTGATTAGCTCCTTTCTATCAAGGAGCTGAGTTTGGTGGAGTGCTTGGGGGAGTTTTATGTACGGTTCATCATTCACCATCATGGGGTTACCTCAATTATTGTATTTGGTTATGATGTGTGGCTTATGTCTATATTTTGGAGAGGATTGATGGTGCGATTCTACAACCAAATTAGAGTGACTAAAACCCTTTAACCTTGTATTGGAACGAAGTTATAGTGTATTATCCATGTGTATGAGGATATGATGAGGGATTTTGTTTTGATCTTTGGATTGAGTTGGGAGGATCATATTCCCATGGAGAGTCTACAATTAAAAATATATACCACTCAAGAATTGGAATAGAAAATTTTGAGGACCTATATGGGAGACACTAAGGTTCACCCTTGTGCCTCACAGATATGAATAAAACATATATGATGGTCCTTGAGATGGTACAGTTGAAGATGAAGTGTAATTCCATGACCCTAGTTACCCAGAGTCGGTGCATTATTACATAACATTTTCATGATCACAAGGGATCAAATCCCAATAGACCAATCAGTTTAGTAGCCTTGGAAGTACTAGATACATTCACAAGATTTACTTTACATCATAAAATAAAAACATCAACAAAATTTTTCTACTTTGGAACACACTAAAATCTTTAGCCTATCCCTACATGTCGACCATAAAATACTTCTTCACATCCTGGGAAAAATATAACCAAGAAAGAGATGACCTCAGATGCTCTGAAAGGATAACAATATAACAGATACATTCATAAATAATCATAAATATTTAATGAAATGTATAAGACTAAAACAAAAGACTATTACACATAAACATCATCATAATATGGAAATCATAAAATCAAATAATTACATTTACATATTCCCATGGATATTCTACAGGTCGAATAATCACATTCCATGTCAATGGTTACATTTATAATGATGAAATTCATAATTCCAAACTTCATAACCACATATTCAAGGAGTTGTGCCAAGACTACAAATAAGATATTGTCAAGACCACATGCCAACACACTACTTTGTCTCATGATACCTACCAATGCATTAAGAAACTAAAGCAGGATCCAGCTGTCACTTACTATGTCCAATGCATTCCTCATCTGAAAAGGATTAAACATAACATAATCATTTGTATTAAAACTAGCTTACGAAATGTTAATAAATTATCCGTAATCGATGAATGGTGTAAAAATAACACATCCACATCAAACATATCACAAAACCATAAATAAAATATAGAATATTTGTATCATAATAAATCAACTTCAATCATGTTCAAAATACTTCAAAGGATGTTGACCAAGAAGAAATCAATTTTTTTAGAGAAATATCTCTTTCGATTTTGATATCATTTTGAAGTCATGTAATTAGAAAATAAAATATATATTTTGAAAATATTCTTATAATATTGTAAGGGATGTTTTGAAGGAGTTATAATGGTAGAGAATAGCTGCACCCGCTATTTATGTTAAAAATATTATTTCCTTAATTTTGACGAAAAGTTCGTAAATGACCATGTATGGAAAATGAAGAAAATATTACTTTATAAATAACTTATGAAAATACAAAAAATTCTATAAATGAATTTATTATATAGTATAGGAAATATTAAAATAAAATTAAATATATTTTTATGAAAAACAGATTTGGATGATAAAGAGGTCCCAATAGATACTTACGTAAAAACAATCTCGGATAATAAAGAGAATGTGAAATTAACCGTTACCTTGTACTTTTCCTTGGTCGAGGGTACATTAACATCATGTATAATAGTTAAATCATTGTTATTAAATTATTCAATAAATATATACATAAATATGATATCTTACATGACCCTCTAATATTTCTTTTTTAAAAATATTTCAGTAGTATCATCGTTTCGAGATTTAACTGATTCGTTTTCCTTTATATTATAGGTTACATATGCCATGTTTGTTATGAATAGGATGTATTTGATTCATATACAGAATGATATTATGTTCTTAAAAATTATTTTTAATCATAAAACAAAATTATTCTTGAATTATTATTATGGGGAATGAATCTCATCGCGTTTGTGGAGACCGTAATCCGTACGTACGCACGAGCGATGATATCACTATATTGAAGGTGAAATAAGATGTAATTGGATGGTCTATCATATATAAAGAATGATTAAAATGTTATATTTATTATTTACATCTGTTATATTCATTATTATACCCATCCATAATAATGTAGTGTCTGAAAAACAAACTACACCACGACGTGGAGACGGTAAGCTGTATGCACACATGTATAGTGACATTGTCATTTATAGGATGTATAGAACAACGAATATGGTCGTAAAATATATATAATAACATCATAGTATATAGAATATACTAGATTTATTATTTTATAATGGAAAAAATAATGAAAGAGGAGTGTAAGAATAAAAGAACATGAAAGAGGTGATGAATTATTAACCTTTTCTTCGGGTTCTTCCTTCTTATTTGATCAAAAGGGATCCTTACATTCTCTTTCTGACCAATGAAAGGCCTATAAGATGAAGGGATGAAATTTAAGAGGTTATTTTGGCAGGGTTTGGCCGAGCCAAATGGCTTTGGAGGTGGGAAATTAATATAAATGGAAGTTCCCTTTTATAAGAGAGGTGAGTGTCATTTTAGGAAAAGCTTGAAATGTTATTTTATAATAAAATCATTTTAGGTTTATAATGGATCAAAAATGAATTATATCAAGGATAAGGTGTGGATGGTTCTAAAACCTCTCTACCAATTTGTTCTAGATAGGTATAGGTCATTAAATTAACCTTATACTTTAGATTTAACTCTTAGATAAATAGTTTGACATTTACCATGTCTCTTGGAATTTTTATATTAAATTTTTAAAAACATACTTCAAAAACACAAGAGAAACCTAGGTGGTTCATTATTAATATATATATCCTTATATAATTCCTTTTGTGAAGTTTATATTTTTAGGAATATTATATCAATTAATAATATAGTATTTGTTATAAAAACTAAATTATGTCAATTTCGACACTATTTAGTATTTGGTTTTTGTAAAAATCATAACTACATGATTAATTTGAAAATATTTATTTAATGATCCCTAAAAAGACATATTAACCTTGAAATTTAGTGTATTTTTCAAAAGTATAAAATTAAATTTATTTAGATATATATAATATTAATTATTTTAGTCTTTCATTAATAATGAAATTACTGCATCATCATTATGTAATAAATAAATTACATTATTTAATGTTTCAAAATTATAAATAAAATACCATTATGTAGTTAATCCTTTTAAATTCCATAAAAATATTTATAGTTTAATATATCTTATGTATAACCCTATATTAAAAATATATTAGTTATTAATCATTGAATTTAACTATTTTAACTCTTCTTTATATAAAATAATAATAAATGTCCTAATCTAATCCATGTGGTCCAAATGGGATCATATTTCATTACTATGGTTTTTTGGTCGAATAAAATTTATCAAATATAATTAGGTCATTTTTTAGGGAAATTATGATATCTTTTTTACCCTTATTTACCCTATTTACTTTTAACCGTGGTAAATAAAAGTCAAAAGTTACTATTCACCAAAAATTATTTTCATCTTATTGAACCACATTTTACTTACTAATATTAAACATGCCTCTAGGATTTTTGAAATTAAACTCACCAAAGTGGTAAAATTATTTTTAATACAAATTTACAAATGCACATATGAGGTGGGTAAAAGACGGTAAAAAGTTCAATAAAATTTTTATATATCTAAACTTCTTATAAAATGACTCAAATAAATTACATTGAACTTATATAGATATTATGTATCAATTTTGACCTAAAATAAATTTATGTAAATAAATTATTATTTAAATAAAATGTTGTTTTTAAACAATAACTCATTATTTTTTACTATTTATCAAAAATTGAAACTTCTTAGAAAAATACCGAAAATTCACCCTAAGCTAATTTCGATATTCCAAATTATAAAATGAATTCCATAATGAAAAACTAAATTTATAAAAAATTTAAAAGTCTGTATTAATATTCATAACGGCTAGTTTGATTGGTCGTAGTGTGATAGAATCTCAACATTGTGTAGAATGATAACTATTGCATTATTCAAAGGGAAACGTACTGTGGAAGCTTTGGGTGTTACATTATCAACTACTTAAAATAATATTTTCAACTAAATTTCTAGAATATTACACCATAAAATGATTCAGGTGGTTCTTCATCATACGTTCCTTGGGGTCCCAGGTGGCCTCTTTCATCTTATGATTTCTACATTCAACATTTACGAGACAAGTCATCTGGTTTCTCAGCACTTGTTCTCTGGTATCAAGAATTTTAATAGGATCTTCACAATAAGACAATCTTGTTCCAGTTCAATTTCCACATAGGTGAGTACATGCGTTAGTCCTAACATTTATTTTCAGAACAATGATACATGGAACACATCCTAAACTTTGGAGAAACCTGGAGGCATTTCCAAACGATAAGCTACAACTCCAACTCGTTCTAGAATTTTGAAAGGTCTGATTTACCTGGGACTCAATTTACCCTTCATACAGAAACTTATATCACCCTTCCATTGAGATACTTTCATGAAAACATGGTATCCTTATTGAAATTCCAAATCCTTCCTTCGGTTACCAACATAGCTATTTTTCCAAATTTGGGCTGCTTTGATGTGGCTTTGATAACATTCAACTTTTCCATTGTTTCCACAAAATGTTTTGGGCCTACGTTTTTTTTCACCAACATCATCCCAGAAAGTTGGTGTGTGCAATCTCTTTCCATGTAACACTTCATATGGTGCCATTTGAATACTTCAACGGAAACAATTGTTAATGAAAAATTCTACCAGAGGTAAATATTGATCCCACATTTCATGAATGTCAAGTGTTCAAGATCTCAACATGTCTTCTAAGGATTGAATAGTCCGATCTGATTATCCCTCAGTATGAGGGTGGAAGGCATTTCTCAAATGAATTTCAGTATCCCTGGAATTCTGAAAACATTTCTAGAATCATGATTTAAAATTGTGATCACAATCAGAAACAATTTATAGTGGTACTCCATGAAGCCTTATTGTCATTAATATGTAGTCTTGCTAAACGAACATGTCATATATCATCTCTTATAGTATGAAAATTGAATGACTTGGTAGGATGATCAACAATGACCCATATTGCTTTATTCCTTCTAAGATTCATTGGCAGTCCCTTAACCAAGTCCATCGTAATATTATCCCATTTTCTCTAAGGTATGGGAAGAGGTTGCATGAGTCTTCTAAGTTGTTGCCTTCTCGATTTCACATGTTGACAAACCAAACATCATGAAACAAAATCATCAATCTCCCTATTAATTTTGTCCCTCCAAAAATGTTCAATCAAATCTATATATATCTTAGTGATCCAAAGGTGTATAGAGATCTTGTGGTTATGAGAATCATCCAACAATTCCCTTTTTAGATTAGGTATGTTGGGAGCATAATGTCTCTTCCCAAATTTGAAAATTCCCTCTTCATATATGAATTCACTCAATCTCCCATCATTCATAGAATTAATCCTATTTTGATGTTCCTCATCATCTATCTAAGAACTTTTTATCCTTTCTAGTAAAGATGGTTTGGCAACCATTCGAAAAAGCATTGATGTTTCACCTTCCATGGTTATTATAATTTCCATCTTTACTAGATCCATGTATATAAGATCCTTTTCAACTCTCATCTAGTTAAAAACTCCATGATCCTTTCTGCTCAAATCCTTTACCACCATATTTTCTTTCCCATGTTTGAAGTGTATAGTTAAATAATAATCCTCGAGTAGTTCAAGCCATCGTCTTTACCTCATGTTGAGTTTTTTTGGTGATAAAGTATACATCAAACTATTGTTATCATTATAAATCTGAAATTTATCATCTTTGAGATAGTGTCTCTATATCTTCATAGAAAATATTACAGCTTCTAACTCAAGATCATGAGTAGGATTGTTTTCCCATGAATGTTTAGCTGTTGTGATGAATAATCAATAACAGTATCATTATGCACAAGGACCAAACCAAGTGCTTTATTTGAAGCATCACTATAAATAACAATCCCACCATTCCCTGATGGTGGAGTCACGATAGAATCAATGAATAATATTCTATTCAGTTCCTCAAAACATTATTCTCACACTTTTGTCCAAACAAATTTTACTTCATTACATGTGAGCTTGGTTAATGGGTTAGCTAACCGGGAAAAAGTTTGGGCGAAATGTCGATAATAACCTACTAAACCAATAAAACTGTGAACCTCAGTTACACACATCTGTGCTAGCCATTCTTGGATGGCCTTGGTCATTGAAGGATCAACAGATAATATATCTTTAGAGACAATATGGCCTAGAAAATAAATATCCTGAAGCCATAATTCACACATTCTAAAAATCCCATATAATTCATTTCTTCAAAGAGTCTATAGAATAATGTGAAACTAATTTTAATGAGCTTCATAGATTTTTTTGTATACCAATATATCATCAATAAATACCACTACAAATTCATCAACAGATTCCTCGAAAACTCTATTCATTAGATTCATGATGACAGAGGATGAATTAGTCAATCCAAATGGAATTACTGTACAATCGTAAAACCCATATATGGTTCAAAATGCTGTTTTCAGAATGTCTTCCTTATTCACACGCAATTGATGATATCCAAATCGAAGTTCAATCTTTGAAAAATATTGAGCTCTATGAAGTTGGTTGAATAAATTATCTGTTAGGGCCAATAGGGGCCAATATACCCTGAGAGGGGGGGTGAATCAGGGTATGGATATTCTTTTTCAAGTTCTTCCTGCCCCACTGGATCTTGACCTCTTTGTTACAAGGGTCACTTTGTTTGAACTTGTGTGGTTACTATGATCACTTGACTCCTTTACCTGATGATGATGCTTTGAATGCAATGCAGGAAAGTAAGCAGGCAGACACAAAGATTTTTTACTTGGTTCACCGCTAAGGGCTACGTCCAAGGAGCATACGCCGACAAGTTGCCGGTTCGTACCAAATTCCACTAGACTTCACTAGCTGTGGATTACAATGTTCGGGCTAGATCACTTCTATGCCCAGGCTCACTGCCTTTACAAGGTTTAGGGTCAGCTCACTGCTTTCCCAAGGGTCACTCCCTGTTTCTCTCTCTTTGGCTCACTGTCGGTGGAGAGGATCACCTTTTCCTCTTCCTAAGCTCACTGCTCCAGAAGGGATTCACTCACAGTTTATAGACCTGTAGGTCTCTTCATTTTCATGAAGGAATGCATCTTCCTCTGTATGTAGATTCTCTGTTGAAGTCCAACTTTCACCCGCAGATGAATCTCACTTTGCACCGGATGTACCGGGCAACCTCAATTTTTACGCGCAACCCTTATGGTGACTTGCGCGCAATTTCTATGATTTGCACGAAATTCCTTTTTCGCGCAACCTCCAAATATTACGCGCAGCCTCGAAACTGCCTTGCGCGCAATTCACTGATTTTGCGCGAAATCCACTTTTCGCGCAATCTTCCTTTTACGCGCCAACACCAACTTTCTGCGCAGCCTTTGCTTTTCGCGCAATCTGACTTTACGCGCAAACTTTAAGTTTACGCGCAACACACTTTCTAACTTCAATTTCGCGAACCAGAGCTCGGGTATTTTCTATGTCTTGAACTCTACTGAATGGAGGAGGGTCACTTCATATTTATAGGCAAAATCCACCCCGCGCGAAAAACCCTCCTTGAGCGCGTAATCCGCTTTGATCTTCCGCGCACAAACATTTTCCGCGCACTGCTCCATAATTTCACGCACCTCATGCCTTTGCCATTTTACGAGCTTCGGACCTCGTAACACCTCTTGCGCGAAATACTTCATCCGCTATTTCGCGCACCACTTCAATTTTCCGCGCATGCCTCCAAAATTTCGCGCGCCTCATGCCTTTACCGATTTTCAAGCTTTCGGCCTTGAAACATCTTTTGCGCGAAATACAATTTCGCACAACCCGCTGTTTTGCGCGCAACACTTCAAGATTTCGCGCAACCCTCTAGTTTTGCGCGCCACGCTTAATTTTTCCGCACACCTCCTTCATTTCTCTCTCCTCAACCTTCGCCAACAACATATCACTCCATTTTCCATTGGCTATTTTCAGGCCCATAAATTTGGCAAACACTGTAAAACGACGCCACCTTGTACTGCTCTTTTGTACCACCTCCAGATCGTCCTTTCCATTGTCAAAGTTCTTTGTCAACATGGAATGTCAACAACTTCTCGGGAACTCGACAATTCTCCATGGAAACCTTCTTTGTCAACAAAGACAATCAACCCAAAAATGCTGCAATGTTACCTTGAGGGATTTTTGCCCAACAATCTCCCCCATTGGGTTTGTTGACAACTCTTCACAACTCTGCTCAGAAATATTTTCTGCACTTTGATACCTCACTGAGTCTTCTTCCAGCTGCTACCACCATTCGCCTCTTGCGATTATGACAGCGTTCAAGGATTCACTTAACATGTACTCTAAGCCCACATGAGCAATGCTCGGCGTAAGAAACAAGAGTAGTATGAAAAGTTCATCAATGAATCACTTCATGTCAGACCCCAATTGTCGATTCCACCCTGATACCAATTCTTAAAAGAAAAACCAGTTGTTGAACCACACTAATACCAATTGGTGAATTCTTAAGTTGATACCAATTGTTGATAGCTGGACACCGTCTCACACCATTCCAACACCACTGTTCTGCTTTTATCACGATCCTCAGCTGTCGTGATTTCTATGATTTGATCGATCACTTCTAGCATCGTCAGATTTCATACACTCCCCCTTTCTCATTGCTCACCCTTTCTGGCTGCTCCACCTGTCAGCTTCTCCCCGTAACAAGTATGATTTATCAAATCTCCGCACTATTTTCTCCCTTGAACAAACACTTTTCTCCCCCTTTGTCAAGCACTTTTCAAGCACTTTTCTCCCCCTTTGTCAACGAACCCAAAGGTCACGCCTTTGTAGTCTGTAACATAGTAGAGAACACATATCAGCACATTAGGGAAAAACACACCATACCTCGGGGAGAGGGGGGGGTGGGGGACCCACATCCACACTATTTAAAGTGCGGGGAATCGACTGAACTCCCAGAGCCAGTCGATGCCTCTCAAAAGCTTCCTTGGGTAAGGTCTTTGTCAGAATGTCTGCAACCTGTAGCTCTGTAGGCACATACTCCAACTTCACGATTCCCTGCTCAACCTTCTCCTTGATAAAATGATACTTTATCTCAATGTGCTTTGTCCTAAAGTGATGGACGGGATTTTTGCTGAGATTTATAGCACTTGAGTTATCGCACTGGATTCCGATCGGAGACTTCACTTCAACTCCCATATCTTCAAGCTGCTGCTTCATCCACAATAACTGTGTGCATGCTTGAGGGGCCGCAATATACTCAGCTTCTGCGGTGCTCAATGAAATGCAATCTTGTTTCTTTCTTAGCCAAGAAATACACAATCCACCAAGATAGAAAGCACCACCTGATGTTGATTTTCTATCATCTGCTGAACCGGCCCAGTCTGCATCAGTATATCCCAATAACTCTGTCTGAGATTTGTCATTGTATGTAAAGCCGAAGTCCACCGTGCCCTTGATATACCGAAGTATTCTTTTCACTGCAAGCATGTGACTTTCCTTGGGATTACTCTGATATCTCGCTGCTTGGCATGCGGCGAAAACAATATCAGGCCTTGTTGCGGTTAAGTACAACAGACTTCCAATGATTTGCCTGTATTCTGTGATATTAACTGCCTTGCCATCCTCATCATCCTTTGATTACTCTTTATCTGGGAGTCTCCTTTGCACATCAGTCGTGCTTTGTTCCGAATCATCATGCCATATTCATTCATCTTGTCTTGATAGACCCATTTTTTCTTGATGACATTTTTATCATCTAGCCTCGAAACAATCTCCCAAGTCTGATTCTTCTCAAGTCTGATCTATCTCTTCATCCATGGTATGATCCCAGTTTTCATCTTCAGTTGCATCAACAAAGCATTTCGGCTCAACCTGAGATATAAAAGATTTTTTCTGCAGTGATTTCATTCTCCTTGTCTAAGCTAGAGCTAACTAATCACCAATGATATTCTGCATGTCAATTTCAGCTCAACTCTTTGACTGTTGTGCAGATGAGGATTTTTACTTCCTTGTACTCACAAACTAGACACTTTCATGTTCATCATTGGTGTCTTCTTCTTAATCAGCATAAGCCACTTCTGATCTCCCTATGTTGCTTTCTTACTCAATACTTCCATCAGGAAGTTGTTCACTGACTCATTTTTCAGTGGCTTCATTTCTTTCAGCTAGGTTTCTCAAATTTTTGTTGAGACGCCTTTGATTTTTCTCTTGCAGCTTCTTGGTATCCTGAAAACAGTCAGCTGATACCATATTGTTAGAGCAAATAGATAAGCATAAAATGCATTGTTATTGCTGCTTCTCCCTGTGTGTCTTTCTTCCCTCAATAGGAAACACATGAGCCGAGTCATCCATTTATTGCATTGATGGCTCTTGAATCTGATTTGGATATAGAATGCTCCCCCTGTTTTATGCAACTCTTCCAGTTGTTAGGCCCAACAGTTTAGACCCATAACACGTCTTTTCCTCCTGCATCATTTGTTCTCATCTTCCACTCAAATTTGAGCCATTAACAAAATCTCTAAGCCTACTGAGTTGGAACTCGGTGTAGGAAACAAGAGATAAAGCTAATAACACAATCACTTTTAATTGTGCTCAGTTGCATCTTTTCTTCTTCATCCCTAGTTCCTGATTTGAATCAATTGAACCTGTAGAGCATATCAGATCTCCACTTCGCATCCTTAGATGCCACTTCCCCTTGGATCGTATCTCCCTAAAACCTGAAACACATCAGTCATCAGTTAATATCATTTATATACATAGGGAGAGGGGTATCTTCTGGAATCCTCAACATGAGGATGATGGTTGATCCTGATGGGTCAACCCTTTGATTCTTTCTTGGAGCGCATCACACTCCTTTCTTGCTTCCTCCAACTGCCTGACCAACTTCAACTGTTCTGGCCATATGACTAGGCATTCATTGCTCACATTCTGAGCCTTTTTCTGATATGAAGATTCTGCAGACTTGGCCTTTCTCAGAATCTGGGGTTTAAACCAACTGGTACACATTTCGATCTTTGATGTTCTACCGAAATTCCATTTCCCTTGATTGTTTCTCGGTGCAGGAATCTCCTTTCTTGTCATCTTCCCTGTCTTCTTTGTCCATTGTAGGGATCTGCCTTTTTCTTCCACTTCTCGTTGCAAAACACGACATGTGGATTTTTCGATGCATTCTTTGCTAATCTGCCTTTTATCAGATTTATGAGTCACCGCCCTATTTTTCATTGGTGGTGGGTCCTCCATTGAACGTCCATTCTTCTTTATCACCGCTGGAGTAGATCTCCCCTTAATCTTCCAGGTTTGCTCACATTCTCTCCTTGAGAGCTGTTGTGAGTATGACAGAGGAGGTGACTGATACACCTTTCATTCAGCTCCATGTGATTTCCCCGAGGCTCGAAGCCTATTCTTCTCCTTACCACTTTTCCTCCCAGTACATGCTTCTTTCTTGTAAACTTCATGTGGTGGAGATCTCTTTTCTTGTTCCTTTCCCTTTCCTGCTTTCTTCTTACTGCAATGTCTCGCCATGTGCCCATAGTGAGAACATATAAAACATTTTCCCTCAAAGGCATACCTCATTTTATCATCTCTCTGCTGAGATGTTGATGCACCTTGAGTTCTTCCTCTGATATTGTTCTCCTGAGCTTCCTGACACATGCTCATGGTGTGTCCCATTCTTCCGCAGTAATAGCATCTAATATATGCTTTCCTCTGAGAAGATCTTCTTTCTAATTTCTCATGATGCTTCTTCCTGTTCTCAGATTTGTTAATGTTTCTCTTTTCACAGCCTGAAATGTACTCCATAGCCTCTGTACAGAAGCTTGATGTGTGGGCATGAATCCCACAGAAATAGCACATGTCGTCACTTCTTTTTGTAACTGACCTCTTAGTCCTATCTCCAGCACCTACAGGTTTTTCACCACTCCTGGAACTATTCACGACTCTCTTCTTATCATGAATGGGTGGTGATTCATAAAATCCAATACCAGCTTTTCCGAAACTTGCTGGTCTTTGAGCTGAGAAAATATTCTGTTGTTTCTCTTCAGAAATAGCATATCTGTTCTTCATTTTATCATCACTTGTCGAAGGATGATCAAATAGTAAATGCAAGGCATCCTTCATTTTAGGCTTTACTTTGGATTTAGACTTCTCTATTTCTTTCTTGACTGATTCTAGCTCTTCTACCAACTTTTGAATCTTCATATCCCTTGATTCAAGTTGGACATCAAGTTCTTCCATGAGAAGCTTCCCTCTACTCACCTCATCTTCCAGTTCATGCTTCATCTGATCAACCATGTCATTTTGCTCCTTTACCTTCAATTTTTCTTGAGCGACAGAGTCAGAGTAACATGCATTCTCTTGTTGTAGCCTTTGATTCTTATGAACTTCTGCAGTCAACTGTGCTGCTAGATCATTATTTCTGGCTTTAAGATTTCGTGCTTCATCTGAATTTTGACTCTCTTCATAATCACCAGCCTTTTCTTTTCCTTTCATTCTAGCCATCTTCTGCAGCTCTTCAGCATTTGAATCATTCTTCTCTATTAGGTCAGTAACTATATCAATAAGCCTTTGATTTAAGCCTTTTAGCTTGTTGACCTCAATCTCCAATCCCTTGATCCGGATATCTTTAGATTTGGCTTCTTCAGTGTTTCCAACGTCACTTGGAATATTAGGTTCTTCGATGCTTTTGAATTGATCTTTCACTTTTCTATTCAAGCCATCGATCTCCCTTTTCTGTTCTTCAATCTTAATCTTATACTCACTAACCAATTCTAAGTTCTCTCGTGTTGATAACTTGAGTTTCTCAATTTCTTCCATCAACTCAGACTTCTCTTCTTCCTGCTGCTGCATGTAGAGTTTGGCATCATGAACAACTTTGTTGGATTTCTTTGTTTTTGCTCTCCAAACATCTATCTCCTCAAGAGTAGCCTCCAACTCAGCTCGCATGTCTATTCTTCCTTCAATTTCATCTTCTGTTTCAGCATCACTCTGATGCTCATGTACTTCACTCATTCCAACATCATGATTGAGTGAATCAATCTTTTCCCTATCAGATTCATCCAGACCATCCTTCAGTAAGCTGTTTGATTCTTTTAGTTGAATCACACTTTTTCCGAAAACACTTCCACACTGAGGGAATTTACCTGACTTCTGATTCTTCTTTGATGCTTTTCCTTTTCCCATGGCAGATTGAGAGATAATAGAAAAATGTATCTTCAACCACACAGATCGACTACACTATGTCGAAGCAAACAAATCTGATAAAAGCAACCTATCCCTCTGATACCAATTGTTAGGGCCAATAGGGGCCAATATACCCTGAGAGGGGGGGGGTGAATCAGGGTATGGATATTCTTTTTCAAGTTATTCCTGCCCCACTGGATCTTGACCTCTTTGTTACAAGGGTCACTTTGTTTGAACTTGTGTGGTTACTATGATCACTTGACTCCTTTACCTGATGATGATGCTTTGAATGCAATGCAGGAAAGTAAGCAGGCAGACACAAAGATTTTTTACTTGGTTCACCGCTAAGGGCTACGTCCAAGGAGCATACGCCGACAAGTTTCCGGTTCGTACCAAATTCCACTAGACTTCACTAGCTGTGGATTACAATGTTCGGGCTAGATCACTTCTATGCCCAGGCTCACTGCCTTTACAAGGTTTAGGGTCAGCTCACTGCTTTCCCAAGGGTCACTCCCTGTTTCTCTCTCTCTGGCTCACTGCCGGTGGAGAGGATCACCTTTTCCTCTTCCTAAGCTCACTGCTCCAGAAGGGATTCACTCACAGTTTATAGACCTGTAGGTCTCTTCATTTTCATGAAGGAATGCATCTTCCTCTGTATGTAGATGCTCTGTTGAAGTCCAACTTTCACCCGCAGATGAATCTCACTTTCCACCGGATGTACCGGGCAACCTCAATTTTTACGCGCAACCCTTACGGTGACTTGCGCGCAATTTCTATGATTTGCGCGAAATTCCTTTTTTGCGCAACCTCCAAATATTACGCGCAGCCTCGAAACTGCCTTGCGCGCAATTCACTGATTTTGCGCGAAATCCACTTTTTGCGCAATTTTCCATTTACGCGCCAACACCAACTTTCTGCGCAGCCTTTGCTTTTCGCGCAATCTGACTTTACGCGCAAACTTTATGTTTACGCGCAACACACTTTCTAACTTCAATTTCGCGAACCAGAGCTCGGGTATTTTCTATGTCTTGAACTCTACTGAATGGAGGAGGGTCACTTCATATTTATAGGCAAAATCGACCCCGCGCGAAAAACCCTCCTTGAGCGCGTAATCCGCTTTGATCTTCCGCGAACAAACATTTTCCGCGCACTGCTCCATAATTTCGCGCACCTCATGCCTTTGCCATTTTACGAGCTTCGGACCTCGTAACACCTATTGCGCGAAATACTTCATCCGCTATTTCGCGCACCACTTCAATTTTCCGCGCACGCCTCCAAAATTTCGCGCGCCTCATGCCTTTACCGATTTTCAAGCTTTCGGCCTTGAAACATCTTTTGCGCGAAATACAATTTCGCGCAACCCGCTGTTTTGCGCGCCACACTTCAAGATTTCGTGCAACCCTCTAGTTTTGCGCTCCACGCTTAATTTTTCCACACACCTCCTTCATTTCTCTCTCCTCAACCTTCGCCAACAACATATCACTCCATTTTCCATTGGCGATTTTCAGGCCCATAAATTTGGCAAACACTGTAAAACGGCGCCACCTTGTACTGCTCTTTTGTACCGCCTCCAGATCGTCCTTTCCTTTGTCAAAGTTCTTTGTCAACATGGAATGTCAAAAACTTCTCGGGAACTCGACAATTCTCCATGGAAACCTGCTCTGTCAACAAACACAATCAACCCAAAAATGCTGCAATGTTACCTTGAGGGATTTTTTCCCAACATTATCAATGCAGGGTAGGGGAAACATGTTCTTTATTGTTGTTGAATTGATCTCTCTGTAGTCAATTCACAACCTTATAGATCTTTATTTCTTCTTAAAAAAAGGATTGGGGCTCTCCATGGAGAAATAGTAGGGAAAATAAATCTCTTGATACATAATTCTTCTTGTTGTTTCTTTAGCTCTACTAATTCCACAGTGGCCATTCTATAAGGGGTTTTTGATATGGGTCTTGAACCAGAATTAAATCAATGGAATATTCAATTTCTCATTCTAAGGATGTCGAGGTAAATCATTTGGAAACACATCAACATATTATTGCACAATAGTAACATCCTCAATTCGAACATTCTTTTCCACACCAATAGTTATTTCATTCTCTTCTTCTACTATAATTGAATTATGTAGGGAAAATGGGGGAAGATCTAGATAAGAATTAGGTGGTGAAGTTGTCTCGACCCATCCTCAGGGCCCGTGCTGTGACTACCCCAAGCCTGCCTCCCATAGGCCAGGGGCCGGCGACTAGCACCAAGGTGTAAATCTAGACAAAAGGGGAAGGCATTGCTATTATAAAGTAAAAAAACACCACAGAGTAAGCCATCAGAAGTAAACACTAAGTAAAACTGGGTACAAAAGTAAGTGCGGAAAGTAAATGGGCCAGAATACAAACCCAAACTGAAAGTAAAGTACAACTAGAAAGAAAGTACAACAACTAAAATTAAAGCAACAACGTCGAGCCATCCATTGGAAGTCCCACCTGAAGGGTGGGTACATATAGCCACCTCAGCTCCTTGGGTCCAGCCATCCGCTCCATGTATGTCCCATCCAGTAGTCCACCTCCAGGTACCGACTGCTCCACTAGCCTCAACCACGATCAACGTTGTTCGTCATCTGCATCCAACATAATGTAGTGCGGGCATAGCCCGTGCAAAGGTGATTATACACTACTTATTAGGGACCCTGAGACCCCCGAAGTGCTCCCAGAATCCACAAAGGATAATCCACAAAGTAAATATACAATCATGAAGTAACATCAAACACTACTTAGGTATATTCCCATACATATACCTAAGTCATCAATTCCAGTTCAGCTCCAACATCTGAGCCCAAGTTCGATCACGTCTACACAGGATAGTACACACAATCCACATAGGAAAGCACAACACAATCCACATAGGAAAGCAAGTCAATCATATAGAAGATAAGGATTGAAAGGCAAGACTCAACTCACATAGGTATACTTCTTCGTAAGGTGATATAGATGATCAGATATAGCCACTTATTCATCTGTGTTAGGACCCACGTAGGATACTAAACTAGCTAAGCTATCGGACACACATAGGATACAGACCAGCTAATCTGCCAGACCCACGTAGGATAGCAATAATAGAGTCATTGCAATCGAACCCACGAAGGATTTCAATACGGTCTTCATTGCTCTTGAACCCACTGAGGATTTCATTGCAGTCTTTATTGTCGTCGATCCCACTGAGGATTTCAGTACGGTCTTCATCGTCGTCGAACCCACGGAGGATTTCAGTACGATCTTCATCGCTGCCGAACCCAAGGAGGATTTCAGTGCAGTATTCATCGCAGTCGAACCCACGAATGATTTCAATATGGTCTTCATTGCTGCCGAACCCACAGAGGATTTCAGTGCAGTCTTCATTGACGCAGCCAGCTCTAGGGTTCCCGCACACAGCATGCTCGATTCCGGGAGGGTCTGCTCCACGAGCCAAGGGGGGATCGATACATCAACTGACATGTAGTATGGATTTGATGTATCTCAAAGTTCTGTCTCGTCAATAGGAACTCAACAAGATAGACATCGCGTCAATCGGACGCCCGGTCTGAGAGTTATTGGCTTTTTCGTTCCAGGGGTTGGATTGGTTTTTAAGTCAATACCAACCCGACTGCACTCCAACTGCATCCAAACCTCGAGCGTAGTAATCCAAAAGGTATTTCTCACTAGGAATAATACATCAATGTTGACGGCACATCAATCAGACATCTAGAGCTCAAGTTATAAGCGTTTCCGCTCCGAGGACCCGGTTGGTTTCGTGTTCAAACCAACCCGGCCATACCCAATGTTCTCCAAAACCTTGAGTGTAATATTCAAAACTACCATCTCGATCCAATGATCGCGTCGCAACTATAGTGAGTCGATCAGAGGTCTGTAGCCCATGATATGGGTAAAAGAGTGAACCTGTCTAGTTTAAGGGGGTCTCAGGCCCGGACCGACCCGGCCTGAGACCCGCTGGGTCGGCCCGAACCGGGTCGACCCGACCTGGGATCGGGTACAGCCCATTAGGGCACGTACCAACCCAGCTGGCGCAGTCCGGCCCCACCGGCGTGGCCCGGCCTGGACGGCTTGTCCTGGCACGGGCACAGCTTGTGGGTGGTCTGCATGGTGATGGCCGAGCTGAACAGAAGGGGGGGGGGCACTGCCCCCCTGATTGAAACTACGGCCCCCCATGTGGTGGCCGCTCCTCTTTCTAGCTGGGGGTTATGACCCCTGGTTTCTCGAAAGCCGGCCGGCCCGGTCTGGCCAGCCGGTGCTGCTGCCGCGGGACCGCTGTGGTCCCGCCCCTCCGTGGTGCCGGCGGTCGGCGGTTCTGGCCACCCCGCCTTGCACCGTTGTGGCTTCAACCAGAGGCCTTGTCCAATCAGCGTGGTGTGACAGTGTCGTGCCCCTCCGCCGCAGCCCTGCTCCGGCCACGGCCTCTTTGAGGTTCTCCGGCGTGGTGCAACGGCACCGCGACTTTGTTCGGCCTCAACGGCGCGGCGCGACGGCGCCACGCTTCTTCGTCGCATTCCTCCGTGTTTCCGGGCGATGTCGCTGCACCGCGCCGCGTTCTTTCGAGCAACAACAAACACAACAACCACGGTGGAGGAGGGTCGGCCGTGTTCGTGCGGTCCGGCCTCCTCCCGTTAAGTTTATAACAAGAGGCCCCAAATCAAAGACTAAGAATGGCAAAGATTATTCTAGGAAAAAAATTATCTGCTACATCAAGGTGCTGTTGAACGAAGGTTCATTGCGGAAAAAGAACATCGTGGAAGAATGCTCCGAAATCGTCATCGGTGTCATGGAGAAGAGGATCGTCAGCATTGCGGTACATGACATCACGTCGTCGATCTCCAGGGAACTAGCGTTCTCCATCGTCATCTATCGGAGGCCGTCCTTCTTCGACGTTCTTCGTGTTCTCCAATGAAGAAGATGAAGATTCAAAGGCTTTGAGCAAATCCTCTCCCAATCATTCTCGCACAACCAAAATCACCCTTAATGAAATAAGTCTTTGTCTTATTTAATTAACACACACAATCCAATGTTCAATTTGAAATTTAAAATGATTTCCCGAATTAATTTCATCGAATAACTTAATCAATCAATTAATTAAGAGAGTTGACTTTTCATTAAAGGGGGCGTGCGGGTGTGTTACACAATTAATGGGGGTTTGAGAAAGTTGAAAGTGTGAGTCTTGTGTGGGCCCCACTTCACTAATATCCTACCTAGTGGAGTAAGGATATTAGTGGGTCCCATTTCAACCACCAAGCATAGGTTTAAACTACCTAGAATAGAAATAAAATTTGTAGCACAACATTTTATTTTATTCTTTAGTTAACATATTTAATTAAAAACCTCACTCAAGCAAATGCAACTCTAGAAAAGGTGTTCTTAAGAAATTACCGGCACTGCAGTTTCATTGGTGCCATCGGATTTTGATTCCGCGCACTGGTTCAAAACTTAGGAAAACCCGCTCGTTCATTCACTGAACGTACACAAGCTAAACTTCAGAAATTGATTTCGGGCACACCGGGCCTCAGAATCCAGTGCCGTCAGAAACTGCATTCTTCTAAAATCCCAAAGAATTTTAAGAAAAAAAAATCCCTTTAATTTTACGGGTATTTACATTACTCCCACCGCATGGCTTTACGTCCCCATAAAGATACATCATAAACTAGGGGAACAAATGTGCGTACTGTGCATGCATCTGAGCCTCCCACTCCCAAGTGCTCTCCTAGAGGTTCCTGTGATGCCATCTGATGCGCACAAAAGAAATTGAACACCCATGTGGGACCCACTCCTATCGATCCTCGATATCCACTGGGACCTCCACAAGAGTCGCCCCATCGTCAATGTCCAGTTCGCCATGGTCGATGATATGAGTCAGGTCGTGAACGTATCTCCTCAGCTGAGATTTGTGGAAGACATCGTGCACCCAGTGGAACTGAGGTGGTAGAGCCAGGCGGTAAGCCATATTGCCTACCCTGTTGTGGACCTGGAATGGTCTGATGAAGCGTAGATATAACATGTCGCCTCGGCCAAATATCCGTAATCCACGTCGAGGTGAGACCCGCAAGAAAACATGTTCTCCATCCTCGAACTCTAGTGGCCGCCGCCTCCTATCAGCATTAGACTTCTGCCGGCTCAGAGCTGTCCTCATCCACTCCTGGATGACCTGGACCTTCTCTGTCGTGGCCTGGACCATCTCTGATCCCACAAGTGCTGACTCCCCAGGGTCTATCATTTATAGAGGTGATTTTCATGGCTGGCCGTACAATGCCTCATATGGTGCCTTCCTGATGGTGGAGTGGTAGCAGTTGTTGTACGCGAACTCTACCGAGGGCAGGTGGTCCTCCCAGATATGACCAAAGTCTAGGACACATGCCCGAAGCATGCCCTCGAGAGTCTGAATGGTCCTCTCCGTATGACCATCCATCTGAGGGTGAAAGGCGGTGCTCAGATGTAGCTGCATCCCGAATGCCTCCTACAACCCATTCCAAAGCCGGAAAGTAAAGAGAGAATCTCGATCGGAGATGATAGATGATGGCACACCATGAAGCCGTACAATTTCCTAAACGTAGAGACGTCCCAAGATCCCTGCTGATCCCTTCTCTCTAATGGGTAAGAAGTGGGCCGACTTGGTGAGTCGATCTAATATCACACAAATGGTGTCATGACCTCTGGAAGTACGTAGAAGTCCAGTCATGAAGTCCATAGATATCTCATCCCACTTCCACTCCAGGACCTCCAAGGGATGTTCCAAGCCTACTGGTACCTGGTGCTCCGCCTTCACTTGTTGATAGGTGAGGCATTGAGAAATGAACTCAACTAGATCCTTCTTCATACCCGGCCACCAGTGCTGATGTCTGAGATCCTAGTACATCTTCACCACTCCTAGATGTACCGCTAAATGGGAAGTGTGAAAGTCTCTCAGCATCTACTCCTTAAAAGTAGCCGGTACCATGGTATATCCTCTGAAAAAGACATCACGCTCTCCTCCTAAGGAGAATCCATCAGGTGCCTATCCTGAGGATATCTGGGCATGCCGCGTCTCACAGTCAACATCCCCATGCTATGCCTCTCTGACCCACTGCAGTAGTTGAGGAGTGACTGTGAGTGAATGAAGAAAGGCTGCTCCATCTCTATCCACGAAGGATATCTTCAAATAGGCTAGATGCTTCGTTGCCTCCCCGAGTATCTGAATGCTTGTCCTCCTACTGAGAGTATCAGCTACTACGTTCTACTTTCCAGGAGTATAGACTATCTCAAAATCATAGTCCTGGAGGAACTCGAGCCATCTCCGCTGTCTCAAATTTAGGTCCTTCTGTGAGAAGATTTACCTGAGACTTTAGTGGTCAGAGTAGACTGTAAAGTGCTCGCCCATCAGATAGTGTCGCCACAACTTCAGAGTGAAGACCACTGCTGCTAACTCCAAGTCATGGGTAGCGTAGTTCTACTCATGCTGCCTCAACTGACGTGATCCATAGGCGATCACTGCCCGCTCCTGCATCCGGATACATCCGAGTCTGGTCCCTAATGCATCACAGTATACTACGTACCCTACTCCCTCCTCTGGTAGCCTCAAGATAGGTGCACTGGACAATCTCTGTCTCAGCTCTTGGAAGCTCGGATGACATCTATCTGACCACATGAAGGGTTTCCCCTTCTTCGTCATAGCTGAGAGTGGTGCCACAACTCTGGAGAAGTCTGGCATAAACCTCTGGTAGTACCCAGCTACCCCAAGAAACTTCGCACCTCTGGCTCCCAAGCTAGCACTGCCTCGATCTTCACAGGATCCACCAAAACTCCCACCTCAGAGATGATGTGTCCCCAGAATTGGACCTCACGTATCTAGAACTGACAATTCATGAATTTTCCATAAACTTGGTGCTCTCGCAGTGTGACCAGTACAACCAGCAAGTGGTAGGCGTGCTCCTCCTTAGTGGTCGTGTATATCAAAATGTCATCGATGAAGACCATGACAAATCGATCGAGGTATGGATGAAAGATCATGTTCATGAGACCCATGAACACTGCTGGAGTGTTGGTTACACCGAATGTCATAACCAAGAACTCATAGTGGCCATACCAACATCTGAAGGCTGTCTTCGCACGTCCTCGTCCCAAACTCTAAGCTGATGATAGCCTGATCTAAGGTCTATCTTCATGAACCACCATGCTCCCTTGAGATGATCTAAGAGGTAGTCAATCCTTAGTAGTGGATACTTGTTCCTCCCGATCACCTGGTTCAGGCGACGATAATTGACACACAGTCGCAAGCTCCTGTCCGCCTTCTTGGCAAATAATATCGGGGAAGCCCAGGGTGAAACACTGGGTCGGATGAATCCCTTGACCTACAAGTCCTCCAGCCGTACCCATATATCTCAAAGTTCAGCGGGAGCCATCAGATATGGTAGAGGGGATATCAGGGCAATCCTAGGGTACATGTCAATATAAAAGTCTACCTCTCTGTGAGGAGGTAGTCCTAGAACGTCATCAGGGAAAATGTATGCATACTGATCCACCACTATAGGAAAACTATGACTCTGTACGTCAACTTCTCCTAGGATGAGGCTAGCTAACTAATGACTGACGGGCTGCCCTCTCCTCTGCGTGTGTCCATCCTGCGCTACAAAGGCCCCCTTCTCGCCGGTGAAGGTGAACCTTCTCCCATCAGTGCGAACACACAACAATTTGCGCCTAATACAGTCGATCTGAGCATGGACTATGGATAACCAATCCATGCCCAAGATGACGTCGTAAGGCCTCAATCCTGCTAAAAAAAGATCCCATCCGAAGCTCTCACCCTTAGAGTAAGCTCACACTACCGACACCAATGCGTAATCGTCGAGTCTGCTCCCGTAGGAGTCTCTAGCCGCAAGGATCGAGCCAACAGCTCCGTTGGAATCTCCGAGCTCTGAACAAGTGTAGCAACAATAAAAGAATGAATCACTCTAATGTCTATAAGAACTGCAAAAAGGGTGGAGTAGACACAGATAGTACCTTGAATCATCTCCGGCACGCCCTGGTCGTAGGCCTCCACTGCCTGAAGCTGAGCATGTAACTACCCGCCAGCTCCCTGTGGTCGGGGTGGACCTCCTGGTGGTGGTGGTGGTAAAGCCTCAAAGCATCGCCCACCACCTTCTGCTAGGCCGCTCCCCTACCTCATCTGACTACTCTCGGAGAACGGCCACATTCGACCCTCTGCCTCTGCCTGGGTGGCCGCTCAACCATCTGTTGATCCCTTGCACGGTGGGTCGGGCAGTCACGAGCCATGTGGCCCTGCCTGCCGCATGCATAGCACTGCCTGCTCCTCGGAAGGCTGGCTCTATACTGTGTGCCCCGCACCTCTGAGCCAGTGTCCTAAGGTTGTCTGCCTGATGGTCTAGTCCGCCTGGACCCCTGTGACATCCATCGACTGCCAGCTGCAGATGACTCTGCTACATGTCGCCCTACGGTAGGTCTCGCTGCTAGTGTAGGCTCAGTAAGAAAGCTCTTTATGAGAAGAGCTCGCTCCAGTACTCCTGCCTATGTCAGAATGCTGAGGGAGATCATCGATGCCCTGATCTCATGCCTTAGTCTCTACTCAAAGGTTGAGGCCCTAAAAAATGAGTCTCGTACCATGTCTGTCGAATAGCGTGAGAGATCGTTAAATCTCACCGAGTACTGGGAGACCTTCATACTGCCCTACTGCAGATGTATAAGTTCCTGAATCTACACCGCACAGAGGGTGGCTGGGATGAACTCCGAGTGGATGAGGCTCTCAAAGTCCGTCTAGAAAAGTAATTACTCGTCGTGCACCTAGAGCATCAAGCTCCACCATCTGCCTACTGCCGCGTACAAGTGGCTCGCTGTGAGGATATTGATGAGGTCAGCTGGGGTCCCCACTAACCTGAAAACTCGCACAACCGCCTCCAGCCAATCTTCAGTTGCCTGAGGGTCCATCTCCCCAAAAAACCTCTGCAGTCTCTGATGATGAAACTCGTGCAGTGCACTAAGGCAACATGCACTATCAGCAGCTAGGGCTGGTAGCATCAGTGGCTCGGCAGGTAGAGGTTCCACTAGTGCCTCCACTTTCGAAGGGCCCTACACCGAGGCCTCATCGCTCGGTGGGATGTCGTCTCACACAAAGCTCAGAACCCTAGCTGGCTACCATCGTAGGGCCATCCTGAAAAGAAACAGGTGTCCCACCGTCAAAACAGTATACCTGGTGAGCTGACAGAAGGTAATCACAAATAAAACTTTTGAAACACACATGCAATCAATGTTTTCGTTCATTGAGTCGGAAATCAGAAGGCAGGGTCCTGGTGTACGGATACGTCAGCCACCGCACCAACACTAGACTCCCTTGAATGATACCCACACTCAATACCCTATAGACTATTGGTTCAAATAGAAGAAAGATCAGAGTCCTGAGTTCTGCGGTAGAAATGAAGTCTTCTTATACCGATTTGTCACGACCCATCCTCGGGGCCTGTGCCGTGACTACCCCAAGCCCGCCTCCCATAGGCCAGAGGCTGGAAACTAGCACCAAGGCATAATTCCCGAGAAAAGGGGAATGCATTGCCTTTTTAAAGTAAACAAACACCATAGAGTATGCCAGCAGAAGTAAACACTAAGTAAAACTGTGTACAAAAGTAAGTGCGGAAAGTAAATGGGCCATAATACAAACCCAAACTGAAAGTAAAGTACAACTCGAAAGAAAGTGCAGCAACTGAAAGTAAAGCATCAATGTCGAGTCGTCCAATGGAAGTCCCACCTGAATGGTGGGTACATATAGCCACCTCAGCTCCTTGGGTCCAGCCGTCTGCTCCATGTACGTCCCACCCAGTAGTCCACCTCCAGGTACTGACTACTCCACTAGCCTCAACCACGATCAGCGTTGTCCGTCGTCTGCATCCAACACAACGTAGTGCAGGTATAGCCCGTGCAGGGGTGAGTATACACTACATAATAGGGACCCCACAACCCCCGAAGGTCTCCCAGAATTCACAAATGATAATACACAAAATAAAGATACAATCACGAAGTTACATCCAACACTACTTAGGTATATACCCATATATAAACCTAAGTCATCAATTCCAGTTTGGATCCAACATCCGAGCCCAAGTTCGATCACGTCTCCACAAGATAGTACAACCCAATACACACAGGAAAGCACAACACAATCCACATAGGAAAGCAAGTCAATCATATCGAAGATAATTATTGAAAGTCAAGACTCAGCTCACACATGTATACTTCTTCTTAAGGTGATAGAGATGGTCAGATATAGCCACTGATTCATCTTAGCTGGGACCCACATAGGATTCTAAACCGGCTAAGCTGTCAGACTCACATTGGATACAGACAAGCAACTCTGCCAGACCCGCGTAGGATAGAATGAACAGAGTCATCATTGTCGAACCCACAGAGGATTTCAGTACAGTCTTCATTGCTGCCGAACCAACAGAGGATTTTAGTGCAGTATTCATAGTCGTCGAACCCACGAAGGATTTCAGTACGGTCTTCATCGCCGTCGAACCCATGGAGGTTTTAATTACGGTCTTCATCACTACCGAACCCATGGAGGATTTCTGTGCAGTCTTCATTGCTGTCAAACCCACGATGGATTTCAGTATGGTGTTCATTGCTGTCGAACCGAAGGAGGATTTCAGTGCAGTCTTCAATGTCGCAGCTAGCTCTAGGGTTCCCGCACACAACATGCTCGATTCCGAGAGGGTCCGATCCACGAGCCAAGGGGGTCGATACATGAACTGACACGTAGTTTGGAGATGATGTATCCCAAAGTTTCTTCTCATCAATAGGAACTCAATGTGACAGAAGGCGCGTTAATCGGACGCCCGGTCTGAGAGTTATTGTCTTTTTCGTTCTAGGGGCCCGGTTGGTTTTTAAGTCAAAACCAACCCAAACGCAGTCCAACTGCGTTCAAACCTCGAGCGGAGTAAGCAGAAAGTTCTGTCTCACTAAGAGAATCCAACAAAGTCGACGACACGTCAATCGGACGTCCGAAGCTCAAGTTATAAGTGTTTCTGCTTTGAGGGCCCGGTTGGTTTCGTGTTCGAACCAACCCGGCCATACCCAAAGTTCTACAAAACCTTGACTGTAATATAGAGAAACGACTGCCTCGATCCAAGGATTGCATCTCAATTGACAGTGTGTTGATCGGAGGTCCGTAGTTCATGATATGGGCAATAGAGCGAACCTGTCCGGTTGTAGGGGGTTTTGGGCCCGAACCGACCCGGCCCGAGACCACCTGGGTCGGCCCGATATGGGTCGAACCGACTCGGGTTCGGGTCCGGCCTCACCGGCGCGGCCCAGCCTCGTGCGGCCGGTCTGTCCTGGGCTGCCGGTTGGCCTGGCGCGGGCACGGCTCATGGGTGGCCACCTCAGTGCTGGCCGAGCTGAGCGGAAGGGTGTGGGGGGGGGGGGGGCTTCCCCCTGATTGAAACTGCCCCCCCCCCCCCATGTGGGGGCCGCTCATCTTACCAGCCAAGGTTTACGACCCCTGGTTTCTCGAAAGCCGACTGGCCCGGTCCGACCGGCCGGTGCTGCTTCCGTGGGACCGCCGCGGTCCCGCCCCTCCGTGGTGCCGGCGGCTGGCGGTTCCGGCCGCCCTGCCTTGCACCACCACGGATTCGAGCCGCAGCCTTGTCCGACCAGCACGGCGCGACACCCCCACACCCCTCCACCACGGCCCCGCTTTGGGAGCAGCCTCTTCAAGGTTCTCTAGCGCGGCACGACGGCGTCGCGGCCTCGTTCGGCCTCAACGGTGCGGCGCGACGGCGCAGCGCTTCTTCGCCGCATTCCTCTATGATTCCGTGCGGTTTCACTGCACCGCGCCATGTTCTTTTGAGTCGTAACAAACACAACAACCAAGGTGGAGGAGGTTCGGCTGTGTTTGTGCGGTCCGACCTCCTCCCGTTAAGTTGTTAACAAGAGGCCCCAAATCAAAGACGAAGAACGACAAAGATTATTCCACGAACAAAATTATCCCCTACCTCAAGGTGCTATTGAACGAAGGTTCGTCGCAGAAAAATAACATCACGGAAGAAGGCTCCATAAGCATCGTTGGTGTCGCGGAGAAGCAGATCGTCGGCATCATGGTACACAGCATCGCGTCGTCGATCTCCGGGGAACTGGAGTTCTTCGTCGTCTTCCATCGGAGACCGACATTCTTCATCGTTCATCGCATTCTCCAACGAAGAAGATGAATATTCAAAGGCTTTAAGCAAATCCTCTCCCAATCCTTTTCGCACAACCAAACCCACCGTTAATGAAATTAGTCTTTGTATTATTTAATTAACACTCACAAGCCAATGTTCAATTTGAAATTTGAAATGAATTCCCAAATTAATTATATTGAATAATGTAATTAATTAATTAATTAAGAGAGTTGACTTTTCATTAAAGGAGGGGTGCGGGTGTGTTACAGAATTAATGGGGGTTTGAGAAAGTTGAAAGGGTGGGTCTCGTGTGGGCCCCACATCACTAATATCCTACCTAGTAGAGTTAGGAGATTAGTGGGTCCCACTCCTACCACCAAGAACAGGTTTAAACTACCTAGAATAGAAATAAAATTTGTAGCACAACAATTTATTTTATTCATTAGTTAACCCATTTAATTAAAAACCTCACTCGAGCAAACGCAACTCCAGAAAAGGTGTTCTTAAGAAATTACCGGCACTGCAGTTTCATTGGTGCCCTCAGATTTCGATTCCGAGCACCTGTTCACAAGTTAAGAAAATCCGCTCGTTCGTTCACTGAATGTACCAAAGCTAAACTTTGAAAATTGATTCTGGGCACACCGGGCCTCAGAATCAGGTGCTGTCAGAAACCGCGTTCTTGTAAAATCCCAAAGAAAATTAAAAATAAATTTTCCCTTGAATTTCACGGGTCTTTACAGATGTTTCTACTATAAAGATAAGGTACTTCTTATCATTATAAAAAATTGTAACCTCCTTATTCTTATAGTAAATTTTCACATTATGGCCCAAAAGCCAATCCATACCGAGGATTATATCAAATTCAATAATGGGTATGACAATGAGATCAGAAGATAAAGTAAATTTATATTCCATAATGGGAATTGATTCACATAAAATTGTTGTGATGATACTTGCATTAGGTTTTCTTGACTAAAATCTCCCTTGTATAGTCAAATTGTAAATATCTAATTTTCTTAACAAATTGGGAAGATATGAAACGATGCAATAATCCAGAATCAAATAAATCATTGTCTAAACTTAAGGATACCATTAAATTACCGGTAACCACATCTTTCGGAGCTTCAACATCAGCAGTTTTGATCACATAATCTTTTAAATGATCCCTTTTCCTTTTTTTAGGTAAGATACCTTGGAGTTTAGGACATTCATTTGAAAATTCCCCATTTCTCTATAATTTTATCATTAAACATTGAGATCCACTTTCTTCCCATTACAATCACAAGCTTTGTGGCTGTTTCACCACACTTGTAACAGAAACCCATTCCCTTCAGGCAAGTACCGGGGTGTTTCTTCCTACATTTACCAGAGGATGGATATTCATCTTTTCCCTTCATCGCATTATTTTTCATTTCTAGAGTGTTCAATAGATCTCTTTTTCCCTTTCTTTTCTTTAAAGATGTAAAACATAGAGAACTCGTTTCTTTCTTTATAGAGCATAAGACTATATCTTTCTACGATGAGAAGGATGTTGATAATAATTCATGATGGAGAAATGGTTTTAACCCTTAAAAAATTGTTTAATCATACTCCATGGGTAACATATATTATCTGATGCATGCCTTTCTTACCTAGTGATGTTAGCCTCATACATTGATACATTCTCATCCTTTTTTTTTCTCAAACACATAAATTGTCTTTCAATATCCACATAATGTTCATGAAGAATGTATTTTTCTAATAAAATATCTTTAAACTCCCTCAATTCTATGTTTTATAATTCTTCATCTTACTTTTTGTTTTGGATTAATGACCACCATTGATCTGCATCTCCCGTGAGGCGATAATCTGCCATGAAAACTTTTTCCCCTTCATCACTCTCCAAATCATGAAATATTTTCTCTTAGAAATTTATCCATTGCATAGAAAATAATGTATTTTTACTCACATTGAATGTTGGTGTTTGTTTCCTCATGAAGTGGTCTAATATTTATCCTTTTCATTTTTGATTAGGAGGTTCCATACGGGTATGGTTATTATTTATAACCTTAGTGAGTTGTCCGAATATGGTGATGAGATGATGAGAACCAGTTTCTTCACCCGCTCAAATTTAATTATCTTTAGTAAAGGGAAATACTTAAATAGATTATGTACATTGACATGGTTACAATTAGTTCCACTAGGTGCCATTTCAAAATAATGGAATACACTAGCATTTTTTATGAATCGCAATAAAAAATTTCAAACTTGTAAGAATGTTAGCATAAATTGAATAGTTTTGGGATATAATCCATAATCATGAAAATGTATTCATTCAGGAAGTATATACTCATAAGTAATTGATATTGATTTGTAAATAAAATTATTGTTATCCTTAGAATATCCCCTAAGAATGTCGTAACCAAGAATGCATCTAGGCCTATTGTCGTGCACCAGTTCTCGTTCGAGTCTATCTCAAAGCAGTGTTACCTGGTTTTTCCCATTGGTACATCAGTTCCAGATCCACCACAACCTGCTCATATCTATATAGGGATGTTTTTCTATGAAACCTCATAAAATATCTACATTAGGAAAATTTTCGTAAGTTATTCAATACTAATCCTCAAATTCTATCTTAGGGTAATGTTCTCTAATTAAAGATTTTCTAAATCTAGTTTCCATGGTTTATACTACACATCCTTTAATACCAACCGTAATTCCCGGACACTAGTTACCCAGAGTTGATGCATTATTAAATACCATTTACATTATCACAAGGGATCATATATCAAAATACCGATATATTTAGTAGCCTTAGATGTACTAGATACATTCATAAGTTTTACATTGCCTCCTAAAATAAAAACATCAACAACATTTTATCCCCATTTCAACACACTTATTTCATTATATTATCCATATAAGTGATCCATTAAATACTTCTTCACATCCTAAGAAATATAATACATTGAATGGGGTGAGCTCAGATGCTCAGTAAAGATAACAATATAGTGGGAACTTTCGGAAATAAGCATAACCATTTAAGGCAATGTGTATGACTAAAAAATCCTTTTAATCATAAACATCAGAATAATATGGAAATGATAAAATCAAATAATTCCATTTAATTATTCACATGGATATTCTACTAGTATAATAATCACATGAAATATAAATAGCCACTTTCATAATGATGGAATGTATAATGTCAGGCATCATAACAACATATTCAAAGTATTGTACCAAGACTACTAATAATATTTTTTTAAGGCCTAGTTCCAAGACACAAGTTTGTCTCATGAGACCTACTGAATCATTTAGAAGCTATAGTGTGCTCCACCTGTCACTTACTATGTCCAATGTATTCCTCATATGAAAATGTTTAAACATATCATAACCATTCATATTAAATCAAGCATATGAAATGTCAAGACATTATCCATAAACCATGAATTATGAAAAAAATAATACATCCAGAGTCAAGAAAATCCCAAAAACATCAATACTATATGGATGATTTGTATCATAATAAATCAACTTCAAATAAGTTCATAATCTATCAAAGGATGTTGACATAGATGAAATCAAAACTTTTTTACAGAAATATCTCTTTCTATATTGAAATCATTTAGAAGTCATGTATTTATAAAAGAAAACATTTATTTTGAAAATATTATTATTATCTTGTAAGGGAATCTTGGATGTTGTTATAATGGTGGAAAATTGTGGCACCTACCGTATAAGTTATGAAAACATTCTTTCCTTAATTTTGTCAAAAATGATGTAAAGGACCTTCTTTGGAAAACGACAAAAAGATTCCTTTATAATTTTTTTTAAAATTTCAAACAGGGGTATAAATAAATTTAAAAAATAGTCTGGAAAATAGTGAATTTTTTTTGAAATATATTTTTATGAAATAAGGATTTTGATGAAAAAGCGGTCCCAGTTGATATATACGTAAAAACAACCTCGGATAATAAACAGATTGTGAAATTAACCATTACCTTGTACTTTTCCTTGGTCAAGGGTATATTAAACTACTTTATAATATTTAAATCATTTTTATTAAATTATAAAATAACTATATTCAAAAATATGATATCATATATGACCCTCTAATATTGCTTTGTTAATGATATTTTAGTAGTATCATCGTTTCAGGTGTTAACTGATTCATTTTCCTTTATATGGATGGTTACATAAGGCATGATTTTTATGGATCAGACGTATATGATTAATTTACAGAGTTATATTAAGTACTTAAAAATTATTTTTAAACAAAAAATTAAAATTATTCATGAATGATTATGATGGGGAATGAATCTCATCTCATTTGTGGAGACTGTAATCTGTATGTATGCACATGCGACAATATCATTATATTGATGGTGAAATCGTATGTAATTGTATGGTATATCATATATAAAGAATAATTAACATGTTATATATAATATTTTAATCATTTATATTCATTATTATACCCTTACGAAATAATTAAGTGTTTGAATAACAAACTAAACCACGATGTGGAGACACTAAGCTATACGTACGCATGTATGGTGACTTTTTAATTTATATGATGGATAGAAAAACGAATATGGTTGTTACATATTTATAATAACATAATATTATTTAGAAAATAATGTATTTATTATTTTATAATGGAAACAAAAATGAAAGAGGAAGTGGAAGAATAAAAAAACTTGAAACAGGTGATTAAATATTTACCTCTTCTTCAGGTTCTACAATTTGATTTGATCAAAAGGAATTCTTATGACGGATTTATGACCAAAGGATGTCATCTAGAATGAATGGAGGGATGTTATGAGGATATTTGGGTAGAGTTTTTCTAATACAAATGGATTTGGAGATGTGAAATTAAGAGAAGGGGAAGTGGCCTCTTATAAGAGAGGTGAGGGCCACATTAGGAAATACTTGAAATTTTATTTTATAATAAAATCATATTCGGGTTATAATTGTAAAAAAAATAAATAATATTGAGGATAATAAGGGTAGGGAAAAAAATTTCAACCAATATATTTCATATAGTAATACATCATTATTTAAACCAATCCTTTAGATTTAACTCTTAGTTAAATAGTTTGATATTTACAATGTCTCTATGTTTTTTTTATATTATATGGTTAATAAACATATTATAACAAGACAATAGAACCCCAAGGGGTTCATTATTAATATATATAACATTATCTATGTTTTTTGTCCGAACCATATATTTTTTTAAATATTATATCAATTAATAATAAATTATTTGTTTTAAAAACACAATTATGTAAATTTTGACACTACTTAGTATTTGTTTTTTGTTAATGTCAAAACAATATGATTACTTAAAAAATTATTATTTAATCAATCTTAACATGTCATATTATCCTAAAAAATTATTTCAATTCATAAAAAGTATCAAATTAAATTTATTTGGATATTTATAATATCAATAATTTTAATCTTTCATTAAAAATGTAATTACTGCATCATCATTGTGTCCTAAATAAATTAAAATATTTAATATCTAAAAATAATAAATAAAATATCATTATGTAAGAAATTTGTTTAGCTTTATAGTTAATAATTATAGTCGAAATTATCTTATTTATAACAATAAATTAAAAATTGTTTAATTATTATACATTGAATTTAACTCTTTTAACTCTTCTTTAAAAAATAATAATAAATTACCTATTATTTTCCAAGTGAACCAAATAGGCTCATAATTTATTATAATGGTTGTTTTGGGTCTATATATACTTATCTAATATAATTAGGAAATGTGTTAGGGTAATTATGAAATCATGTTTACCCTTAATTACCATATTTACTATTAACTATGGTCAATAAAAGTCAAAAGTTATTATTCACCAAAAATTATTTTCATCTTATTGAACCACATTTTACTTAATAATATTATATGTGTCTCTAAGATTTTTGAAATTCAACACATAAATTTATTAAAATTATGTTTTATGAAAATTTTCAAATGCTCATAGGAGGTGGGTAAAAGACGGTAAAAAGATCAAATTTTTTTATATATCTAAACTTATTATAAAATGATTCAAATGAATTACATTAAACTTATATATGTATTATATATCTATTTTGACCTAATATAATTCATATAAAATAAATAATTATTTAAATAAAAATTTGGTTTTAAATAATAACTCAGTATTTTTCAATATTCATCAAAAATTGAATGTTTTCAATAAAATACTAAAAATTACCCCTTATCTAATTTTGATATTACAAATTCAAAAAATGATATCCAATTTGAAAAATAGAATTTATAAAATTTTAAAAAGTGGGTATTACTATTCCTAAAATCTAGTTTGATTGGTCATAGTGTGTTAGAATCTTGAAGTTTCGTAGAATGCATGCTATTGCATACTTCAAAGGGAAACGTACCGTGGATGTTTGGGGTGCTACACGAAGAATGTGCAGGACATCCATGTGTAGATAAGGAAAATACATGTAAAAATGAAATATTAAGTTGATTGTCACCATAGGCCCTTGGAGTACAAGAAGGGAGACCGGGTTCTATAGAAAGTATACACATGAAGATTATTATTGGGGTTTGATTAGGGAGGAAATATATACCCAAGCTTGATTGAGTTATACAAGACCTTGTAGTGGGTTTTCAAGGTTACGTACTGCCTCACCCTATCCCCCATAGCTGTATTGGGTGAAATACATCTTCCATGGGTCAAATCTAAGGAGAAATGTGCATGTCCCCACACACGTCCTCGACTATGGAGATTTTGACATCGAGAATGAAGCCAATTTTTTAGAGAACCATGTTTAGATCTTAGACTGGAAGGAGATGTACTTCTATGGAAAGAGGATCCCCTAGGTCTGCTTGTTGTGGTAGTATTGGGCGATTTATAATATTTCCTTGGAGTGGGAGATCCAAGTACGAGTTTAGTATCCTATGTTGTTTTCATATTTTTTTTGCATTAGATTGTAAAATGAATGATGGAGGGAATAATGTAGGGACCCAGTTTTTTTGCATAATATGTCGAAATATTTCTAAATATATTAATATATCTATTCATTGATAAATATTGTTATTCCAAGGCTCGATGTACCCAGAATTAATTTCCTTACAATATTAAATATATACTTTAATTTTCATCTGAAAATTATTAATGGAAAAAAATGATAACTAATGAATTGCATCTCAGATTAAATATATGAGACCATAGTTCAATATAGTGTTTGTTTTTACCCTAGGTGCGACATAATGTTGGTCGGGGTATGGTATTCTGTCTCCTTACTCACTGGGGGTTGGTTCAATGAAATAATTATTTAATTATTTAATTATTTGTTCTATTTTGACTGAGTATATTACTAAATAAGAATACATGTTGAATGAATTATCTATGGTTATCTACATAATCCTAGAGATAATTTCAGAGCTCTCTCTTCCTCCTCTGTTGTTGAATCCCAATATACATTTAAGAAACACTCGATCAGATCTGAGTAGTATACATCAAAAGCAATGATTTATTATACAATATATTGTGACAGATTATTCATTAGCAGAGAACACATAATTTAGATAGGACTCATCAAATTTATGATTTAAAATCTTCAAAAAAAATATTGATCATATCAATCATCATTATTTTATATAAAACTTCTTATATAATATTCTTATGCCCGAGTACTAAAATAATAATTTATTTCAATTTTATCTCAACATGGGATCCCTATTAATGATCACTTAGCCCATAACATTTGGAATCAATTTTTTTACCATTTTATTTTCCTTCTACCCTTTTTTCCTTTAAGTCATCAATAATTGGATGATGAGGTCTCAGTTTATCAATTTTCTGGCAATACTGAGCTTCATCAGGCCCTCAGATCTGAATCCATTTTGTGTACAAGTTGTGCATCATTGAACCGAGAAGATGTATGGGATCAATTTGAGGGGTTGAGGTGCATTATGGTTATTAAAGATCATTAAATTAATCTTATACATCCATGGTACATGTTGAATGAACTGTGAAACCCTTACGATCAACGATGGGTGATTTCCATTGAATGCTATCATGGAACCATAATTTACCGAAAGATGATTATTTTTCTTCCATAGATACAACTAGATCTTCTAAGATAGCAAAATTTTCAAATAACTTGATGTGAATTTAGAGATCTAGTATTTCTAGTGAAATCCACACTCTATTCCATGTTCAAATTTTATCACACTGCATGTAGCCCCATTCAAAGTGGGGGCTATGATACAAAAAATGATTAGTATTACATAGCCTATAGTCATCCTGAAAGAAATGTACCCCTTCCCCAGATGAGAATCTTGTTCAGGAATAACATCAGTGAGAAATCATGTTGAAGTACATGGCCAGGTACAGGTCTGTGTACTTTAGAACACATACACAATTTCTGGTACACATACATGTGGTTCGATACATAGATTGGGCATGTATGACATGTCCCCATTCCCAGTTAGTTTGGATATTTTAGGAATTCCACATACATTGAATAAACTAAAACATGAGATTGATGATCTGTACTATCCATGGAAATGACCAAGTTGTAAATTTGGACAACACACCATAAGGTTCCTATCAAACACCATGTATCATTATGCTCTATATTAAGAATCTACAATTTTTTATATATCCATAGTTTGAATTCTGATTTATTCCCTTGGGTATCCTATACTGAGTGTCTTTAATCATATAATGCAATTGTTCCATTTGTTGGGGGTTTCTAGATATTATGAGGAATGTAATAGGCATGATTCTTATTATGGAAATGCTTAATGATGGTCGTAATCAAGCTTGATCACTAGAGGTTTCTTCAATGTGGAACCCACAATTATTTAGCAAATGTGTCCTCGATGTTCAGAGTGAATCCCTAGTGTGGAATGATAGAAAGGGTCCAAGACCACAATAATTTAAGCCCCATTAGAATTGGAATGTATCCACTATAGATACCTCCAGATTTTAACCCCCATCTGTATGAGAATGTGTCCTTGATGATCAAAGTCGATGCCCCCTCCCATACCAGAGTGTGGGTCCACTACTTATAAAGTGGATCCCATTGGAATCCTTGGAAGGACTCCACTACCTACCGAGTGGAAAAAACTATGATTTTATGAAATAGGTACTCATGACACTAGAGTGGAACCTCACATGGTCTTGTTCTTAGATCCTCTACAGATACATAAGTGTGGAACCCTCCATCAGTATGGGAGTGGGCCCTCAATGTATACATTAGAGTGTAAATAGAATTTATGTATAAGGTTTAAGTACTATATATTAATATTTTTGCCCATAAAATATGAGGCACAATTACGTGGTTTTGCTAGATATGGATGGTTACATCTGGGTTGACATGTGAGAGGTTGGGAATCATTGATGGAATTTTGGAACATTTACTAATATTCTTCCTCGAATATTTTGTGATAAAGAGATCCCATTACTCTATCATTTTGGATTCATTGATTGAGAATATATATATATATATATATATATATTCATTCATCTATATATATACCTTGGATTTGGTTACACTCCCTCTGTGAGAGGTGTAGATTTCGAAGGTATGCCATGTGCCTTCCATGGTAAGCTTCTTATTCATGAATAATTCTAATCTCCAAATATATGTGGTGAATAATCGATGGGTAGTTAGTCTATTAACTCTTTTTTCTCATAGTGTTTGGATGATTTTACTTTCACTCTCTTTTAGGGATGAGATTTTCTCTTTCCCTATAACTTGCATTATATATTCTACTATATTTAGTTCCTATAGTATCTCTTATCACTCCACTATTTTTTTCACTATGTTTTACTAGATATGTGCATACTGACCCTACAATGGAAAATTCATATTCCCCATTATTTTTTAGTAAATAAATTTGTAATGTTTTTCTATATGCACGTTCTTCATGAATGGTTGTTCCCTTAGGATTCTATTTCATTTACTTTTACTCCCATAAATATTTTCATTGAGACACTTTTGGGTGTATATACAGGTACATATGAAAAGGCCAACCAATGTAATTTATCCCATTAATGCTCATCACTAACCCCTGACCTATAAAGGTTGCCTTGGTGTAGATGTTTCTTGAGCCATTTCTTAGTTTAGGTTGGGAAAAATTCACATAAATTTTATAACATACAATATTTGAAATATAATTTAATCTATTATTCTATTAATTGAATAAATAATTTGTCATAATTTTATAAACATTTATTAAAATTATAATCTTTATAAAATAAACAAAAAATATATATATGAAAAAATAAATTAATTTGTCTCTTTAAAAAACAAGTGGATCAAAAGATATCTTCTATTCATCACTATATAAATATATTAGAGTTTATATTTTCAAGAGAGTGACAATATGTATTTATTATTTTATTAAATTAAATTAAATATAATAATCATAGAATAATGAAATCAAGTGACAATATATTCAATACAGTTTGAAAAATGGATGAATTGAACTCATATAATTGGATAAATAATAGTGTTTTAGATAATTTACTACCTTATCCCAATGTTCTAACAATTTTTTATCAATTATACCTATATTGAGGTAAAAATAATTACTATGGATACTATTCTTATTTATTATAACTAAAACTGTAATATTTACCAAATAGGATACCGCTAATTAAAAATTTAGAATCCACATTTTTCATTCAGTTTATATAGGAGGATTAAATTAATTATAAAAATCAATGTAAAAATATAATGTAAAACATTTTTGAGGAAAATTAAATTTAATCATAAGACTAAATTTTTATTATTTTCACATGCCTAGAAAACACTATATGAATGATAAAAAATGTAACATAATATAAAATATATAAATTTACATAAAATAATGTACTAATAGTTATAATTATAATTTATTTTAACAAAATAAATTTGTTTCATAATTTTTTTTGATAAATAATTTTTTTTAAATTTTAAATTATGTTATTTTTATTTATAATAAATTAATAACCAATGAATTTATGGTTCACCATATATTTTTCATAATTTTTTTATTTCTATTTATACCCACCAATTACATTCCCTGGTTATAAGGGCATAATATATTATGGTTTATTTAGACACAATATTATATTTATAACAAGATATCGAAAATTTTTTTTTGAAGAGTAGTATATCATAATATTTCATGGTATTATATTATAACCACCTTATAAAGAATTTCTCCCTAAAAATTCCATTACTCCAATAATAATAGATGAATTTTTCCTTATTTCAAGACATCCTTGTGATCTATAGTATCTTCGTCAAATTTTTTATTCATATAGAGAAAATTAATCTTGTATCCAGTCTTATTTAGTTTCACTTTGTCTTTATGATCCATGATTTATATTTATTTTTCATCATAGATCATATCATTATCCAATGTTACTACCTATATGTTGAATACATATTATAGATCATGTATGAACATCATTAAGAGAGATACATGGAACACATTGTGAACATGAGATAGGTTTAGGGGAACACACCAAAATATATGTTTCCATCCCTACTCAGTCAAGAATCATAATGGGGACAATATACATAATTATCGTCATTTCTTTATTTTTATAGCTAATAACCTTATTCAATAAAGATATTATTAGTTATTAATTCTCCCTATCATCAAATTCCAGATTTCATCAATGAGTATTATTATAACTTTTCCATAAAATATGAGATTCTATGATGTGTGGATGAATGTAACTTACTTTTCCAATTAAAAAAAATACCATGTCCCAAAGAAAAATTTTTTTTGTAACTACATCTCAACCTGCTGCAGTAATACCCTTCTTTCCATAGAGGGTGTTGTGCACTGTGTTTCATTTGTTGTCAATAAGGTGTCAAGGATTGAATGGATTACAAGGAGTGTCAATGAGTGGATAAAAAATAAAGTGATGGTGATGGTGATGATTGGAGAATGACCATGGTACTAAGAATCATGCCACTTAGGAGAATCACTAAGTGGCATATGAGGTAATGGTTGAAACATTCTTCATACTAACTCTGATGATTGTTGAACTGGTATTAAGTTCCAAGACTTGTATCAAGGTGATACAATGTTACAAAACTTGAAGTAATTCATGTAGTACTCAATTGCATAAGGAATGATGATGTGTTGAAGTCCATCCTTTACACTTAATGCACGAGAAGTTGAATGATAATCCAACCTCATCTATGATTGGATCAAATAAGAACATTGAAGGTCAAGTGATTCTTGATTGAAGGTTGATAACGATCCTTGAATAATTCTAATGAAGAAGAGGAGGTGAAGAATAGGAGAATGGCATTAAAGTAGACTCATTCCTACTTTGTCTAACCAAGTATACAAGGTGGAGATTATGTAAAAAATATGCCAACTAATTGGGCGAGCCTTAGGGCCTCATCCCAAGGCACATGACCACACCCATGGGGAAACCGCAGGGGCAGCCCAATAGCGGTCGGGCCATTTGTAATCCTGAGCCGTGCGGAGGTCATTCCCGTGCAGTGTCGGTGCCAAGGGTGTGCCCTGAGGAGCATAGTGAGTTCTAGAGTGCGCCCGCAGAAGAACCGGTGCGGGGCGGCACCGGAGGGGTGAGAGGTATAATCTGGTGATAAGGAGGAGCGAGCTATTTGTTAAATCATGCGAAAACCTCGGTGTGTTTCGATGTGGGATGAGTTTTTAAAAACACCGACGAAATCCTGGCCGCTCATCTGATCACGCGCTGATCTGAATCGTCTGATGCATCCATGGTGCTGCGTTATAATCTCAGTCGTCCATCATCATTAAATGATGATCTAATGGCTTGGGAGTTGTCTCCTACCTCTCACCGATCCAAGGAGCCTCACGATGCCTCCCACGAACCAGTGGCATCCCGTACGAGTGAGAGGGAGCTCCCGGCCACCTCCGATGAAGGTGAAGCCTCCAAGATGATCGGTTGGGTGTAGTGAACACATGCATGCATTAAAAAGTCGCATGCATGCAACGAGATAAATAATTTGAATGAGGACAAAGAAAACCGAGATGTGAGGCAATGTGTTCGTGAATGGACATATCAATAAGAAGAAATGCATGCGTTCGAAGATGCATGCACATGAAGTATTTACATTAAACGGATCCCGTGTTGACCATGTTAAGAAACTCCGAGTTTCACTGGTTGTTGAGATCCTATTCATGTGGAGGATTTGTAGGGATCATTTACCTATAAGATAAGCCGCCCGGGGCCAATGAAGTCTGCTAGATCGCCTGAGAAGAGATCCGCAAAGCTCCTAAGCCTCACGAAGTTTGAAGCTCCGTGCACCACCTGCGTGGCAGAACAGCCCGTAGCCACCCGAGGCTCTGAGAAAGAGTTCCTTTCGCGTAACCCCTGTGCGAAAGAAGACTAGTAGGAGGCCACCATGCGCACTTCCCTTACGCAATAGGGAAGAAGCCAGGCTGCACGACCTGCGCGCCCTCTACCCACAGAACCTACACGGTATCAAGTGACCACACATGCGCGCCCTCTGTGCCCGCAAACTCGCGCGGCTGGTGGAATCTACCGTGCCACCTATGCGGTAGGAGGGAGCTGCCACACATGTGTGGAAGGAGTTACCACACCACCCGCATAGTAGAATCTACTCCCACACCCTTCGCGCATGTTTCTCCGGCTCCCTGCGTGCCCATTGAAGGCAGAAGAATGATGCATCCTTGCGTGCCTTCCTTTGAAGTGGTGCTGAAGTGGAATGCCACACCCACATACTTGGGTTTGTGTGTGTGTTATAAGTGGAGATAAAGGCCACAACACACCTTGGTTGTGTGTGTGCAAGAGGAGGATGTCCACAACATCATTTTGTGTGTGTGTGCAAAGAAACAAGAAGGTTGCAGCCTTGTATGTGCACAAATGAAGGAGGCCATTGCTCTTGTGTTTTCCCAAGATAAGGAATAAGATACATGCATGTCCATGAATGTATGAATAAGTGAACAAGTGGGTGAACACCTTGAGAAGAAAGGGGGAAGAAGAAATTCACATTAAAGAACAACACACAATTTGGTGTGTGTGAGAAAGAATAAAAGTGTGTGAAGCCAAGAAGAAGGTGTGTGTACTAAAAGAGATTACACCATTTGAGGGTTTATCACACCAAGAAGAAAAGGGGAGAGCATGATTGCATTCATGCACATGAACACATAAACAAAGATTAAATTAGTGTGTGTGTATTTGAGAAGTCCAAGAAAAAAAGGCTCTTGAAGATAATTGTGAAGCCATGCAATCAGCACATGATGATTCAGAGATGCCATGCACCCAGTGCATGAAGTTTAATTGAAGAGAGACTAAAGATAGACAAAAGTTAAAGACAACATTCATCTGAGTTTTCAGTAGTTGAGAAGACCAAGAAGATTGAGTGGGCATACTCAATGCAAGAACATATTTGCTCATCAAGATTTTTGAAGACGGAGGCCGTGTCATCCTTAGAAGTAGGAGATAAATACCAAGAAAAGGAGAGGAGTCCTGATCACCACAAGTGATCAGAAGAAGTGTGGAAGGACAACATAGCTTACTCAAGGCTATTGAAGACTCCTGAAGAGCTTAAAGAAGAAGAGCTACTCGTGTGACTTGAGGAGCCAGGAGAAGACCCCCTGTGAGACACAGGGTGGAGAAGACTTCGGTGGAAGCTAAAGCAGGCCAGTGGGACTCTGGTAACACTGTGAGATGTAGTATAAAGACCCTCCTGTGGGACTCAAGAGAGGTATAGTGTGAATCTGTAGTGATCATTTTAATTGTGAAAGATTATTGTGGAGAATCCATGTTGGGGCGCTCAACCAACATGGAAAGAACATAGGCCTTTGGAGCCGAACCTTGTAAATCCTTGTGTCATGTGTCTATAAATTTACTACATCACTCGAGGAAAGGATGAGAGATAAAAGAAGACTAGATCGAGGCCTTAACTAGTCATAGAGGTTTAATTTATAAAGAATCAATTTGTAAAAAGTTTAAAAGGATCACTAATTCACCCCCTCCCCCTCTCAGTGATCGTGCTGATCGGGACACTTCAATTGGTATCAGAGGGAGGTTCCCTCTAAAAGATCCAAGGGAGTCTTTATGAAGTGCAGATTTTAGAAAATGAGTGAACACCCTCAAATGGAGATATCTCCCAAGACTCAGAAAAATAGAAAGAATAAACAGGTCAATAGGATGAAGAAGAAGGTCGCTACTAGTAGAGAAACACCTTCTATTGAAGGTAATGTGAAAGTCACAACAGATGAAAATTCCTTTTATCACTATTTTGATGATGCATTCTCTAGTTGTGATAATGATGGAACAATCAATGATCTTCTAAATGCACTCAAATATCGTCAAAAGATAGTCCCCAAGGAAGTGGCAATGTGTATTGCTACAAGCATCCGTGATATTCAAGAAGAAAAATTATAGCTAGAAGAAGAATCAAATTATATAGAAGATCAATTGGTAAGAAGGGTTGGCATAACCAACACTCTCACAAAGATGGTGAAGGCCGAGGATGAAACAATTTCCATTTTAATGAAAGAATTGAAGATGCTAGTGAAGAATTGCAAAGAAGTATTTGTGAGAAATAATTCTTTGAGATAGTGTTCAAAGAAGTTTTCCATGCACTGGAAAAGTGGAAAAGAGTGTCAATGGTTTTCAAAGATGCTCAACTAGAAGAAAAAGTAAAGAAGGGTAAAGGATCTTGAAAATTCATTGTACGAAATGAAGAAGGAGCATGAATTCCAGATGAAACAACTGAATGAGAATTGGGAAGGAAGGCTAAGATTTGTTGAGAATGAGAAGAACTCTCTCAACATGAAATTCATAGAACTAGAGGTGATATTGAAAAATCAAAAATCCCCAAAGACGAAACCTCCCAATCAGTTGGAAGAAGAAATGTTGCCACTCAAGTGTGCAATGAGAAGGTTGATTCCAAAAGAAGGACATCCTCCAATGAAAGGGAAACATCTTCCAAGAAGAAGGTACCATCCATCCCATCTCATACTCATGATTATAAATGTGTTTCCACAAAAAGTTCAGGATGGAAGAGCAACTCTAAACAAGTATGGATGAAGATGATTAAGAAAGAAAGCTCTCCTAAAACAACACCGCAATTCAATAAAAATACCCAACAACTAGAAGGACTCAAGAAGTCAAGATTTGTGGGTCAATGTTGGTGTCGTAACAGGTATGGGCATTGTGAAATAGATTGTTGGTACAATCATTTTAATGTAGAATCACAAAGGAAGCCCATGCCAAGGGGGAGCAAGCCAGAGAGAAAGAGGAATCATCCACAGGTCTAGAAACATCTGTTTACTTCAAATAGATTTGGAATGTTTGATAACATCTGGGATCTTTCCAAAATTGGTCACAAGAGTGATACATGTGAATATCCAAATGTATCCAAAGATGAAAAGAAAAGAAGATCAGAGAACCTGGCTTAAAGATTATCCTTTGGAAGCAAGTAGAAGAAGGTTAAAAATGATCCCAAGAATATTTTGAAAAGGAAAGATAAGTTCGTGGATTCCAAATCCAAGAATGGTGATTCATCCAGAAGGACCACCAAGAAAAAATGCTTCTACTATGGAAAGAAAGGTCATTCCATGGATCTTTGTAAACAAGCCATGAAACTAAATAGAAGAAAATTGCACTCAACGGGACAATCAATCCAGAAGAAGAAGAAGGGATTGATTAAAAATAAGTTTCCAAAGAAAGGTAACTTAAAAGCATCAAAGGAACCACGTGTAACATCCTAATCTGATGCCTCACTTCCAAATGACATATTAATCATCTGGCCAAAAGATTTAGAAAGAATGAGAATGGAAGAAAATGCACATGCCAAAGACAATGAAAAAGGAAAGAAAAATATTTCACATGAATATGAAGTTCTGTGTGTGAGGTGCAATAAATATAGTCATATTAGTAATAAATGCATGACACTCATTCCATCTCAAAAAGAATTCTTCAAGAGAATGAAGATTTCACCATGACATTCTAGTGCTCAGAAGGCACTTATAAAGAGAGGAGTCATACACAATGAAGTTGAAGAGGTGTTAAAGATCCACACTAGCACAAACATCATTGAAGATCAAATGTGCAAGTGTGAATAATGGAGAGAGTGGAACATCTCGGGTGAGAAAATCTTCTCAAACTTGTTGTTTGCACTGATGAACCAAGGAGGTTCCATCTTATTCCCTAATCACTTGTATATACATGTCTTACATTTCATGGAAATGAAGATGATGATCATTATCAAATTTAGAATTGTATGGAAGGAATATAGTGCACCCCCTGAGGGGGAACCAATCTGTAGAAGATGATATTTTGAGATTCATATCATCTTTTGAAAAATGAAGGTATTCTAATCACACTCTCATCCCTTGTTTCTTAGATGTATTTTACATGTCAATTACAGGGGTGTAAATGATTGAAGACAAATGGATGAAAGGGGGAGATTTATCTTTGCACTTGAACTTTCTAATGAGTTTGGTGAAGTACGTGCAGGATTTAGAAATTCATTGATATATCTGAAAAATTTCAACCCTTTGAAGCCTAAGCATGATCTCACATGTAAAGTGAATTGTGGACAACATTAAATTCCTTGGTTACATCACTCCTGTTTTCTACATCGGGTTATCCTAAGTAGACTTAGAGGTGATTCACAAAATGCTCTTTTTTAAAGTGAACATGTGACCTCATCCCTCTCTTAGTGATTTTCAAGAAGATTCTATTCAAAGTGAGGATGAAATATTTTGAAGAGAACCACACCACACCTTTGTATTTGGTTTCCAATAAGGGGGAGAAAACCTTGGCACACATATTGACCCATTCATATGTTCTCTAGTGATAAGGACAAAAAATACAGAGGGGGATATTGTTGTGCACTGTGTTGCATTTGTTGTCAATAAGGTGTCAAGGATTGAATGGATGGCAAGGAGTGTCAATATGTGAATAACAAAGGAAGTGATGGTGATGGTGATTTTTGGAGAATGACCATGGTACTAAGAGGCATGCCACTTAGGAGAATCACTAAGTGGAATAAGAGGTAATGGTTGAAACATTCTCCATACTAACTCTGATGATTGTTGAAGTGGTCTTATGTTCCACGACTTGTATCAAGGTGATACAATGCTACAACACTTGAAGTAGTTCATGAGGTACTCAATTGTATACGGAAAGATGATTTGTTGAAATCCATGGTTTACTCTTAATGCATGAGAAGTTGAAAGATAATCCAACCTTATCTATGGTTGGATCAAAGAAGTACATTTAAGATCCAGTTATTCTTAATTGATGGTTGATAAATATCCTTGAAGAATTCTAATGAAGAAGAGGTGGTGAAGAAGAGGAGAATGGCATTGAAGTAGACTCGTTCCTACTTGGTTTATCCAAGTATACAAGGTGGAGCTTATGTAAAAAAAATTCCAACTAATTGGGCCAGCCTTAGGGCCTCAACCGAAGGAACATGTGGGACCGAGGTCACCATGCCCATGGGAACACCGCATGGGCCAGCCCAACATTGGTCGGGCCGTGTGTAAGCCCGAGCCATGCGAAGGTCATGCCCGCGCAGCGTTGGCACCAAGGGCACGCCCGGAGGAGAATAGTGGGTGCTAGAGCGCGCCCGCAGAAGAACCGGTGCGGGGCAGCACCAGATGGGGGAGAGGATTAATCTGGAGATAAAGAGGTGCGAGTTGTTGGGTAAATCGCGCGAAAACCTCATCGCGTTTTGATGTGGGATGTGTTTTTAAAAACGCCGAGGAAATCCTAGCCGCTCATCTAATTGCGCCATGATCTGAACCGTCCGATGCATCCGCAGTGATGCATTATAATCTTAGCCATCCATCATCATTAAATGATGATCCAATGCCTTGGGAGTCGTCTCCTACCTCTCACCGAGTCGAGGAGCCTCTCGATGCCTCTTGCGAACCAATGGCATCCCGTATGAGGGAGATGGAGCTCTTGTCCACCTCTGATGAAGGTGAGGCCTCCAAGATGATCGGTTAGGTGTACTGAACACATGCATGCGTTAAAAAGCCACATGCATGAAACGAGATAAAGAATTCAAACGGGGCCGAATCAAATAGAGATGTGAGGCAGTATGTTCGTGCATGGTCAGAGCTAGAAGAACCAATGCATGCATTCGAAGACGCATGCACATGAAGTATTTACATTAAACGGAGTCCGTGTTGAATAAGTTAGGAAACTCCGAGTTTCATGGGTTGTTGATATCCTATACATGTGGAGTATTTGTAGGAATCATTTACTTATAAGAGAAGTCGCCCAAGGACAAAGAAGGCTGCTGCTGATCGCCTGAGAAGAGATCCGCAATGCTCCCAAACCTCGCGAATTTTGATGCTTCACGCACCACCTGCGCGGCAGAATAGCCCATAGCCACCCAAGGCTCCGAGAGAGAGTGCATTTTGCCCATCCCCTGCACAAGAAGATGTTAAGGTGGAGGCCACCCAGCGTGCTCCCCTTGCATAACAGGGAAGAATCTGGGCCGTGTGACATGCGCACTCTCTACCTGTAGAACGTGCGTAGTAGAAAGCGGCCGCACTTGCATGCCCTGTGTGCCTGCAAACTCATGCGGCAAGAGGAAGCTACCGCGCCACCTGTGCTGTAGAAGGGAGCTGCCACACATGCATGGCAGAAGGAGTTTCCACACCACCCGTGTGGTAGAAGCTACTCCTGCACCCTTCACACATGTTTCTCTCACACCATTCGTGCACATTGAAGGCAGAAGAAGGGCGCATCCTTGCATGCCCTCTTTTGTAGTGGTTCTCAAGTGGAAGGCCAAACCAACATACTTGGGTTTGTGTGTGTGTGAAAAGTGGAGAGGAAGGCCATAACAAACCATGGTTGTGTTTGTGAAATAGGAGGAAGTCCACACCATCATTTTGTGTGTGTGTGCAAAGAAACAAGAAGGTCGATGCCTTGTATGTGCACAAGTGAAGGAGGACATACCTCTTTTCTATTCCCAAGTGAACGAAGAAGATACATTCATGTCCATGCATGTATGAATAAGTGAACATGTGGGTGAACACCTTGAGAAGAAAGAGAGAAGGATAAATTCACACTAAAGACCAACACACAATTTAGTGTGTGTGATAAAGAATAAAAGAGTGTGACTCCAAGTAGAATGTGTGTGTGCTAAAAGAGATTACACCCTTTGAGGGTTTATCACACCAAGAAGAAAAGGGGAGAGCATTCGTGCATTCATGCACATGAACACATAAAAAAAGTTTAAATCAGTGAGTGTGCATTTTAGAAGTCCAAGAAAAATGGTTCATGAAGATAATTGAGAATCCATACAATCAGCGCAAGATGATTCAATGATTCCATACACTTAGTGTATGAAGTTGAATTGAAGAGATACTAAAGCCAGACTGAAGTTAAAGACATCATTCATCTGATTTTTCAGCAGTTGAGAAGGCCAAGAAGATTGAGTGGGAATACTTATTGCAAGAACATATTTTCTCGTCAAGATTCTTGAGGACAGAGGCCAGGTCATCTTTAAGGAGATAAATCACGAGCAAAGAAGAGGAGTCCTGATCACCACAAGTGATCAGGGGAAGTGAGTAAGGCCAAAAGACCTTACTCAAGGCTATTGAATACACTTGAAGAGCTTAAATAATAAGAGCTACTCGTGTGACTCTAGGAGCTAGGAGAAGACCACCTGTTAGACTCAGGGTGGAGAAGTCTTCGGTGGAAGTTGAAGTAGGCCAGTGGGACTCTGGTAACACTGTGGGATGCAGTATAAAGCCCCTGCTGTTGGAATCAGGAGAGGAACAATGTGACTCTGTACTGACCATTGTAATTGGGAAAGATTATAGTTGATAATCCATGTTGGGGTGCTTAACCAACATGGAAAGGACGTAGGCCTTCGGAGCCGAACCTTGTAAATCCTTGGGTCATGGGCCTTTTCATTTAATTCATCACTCGAGGAAAGGATGATATATAAAATAAGACTCGATCGAGGCCTTAACAAGTCATAGAGTTTTAATTGATAAGGAATCAATTATTAAAAAGTTTAAAAGGATCACTGATTCACCCCCTCCCCCTCTCAGTGATCACACTGATCCGGGCACTTCAAAGGGATTCTTATAGAGCATTATGGATTTTCGAATGTAATTTATTATTTTTTAAAGACTGAATTAGTGGATGGTGTTGATCCCAACCATATTTGATATCCATACAACAAGATCATGACTAATACTATAGGATTTTATTCGTTCCCTATGATTTTCCATATGATTAAGGATGATAAACAGTTTGGAATCTTAGATCTATGTCCCGAATGAGCTGATGACTTCTCCAAAACATTGATCTTACCCTTAGATCGTGATTAGATAAAATAGAATGGAGTAATCTAAGAAGCGATGCCACTTCCATAATGTATGTACAATAAATAAGACAATGATATACAACCTCCCAAATGTAAATTTTGTGGGATACTTTTCTATGGTGATCAACTAAAACCCACATATCATTATCTCCTTTATAGATTTTGGGGAGTCTGGTAAAAACAAAATAATGGCGATGTTATCAATTTTTTTTCTAGTATGGGTAATGGTTGTAATATTCAATTATCCATATGTATCTTATACTTAACATGATGACATTCCATTAAATGAGATATATACTCTGAAATATAGCTTTTCTGGTTATCTCACATGAAGCATTTATTATGATCAATATACTTATTGGTGATTACATGATGGATAATGAATGATGAACTATGGGCATCACCCAATATCTCTTTAATCATTTATGGTATTGAGGATAAAAATACATGGTTATTTGAACATATCATTCATTAAAAATCATGGTATAACTCAAGAACAATTCTCACCGTCTTATACTACTCCACCTCTTCCTTCAACACTTATTTAGTCATCACATGGATAGACGGTTGGACACATATTCCATATAGGTATCAATGAAGCACTTCCTTCCATAACTCCAGATCCATCATTGGAAAATAAAAAAAAATTAGAACTTTTCTTATCCTCATAATAGATATGTTAGAATAATCAATTCTATATAGTGCATCTACAACATTGTTTGTATTAAAAATGTGTAATTTATTTACAAACCATAATCATTTGTAAACTCTAACAATTATATTTTGTGCATATTCTAGTATTTCTTAGTGAATATATACTACAGAATATTATGATTACTATTTATATATAAAAACTTCTACGTAATGATAATCCATCATTATCTTTAATGTAAAATATTACTTATATCCTCAAATCACGAGATGTGTAATTCTACACATGAACCATGCCTTTTTGTTAAAAATAAACTATATCCATATAATTATTCATGTGATTGTTCGCCTTATTTATTTAGTGTGTCAAGATATATTATAAAATAATACTTAATAAGGATTATCAAAAACAATAGTGTAGTCACTATACTTCACCTTAGTTCCATAAAATTTGCATTACATTAGTGTACCCATGTCAATGTGACTCCCTTACAATTTTACATGGTGAGTTGTGTATAAAGTAATTGTTGTTTTATCATGGTTTTTATGAGTGGGGGTTTTTAGAGATTTAATTTTCAAATTTTCTACCAGGATTGGACACATTTCTGGTTGGGTGTGTATTTTACTCAATTACATTATGTTTACACTACCATACCTTTGTACTTTCTAGAGTTTCATCCAAGAATTGATTATTTTATAGATGTTTTCATCATTTACTCATTCCCACTACACTTTTGCATCCTTAAAGTTGTCTTTTTGTTCATTTACACAGGCAATGGCCTCCATGATTTAGTTGTTCCTTTGGATCATATCTCTATGCTATATCATATGGTGGTAGAATTCGGGTAGTTGTAGCTCAAGTCCTTACATTGTTCGGGACATAACATATTTTTATCAGAGAAACATCATTCCTTCTGACGTTGTATAGACATGTCCATTTATGAGGACCAGTTGGGTTTAGGGAAATAGTCTTGAGATGCATCGATTTTGGATTTCATGAAATGGAATTTAGGGATGTTGTGGCGTATGACATAACAATTTTCTAGAACATTGAGTACCTACTTATCAACTCAACATGTCGAGAAATTTGTTATAGGGGATAATGACACATGTGTCACACAAGATCAAGTCTTTGAAGATCCTTGTTGAGTCATCTAGGCATTTTTGTTGATATATATATATATATATATATATATATATATATGCATCTGGCTATGATACTCCCTAATAGATTTTAGAATGCCTCTATGAGGAAATCCAATCAAGATACCATATCTGTTTCATCACGAGGACCATATTACTGATGAGGCATAGGTTCATGATCCATCACATGACCACCTTCCTCTACGGTGGATTTGTATAAGCACCTCCACATGTCGAGTAGAAGATCAAACCAATAGAGTAGAATGAGTAGGTGGACTAGCTTAGCACACTCTGTGAATTCTAGTATTAGAAATAGGTGAGGTTCCGTGGAGATCATGATCCATAGGTAGTAGAGGAATTTATATACTCCATGGTCTATATATTTAATCTTGTTCAGACCCCGACAGATCAGGTGATGGCATTGGATAATATCCTTTTCCATGGAGTATATGTCCATTGGTTGTTCCTTGTCATGCAGATACATGTTGAGTCAACACTCTCATGGGAAGATTTCCAGTATCTCTTCAGGAATAATACTACCCCACCTACATACAATTATTCTAGATCCATGATCATATTAAGGTGAATAAGGGAGGGATGGATGTGAAATTGTATACATCATGGTTCATAGACATTATGTGTTACACCATTGACATGATTTGAGATGGATAATTTTGAGCATATATTCTTGGCAAGGGACTCTAAAGAGATATACGGTCTAGAATAGTTCCCTTGCGAGTCCCCACCTATTATAAAGAGTAGGAATAGGTTCTAGAGATATTGACATTCATGTTATAGGGATTCTAGAAATCTAGTGCTGGTATTCGGTACCACATAGGTGAGATTTCATCAGTAGATAGCAGTAGTAGCATGGAGTATTAGGGAAGCTCAGATGAAATTTTGTGCTTTAATTGTGACTGGTGAGGTCCCATGGGATAAGACTACATGACCATTCTTATAGAGTATCCTAGTGACATTGCTGATAAACCCCCCATAGAAGAGAAATGACCATTATTAGGGATCTCTTAGGCAAGATTAGGGTGGTCCCTAGGAGGGTGGACTTGGAATAGGACCGGGATCTATGGATGGTGTAAACTGTTATGAAGTCATTCCACTAGAAACATGAGTTCACCCATGTCAGGCTCTTGGATCTGTCAGAAAGGGTCATGAAATGTCATAGGAATTAGAGGCTTATAACACAACATGAACTGATATTATTTTAGGTATATTCATTTTCAACTCTTTCCACAATATTAGTAGACACATGTTCTAGGTGTACCATTATCTTTCAACTCTTGATGTGAGAGATAGTTTTTCGTAGTTGAGATGCTAACAGAATAATTTTTTTGAGGTTCTTATAGGTAACACATCATCTATATGAATCATCTTATGGTACTATGATCTATCACTCAAATTAGAGTTGTTCATATGGGACATTGTATTCGTCATTATGGAACCATTTTTGATCATCTTGAATATATAATGGATTTACATGGTCTAATACTATATCAACTATCACCCAAAACAATTAAAATTACCACACATTGATGGGATGTGATTCTCCTTTTTCCAAATACAATGATCTCCTAGTAGTGGAAGTGTGTTATTTGAGACATATATTACATCCTATTCACCATCTTCTAGTAATAATAAACCTTAGTGTTGTAGATTCATTGGGAAGTTGGATCCATTTAGTTATGGAAAATTATCTATATTTATTCCTTGAGGAAATTTTGAGACTACATCTGAGGGGGGAGAGGCAGTGTTTCATTGATCTATATCCAGGGACAGCTATGTTATCTTCTACAATATATCAGATGGATCCTACCAGCATACAGGAGCTACGGTTTCAGTTGGAGGACCAATGTGAGAATGGTCTCACCAGACCCATTTTTTCCCATGTGTGGCTCCATTGTTGATTGTAAAAATAGAGAATGGGATCGTTTGGATTTTCATGGTTCATAATAACCTGAACCTTGGAACGTTAAATAACAAGTACCCCTTTCCATGGATTGAAAAAAATCTTTGACTAGTTGTGAGGTGCGAAATGGTTATCGAAGATTGATTTTAGATTGGGCATCCACCATTTGAGGGTTTGTGTGGATGATATAACAATGTTGTAATTCCATTGTTTATATGGAAAATATGAGTTCTTAGGGATTCCCTTTTGTGTGAGAAATGAACCTGTCATGTTTATGGAAATGATTAACTAGTTCATCCAACCATAAAATGACCATTTTTTCATTGTATTCATCGACATTACAATCATCTACTCTATATCAGATGAGGATCATGAAGACTTCTTGATTATGGGCCTAATTTTGATTGAGAACACCATCATTATGTGAAACTCTCAATGTTTCAGTTGTAGATAAATTCGGTTCTCTTTTTGGGGCATGCCATTTCTAAGCATGGTTTAGCCATGGATCATGGAAATATCCACGTAGGTCTTTCTTCGGAGCCACCAAATAGAAAAGTTATATGTACGATGATTCCATTGATAGGATGGGAATTACAATAGTTTTGTGGCTAATATCTCTATAATAACCAACCCCTTTGACCACCCTAATGCGAATGGAATTCAGTTAACCTTGTTTGAGTAGTTCTAAAGAGAATTTGAGGAGTTGAGGTATATGATGATGAGTGATCCAATGTTTAGACTACCATAACAGGGTGTGTAGTTCGTACTATATTTTGATTCCTCGATAGAATGGAATGTGTTTGTTTTAATGAAGTACTCGATTATTACCCCATACAGGTGAATCCCATTAAGACCCCACAAGAATAACTAAAAAACATGTGACCTAGAGTATGAAGAAGTTTCTATCACCATTTGGTGGTGAAGAAACTACATTCTGCGGGATCACTTTTTCATTTTCTCAAACCATTAGAGTCACATTTATGTCTTAACATAGGGGAACCTGAACCTGAGCCAGCGACAACAGTATGATGTTTTATAAGACTTTGACATCAATGTATTATATACTCTCATGAAGGGTAACATTATTGTATATTTCCTTAGCAGCATGTCTTTGTCTTGGTACGTTCCAAATGATTTGGATTAGTTATATTTCTTATAGGTGCCCCTATAGGAGGATAGACATAAAACTCTTTTGCATTAGATGGGGATAATTACATAACATCATGACCATTTGAGAGAGTCTCATTATGTAGATGTCTAATATGAGGAAATATGTAATCAATTATCCATATGTGACTCGCCAAATGGATATAATGACATAGGGATTCATGACATATTATTTAAAGAGAGAATAATTCCTCTAGTCATGTTGCGGGAGAATGTGGTCTTGGAGTTCCACACTTCTCCACTAGATATACATCATCGTGTGGGAATGATATATAGTGACCATAGTTGGTTATTTTTTTTGTCTAACCATAGATGTAGCGTAGCTAATTGTACCTCTTGGTACCTCACCTGTCATCATGTAATGGTTAATCACCATGTTAAAGTAGGGTTTTTTCTGCCCCTTTAGATTCCTGAGTAGAAATGAGAGGAAATATCCATCAACATCATCACAGGTTATCCACACACAACAATGGGTCATAACACCATAAAGGTAATACTTTACCAACATATGAGTTCACCATACATCCTATCCATGGGGGAAAATAGTCTAATAGTGCATTTTGGAAAGTTGTTCATATCCGAGATCATTCTCCTTCACAGGGATCCCTTGACAAATGTATCCAATTATGAGACATTGTTCACATAATGATTTCAGAGAGGACATTGTGAGGCATTCAGGTCCCATTTCAGGATGACAATTGACTTTCACCCCCAGACTGACTGGTTGAATGAGCACAATATCCAGGTGCTGAAGGATATTTTGAGGGCCTGCATGTTTTATTTGGGTAAATGTTGGTAGGATCAACATCCCTTGGTAGAGTTTTTTGTAACAACCTATTTGATTATACCATTAGTAAAGAATATTTTTAGGCCCTATGAAAGACACAGTTCATCTCACGCCAGTGCTGGACAAAGACCAGTGAGATAAAACTTATGGATATAGGAATAATATAGGTGGTAACGAATAATGTCATGTGAAACTATGAGTGTATGAGGTTGGCCCAGAGTAGAAAAAATCTTAAACATATTTCTTTCATAGGTCCATGGAGATTGATTATGTATTCAATGAATTCCTATAAGATTCCCCTTTATTTAGATCATAACACTTTTTTAGTGTGGAAATATATCCCCATGGTTTATCATTCTATTCAAGATCACAAAAATGGTGATTTTGGCTCATTACCACCTCACCCTACCCACACAGCTTGAGTGGGTGATAGACATCTTTTACACGTCAAAACTAAAGAAAATATGTTCCTGAAACCATGATCGTCATTGACTATGGCATGTTGTATCTCAAAAATGGAGACATTTTTTAGAGCACCCAATGGAGATCGAGGATCTGTAGAAGTGGGACCAACATTGATGAACCATCCATTTGGTTCATGTGTTATAGCAGTACAAGAATGTGCAGGAGAGTTCCTTGAATTTGGAAATCCATGTGAGGGCTCTGCATCATGAGTTATTTTTATTAGATTTTTCTTTATGGGGATGAAAATCATGAGTGATAAAATAAATCAGAGACTTGGTTTTTTTCTTTTAAGACATTAATATTTTTCGATATATATCCATAATTGGGCGTTGTGATAGCGTGCGATTATGAGGCTTGGTGCGCCCAGTGTTAATGATATAAAAAAATTATATTATATTATATATATTTTAATTTTTATATCTGTGAATATAATGGGTTAACCCATTAATGCATTACCTGATAAAAAATATGAGACAACAATAGTGTACAGAATGCGGTATTTACCCTTGGCACAACATAAAATGAGTTTTCATGTGACGTTTGGACCCCATGTTCAACAACAGAGAATTTAATGAGTTAATTAATAAATTAGTTTTTGTTAGTAGAAAACATTTTTTTATAAATGTATCACCCTAGAAAATAATTCATAGTACAACCTCATAATATTAGAAATCATTGGAAATAGTTCTCCTCCCATTTCATTTGGCGGATCACGACAAACGATGATAAAAGCATAGAATAAATAGATTAGGTAATAACAAATGAAAAGTCTCTAACTAAATAACTGGTGAATATGTTCTTCATCATTGATCAATATGAAATATAGGTAAGATTCATCAATGGTGGTTTCATCCACTTTTTATGACTAGTTGAGGATGATCAGTTCCCTTTCTTTTATCTACATTAATTATAGCCTCTGCATGTGCCCATATATTCAAATATCAATTTGTAATTAATTATTTATCAATATGGGTATCCTAGTTAATGGTCATTGGAAAATAAATCAACGGAAAAACTGTTTAAAAATTGGTTTAGGGTGTTTTTGGTTCTCACTGGTTTGCATTATTCCCAGGTTGAATCCTTGTAGTATTGGTTCAACTTTTCAAGGATGTAATGATATCGATCAGACCCCTAGATTCACAGTGCATCGATGAAATGAGAAAAAATCCATGAGAATTTCATAGATCATGGATCATTTAAAGTTGATAAAGAACAATATATTGATTAACCATAAAAAACATTATGATCAGAGGTGGGACGATAAGAAAAATGTGTGGCGAAACCCTCGACGGTGAAAAAAATTAGTTTTCTGGTGAATGAAGGCCTACATTAGTGACCCATAGTTAGATCCACATTTTTCTGGTATATTAGAGGGAGAAATTAAATCAATTTAGATAGATTCATGAATTTATGTATGATATGAGATTTATGAAGGCAACCTAAATACACCCAATGATCAATGATGAACACATGGTGTGTAGCCCCTCCCGCAAGGGTTTCTAGGATTTGAGAAATCATAAAGAGGGAAAATAATGTAGTCCCCCAGACATTATGTGAACCCTTTATCTTTTGGAAAATCTGGGTGATGATTCACATGTATGGGAACTCATGTGGAGGTACATGTGGTCTTGTACGTTCTAATTCCCACCATTATACATATGTGACATGCATCACATGACCTTGGTCCTCATTAACACGAACAATCATTTTAGTCCACCTATACAGAATGTACAACTACATGTGATGATGTTGATTCCATCCAGTGACACGGTCTAGTTGTGAACTATGTACATATAGCATGTGGGTCCTATCATAAACGTTGTAGCCCGTTGGTTACTTTTTGGAAACACCCATGATTTATATATCTGAAGTTTGAACTCAAAATATAGACCGCGAGAAAAATATCCTACGATTATTTCTACATAAAACAAAATGGTTCCCACTGTTGTGGATTTTGAGATTAGATGTGAAGTGTTATGGGCCTGCAAACATATGAGGTGAATACAACACTGATAGTGAGAACACATGATCATGTGATGCTTACTATTGAGTGGAACCATCTCGAAGAAAATACAAGTGTTCTCGATGGCTTTTAGAGTGGAACCGTCATGCCAGGATATGAATGGGTTCTCTATAGAATCACAAGTAGAACCCTATAGGAGGGTTGGGCATGGGTCCTCAATCACTATTTGAGTTAACCCTTTTTGTTAGAGTGGTTATGGGTCCCTAACTTCCGAAGTGGAACCCTCTTTTGATATTATGACAAGGGACCTCGATGACATAGAGAGGAAGCCTCCCTTGGGTTTGGGAATGGGTCCTCTACTGTCTTAGTAGAACCCATATACATGTCTTGGAAAGGGTACTACATTGACTATCAGAGTAGAAATATTTTATTTTATAAGATATGTGTCCTCTAGATATAATTTGGTGCCCCTCAACTATGATTCACCATGATGGTATGTGTGTTGATGTATATTAGGACCCATGGGGAAGAGGGATGATTTTCACATTGAAAAACATTTTTATGATGCAACCAAACCCATGTGGGGGTGTCAGTTCCTCCCAAAATGGATTGTATCAAGGGGATGAAAATTAGTTCCTTATACTCTTTGTCATGGTAGGGCTGTGGGATTCCTGGATTCCTTGGTGGACTATTTATAAATTTTGGCAACACTTATTCTTGTATTGAGTTGTGATATGCATATCCCCATAATCTCTAATTTGGGATTATTTGGTTGAGAATATATATATATATATATATATATATAAACTTTTTTTGTACCCAATCCATGGGATTAGTTACTCTCCATCTAGTAGATGTCCAGAAATGTAGTGTATGCCACCTGCTATCAATGTCTAGAATCTCATGATTGGATAAGTCTACTATACTACTGTTGGTGCTGAAGAATCCATGGATAGTTCATATACACATCATGTCCATCCCCTTTGGATGAGCTTACTTCCTCTCTTTGTTCAATTGAGCAATACTCTCACATTGTACCATGTGTATCAATAATATTTCTATATCTTCTGAATTTTTACCCATAGCATTCTAGGATATATACTAGTTATATATATACTCACTACAACATGGTATTTTCTCACACATGTCGTGTCTTCTGAATACGAAAGAATGTATGACGGTGAATACCAATGGGCTTAGGGATCATAAGTGCTTGGACAACATATGGTGTTCATAGCTTGTGATTTAGGAGTGAGTCTCTCTTAAGATGTATACATTTCTAGTTTCTATCATATTGGGATACATTTAGGGTTGGGAATGAATTTTTCCCCTTTAAATTCACTTTAAACTACCGTACATTATTACTATCAACATTTTCATGAAATCTTTGTGTATTTCATAGAAATATTTCATATATTACACTTTCCCTCTGCACTTTTTCTTCTATATGGCTGGGTGTGTGAATATAGATACTTAAGAAAAGGCCTCCTTAGGTTAGATAGGACATCTGCACTTATCTCCACCCCTTCCCTAGGGCGGTGGTATTGGGGTTGTGGTTCGAGCCCCATCACAGGCAAGGTTCTGACATGATCTACTAATATACATTCTCTTGATATCACATGAAAAAAAAATGAATTATTTTAGAGAAGAAATTAATTATTGGTATAATTTATTTTCATACAAATAATTAATAATCTGAATATTTAGAACAATCCTAAATTATATTCATTATATTACATCAACTATGAATATATGCTAATATAATCTCTAAATTATACCAAAAAATGGGTAATGAAATCTCTAAAGACTCGTTTAATTTAATATATAAAAGCGATATGGGGATTATCACAAGGAAATATTTTTTTTGAAAAATCCCCTTCATTATTTATTATAACACAATTAAACTATTCTTGGAATAAATCAACACGATTTAGCTTAAAATTAATTTCATTGATATTGAGTTTCTCTAAAAAAATCATAGATAATCACAACTTTTGTATACAATACAGGGCTTGTAAAATGAATTTTATTTCCATCAAAATTTTCAATTTATTATCATAGTGATAGAAAATTATGTGTTTATAATAGAATAATATGTTTCTCCCCTTAAACCAAAATTATTGTGTGAATTATTTAATAAATGACAATCCATGTCTAGGATAATATACAAATCAAATAGAGCTATTATAATATGATTTATAGGAATAACATTGTCATTAACTACAATCGGAGTAGAATTAAACATGATATGTGATCATTAAACAATTAATTTCTTTCAATAAAAATTCAATATATAATCCATGAATTGTTATTATAATTATTATATAACATTCATCTACTATAATAGAGTGGGATGATTTATAATAAAAAGGGATGTTCAGTTGTTGGGTTGATGGTGTGTTAAATGAATCATCCTTAAATATTAGATATTCTATGGTCTTTAGACTAAAAACACCTTCCATAATTCCAAAGGATATTTTAGGTTTATATTTTTATGGTTTTAGGTCATAACCCTTACATAGAAGTTTCTAATATTACAAAGTTTACACATCAATTTAGTACACATTTTTAATCAAAACAAAACATTTGATATATAAAGTATTTTCTTTTCTAGAAACATCATCCATATTTTAGTCTTTACCATGCCTTGTCCCTAATAATACCTAAAACAATATGATAAAAATATAATGTGGAATGATCGCAAAAATATCAATAAGGTTAAACCATTACACTATAAATACATAAAAATATTTCCCGTTTTGAAACAAAATTTTTTGTTTCCAAATAAACATTGACTAAATCGATAAAAATCCACTCTTCCAAAATAATTTTCCTAAAATATTTCAAAGGAATATAAAATAAAAAATTAAATCTCCTAAATTCCTTTGATGATTATGAAAATATTACTATTTGTTAGAAAAGTAATAATTTTTACCCTTAATGAGAAGTATATACTCTTCCTTAAGCAAATAATAATTAGCTAAACACTCATTTTAAGATGATGTGGGGCCCATACAAGCCCCCACCTTTTCATTTATATTTTCCCTAACTCATTTTAAACCCTATCTTGTCATTATTGTTGCCAACACTCCATTTAATTTTGACATGTTATGTTTAATTAAATGTAGAGAATTCATTTCGAATGTTTGAATTTTAAAAATGTTGGCAAAGATAACAAAATAAGGAAAATGCCTTATTTTATTTTTTGGTTTCTTCATTGAGTTGAGAGGGGGATTCATTCTTCACATTAGAAGAACTTCATCTTTCCGACGAAGAACTTTTCTACCTCAACAGAGAATGCCGTCACACCATTTTCTGAAGAACGACGACGCGCCATCCTTCATTCTTCTTCCCGTGTTAAAGGAAGGGAGACGCTGCTCCTCTTCGGACGTTCTCCATCAACATATACGGAGCCTCACCACGACACCGTATTCCATGACACAAACTTCCCTAAATATCATCAAGGAAGGGGTTAATTTTGTTCGTGAATATTCATTGCCATTCATCGTCTTTTATATTGGACGGCCTGTTATCGTTATAACATGAGGAGGTTGGACCACATGAACACGACCGACCCTCCTCCCTCTTTGTTGTTGTTCTAGTTGCAACACGAACAAAAGCAGCACGGTGCAACGGCACCGCGCGGGAACTAGGAGGAACAGGGCGAAGAAGGACGGTGCCATCACGCCGCGCCGTTGAGGCCGAACGAAGCCGCGGTCGGAGTTGGGCTGCAGCGAAGGAGGCGCGACACCATTGTGTCGCACCCGAGAACCAAAAAGAGGCCACGACCGGAATGGGAATTCAATGAAATTTTAAAGCCTTCGCAGTAAAGAGCAGGTCCCGGGAGGTCCACTGGAGAAGTCGGTAGGCAAAACAGACCACTCGAGCGCGTCTGGTGGTCCACGGAAAGCGGCAGCGGCACGCCGCCCCTGCGCGGCGGTGCACAACCAGAAGAAGCCACCGCGGATGAGCTATGGCGGACCAGAACAGCTTTTCTGTTCCGCATTTAGGGGAGGTAGCACGTCATTAAAGTTGCGTCGTTCGGTCAACCGGGGGGGAACATCACCCCCCCCCCCCGCCTCCGCTCAACAAGTGGGTGCCCAGGCCGGATCGGCCACTTTGGGCCAGTCCGCCCACGCCAGGCCGGGCCGCCCACTGTGCCGGCTGGACCCGACCCGGGTTGGGTTGACCCAGTTCCGGCTGACCCAAGGGGGGTCTGGCCGGGGCAGGCCAGGCCCAAACCCCCTATTCTCGGGAAATTTTGTTCAAACGCCTATAACTTGGGCTACGAACCTCTGATCGATGCACCATGAGTTGTTATGAGATCCTTGGATCGAGACAGTTTTTTAGGTATATTACACTCAAGGTTTCGGAGAACTTTGGGTATTGCCGGGTTGGTTCGAACACAGAACCAACCGGGCCCTCGGAGCGGAAACTCTTATAACATGAGCTCCGGATGACCCATTGACGTGTCGTCGAATTTGTTGGACTCCTCTTAGTGAGACAGACCTTTTGGCTTACTCCTCTCGATGTTTGGATGCAATTGGAGTGCGGTCGGGTTGTTTTTGACTTAAAAGCCAACCGGGCCCCTGGAACGAAAAAGCCAATAACTCTCAGACGAGGTGTCTGATTGACGCGCTGTCTATCACGTTGAGTTCCTTTTATCGAGACGGAACTTTGGGATACAACAAATCCAGACTACGTGTCAGTTGATGTATCAAACCCCTTGGCTCGTGTAGTGGACCCTCCTGGGAAGGAGCATGCTATGTGCGGGAACCCTAGAGCTGGCTGCGACTGCGACAATGACGATGACTGCACTGAAATACTCCATGGGTTCGGTAGCGATGACGACTTCACTGAAATCTTCTGTGGGTTCGACAGTGATGACAACCGTACTAAAATCCGTTGTGGTTTCGACGGTGAATACTACTATTCTTGTATCCTACGTGGGTCTGGCAGTACTACTGTTCTTATATCCTACGTGCATCCGGCGGTGTTTGACTCTATTCTTGTATCTTATGTGGGTCTGGAAGAGTAGCTGGTCTTGTATCCTATGTGGGTCTAACAACTTAGTTGGTCTAGTATACAACGTGGGTCCCATTTTAGATGAATCAGTGGCTACATCTGATCATCTCTATCACCTAACGAAGAAGTGCACCTGTGTTATCTACGTCTTGACTTTCAATCATTATCTTCGATATGATTGACTTGCTTCCTATGTGGATTGTGTTCTGCTTTCCTGTGTGGATTGGGTGGTACTATCCCATGTGGATGTGATCGAACTTGGGCTCGGATGCTGTAGAAGAACTAGAATTGATGACTTAGGTATATGTATGGGAATATACCTAAGTAGTGTTGGATGTTACTTCATGATTGTATCTTCTTTTGTGGATTATCTTTTGTGGATTCTGGGAGACCATCGGGGGTCTCAGGGACCCTAATGAGTAGCGTATACTCACCCCTACACGGTCTATGCCCGCACTACGTTGTGTTGGATGCAGACAATGGACATCGCTGATCGAGGTTGTGGCTTGTAGAGATGGATGGTTCCCATAGGAGGAACTCACGATGAGTCGGTACCTAGAGGTGGACCACTGGGTGGGACGTACACGGGGCGGACGCAAGGACCCGAGGAGCTGAGGAGGATATTTGTACCCACCCTTCATGTGGGATTTTTAGTGGACAGCTCAGTGTAGCTTCTTTTCTTTTCAGTTGCTGCCCTTCCTTTCCAGTTGTACTTTACTTTCAATTTGGGTTTGTATTCTGGCCCACTTACTTTTCCGCACTTTCTATTGTACTCAGTTTTCTTAGTGTTTACTTCTGCTGGCTTACTCTGTGGTGTTTGTTTACTTTATAAAGGAAATGACTTCCCCTTTTTGTCAGGATTTACGCCTTTGGTGCTAGTTGCCAGCCCCTGACCTATTGAAGGTGGGCTTGGGGTAGTCAAGGCACGGGCCCCGAGGACGGGTCGTGAGAAATTGGTATCAGAGGAGTTCGGTTATACCGTAGAACTCAGGACTCTGATCTTCCTTCTATGTGAAGCAACAGTGTTAAGGGTATTGAGTGTGGTTATCAGTCCAGGGAGTCCAGTGTTGGTGTGGTGACCAACGTATCCGTACACTAGGACCTTGAATTCTGATTTCCGACTCAATGCACGAAAACATTGATTGCATGTGTGTTTAAAAAGTTTTCATTTTTTTACGTTGTGTCAGATCTCCAGGTATACTATTTTGACCATGGCACACCTGTTTCTTTTCAGGATTTCTCCATGATGGAAGCCAGATAGGGTTCAGAGCTTTGTGCAAGACGACATCCCACCAAGCGATGAGGCCTTGGTGTAGGGCCCTTTTTCTGCGGAGGCACCGGCTGTACCTCTACCAGACGAGCCACCGATGCCACCAGCCCCAACCACTGAGATTGCACGTCGCCTTAGTGCACTACAAGAGTTTCACTATCAGAGACCGCCCATGTTCTGTGGTGAGATGGACCCTCAGGCAGCTGAGGATTGGCTGGAGGTGGTTGTGCGAGTTTTCAGGTTAGTGGGGACAGCAGCTGACCTCATGGTGATCCTTGTAGTGAGCCTCTTACATGCGGCAGCAGGAAGATGATGGAGAATGATGCTCTAGGTGCACGACGAGGCATCCATCCTCTGGAGAGACTTTGAGAGCCTCTTCCACTCAGAGTTCATCCCAGCCACCCTCCGTGCGGGGTGCATTCAGGAGCTACTACAGCTGCGGTAGGGAAGCATGACAATCACCCAGTACTCGGTGAGATTTACCGATCTCTCACACTATTCAACGGACATGGTAAGGGACCCATTCTTCCGGGACCGGACATTCGAGCCGGGACTGAGGCATGAGATCAGGGAATCAATGATCTCCCTCAGCATTCTGAAATAGGAAGAAGTACTAGAGCGAGCCCTTCTCATAGAGAGCTTTCTTGCTGAACCTGCACCATCAGCGAGACCTACCGTAGGGCGGCACGTAGTAGAGTCGTATACAGCTGGTAATCGACGGATGTCAGAGGGATACAGGTGGACCAAACCATCAGATGGGCAATATCAGGATGCATATTCGGTTGTGCACGACACACAAAAGAGATCCATCTACAGAAGGAGCAGGCAGTGCTACGCATGCGGCGGGCAGGATCACATGGCTCGAGACTGCATGAATCGTCCTGCAGATGAGTAGCAGGCAATAGAAAGACCTCCCAGGAAGAGGTTCGACCATAGCGGTCCACACAGAGTGGACGGTTGGACCCGAGGAGCTGAGGAGGCTATCTGTACCCACCCTTCAGGTGGGACTTCCAGTGGACGGCTCGACGATGCTGCATTACTTTCAGTTGATGTACTTTCTTTCCAGATGTACTTTCCATTCAGTTTGGGTTTGTATTCTGGCCCATTTACTTTCCGCACTTACTATAGTACCCAGTTTTACTTAGTGTTTACTTCTGCTGTCTTACTCTCTGGTGTTTGTTTACTTTATAAAGGCAATGCCTTCCCTTTTTATCAAGATTTATGCCTTTGGTGCTAGTCTCCAGCCCCTGGCCTATGGGAGGCGGGCTGGGGGTAGTCACGACACATGCCCTGAGGACGGGTCCTGACATCTTTTTAATTAGTTTAATTTTTATTTATTTTCTAAAAAAATCACGATCATTTGAATGTTTTTATGTCGAAAAATAGTATTTTATCATGTATTTGCGTATAATTTTAAACTAAATTCTTGATGACCTATTAATTGTGTTTCTAAAAACTCCTTAAATATTAATAATTATAATTTTATATATTATATTATAACTTATTATTTATTTATTATCATTATTAATATTAAATGTTGGAATAATTAATTACGTAGGTTTTGTTAAAAATTGGTTTTCATGGGGCTTAAACTATAAAGATAAATGATGTAAAAAATATAAAACATTTAAATAACCCATTTGATGGAAATATTTTTTCATTACCATCTCTATGGTCCCATAATTTCCCATTTTGTTCGTTGTGGCATTTTGAAAATGTCGGTATTCCATATTCATTTTAATATTTCCAAGCATGTCATGTCCGCAACATATAAAAGGTCACTCCCTCCCATCACATATTCACACCTATGAAGACATTGTTATTGATAAAAACATGATAAAAAGGACCAAACCATCTGAATACACATTATAGATCTATTTTTCTTCCAAAAATTAAGACTTTTTAGTCCTTAAGGGCATATCGAAAGGATATTTCTCTAAGAGAAGGTCATTGTTTTAACAAAACACATTCATTTTCGTTAAACTATTTGCACATTAAATTCTATTTCAAAACATTAATAATGGTATAAATTATTTCTACCATATAATTATATTTAATTCTTTTTATTTTATATTATTTTTCCTTCGCAACCTCCATCAACTATGTGATGAAATTATCGATCTTCTGTATTATAAACTACAGCCTCACAAACTAATGTAACTCAATTTTCATAACATCTTCTTATTTTATATAATTATGGATTTAATGTATACATATATATATATAATATTTTTTATAATATTAAACATAATTAATTATAATATCACATGAACCATATTCCATTCCATGTTGTATAAATGATGACAACATCATTCATGTGTCTGGAGGACTACTGCCTCACAAACAATGGGATCCATTTTTCAAATAAAAATTACATAGATTGTAATAAGGATAATATTATTGAACATATTTGAATGTTATGTAATGATATTGATTCTAGAAAATTAATATATACAATATTTTAACCCTATCACTCATTAAAGAAATGATTTGTTTCTCGGGCATACATAAGGCCTAACATCAACATAATGCAGTGCCATTAACTTTTCATGTCCAAATATTAAAAATGTTCATAGAAGTGTATATAGGGATATAATATGATATTTATAACATTATTATAATTGCAAGATATAATCAATCTATATTCTACGCATAATACCTTGAACCTTCATGACAACACATGCATGAGAAAACGAAGAAATTAAATAAAAAACAACAGTATATTATGACGTATTTTTAAAAAAATCAGTGTTTAAAATTTATAATAAAATCAATTTAAAAAATTTAAATATTAATATGGAACTGTTATATTAAATCAAAATACAATATTTTAGGTATTTTCATTCTCTTTTATTTTTTATCATAAAATGGTTGTTTGGGGGGACTCTTAACGATGGAAATCATTTAGAGACCAAAAGTACAAAAAGTTCAAGGATGAATCATTATTTAAATTAGTGGAGTACCAGTGTAAATTTATAAATATATTTTAAGGGTTCATCTTGAATTAAAATATTTTTTAATTCGGTTTGCGATAGAATCAACTTTTTTTGAAGTATTTTGGAGAAATAGACACCTGGTAATTAGAGTATATTATGTTATCATTCTATGGGGATTCTATCTTGTTCTTGGTACAAATAATGAAAGGATTTAACATAGTGAAATAGTTAAATGATATATGAGTTTAAGAGATACGTTTTTAATAAAAAGGAAACAAATTTTTCATTGTATGTGATCGTTGTTTATTAAAAATATGAAATGGCTTAACTCATTGTGTAAATTTTATGGACATGGATTTTATGTCTCTTAATCAATTGATTTTTCATTTATTAATCCACATACCAACATTATTTCAACCTATGGATACTCACTAGTGATTTTTAGAGACTCTGTTTAATGTGGATTGATTCGTTCATCTTTGGATGGTGAGGGAAGTTATGTTGCATCTATGTGGATAGGATTTTATTTATGCCTATTCATTGCCTTTGATTATGGTAGAATTATTGTGGTATATTATTGGTTTTGATGACCAGTGTTTATGTTTCTTCTTGATTCTCTCTATACCCATTATGTGATATTTGTCTAGGAGCCAATCCTGTTGGTGGTGGTGCAGTAGGTGTGTGTTCCTAATGTTTATGTTCTTTTATCTTCTCTACCAACCCATTTGTATAATAGAATCAATCAAAATATGTGTATAATGATTATAAATTATATATTTTCATTTTGTATTTCTTCCTTATGGTGGATTCGATTGTGATCATGTGTGACCAATGTTTTCAGGTATGTTGTTCCGTCTCTACTACTACTGGTGAAATTCATTAGACATATTTTGGTTGAATTGTTTTATTAAATGAAATAGAAATGTTTTACCTATTGCTTAAGTGTGTATAAATGGGTTTTTATAAAATAATGTTTTTTATGGATACTCTTAAATTTTAATAATTTTCAAACCATTTCGAATTAGTTTTGTGAAATTATTTTAAATGAATTTTTTGACCAAAATGGGTTGATGAAATTTTTGAAAAGTATATCACAAGGGAAGAATTGTGTTGTTTTGTGGATGGAATATCAATAGGTCTCATCGACTATATTTTCATTTTATGATGGGGATTTCACATCCTCAATTGGGCCATTGTTACAGTGACATGTTGGACTTGTTGTGGAGTTTAGTTAGTGGGTGTTCCTATTCTCTATATATTTTATGGATATTTCTAGTTATTTGATTCATACATGATAGGATATTTTAGGTATGATAGACCAAGATATCTTGAAAAATTCAGATCCCTTACATGAGGTCACTTATGGTTCATGGTTGATTGGGGATATTTTTTGTTTTTACTATTTTGATTGTAATACCATTTATTTTTTATGATATGTGATATATGTTTTTGTTTTTTTTGATATAATATATATTCTAATAAATATGGATTTTAAAATCAATGAAAACAACATAAAAAAATTAGTTAAAAATGTGAAAATGGGAAATTAAAATTTTCACAATTATATTGATATAAAAACTGTAATATTGGTATTGTTACATGTTTTCGTTAATGTTGATATGGATTGTATTACTGTTTATAGAATTGATATGGAACACATGGATGATACCCTTACAGATCATGTTTACTCATACCATACATTCCTTTTTGAAGGTTCATTGAACATGTCATGTTTTTTGTTACTGGGACATGAAAGGTACGGTAATGAGGCTGCCAGATTTTATATAAGCATAGTTGTGTATCAAGTTGTTATATGGTGTTACGCTTCCCATGATTTCACATATAGTAGTTGGGTTTCCTATTTTATAATTCCTCTGTGATTATACTTGTATAGGGAAATATTTATACTCAAGCATTTTTTGAATTCCCCATTTTTAGTTAGGTCATATATTTTAATATTCCACTATTATCTATATTGTAGATATGTGTCATATTATTTCGTAAATTTGGATGAAATAGTTCTTAATGGTTGTTTCCTGATTTCTAAGTGCTTCTCACTTGGTTATTGGGATTAGGAACACCTTTTGGGTATGTGATGGGCTCGGTTAGGAACCATTTCAAGAGTGTATTTGAGTTGGATCATTATAATTTTGAATAAAAGGTGGTATGTCTTCAAGAGTAATTTCTTGAGGAAATTTGATAGAGCGGGCATATAATTTTCTAGACATAAGAGGTCGATTTCAGTGACTGCCTTTCCAGTTCTTACTATGATGATACTGATGTTACAATGGGATGTTCATATGTGTGTCTACAATTTTGATTTTAGGATTTCAAATGCATTTATTTATTATGGGTTTTATTGTTCTCACATGGATTTTTCTATTGTATATTCATTACATATGATTTGGTGTACAACAATATGATTTCGATCAATGTTTAATGGGTTCCTGAGTATGGTTGAGATGATCGTCATTAAAGGGAATCCATCTATTGATTATAACTCTATAAATGCTGTCATGTTGGAAGCTCATGGTGTTTACTAGAATGTGAAAACAGTTCATAATGTAGTCATTGAGTTACATCAAAGAGATATTGGTGAAATAAATCAATCACTAGAGTTCATGTGTGAGAATCCACCATCCTTTAATGGTATGAATTAAACATTAAAGGATTATGATTTTCCTGAAAATATTGATAATATATTTTATATACTCGATACAACATAGTTTATCATGCAGAAGAGTTCAATATTCATACAAGAGGGTCCCAACAATCGTTCATGGTATTCTATAGTATAAGAAAAAATGCACCTGAGATTAGACTGGGATGGTATTGAGATTAAATTCTTCAAGTAGTTTTTTCTAGTTTCCCTGATTAGGGATATGTATCTATTATTCATCTTATTTTTGCAAGGAGACTGTTCGGTGTCAGTATACACCAATCAGTTTGCTAACGGGGATCATTTTTTACCTGGGTTTGTGAAGAATTACCATTTGATTTATCATAAGTGCATGTGGGGTTTACAAACATATATCATATAAGATGTTTTTATGATGAATATTTAGATCAATATATTGATATTGAATATTGATATAATGGATAATGGAAAATTGTAGGAAATAATAGATATTCCACCCCTTATCTCCAGCCTAGTGGAAGCATCAGTGGAACACCGAAGAAAAATAAGAAGTGATAGGATAATCATAATAGTCTTGGAGGTGGTTCTCAACAATATTCTCGTTTAGAAACACAAGTTATAGTTACTAGAATCCCTATTAAATACTATCATTGTTTCATTGACAGACACATGATGTGTTCTTTTACGTCACCATCAAATGTGTGTAATAGTTTTGGATGATATAGTCATATACATCATTTCTATCATGTTATAAATACTCCTCAATATGGTTAGGGATAATTTCCTCCAAAGGCTACTATGATGATATAATTTTAATCCTTTTCAATGGGGATCTATCCACATTCCTTAGTAGTGAAGATCCTTCTCACAGTAGATGATTTTCTAGTAGAGGTTGATGTGGGTCCAATGAAAGTGATAGGAACCATAAATATAGAAATTTCAATAGAAATTTAAATTATTTAAACTAGATCATCCCAGACATTTATATATTGTTTTATAGTTTATATTATAATTATTCAAATGTTTCTCATGTACATTTTAATTGATTTAGATACACCACTTTTTAAGAGTAATGAGAATGGTTTTCAGTGCCCTTATAATGAGGTATCAATAATGGATGTATTGTTAGTCTATTATTTTTTAATTCTCAATCTAGATCAACTATATGGAATCATCTTGTTGGATTTTATTTTCGATCTAATTGGTGAGGTTGTATCTTAGAATCAGTTTGTAATGTTTCTTTTAGCTGATGGAAGCCCATATTTGTTTTATGTTGAATGGTATTTTAGGTCTAGTCATGCATGAAATTATTTAATAGAGTTTATGAGTTTTTTTTCTATATTTTTTATTCCGAATGTCATATATTCCAATATTCATCATAGTATTTTTGTTATAGTCATTCCTAAATTTTTCTAGATGTTTTATCAAGGTTTACTTTATATAGGTTGGTAGATTTTAGGACTGGCCCATTTATAGGGATGTAGCAGATTAATATTTTATATTATTGTATGTCTTTAGTGATGATGAACAAGGTCAAAAATATTTATGTTGATCTCTTTAAAAAGGGCATTGTTCACCTAAATATTTATCCCTTGGAAGCCATGGCTTTATTTTCTATTAATGTAGATTGTTCACATTTTTCGGTTGTGGTCTATCGAAAGTTGAATTGATTGATGTTTAAGAAAAAGTGCCATTCATCTTATATGGGTGATGTTTTCGATCCTTTAATGATGGAAAATTGGGTTTCCAATTTTCATATTCTGTTAGGTTATCATCAAATCAATATTCAAGAATGACATATACTGAAGATGGTTTTCAGAAGAAGTTATGAAAATTATAAATATCTTTTAATTTCATTAAGTCTGAGTAAATCACTTATATTAGTTATATCTTTTCAAAATCATATTTTCAATTAGTTTATCGAATATGTTTTTGAAATTTTCATATATGTTTTTTTGTCTTTCGGGATATTCTTTTACAAGAAGATGTACCATAGTAGTATGACTTTATGAATACTAATAATTCAATTTTTTATGGAAATCATTTTAGATGATAATTCTAGGTTAATGAATTGAAATTATTTTGGAACATGATTTTTGAGCTTAGCATATTAGTTAATATTGAGAAGATAATGGTTTTAATATCTTGATAACAGACATAGAATTTTGTTGATATTTAGAGCTTCATTGGTTTTATTGGATTTTACCGAAAGGTAATCAAAGATTTTTCTATTTTCACATCACCATAGAACACTCACACCAAGAAATGTGTGAATTTTATATTAAATGAAAAATTGCAGTCTTCTTCCAATGGCCTAAAATCACTCTCGAAATCACCTCTTATTCTAATATTACTATTCCCGATAAGGGTTATGTGGTTTTTTTGTGCTTTTTCAACTATTTTGGATTAAGTTCTTATGATTTTTTTCCATGTGGTAGCTTATGTCTATCTACATCTTTGACCACTTGGGAATAATTACAGTACTCATAATTTATATCTTATTGTATTAATGAATTCTCTTAAGTGTTATAAGCAATATCTTTTTAGGGAATGGTTTACAGTCTTTTCGCAACATTATAATTTCATCTATTCATTTTCTAAAAAATATCGGAATAATATAAATGGGATTTAAGTTGAATGACTTCAGAATTTTTTCACTAATATCACCAATATGATGGCGAATTGAAATTTTATAGTGTTATCACTTAGTAGGATTGTGAAATCACACAGTATTTTCAAATAAAAGGAAGAGTGGAACTTTAAGGGGATTTTTACTCAGTTTCATTTGTATTCTCAAGAAGATCATTCATGAATTATTCAAACAAGTGTTTATTACAATAACATATCATTGATTATTTTTGTAGAGTCAATCGAAATATTTAATGTTTATAGGAATTCAAGAAACCCTATATCATGGGGAGACTATTTCTTTGGGGTCTCTCGCTTCTTATGGTAATCTCTATTCTTGGAAATGAGGTTTAACACCAAATTATATGAGGATATTATTTTTCGTTTATTTTCACAGTTATTCATGGGGATTTCATCTAGGGATTATGAATTTGTATTATTAAATTAGGCAATGATTTTTATTGTCCGGTATGAAACTAGACCTTGCTGATTATGTGTTCCATAGTTACACCACCTGAAAGATTTTGACTGATCATTTTAACGAATATAGTTATCTCAAGGCTCTTCGAATTTAGTATTATAAATGGTTTGAGGTGTCCATGATATTTTTATTAAATTACCATAGATACCAATAGGAACAAATTATCTTTGTGTGTTGATTGATTGGTAGAAAATGTCTGCTTATTTCCTTGTCATCTTAGAAACCACTATTGTTAATGATTTGGGTATGATGTATGTGAAATAAATTCTGAGGTTACATGGGGATCCTTATAAAATTGTTTCTCATAGAGATCCTATGGTTAAATCAATGTTATAGATAACTATAAAAGACGTTATGGGGGAATATGTATGAATTGTCATATATTATTATCCACAGATAGATGGAGTAAAGAAGGTTGCAATTCTTATGTTGGAGGATATGACTCAGGCATGTGTCTTGGATTTATTATATCATTGGATAGGCACATATGATGTAATGAATATTATTATAACAATATTTTTCATCCATTAATAAAATTATCTATTATGATGAAATTTATAGTTTATCGTGAAGTTCACCTCTTCATTGTGTTGAATTGGGAGATGCCACTCTTGTCTGATCGAGTCTGATTTAGGATTCCTCTATGAGGAATTAGAATATATGTCAGGTTTTGTTATAGTGAAGAGTTGGATGCATTATTATATTGATCGACAATGTTTAACATTGAATTTTTACATAGTTGTATGGATTTTTTCCCAATGTTTATCCACTGATTGGTAACCGTTATCTTGGAAAATTGGGAATGTTGGAACTGAGACATGGTAGAACATTAGAGTTCTCTTCGAGGAATATATAGGTCATCGATCAACTGATTTTTATGATTCAATTGATATTCATACATGAATTATTATACATATCACCACACCAAATATAATATCCTATCCCATATAATGTTTTTATTTTGGATGTGATTTAGTTAGAGATATCAGTTTCATTTATTTAGAAGCCAGTTGAGATCATTGAATCTCTTGTGAATATCATGTTTGGGATGTCCGTTTTGTTTTTTGAAGTGTTATTAGAGAATACATAATAATATTATTAGATTGGGAGTACCGGTCATTAACGAGGGAGAAGTGGCCTCACCTCATAAGTAGGCTTCATTCATCTATAAGACTTCCCTTAGAACAAAAGACATATGGTGGGGCGTTTTATTCATATTATCACCCACTATTAAGAAATCTCCATCCTTATTCTTGATTTCCTATTAAACCGGGTTTCGGTAAGGACTATAGAGGATATATAACAATTATTTAGAAAACTGTCATAAGGTTTAGGGATTTATATTTCATTAATTAGTGGAGTCCGTTTATAAATATGTTAATGGAATTGAGGGATTCTCCCAAATTTTGGAGAATACTTGAGTTTGTCTGAGATTTTTATATAGAATCTATATTTTTTAGTACACAAGATAAATATATGATGTGAAATGGGAGTACAATATGTGTATGCTCAAAATGATGGATTCCATGAACATGATATATAGAATGAAACAAGTATACACCATGTAATAGTTACAAGGAATGTAATTTAAAATAGATTGAATTTTAATAAGAATGTTATGAGTTTTAGTTTTAATTGATCCTTGTGGATAAAATGACTTGTAATGAGTTTAAATGAAAGGTAAATGTCACGTAAATGGATTTTATGGAATAAAATTAGTTGTTTTTTCGTTCATTCTTGCATATCCCTACATGCTCTTGACCTAGGGATCCACTCTTGTGATTATAGGAGTCTTTATTCAATATTGATTTATTCAATTAATATTGGATCATCAGGGATGTTTCTTTAAATATATCTGGGTATGAAATCATTTCCTCTTACTTATATACATTGACTGTGGTAGCGTCACCATGTTGTGATATTGGTTTTGTTGATCTATTGTTTTGTTTATTCATTATTCTCTCTAGGACAGTTGGGAGATCTTTTATAAGGGGAAGTTCCTTATTTGTAGTTGTGTGTAGGTTGTGTGTTTTTTAGGTCTGTGTTGTTTCGTATTCTACCCTGTCAGTTTTTATTGAATTGGATCAATTCTAATATATGTAGGCTGATTATAGGGCCTCTTTTTTTGAGTTTTTCATTAATATGGTGGATTGTATTATGGGCATATACGACCTATGTTTTGAGGTAGTTGGTTCAATCTATAACATATTTTATTGAACAATATTGCTCTAGATTTTGATAAAAAAATTATTAAATTTAATGGAATGATATGAATATATTTTTATTGTATGGAAATTTGTTTTGAAAATATATATTTTTTCCAGGGTTTCAGTAAATGGAAAATATTTTGAAATCATTTCAAATGGGATTAGTATTTTTTTTCTATTCCTATTTTGATTGAAACTATTTGATGAATTTATTTTGACAATTGACAACATGGGAATCCTTGGATAGATTCGTTGAATTTATAGTAATAGTTCTAATCCACCAACACAGGGTTTTAATATAGGGAATTCCTTTTCTCCCTAAGACTATAGGACTATATAATTATTATTCATATGAGGGGGTTAGAGTTTGGCAAGATCCACTTCTCTATAGACATGACTATTTTTTCTAGTGTCTTGATGAATACAAGATTTTATATATAAATTATATGTGTCCTATTAAACCTATCCTAGTCGTATCCCTGTCATATATTTATACGTGAATCAAGAAAAATATTGGATGATTTTGTTTTTTACTATATAGATTTCACATCGATGAATATTGTGTAATATGTGATGAATTTTCCAGTTTGTTTAGACATGATGTGTCTACTGAGATGTATTTAATTTCAAAACATAGAAACATATTTACCGACATTATTTAGAAATTTTAAAAAAATTAAAATTAATTTTTTTTTCTTTTATAGATATAAAAATTGTTAAATAGTGATCATGCCTTGTTGTATTTAATGTTTTTAATTATTAATTTATTTTTCAGATACATGATATGGAAAACATCAGTGATATCCTATTGATCTGGTTTGATCACACTCTATATACCCAATAAATGGGTGAAGACCTTATTTTCCAAAAAGATATATGGAAAGGAAATATAATGTAGTGAGGTGATAATAATTGATGTTATATGTGTTGAGTAACTAGTGGTGAGATAGTGGTAATTACCTCATGTTATCACATAAAGAATTTTTTTTCTAGTTTTGGTAGTCCATTGTGGTTGGACTTGTACATAGAGATGGTTACCAGTTAAGAGTTCTTTAGTTGTATATTTTTTTGTCAGGGAATATATTAATATTTTCCATTGTTATGTCTATTTTATATATGTGGCATTGTGCTTCATAAGGTTGGGAGAACTCATTCCACTTGGTAGTTTTTTATGCTAAGGTTCAAGTCCCTAGTGGATAGGGATTGAGAACAACCTTTAGTACTGGGATTGGTTGGGTTGGGTACCAGTTTTAGATGGTACTATGTTTGGATTGATACATGGTATAAATTAATAACATTCAAAAAAATCATTATTTATTATCTGAAATCATGTTCAACAAAATGAATGTTTAAGGTATGAGACGCAATCTCAATTTCCCTTTTTGAGGAATATTTTAGTGTAATTTATAAAATTTCATTTATATTTTTTATATACTACCCATGGAAACATAATATCACTATTCCTTAATAATTCATGTTATTTTTATTTAAAATTTGAATTATTTCAATGGAGGGGATTTGACATAAATGGTACAATGTAGTAATGAATTTCAAAATTCAATTTTATTTCTTTGGGATATATTAGATCTCAATTTCATTTGATATTATAGGATTATAGGTGTATTTTTTTTACAATATTATGTAATATTCAAGGTTTTGTCATGTGGAATTAATTTTTTTTCATATTGTCTATTTATTGGTTAATGATAACTTTAATGTCATGATATTTTAATAATTTATATCACAATATCATTTATATCAAGATAGTTTTTTCAGTTATTTCAAATAATAGTTTTTATTTGATTACTTCATTATAAACACATTTCAATATATTACCCTCTCATTATTAATGAATTTTTCAAGTAAAGATTCTATTTTTTCAATATTTAGTTCTTAATATGACTGATAAATTGTTTTCAATTAAATATATATTTATTTCACACTTCAATCAAAAATCACATTTTTCAGTTTAATGTTTTCTAAAAATGATTTATTTTAAAAAAAACTATTTTTAAAATGATTTTTAAAGTCATTTTAACACAATTTGGAATTTTAATTTTTTTAATGGAATCACATTTTAATATTATAAACAATACATGCTTATATATTAATGAAAATTTAAAATGAATCACTATTAAAATGTGTATGACATGTGTATAATTTCAAACTATCATGAAAAATAAATTTATCACTATTTACATAAAAAATTTGAAATTTCATTTAAAGAAAATTCATAATATATTATGAACTTTAATTTTTTTAATTATTTTCAATGTAATAAATGATATTTCCCTCAAGAATGTTCTCAATGACATTTCAATAATATTTATATTCATCAACAACACAAACCCTTTACCATACGTATTATCTACTAGGGATATGTGGTATTGATACCATCATAATGATTTCTCATGATGTTTTATGATTTTGTTATCATAGAATGTATTGCCGTTATCATTCCTGATTAATTATACAAATTTCCAAACTTCCCTTGAAATATTAAATTATCTGTTATCAATCGAAATAAAATTTACCCTAAATATCAATATTATCGATAATGGATAATCATATTTCATAAAATATATATACCATTTCTATATATAAGGTGTTCTACAATGAATTTTATTAGATAAAATAATGTAATATTGATTAATTATTATTCTATTCAAAATATGAATATTTGATGAAACATTTAATGATTTATGAATTAAATAAATTCTTTAATATATGAGGAATTATTTGTGCAATAATATATATGTGAGGACTACAAATATAATATTCTTTTAAGAATTTGTAGTCTCATAGGATGAGTCAATTGTATAACCTTAGTTAAATTGGTTTCTAGTGTATACTTACTCAATAGTTTTAAATTTCCTCATGAATGGTCTGGATATTAGAGGTATCATGATGCATGAGATCATAAAATCCTATAGTTAAAATTTTCCTTCTATAATAATGTTTTTATATAATCCTTAAGATATTCAAAAAGATATTATCTCTAAATACCTTTCATTTTCATTTGATTGATTTAAAGTATCATGTTTTCTGATATGTACTTTGAAATTTTGATTATTCATATCCAATCATGATAACAAAATTATTTTGTTCATAGATATATAATATTCAGTGTGGATTATTCTTATACATTATTGATATCATTCTCTATATGTAAATCTTATTGATCATGTAGTTTACAATTATTTTCTATACTTTTCAAAAAATCAAAGAAGGGTACTATGAAATATATGAGTATATATATAGTAAATAGAATAATGATAATCCTGAAAAAGAAATTTTTAATTGTTTTTAAATATAATAAAAGAATCATTTATATATATATTTAACCAAAAAAATTATATATTCATAAATTTAGAATGTAGTCACTTAAGTCTATGTCAAATTATTAAATTAACCACATAATCTATACTGTTTCTATCTAGGCCTTTGTAGGTGGTATCAAAGGCTATTTAAAAGATATCATAGGAAATTTCTTCAAAATAAGAGAGTTTAGGTAATGGGGGATATGAATTAGATTATTCACATTTTCGTTACAAAATATTATGAAGTATTTAAATAGATGATGATTGTAAATGACCTAGATTAATCATATGGTTTCATAAATTAAAAATATTGTTTCATTATTTTGAAATTTCACAATTTATTATTCAAATGTTTGTGGTTTCCCACTAATTTGTTTTGGAATGACTATTAATTTTATTTTTTTTCAATACATAGAACTCAATGGAATCATGTTAAAATTCAATATGATGGACTCTATTGTGACTATGAGAATCCAAATGACCCGATGACTAGAGTGAATGATATAATGATTATTATTAATCAGTTATCTTGATGTATGATTCAAAATATATCCTTCAATCAACCCTATAACTCAAAAATGAAGGGAAGGATGGAGTTTACTAATAGATCATGTAGTGGAGACCATGGAGTAAACAAGCGTTAATTTTATTCTTGATAGAATTATGGAAAGAGAAACCTAGTAATGTGTCTCAAAAGAATAATAAAGTGTTCAATGTGTAGATAGTAAGGTAATAAATCAATGAATACTCTATAAACTATCAAGAGTATAATGTTAGGAGATATATTTAATACTAGGGATCCATTTATAGTTAATTTTCATAAATTTAGAAACAATATGGAATATCAAATACAATTAATAATTCAAAAGGTTAAACACTAGGACAATAAAGTACCTATATTGATATATAATAGTTGATGTATATAAATTATCCTATTAAAAAAAATTAAAATTTTGATTTTTTCCGTAGTTGGTATTTTTTTATAAGAATAATGAAACAAAAAAATAATGTGTTATATTTTTAAGGCATATATCTATTAATTAACATAATAGTTATGGATACAATGATGGGTTTATAATTATAAAATATAAAATATGTTCAATATTGTAAACACCAATATTTATTTTTCTAGGAATACGAGGCTACTAAAATTAAGGATATTATGGGAGAACGTTTTCAAAATATAACCCATCGGTTTAGTATTCCAAAATAATATTTGAGTAAAAATGAATTTAGTTTTTTGTTGGAATTCTGATTAAAATTATTATTAAATAAGAATTCTCTTATCATTGATGATATAGTAAATAATGTTCATCACATCTTGGGAGAGTTATAGAAATTATATTATTATAATTTTCAAAAATGGAAAACCTATAGGATGGGTGACAAATTGTTGCAAACTACAAGCCAACAGGTCTGGAAACCATAACCCAAATTCAATAATAGTGTTTCCCATACCTCTAGTATATGTGATGCTCTAGGAAATACATCAATATTTCTACTTTAACGAGCTCATAAATAAATATTAATGTTGAAGTAGTGGTGTTTCATTAACAACTTATATATTAATGTATTATATCAGATGCATTGTTGTAACCATATTGGATGTGGAAAATATTTAGAGACGGATGGAAGGACCATTATATACTTTAAAAAAATTTGGTCATTAAATGATAACATTGGGCGTTTAGTCATAAAAATTTTATTTTTTTGGATATTAATTTCATTGAGAAAGAGTTGAAGTGGAATTTAATTGAAGAAAAATGCTAGAAAGAAAACGTTATTATGAATAAAAATACATTAGGTATGTATATTTCCTTATGTTCATAGTTCATATAGTAAAGGAATTCCTTATATTTATGAAGAAAGACAAGGAATAAAATTAAAGTTGTTTACCATCATATAATATGAGTCAAATAGTATTTAAAATCATCATGGATTTTTTCTTTTTATGCCCTCATCTTTCCATTTATAACTCAAATTCTTTTTATTAATTATCTCTATCACATTATATAATTATTCACACTCCTCTTCAATGACAACGTATTCATATTCAACGAATGTTATCCTATTTAGAACTCTATTATGTGTCATTACAGATAAACATTATACTTAAATTTCTCTCCCATTAAGATAATGTTTTGTAACCATTTTTATGGTGTTGGCTTACCAAAAATATATTTTTAAACGAAAACCCTTGATTACCAAGAAAATTATAAAATTGTGATATGTAGTTTTCTTAAGTGGTTGAATTTAACTTGTATAGGTTATAAAAAGAAGATAATTGGGTTAGATAGTGTATATGGAATATGTCACATATCTTAGATGGGAATATCATAGTCCGAGGCTTTATGAATTTTTTTAATAAATTAAATCACATATATTTAATTCAATAAAAAAACACCATATTTAAATTAGACATAATACTTTATTAAAAATATATAATTTAAAATGTGACCATTAATGCCAAAAAATTAAAAATATAGTTATGAATACTAATAGAAAAATTATGAAAAATATATTTTTTTAAATATTTATATAATAAATTAAACATAAATATTTATATTAAAAATAAATTAACAATCAATTGAATGAAAAAGAAAATTTATATGAAAAACAATGTTTTTCTAAAACAATGCTTGGTCATCAATAAAAAATTAATTTGAAATTAATATTTTTATTTTTTAAAAAATTATTTGAAAAATTAAATTATATTTTCAAAATACAGATATCAAAAAGAATATGTTGTTAATTTTCTTGACAATTATTTGAAATTAATAATTTATTGATGAATAGTGGAAAATGCTATTTTTTATTCAAAACTAGCTTTTGGTTTAAATACTTTATTGGGATAATTTATATTTAAAATTAGTTTTATTGTAAAATTAATTCAATTATGTTAAAATATAAAAAATTAAATTATTTATTTAATTTAATATTTAATTTTGATATATAATATTCTAGAACATTTTAAGGTTTTGACATTGGAATACTTCATTTCCATCGTGTCTGGGGTTTATTTATAAACTATTTATTGTCACTTCGATGAATTGTTTTTGGAATAATGGATACCACATTTGGAATTATGATAATAAAAAATAATATAATAGAACAATGTTAATTTATTAAAAATATGATCAGGAAAATTAGTAAACCATTATTACAATGGTTATGGTAAAAAATGATTACCAGGGGTTAAATAAAGAAGATATGCGTTAAAATGACATAAAAATGTTTGATATCCAATTTAAGGCCATATATATATATATATATATATTATCACATATAAGGTTTTGATATACTCCTTTTTGTATAATTTAAGCTTGAGAAAACATGTATAGACATTATGCTTTTCAAACATTCCATGTATATCCTCTCCGCTACTAATTAATTGGAACTCGATCCCTTTACATAATCACACCTATAATACCCCTTTTATCAACCTATCCATGAAAAAATATACCCTGAAAATCATCATAAACATTAAAATATTTCTAGGATTTCCAAAATTCTAACTGAAGATTTCATAAGAGATATTCAAAAAGATTCTATAATAGAGGGAAATTTTCTAAAAAAACTGTTTCATTTTATTTCTTCAATTTATTCCTTCAATTATTTATTAAACATTAAAATATAATTAACCAAATTTCTAAAATATTTTTAGATTTTATTTCATGTTTTCAATAATAATTATCCATCTCCTCCTCCATCTTATGGGAAACAAAACTATCAATCATGTGTACAATTGACAACCACCTTAAGAACTTATGTAACTTATTTACATAAACACATCTCATGATTGTTAAAATGATTTATTTGAATAATATATATAATATTTATCATAATATTATACTTATTTAAATATAATATCACATATATCTTCTTACAGTCCATATCATTTAATTTTTTTTAATTTCACAGGTGTGTGTGACGGACTACCGCCTCGTGAAGCGATATGATTCATTTTTCAATAAATATTTATACAGAAGGTAACAAGGATATATTAAATTTATATATATGTAATATATTTGATTATTTGGTTTATATTAAATTAATGTATCGCCTAATTACTTTCCCTTTCACCAGTTATGTGATTCATATTGTTGCTCTTGCGTACCTATGTCTTACTGTCTCCATGAAGCGATGTGATTCATTTTCCTTATCCAACAAATAGTGGACGATTCTAAAAATATTCCTAATGAGTAAATAAGATATTCACAATATGATTATAATTACTAATATTATGGATTTATATCATAAGTATAGTAATCTTATCACTTGTGTCAAAACACGTAATGGGAAATAAGAAAATTAACACAAAAAATAATAAATATAATAAATTATTATTAAAAAACTGTAGGTAAATTATTATAAAAATATATTATAAAAAATATATATATAATTATTGTTTTGTTTAAAAATAACAGAATTGTTAAAACTTATATAAATGATATTAAATCATGTTCATTGAAAAGTAAGAGTGAGGTAAAGGAATTCAAATTATTTTCACAACATTAGTGTATATTGTAATGTAATGCACCTAATTAATTTTTTAAGGGGTACATAATACCAATATGACTTGTAATATCATGATTAAATAATAATTCATGTAATTTTATATTTAAATTTTTATTATTTATTTGAATGTGATTTGACATAAATGTTTCCAAGTGTAAATGAATTTGAAAACTGAAATTCAATTCTTTTGGTTATACTATTTTTTCACTTTGATTGTTATTATTAAATTATGTCTATGATTACAAGTGACTATACGATATTTTATCTTCACCTTTTTATGTTTATTTACATTGGAAAAATAAAATTTTTCATTTGATAATTATATCAGAAATATTATGGTTATTGAAAGGGATTATTTTACATCATAATTTTAATGAGGATTTTTAAGGCTTGAATTTATAGTGAATTAAATTATATGATAAGGCTTTAAATATTAATTTATATTAATAAATAGATATTATTTAATAATTACATTTTCAAAATATTTTGTATACTTTATTATTTAAAACTATTTTAAATGTAAATAAGAATATTTTTCTCAAGATTGTTTTTAATGTCATTTAATTGATTTTTTAATCAGCTCCATCATCCCTTCACCTAAAATAACATTTAATTGTGGATATTTAGTAATGATACTTATATTTTTTTCTTCTGGAGGGCTTATAATTATTTTAATAGGGATTGTATTGAAATTATATTCCTTGATTAATTTTCTAATAAATTACATTCTTGAGAACTGTTGCCTTCTTTGTTGCCATTTGAAATTTAATTTCCCCCAAATATAAATATTATATTTCGTGGATATGATTATTAATTAAACTATATATAATTTCAAAATAAATTTCTCTACATTAAAAGATATTTTATTATGATGTTAAATATTGATAAGTCTATATAACTTACTCAATATGGATAATTGATTATATGGAACGTTATTCATGGATTACATATAGCATTTTATATTTTAGGATTGATTTGTACGTGATGATATTAGTGGATATGGTTATAAATTTCCTATCGATATATCAATATTCACATGAGAAAAATAGGTTTTATTGACTTTTTAAAATGGGTTTATGGTGTATAACTACCCCTCAGTTTTATATTATTTAGGAATTATCTGGGCTGCCGAGGTATCATGATTCCTGAGACCGTGATGTCCAATAATTATGATCCTCCTTCATTAAAAATCAATAGTTAATTATAAAATATATTTTCTCAATGATATTATCTCTAGAAACAATTTATTCTGATTTAATTTATTAAATGGAATATTTTAACATATATTAATCAGTCCATACCTATATGTCTTTTTTAATCATGATAATCAAATTATAAAAATAGACTGTTTATTCGGTTCTTTACCATTCCATATTAATTATTATTTTTGATTCATGATAGCTTACACTTTATATAACTCTACAATATCATAAAATCTTTCTATTAGTTTTCCATTCCAATAAATTGGTGATGTGTACTATGAATAATACGCATGGATATTATAGAGGGATTAATCATTATCGAGAAAAAAATATTTTTCAATTTTTGTTTTCAAATTTAATTCAAGACTAAATTATGTATCTATATTAGAAAGACTGCAAAATAATTCAGTCCATTAGGGTGATATCACAACAACTATTAAAATTTAGTAATGTAACCACCTTCAATGTACTAAGGATGTCATGTTCGTTACAATGAATTATCTTATAAAATCATAATTGTAAGGAAATATACATAAAATTATATTATTATAGTGTTTTAACTAGATGAAAAATATTATGATCTTTTTAATTTATAGTTTTATTGTATTATGAAAAACAATTACGATGTATCTGATACATAAAAAGGGGTACATAAAATCAGCATCCATTTTTTCATAAAAAGAAACCCATTTAAAATAATTAATGATTTATTTTCAATGAAAGTCATTGATACATTTGTCATGACATATTATTTATCTTTATTAATTTTATGACTTGTTTAAAACATTTTAAAACTTAGGATGAGAACAATTTGATCTATAAGGGAAATTAAAAGAAAAGAACTGTTCATTCAGTAAAAACATAATTAATTATATATTTTTTAGCTTTAACATAAAATCACATTGACTATTTGAAATAAAAAAAATTCTATTGAAAAATAACACACTTTTTTTCAAATAATGTCATTAAATCCCCTATAGTGAAATTAAAATTCCATTATGTGACTTAGATCATCATATACAGAAAACACTTTTAAAACCATTTCATTTGTAATAACCATTTGGCCGAAATATAATTAAGATGTTAAGGGATTACCCAGATTTATATTGGACACACCATGTTAAGATATAATTGTCTTTTCTGGTGCTATATAGTCCACCATAAGTAAAGTTATAACGAGCTTACCGGGTGATATCTCAGCAACCTCATGCTAAGCTATAATGAGCTTTCCCAGCGTTTTATAGACCACCCGATGTATAATATTAATCAAGATCACCAGTTTCCTATAATTATCAAGTAATATATCATTAATGAAACATTTTTTCCTTATACCCTTTTAAAAACTTTTTTAATCCAATATGAAATAACTTTCAGTTAAAAGTACCATTTTCTTTCAAGAACCCATTTTCAATTTAAAACACGCTTTTTATCAATAAATAAATGCAAATACCAAAATTCCTAAAATGATAAATATGTTTTTTCAATTAATGAACCATTAAATGATACATAGTAAGATAATAATAAAATAATATCCATTGTAGCAGAAACTTTTTTTTGAATTATACGTTATGAATATAACATTATATTTAACATTTGTGAAAACCATCCATATAGAAACACGTAAAAAAATTATTTTTGAAAAAAATGAATTAAATTTAAAATATTAATAAAAATAAAATTTTCACATTTTTTTAATATGATTATGTATGTAAAATATTATAATAAATATAAACATGAATAAAATGATTAGATAATTAAATATTTAAACATTAAAAGTGTCACATACCACTTTGATCATTTAAATTATATGCTCCATGGAAGAATAAATTTACCAAAACATTTTTAACATTATTATTGAGAATATATGGATATAAAATTTCATAATTCTATCGCATAAAAAATGAAATATAATGAAGGTGAATAACATAAAAAATACCACAATGATTTGAGTTTGAGACAAATTCTCTTGCATTGACTCTGACTCGTCATGAACAATCATTATCATCCTAAATAATTTTTTTAGGTTAAATATAAACTTGAATGAGAACCATGTAAAATTATATTATATATTTTATATCATTTATTATATTATCAATATAATATAATACTTTTTAAGGTCATGTTAGACGATTTGATGATATTCTATACTTGAGTCCAAAATGAATTCTGTATGATGTCAATAGTCAATGGGATACTTAGTCCATCATCTCAAATATAATATTGAAGAAAAATAATAACTTTTTGCAGTAATTACACCTTAAAATAACACCATTTTTTATGGTTAGACAGATATATAACTTTATAATCATGGAGATGGTAAGTCCAGCAAACACATGTGTAACATTTCAATTATTATATCATCATTATGGAATAGAGGATAGAATTATATAATCATTAATAAATGATAATAATATAATTACCATAATATTAATAATTTTAATTTAATTATATATGTTACCCATGTGATGTTGTGTTTAAAAACAAATTTCATCACTTTGTGAATGTGATTGGTCACATGTACGCACTAAAAAAGTTATCATTTTTATGTTCATGAAAAGTAAGACAGTAATTGGTAAATAATACATTTATAATGATAAATATGTCATTAATATCATATATAAATATTAATTCCATCTTTATTAGATGTCTTGAGAGACAGTTACGGAAAACATTTTACATTGTTTCTTGGAGGTGATAGGGCACACGTACACAATAACGATTTATTATTTTCATTTTGATTGACATTGATCTTGATTTATGAGACTATATGTACCTAGTAAAATATCATAATATTTATGATATTTGAGTTATTATTATATCATTTTTGGAGAGGATTTTAAGGAAGTGGATGAGGAAATAAAATATTAATACTTAAGTAAAAAATGATTCATCTTCTTTGGACGATCTCTTATTATTAAAATCATAACACCATTATGGAGGGTTTTATGCATGATATGCAACCACTTGAAAGTGGGGTGGTATTATAGGAATGTATTTGGGTAGATATCAGACAAACCAAAATGTTTTGTAAGTGAGAAGATAAGAGAATAATGGGTTCTCTTTTATTGAGAGGGGATGGAGACTCTTCAAATTTATCAAAATATTCAGTTAATATAAATTAATTTTCTAAGTAAAATGTATCAAAATTGATTTCATTAAACGAAATAATTAATTTGGATTGAATCAAATTAATTCAACGAATAATATATATATTTTGGATATGTTTTTGATCATATCGTTTGTTTTTAACCTCTTTAAACTCTTAATGTGATATCATGTATCTTACATTTAGGGGGTTAATATAATCACCATAAAATCCATGAGACCACAAATGATTCATAAATGAAATTTTCATATAATTATCAACAATTTGGATTAATTTTATATTTTTATTAAATTTATATGACTTAATAAAATATTATTTGTTATAATATATCAATAATGTCAAATTTTAAACTATTCAATAAATGAAATTTTGAAGAATGTCATAAAAAAATAATAACATCTAAAAAAACTCAACTAACTCATCCCAATTATTTCAAATTAAACAAAAAATTCATGTATCACATAAATTATATTAACCTATTTTTATTTTAATACTAGTAATATCATATATTAGATTCTCTGATTAATTAAACGATTATTGCATCATTATAATGTCCCCATATAATTTAAGTATTTATTTCTTTAAAATTAATATTAAATCACCATTATGTATATAAATGATTTATATATCAGAATAATATTTATATTATAATATATCCCTTATATATCAAAATATTAAAAATCCTTTACATGTTAATAATAATAGAGTGACAAAAGAGTATTTTATTTGAATTAAATATTAAAAATGTCTCAAAGTCATCTAAGTGTATTCATGTGGACATAAAATCACTCCATGGTTGATTTGGTTAACATGAACTCTTAAAATTAATTTATGATATGTGTTATGGTAATTTTAAAGTAGTTATAATATTATATTTACCATTAATTTCAGGATTTACCCTTAATCATAGAAATATAAAATATTACTAAAGTTACTATTTATAATGTACAATAATGAAAGGTACTAATTTATATAATTTGGACCTTCTGATTACATATTAATAATATATTATTCCCAAATAAAAACATGTAATTAACATAATTATTTTTTAAATTAATACTGGTGACGAAAAAAGTAAACACGTTTCTTTATAGTAAAAGCATTCCAATGTTCACAATGTTATTCTACCGTATTTTAATGTAAAATTGATTCCAATGATAAAAATTTGATTAAATGGTAAAATATTAATATAAATATATATTAAAATCTTTCAATAATATAAATTAACAATATAAATAAATTTGATCAAAAATCTGTTTTCAATTAAAATTTATTATTATTTTTTACTATACATCAAAACCTCAATCATATTAGTAATATAATATAAATTAAAACACTAAAAATTGTGTTTTTTAAAATTAAAAAATTAAAAATATAACTCATAAATGTATCGAAAATAATATTTAAACAAGTATTCCTTCAAATGGTTACAAAAATATATTTAATATCGTATATATATATATATATATTCCATTAATAAAATAAAAAACAAATAATATTTTTATTATAAAAAACAATTGTTCACATTTAATTAGTTTTTAAGAAAAAAATATCCTTTTATTTTAAAAAATTATTTACATTCATTTGTTATGTAATGGTCATTGAAGAATTATTAATACATTTTAAACCATATTTTATAAATTAATTTAATTCTCTTCAATACTATCATACTAACATCTAGTTTAATGGCAACATTTAAATAATAATATTTAGTTTTTTTATTTAATATTGATGTAGTGAATCATTTATGCTATCGAACATACTGTATCATTTTACAAACTCGGGTTATGAAATTATCACCAACAATAAAAAAATTATGCACTCATAATTTTAACAGGGGATTAATAACTAGGGTTTTTACTTTTCAAAATATATTTATTCATTTCCTACAATGGAAAAAGGGTCAATAAAACATCATTAATGAAACAATGAAAGGGAAGTACGAAGTTTGTCCCTAATAACACAAAATACAGTTCAATGTATGAAACCAAGACATATAATAGAAATCTAACAATCCTATTTGGAAGGAGAGTGATATATAACCTGGTCATGAGAACATTAAAAATCGAAAAAACTATACATATGTGATGGTTTAATTGGTCATTGATTTCTTGGAAAGAAATGTAAATAGATAGAATTCTTTTTCATGATCTTTTTTCATACAGTTGAGGAATTAATTTAATTCTAACTTTAAGAACATAAATAATTATTCTTATGTGAAAATATAACTTCTTATACATTAATAATTTTATTCAAAAAACTCAACTTTTTTCTCCATACAATGGGTATTATTTATGGATTTTTCAATCCTTGAGATGTAGAATAAACTTCTAGAGAATCAAATAATCCACAAAATATTAACAATATAATTCTGTTATCTTGAAATATTAACCAAATTCAAAATAGTTAATAAAATATAATCTTATACCCTAAAAATAATAATCCCTTATATTTAAAAAACTATATAAATGTCAAAATTGAAATAGTAAAAACCAATGTTAATTATAAACCCTTTGATTAATAGTTGTCCTTAATATTCCTCAAAATATTTCCAACTATTATTGAAACCCAAAACCTAGAAGGATTGATCAAATAGTCATCCAAGATAAATTATAATAATTATCTCTAAATAACATCAATTACTCAATAAGTATTATGAAAAATTTATTTCCCTAATAATCATCATGATGTGATATGAATTTCAATAAATAACCTAAATCAATGTATTCTACCAAAAAAATCATATATTCCTCCAAAATATGATTCAACCATTACTTATAAAAAAAATCCAATTGTATTCTATTAACAATGATTATATACGGTTCTAAAAAATATTGAATGTATTCATAGAAAAAATTAATCACATAATAACCAAATCATTTCTCAATCCCATGTTTATTTATTTGATAAAACAAATGTTCCCAAAATAAACCTATTCTTAATCAACCGAATCTTTTAATTAAAAAAATGTCACACTAACTATGAATTTATATAGGCTAGTCTTTATTGATGGAACATTGTCTCCCTTCATGCATGGGTTCAAAACCCACAACCTTTTTGAATGAGATGGGTTGTCACTCATCCTATGGGTTTCCCATTTTCCAAAACTATATAATTATTATTATATTCCCAGAATATTATATTGTCTTCAATAATAAATATAATATTATATAACCTCAATGTTTTTCTCATACCATTCATATTGAATCCCAAATGTAATAGCCCAAAATATCATAAATTGTAAATGTCTTCAAAAACACCATTAATAATGATAAAATTTCAAATCTAATTGAATCAAAAGGGATTTTAATACGTTGAAAATATAATTTTCCTACAAATGATAAACCCATGATGATATCCATAACTCATAATGAAGAAACCCTAATCTCCAATGTTTTTTATACCATCATTAGATATCATATATATGGACCCAACCTTAATCATATAGTATTCTAGTTTTTTTTATCAAGAATTCAAATTTGAGGATCTGTTTAGTTTTGAATTTTAGTGAACTATTAAAAAAGCATAAAATGTAGACCATACAATACCAATGGGAAAATATACTTAATATCAATTTCCCCACCAAAATAAACCCTTTGAGCTAAAAATTGATTAATTTTTAATAAAAATATTCAATAATTTCATCTTGACATATTTATTGTCTTTACTAATCATAATACATTTAAAAATGTTTTATAACATCAAATAGGAAAAACAATTTATTAAGGGATATAAAAATAAATAAAACCATTAGATCAGTAAAAAAAATGAAAAATCATATAAATGATACCATTATCATCATAACTCATTCATTATTTTAAATGAAAATTTTTCACATGAAAAAATAGAACATGTTTATCCAAAAAAATAATTAAATCCCATAGCATGAAATTAAAACTCATGTAGTTGAATTAGTGCATCATATATACAAAAAAAATCAAAACCATATAAATTGGAATAAAATTATTACCAACATCAAAAAAAATATTACAACATTATTCGATGCTATCTAGGCCACCCCATATTAACCTATAATGAGATTTTCTGGTTCTATCTAGGCCACCCCTTATTATGATGTAATGTGCTTACCTAGTGCAATTTATAGAATCCCTGTGCAAGATAGGCTTTCTAAGAAATTTATGTTACACAAAATGAATAATCTCTATTAGGACCACCATCACCCAATAATGTGCAACTACCATATCATTAAAAAATGGTTTTTTTAATAAAACAAATTAGATAACTCTTTTAATCCCATTTTATTTTTTTAAAATATACACTTTTCATTAAAGAACCCATTAAAAATACTAAAAAATTTTTTTTATTGAAAACACAGTTTCAATACCAAAAAAATAATTATTGAATTTTCATTTAAAAACATTAAATATTTTAGTGGATGATGATAATAAATTAATTACCAATATAGAGGAAAATTAATTAACACCAAAGACGTTAAGAATAGAAAAAGATTTTGGTTTTTTTTGTCAAATTATTCCATAAAATAATCATATAAACATAATTATTAAAAAATTATGAATGAAATTAAAAATATACATAAAATCTTTCATGAACCCAGACATGACACCATCTAACCTGGTGCTGGCCCCGGTCAACAGAAATGCTCGAAGGGCGTTCCCGATCCCCATGGGTTGGCACAAGTTCCGGGTTATCCATACAAGAATGTAGGAACAATATTTTTACCCATTGATACAACATAAAAATTGAAAAAAAAATTCAAAAAAAAATTCTAAATTTCAACAAAACAATCCATTATGAGTTTTGAAGTTAAATATTAAAAGTTTTAAAAAACATCTGGAAAGAGGGATAATGAAAAAAGAACTAAAAAACAAGATCCAAAGACTAGAAAATGAATGGATAGAATCTCACTTGATCCATCTCGACAACACCACCACAGAATATCACTTTAATCCCAACCCACCGTCACCAAAGACATTACCCTTACCAGAATCAAACATGATCAAGTCACATTACAAGTACTTGTATATATTGGTTATGAGAAATGAACTAATAGGATTCCAACCAAAAAAGATTCCATGTTCTAATAATTTTAATGAAAATATATTTTCAAGTGTATATAAGGAAAGGGTGATCAATTTTTTTTATGGAAAATAGAATTTGTAAAATTATTATAGGGAAATGATATTTCAACTAAAAATACCTCTTCCTTAGAGTAGCCCAAATTCCCCCCCCCCCCATATGTTGATGGTGATCATGTGATTGTTAAGGATAAATCATTGTGGGAGATTCCCTATGGTTGGTAGCTGAATATAGGGACTTAAGAGCCTACTACATTAGTGTAAGGTGGTATAGGAGCCACATCCATCCACATTCTAATGAATAATCCACTAGAGTGGAGATGCATCCAAAATTATAGTGGTCTCCAATCATCAATCTGTTTAGATATTGTTTTCATCGTCAAACACGTTAAGTGAATCCAGGATGTATCCACTTCTGAATTACTATCCTGCTAGTCCATGTCTGCCCTACTTGCTACTTAAACATTCTATTGAGTGATCATAAATGTTTGAAACAAAAAAATGTTACCATGTTTATATTTCACAAGAAAAAAAGGGCTAACACACACCAAAGTTACCACTTCACACCAAACCCCACTTTCACTATTCAAATAATACCAAATCCTTACATAAACATAGTTTTCTCCTCATACACAATTTTTTAAAACATTTACTGAATCCATAAATAAATCAAAATGCTCACAATAGACACACACTTGATGAATTTACCAATTTACATATATAAACCATTTGAAAATCAATTGCACATCCAAACTCTTAAAAAAAATATTTTCACCAGGATTATAACTTATTAAACATGCTAAGGGACTCATGATAGAAAAACACATTCATCAACAAACGATAAAGTATAGAACCACCTACCGTTTGTGGAAAAACCCCAAAATACATTGTGGAACCATCATCACAACATGATCACACCAAGAAAGAGTAATATTAACAACTTAATGAAGTGACTAACCCATCATTGTCATAGAATAAACCTAAAGATACATGCTTAGGTATCGAGGAGATGAAAACAATAAAAAGAAAGGATGAATCCCTAGATTAGAGGAATAATCGAGAGAAGGATACACTTACATATAGATTTGAGGACGATCCAAAAACAATTGCAACTAACTTTAAGTCTTAAGTAAGTTGGTAAAAGGTAGAGGTGAGCCTAGGGTGATGGATCCGAGGTGGGGTGCCAAAATGTGGTGAAAATGAAGTTAAAACAGAATATAGAGAGAAAAATAAGTCAATTTTTAATGTGTTGGAAGGTCCGCATGGTTAATCCTTATGGTTTAGGAAACTTTTTGGAAACCGTGTGGACCATTTTTTCTAACCAGAGAACATCACACGGTTACCTAGGAAATGGATCATGGTCGTTCAGAATCCGTGTGGTCGGCACTATCTCCTACCACACAATTTATTCGTGTTGTGTACTATTAATACTAAACAATTCTATGGGCCTACCTTCCCAAATTTCTCTATTTTAATCCACATTTCAAACTGAAACCTGAGAAAGATGGTTGTCAAAAATAAAATAGAAAAATACCAAAAAAAGAAATAATGGATGTGATTATTCTCCCCACTATAGAAACATTCTGCCATCATTAAGTCAACTGGTAACTTAATCATAAAACATAAATAGGTACTCTTCTTCAACCCAATACGTACACTATCATGTCTCATTCATTTCACTACAATCCTACGAAATCACACAGTCCAATGGAAAGGATTTCACATGAATCTTCTTCTCTATGTATTCAACTATCCACACTATTCTTTCAAACACTGGGAAGTCGGGATCCAACTCCATATTTTCCCAAATCAGCACTTGAGACGTGTTTGGGATATACATCTTCAATTGGGAAACATGAAATACGTAATGAATTGAAGTTAACTTTGAGGGAATATCCATCCTGTAAGCCACCCCACCAACATGCCTAGTGAATTTAGAGGGTCTGGCATAACTTCTCATCATCTTACCATGTTCCCCATGCGATGATGACCCAACTGGGGTGCTACCTTCAAGAACACCTAGTCATCTAGGGAAAACTCTATATATCGTAATCTATTATTATTATATGACTTTTGGAGACTCTGAGCTATTAATAACCATTGCCTAATTAGTTTAACCATATCAGATGTCTCCTTCCCAAGACATAGTCCATGGAGTGACATCTCACAAACCTCATCCAAACATAATGGTGATCAACAGGGATGACCATAGAGTGCCTCAAAGGGGTCAATTCAAATAAAGGATTAGTAGGTGTTACTATAATTAAAATCAACCATTCCCCAATATCTATCCCATGATCTTCTGAAGTCCCACACTCAAGAATGGATCATGTATTTCAAACCCTAATTTCACACTCTGTTTGGCAATTCCCTTTAGGATAGTATATGATATCAATATTATTTTGAGCCCCCAAGGCCATTTGAAGGCCTTCCCAATATTAAGAGGAAAATTAAAGTATCTGTTAGAAATAATATTAGATGATAAACCCTACATTTGGACCACTTCTTGAACATACCACTAGCCTATCTCTTTCACCTCCACTAAATTTCTGATTGAGAAGAAGTTGGATGATCTAGTCAAGTGGTCAAACACTACCCAAATAGAGGACTTCCCTAAACGTGTATGAGGAAAAAAAATAATGAAATCCATGGAATCCCCATCCAAATTCTAGGTAGGAATTTGCTATGGATGGAGAAATACAGAGAGCCTTTGATGATATGCATTCACTTGGGGACAAAAATAACATCTTGCTAATAATTCATATATGTCATGTATCATGCAAGGCTACCGGAACTACAACGTAATATCATAAAATATATTAGTAGTACCATGATGAATTCCCAACTGAAACTGGTGGCTATCATGTATCACCACCTTGTTCATAGTTAACGACTCCACAAACTGGCCCTTTAAAAACAATACTTTCTTGGGAGACAATGACCAATCAGAGGACTACTCCTCAGCATGAAGAAACTACCAGGATACCTAGAACAACTCATTGCAGGCTATTCCCAGTAATCCATATCTGAACGAAATAGACCCAACTGCACAATTTTCAGAAAAAAATAGACCTCCAATGATGTCCCTTATATATATGTGTGTTTGATCAAAGAGCCCCATCAGATTCCATGCATCACTGTACTTCCTCAAGTCATTCATATAAACTTTCATGTTTGAGTAATTAGGTACCAAATTATCCATTCCATGTGTATATAAAATATCAAAGTCAAACCTTTGTTGATATTCAATCCAGTGACATTGTCTCAAATTGAGATCCTTCTATGAGAAGATGTAGGTCAAGATCATATCATCAGAATATACATGAATCTTATCCCCAATGTGGTAGTGTCACCATATCTTCAAGGGATGAATCAACACTCATAGCTCCATGTCAGGAGCTGGTTAATTCATCTCATGTGGTCGGAGTATGTGTGACCCCTAAGCCACCACATTATCAACCTACATAAGATCTGACCTGAGATCCAAACCTAATGGTTTGTATTAAACCACATTCCCCTTTTATGACTCTGGGAAGATGAAAATTGGTGTGGTGGTCAATTGCCACATTATCTCCTCAAAAGTCAAATAACGTTAAAGGATCCATCCAAACTTCACCCCAATCCAGGTGAGTGCAATCATATGGGAAGATAGACAGGAGAAATCTCAAATGAACGGCCTGTAATCCCCATCCAAACCAAGAAAACTCTAGATCACGAACACGTTTTCAGCTGTTCCCAAGACATAACTACACTAGTCTTATCAGGGTCCTCTGAAACCCCCTACTATGAGATGACATGGCCTAGAAACTTCACATCCTAAATCCAAAAATTGAATTCTGAGAACATAGAATAAAGACTATATTCTTGTAGGGTACCTAGCACAATTCGTAGATAATTATTTTGTTCCTCCTCATATTTGGAATAAACTAGAATGTCATCCAAAAACACCACTATGAAAGATTCAATGCACTAGAAGAATACCCTATTCATGAGTTTTATAATGACTGTTTTAGTGTTCATCAATCCAAAGGGAATGAAAAAGTACTTGAAGTGGCCATATGAGCTTCGGAATGCCTTGAATGGGATATCCACCACTTTCACCCTAATTTGGTGGTAACCCAAATACATGTCGATCATGGAAAACCTCTTATATCCATTCATCAAGTCAAAGAAATCATTAATCTAGGGAAATTAGTATTTTTTCTTGTTGGATACCTTATTATGATTCTAGTAGTTGATGCACAACCATAGAGGACTTGCACCCATCTATGCAAACAAAATATGGGGATCCCAAGGAGAGACGATGTGGAAAATGAATCCTTTGGATTCTAAATCTTTAAACTTAATTTTAATTCCCTCAATTCATTAGGGGAAATGTTATATGAGGGAAAATATATCATTTATGTTCATGATTACAAATCAATTGTGAACTCCACATCCCACTATAGGGGAAATCATGAAAATTAATCTTGGATTACAACTAAAAAAAATCCACTACGTGAGGTAGACCCATTTCAGAACACAACCTCCATCCTCCAACACGATATAAGATAGATGAAAATGAAGGATACCCATTTCTAGGAGTAGAGGTCCATTTTGGATTGACCATGGTTCCCATTCTCTAAGGAAAACAATAGAACATCTATCTGGTGACGTGGAACAAACTAGATGATGATAACATTCAAGGTGAAGGTAGAAAAGCTCCATAAAGTCCATGAAACGGATCACATCAAAAAATTTCATATCCAAAACCAATAAATCCAATTCCATTCTACCCCAGACATTGAAAGTACACATGATGGACACCTGATTCCATGCTTCTTCCACTTTCCTAATACTTTCACCAACTCCAATGAAAATGAAGAAAGCTCGGTTTGAAGATTCATTAGGTTCACAAGAAAATTTTATATAAAAGAGACAGATGCACCAATATAAAAAATAATATCATAAATTGAGGACAAAATCAAAATGATACCTTGAATAGTTGACTTCCATAAATCCTACGCCACCGGTGTCTATTCCACAACATTAAGGTGTCTTGTATCAGTATGGGAAGTATGACGACCATTGGCATGTGGTTGTGTTCTAAGCTGACTCTAACTAGAAGAAGATCTAGTCCTGTCACCTCATCCTCCAAATCGGGATCCCACTATCCTAGATTGTTCTGAATGTGCTTCCATTCCCCTTCAATCCACTGACTGTGCACCTCCCTTATACGAGCATATAGATATGCAGAATCGATGCAAGTACCCCACTGCTTCACACCGATAAAATGTCTTGGATGGGGATGTACTAATATGTTTGGTGTGTCCCATCCATCCTCATTGGTGGCACAAAATGGATCCTACATAAAAATACATAGAGGAAGGTTTCCTTGAATGTTGGCAAGAACTATCACATACATTCTTCCCATGCTCCCCAAGTTGCCTTTAATTTTTAAGAAAATCCACAACTACCCATTACCGAGGTAGCCCTACAGTCACTTGACATGCTCTTTCATTCAATTTACTCCAAGGAATTCGGGTAAACCACTTCTACATAAGTCTCCAGTTTTAAAAACATTCATGAGAATAGATCTTTGAATGCAAGAACTTATTTATCCTTTGAGCCTTAATTTTATCATTAGAGACTAACTTAGGAGCATATTGTACCTGCTCATCAAAATGGTTGGCATACTCTATCATTGTAAGGTCCCCTAATACATGGTCTATAAACCCAAAGGACCATGAATATTCCATGATCTCATGGAAGTATTAATAATAGAAGACTGCCTTGAATTCTTTCCAGGTATTTTTCTCATGGTTCTTAGCATGAACCACTATGTCCCCCCACCTACAACTGGGACCCTCTAGCTAAAAGGTAGTGCACATCACCTAGATCTCTCCAGGGGTGTCTAGGATATCAAGAATAAACTCTATATTCTCATAAAATTCCATTTATTCATGAGATTCCAAGATACATTGAATGTTATGAGGATTATTATTTGATATTTCATCATCCTTATCCATTCGCAAGCTAGGATCGACTTTTCTAACTGGAGTATGAGAAAGAACCACTCAATATCCTAGAACTACAACATCTCAAACCACATCATCTACTAACATCTAATCACATGGGGAGGGATAAATCTCTCCATCTTATTCACTCAGTAGTGGGGGAACATTCTAGGGGAATTTTTTAAAAGAAGAAATAGAAAAATTATAAAATCATCAATTTATCATGCCTGATAAAATTATTTCAACACAATAGAGAAAATATATATAGTCTACCAAGACAATATAAAGACCAAACCACTTCACCCATATCTAGTTTCCTTTTATATTATGAAGCACACATGTCCCACCTAAAGGATAAGAAAAAATGGTATCCCAACACCACTTGGAGACTTGAGGTATGTCATGAGGTGTGTTGGCTAGCCACCCTACTTGCAGCTAGAAATCCAAGCCCCGACAATCCTAGATTATGTCTAACCAGACTCATCCCAGAAAATAAGACCCAGTGGGATAAATCATGATTTGATTCCATTTGGTCATGAACCATGTTGGATCTCAATCCAATCAATTGCCTAACCCAATCCTAGACCAGGACTGAATGTCATTCCTAATCCCCATGGGGATGGCTCATTTTCCCATGTATCTATACAAGCAAGTGGGAATGGTTATTTTTACACTAAGATGGAAAATAATAAAATCACCTAAAAAACCAAAATTGTAAATTACAATCAAACACTCATGATATATAAAGATTAAGATTATAGGTTTAAAAAAAATACAAAAAGTGTGATACTATATAAATAACCAATAACCTATAGATAAAGGATAAAATAGGCTTCTATAGAATCTCCTTTGAGTCGTCTCCATAACACTGCCCATAAAGATCTTTAACATCTTGATCCACCTTCACCAAAGACATTACACTTACATAAATCAAACAAGATAATATCTTCTTACACCCATAGTTTTATGTAGGGTGTGGTCAATTACCCAGTATTATTCCACACAAAATATGTTACATGCTCTAAAACAAAAAATTAAAAATAAATTAATAAACATAGATAATGATCTAGAGTGCCAAAAAAATTTAATGAAAAAAAATTCTGTAAATGTCTATTAAATTAATTAATTTACAACTAAAAACACTATTTCTTATGGAGTAGAAAAAATTTCCCATTGTATGTCAACTATGAGCATCTGATGGTCATAAAACACCAATCCTGGGAGAGGCCCTATGGGTGTTAGCTAGAAAAAGGGACCCTAGAACCTCGAATCTCATACTAAGGTGGTATAAGAACCACATCCATCCACTTTCTCATGCATGATACACAAGAGATAAGAATATACTAATATTCTCATAGTCCCAATTAATCAATATGTTTACTTTGTGTTGTAATCATCAAAAACTGAATGTAATACTGGGATATATCCACTTCGGAATCACTATCACGCAAGTCCTATTTTTTCCTCCTAGCTACCCAGAGTTTCTGTTGAGTTCTAATAAAAGATTCATAGAAAAAATATGTCAAAAATTTATATTCGACAAGAAAAATAGGTCCTAACACACACCCAAGTCATTGTTTCACACAAAGCTATCTTTCACAATTCAACGTACACCAAATCCCATCAAAAACATATTTTTATCATCGCAATCAATTTTTAAAAACACTTCCACAATCCTAAAATCTTTTTAAATTCCCAGATTAGTTCCACACATAAAAAATGTACCAATTTAAGATCTAAAACAAATTTAAAAATAAATTTTACAGACAAAATATTTGACAAATACAATTACACAACAATTATAACTTATAAAACATGGTATGAAAATAAATCTATATAAAAATATTCATCATTAAATTTTTAAGCCTGGAACCACCAACCATTTATGAAGAAAACACAAAATCTGGTGTTAAACCCTCTTCGTACGTTAATCACACCATGTAGGAGAAATATTGTAACAACTTGTCTTTTAATACACACTTAAACATGATTTATTACATACACTCTTCACATGATAAAAATGGAAAGATCGAGAGGTCTAGTGTCAGTGGGGCATATGAACATTAAGTAGCAACATAAAACATAAAACACACAACATATTTATTGATAAAATATATTACATAACCATGAAATTACCTCGTACTTAGCATTGCATGGGATAACCTAAGTACATACATGTGAAAAAGGTCAGCTATAAAGCCCAATAAAGGAGTAAAAAAGGCATAACTTGAAGAATAATTGACATGTTAGGAAATAGACATATCAATAGAGCATAAAAGAAACATGTACATAAAATCATGATATAATATGATAATAATAACATTGAAATGTGGAAACAACACTTAACAAGGTTTTAACATGTTCCAAGGATCATTGCACATGAAGCGCGAGTAAAATCTAATTCCACTTGAATTAGTATTATTAAACCCTCATTACACTTGAATTAGAATTAGTAAACCTTAATTACACTTGATATATAATGATACTCATATATACCAAATGCATTTGAGCTCTATTAGGGAACACCCTACTTAATCATTTCATTTCATACATAAGTGTGCCACATTGATCATAAAACATGGATTAATCATCATTTATTCTACTATAATGGAATGTGGAATTCATAAATCACACAATATAATCAATAAGAAAATGAGAAAAATAGTGAATACAATTGACAAAGAAATGGTCATGGTATACACTACACAATGACATTGTCTTAGAAAAACACGGTGCAATTTTGGCTGGACAACATCATGACATAAGAATTCATAAAAATGGTTTATGAGAGAGAAATGGGTCTCTCGTCATATTAAATGAATTTAATAGTAATGAGGTTATATGGATACAGGTCCAAAAATATTTAATGTAATTTTAATTCATAGTACAAAAGTATTTTTTTGAATGTAAATGAGGAGAGAAAAATCCATACAAAATTTTATCATGGTAACTGGTGTACATGAGAGGAATTAATTAGAGAGGAATGGGTCTCTAATCATTCCAACATAAATAGGGAAGTATGAAGGAGTTAAAAAATCGTATCCAAATATTTATAAGTAAAAATAAAAGGTCCTAAAAATATTATGAAACATGAATAAAATGAGAATGTAAGGATTCCATTTCTAGGAAGTGTGAACCCAAAGGCTTGGGAGTGGATTGAGTGAGGCTTCTGGGGAGCTTGGGGAACCATAGGAGGATTATAGAGAAGTAAGGGAAGATTTTGGACGAACCCCAAATTAGTTTTTAGAATATGTAGTGGGATAATCGGTGGTCTTAAATAGGAATGGACAGGGGATTCTCTATTATTTAGGTTTGGGACACCTCAAAATAAACTAATCAAAACAAAAAATGGCCCATTGTTTTTCCCAAGGTTTTTTCCAAAGGGGAGTAGAATAAAATATTTTATAATGACAATGGACTAAATTCTTATAATAATAGGGTTGCTTATTTGAAGGTGAGTAACACTCTCAAAGAAATCAATTTAAAAAATAAAAATATTTTATTACTCTTAGAGGTTACACTATGGAATTGAAAAATAAATCAAACAAACCTAAAATCACATTATTTTAATAGTAAAATATATATTGGCCAAAAATAAAGTTTATAGTATTATATTACATCACTATTAGGTTATTATGATGTCATAAAAGTCATTTTATATTTAAATGGTATTTTATTTTTACACAAAAATTTAACTATCTCATAAAATGAGAAAAAATTCAACGTTGGATAATTTTGATGTCCTTATTCCAAAAATAAATCTTATTTTATCAAAATATATATCTGAATATTTGAATCTACACTTGTAAAATAAAAACCAACATTTATTGAAAATTCCTGGGTTTTGAAAAAAATAGCTTTCAAACTATAATTAAAATTAAAATTGCATTAATAAAAATTATAAGATAATTTATACTTAATAAAAATTAATTTAATAATACTAATATATTATGAAAATAATATTTAATTAAAAAATACCTCAATATATCAAAATATATTCCTTAGTTGAATATTAAATAGAAATATTATTTGGGTTTTAAAAACTATATATAATGTACCAATAATAAAGTGAATGTATGTTATTTATTATATACTAAAATAATGCACATAAACATAGTTCTAATTTCTTGTTACATAACCCCTTCTAACACCCACATAAGACCAAAGGGTATGTTGTGTGATGGCGATAGACTATTGTGGTGGCTCGGATAACATGTTTCAGGTGGTAATATCTATCAACATCCACTTCTTTCATATGAGGTTCTCCTCGAGCTTAACCTGTTAAAATTCATATTGGGCTTGGTCAAGATAGATTTTCAATGACGAGACCTCATTTTTGAGCTCTGAAAAATGGGCTTTGTACGGTTAAATTCCATTGGATGAGTCCATCACTTCCTTTTTCTGAGTGAATTGGATTTATTAAATCCCTATATTTATTCTAATAATATGATCACAGTTCAATGGCTATATTATCAATGGTAAAAACTATTAATATTATTTAAAAATAAAAAAACACAAAACCAAGGATGTTCATATTTTATATAACCATTTTTCAGAATAATACATTTAATTAGATCAATAGGAATTTTCATTGATAAATGTTTTGGTTGTTACAATCTCCCCCTATAAACTTTCTCCCTCAAAAATTCATTTTGTATTCTATGCTTCAAACAGGTGTGGTTTCATTTCCTTCATTTCCTCATCTAATTACCATGTTTCCTCATCGTACTTATGGTTTTTCCATAGTACCTTGTCCAAGCGTGTAGTCTTGTTACGTTTTGAAATTGTGTCTATGATCCAAGTTCTTCTCTGGTTGATCTTCATAAGAATGATCATCCACAAATTTACTAACATTGAAGAGATTAAATGTGAAGGGTCTGGTTTGTACTCCATTAATTGGGGCACATTAATGACATCATGTACTTTGGCCCTGGTGGGTGAATGTTCTAGTCAATAGGCCACAGCCCTGACCAAATCATGAATCACGATGGGTCTGATGTAATTAGGACTTAACATCCATTTTTTCAATACCTCATTTCCTTTTATCATGGAGATATGTGTAGAGATACCATGTCTCCGTCTTTTAAATCAAGGTCTCATCGACGGTTATCTACATAACTCTTTTTTCTCCTTTGGGCTACCTTGATATGATGCTGAATGGTTTTCTCCATATCCACTATGTCATTTACCATTTCAGGCCCTAATAGCTTACACTCACTAAATTCATCCCAAAACACCGATGTTCTGCACCATTTCCCATAAAGGGCTTCATATGTTGCCATTTGGATGCTCGAGTGGAAACTGTTAGTGTAGAGGAATTTAACCAGTGTAAGATGTTGGTCCCATCCTCCTTTTAAGTCCATATAACATGATCTTAAATTATCCTCCAATGGTTGAATATTTCACTTAAATTGGAAATCGGTAATAAGATGATTGGAAATAATGATGTTCAGTTTAGTGCTTAGAACATGATGGAGACATTTCTAGAACATCACGGGGAATCTAGGATCATGATCAGATACAATTGATAGTGGTACTCCATGTAGCCTTACATCTTCTGTGATATAAATCAATGCATGGAGATCCAATGAGAAGTCCTCTTGAATCGTGATAAAATGATATGTCTTCATAAGACGATCCATAATGACGCATATAGCAGTGTTTCCCCTGGATTTCCTTGGACGTCTATTGATAAAGTACATGGTATTGTTCTCCCACTTCCATGTTGGTATGTGAAGTGGTTGCATCATCCCCATAGAATATTTCCTCTCAGCCTTCATTTTCTAACGTACCAGGCACTTTGATGTTTATTAAGCAATCTACCTTTTCATATTTTCCCAGAAAAAGTTTTCTTAGAGATCTCGAAACATCTTTGTGAACCCTGGTTGAAGAGAGAAGGTTGTGCTACTCACATCTTCCAGAAGCTCCTTCTTTATCTCCGGATTAGATGGTACACATAATCTTTATCCAAATCTAGCAATTCGATCCTTTCCAACCATAAACTCTGATGATTTCTAATTTCTAATATCTTCCACCATTTTTATAAGTTCGACATCCTTTTTTGAGAACCATTTATTTTCTCTCAGAGGGGTGGTTGGGAAATCATTTGAGAAAGGATTCATGATGTTCCTCTCATAATGATTCTCTAGTCCATCCTCTGAAAATTTAACAAGATTGCATCCTTTTCAATTCCAATCATTGATAAACATGAAAGATCATTTCTACATATAGAATCTTTCACCTTATTCACATTGTTATGGCGGTAATGGATATATCAGTCATATTCTTTGATCAGTTCTAACCATCTTAATTGGCGCATGTTCAACTTTTTATGTGTAAATATATACTTGTGGATTTTGTGGTCTATATATATTTCAATATTCTACACAATGATGTAATGTTTCAAAAATTTTAAATAGATAATCACTACAACCACTACAGATAATGCGTTTGATTTTTTTTCAAGAAATTTAAATTTCCTTGAAACCTAGTCAAGGACTTTGTCATTTTGCACCAAAAAAGAACTCAAGACTTTCTTTTAATCCTCACTAAATACCACAAAATGTTCTCCACTTTGAGGTAATGTGAGAATGGTAATTGTAATAAGCCTCTTTTTCAACTCCATAATTCTTTCTTCACATTCATCACTCTAAGAAAACCTGAATCCCTTCGAGTATGATTGGTAAAAGGGGTTGAAAATCATGAGAAATTTTTCACAAATTAGAGATAATATCCAGATAACCCCATGAATCCATGGTAATCTGTTACTAATGTTGGCCTCAAGAATCCCATAATTGTAAGTGTCTTGGATGGATCCACAAATATCCCATTGGTTTTGATGATATGGCCCATGAATGATTCCTCCTTCAACCAGAACTCAAACACGTTGTACTTTTCATAGAGCTTATCCTTTCTCTCGATCTCTAGTATAGTCTTTATAAGCTCCTCATGCTCCACCTTGGTTTTTTAGTATATAATAATATCATCTATAAATACTAACAGATATTTTCCAAGGTAATCTCTAAATAATCTATTAATCAATTACATGACGAAAAATGGTACATTAGTGAGTCCGAAAGACATTTCTATGAATTCATAGCTCCCATATCTGGTACCAAAAGTAGTTTTCGGGATATATTCTTTCTTCACCCTAACTTGATAATATCCCAACCAAAAATTTACCTTATATAAGTATTGTGATCAACGTAGATGAATAGAAAAGTGATCAATTCATTGTAGAGGATTCTTGTTATTTATTAGGATTTTGTTGAGTTCATAATTATAAATGCAAATGCGCATTGATCCATCCTTTTTCTTGATGAAGAGGACTGGTCCACCCCATGGGGAAGCACTTGGGAGTTTAAACCCATTATCCAGAATCTTCTGTAGTTGTTTCTTCAGCTTATCATGCTCCACAACGGCCATTCTATACAAATTCTTGGAAATTGAAAATACCACATGTACAAATTCTATTGATAATTCAACATCTCTTCTAGGAGGAAGAAAATTCAACTCATCGGGAAACACAATAGTGAATTCCCTCACAATACACATGAATTCATAGATGGTTTCATCCTTGGACTCAATCATTTGAGCTAGATATGCACACTCATATGGTAGTAATATCCATGCTTGATATGATGGTGTTAAAGAGGATTCATCATCCTAATTTCACTTGTATAAAATCTATGTTTGATTCTCTATATGGATATTGATTTCCCTCTCATAGAAATTTATCTTGGCATTATATAAGGAAAGAAAATCAATGTTAATAATTACATCAAATCCCACCAGAGGGATTATAACGTGGTTCTCCAGGAAGTTAAATCCAAATATTATGATAGAGGGGGAGTTATAATCATGGGATGCAATGATTGACCAATCTGTCATACTCAGAGACACATTTACATCCATGATTTGTTGTGGTGTTGGGATTGTTCTACTAAACTTTTGGGATAGAAAATAATGTGTACAACTATTGATGAAAAACCTACATTTCACTTTTTGATTATAGTTATAATCTATCAAATATAGTCGTAGGGATGAGTATTATTAAACTATTAAAACATAAAGGAAGATCAAAATAAAAAACAGATGAGTTAAAAATTATACATATTTCCATAACTTAAGAATTAATAGGCTTCAATCTATGTTATCCATGATCTACCACCCAACATATATTATTAGGGGAATTATTTTTATTCCATTAACAATGGTATATACTAAGCTTTTCAGTTTACCAAACAATATCCCCTTGGAGTTTCATATCCAATATTGCAGTAAGGCATGTTGTCGTGTACCCGGATACCTTGGGTCAAGCCCGAAACTCCTTGTCAGAGTTTTCACTCCTGGGTACATTTGTGCCAGAGCCACCTCTACCTTCTTGTATCCATAAATGGATGTATTTCCTTGATACACCACTTAATCAATAATCACCAAAACATAAGAATTTATTTATTACACTTATTCTTATCCCTAAGGCTTTCACTTGGGTTTTCTAATTTTAATCCAAAAAATAACTAAACCTATCCTTTAATACCAACTATATAAACCCATCATTTTATTACATACTTAACCATGATTTATTACAGAAACTCCTAACATGATATGACATGGTCGATCAATAGGTCTAGTTTATTTGGGGATTAAAAACATTACATTAAAACGTTAAAAATAAAACCACAACTTGTTTATGGAATATTTCTTTTAAACAACCACGAAATTCTCTGGTACTTAGCTTTTAATGGGAAAACATGAGGACATACATGTGAAAAGGGTGAGCTATAAGGCCTAAAAGGGTAGTAAAAAGGCATAAAATGAAGAATAAAATTCATTTTAGGAAATAGGCATATCAACAGGTCGTAAAAGAGACATGTACATAAAGTTATGATATAGTATGATTATCGTAACATGGAAATGTGGCAACAAAATGTAACATTATTTTAGTATGATCCAAGGCCCATTGTATATGAAGAATGAGTAAACCCTCATTGACCTCAAATTAGCATGAGTAAACCATCTTTGCACATGAATTAGAATTTGTAAACTGTCATTTCAATTGATGTAACATGATACTGATCTTAACCCAATGAATTGGATTGATTTCAGGGTGCACCATAATTAGTCATTTCATTTCATGCATAAGTGTACCACATGGATCATAACACAGGGATTCATCATCATTTATTACATGATAAATGAATATTAATTTTCATAATTGGAACTCTATAATCAATAAGTAAATGTTCATAATGTTGAATACCCTTCACTACTAGAAATTTTAGGTATACCAACGGTTGAAAACCGTTGTTATAGGATGGAGAACCGTTGGTATAAATTATAACAATGGTTTTAGAAACCGTAGCCCAATAAGATGTGACAATAGACATATACCAATGGTTTGAAATAATCCATTGGTAAATGTGAATAAATATACTCTATTTCCAACAATTTTATAAAACCGTTGGTATAGAGTTCTTATACAACTCATATGCCAATAGTTTCAAAACCATTGGAATATATTTTTTAAACTTCCGTTGACCCCTATAACAATGGTATAAACCACTGGTAATGTTTTTGTACCAACAGTTCAGAACAATGGGTAAAAAAATACATATAGAACCTATACCAACGTTTTGAAACCATTGGTATAGGATTTACTGTACAATTCACACAACAGCCTACTCTGTGTGCAGCTCTGTGAATTCTACAGAATACATAAAATGCAATACATAATAAGGATACATAATTAAAAACAAAATATTTGAAGGATACATAATTAAATAATCAGTTATGAATACAATACATTTTAAACAGAATACGTAATTATATGTGATAAAAAATTCAGAATACATACAAAATAACGTTTTTTAAAACACATAAACGATTCAATTCAGAAATTAGAAGCTAATAACCCAAAATAAGGGAATGAATAAATGAATTCAACCAAACACAAATATAATGTCATGGTTTGGGTGGGTGTCTTTGAACACAGTGATAATGATAATGGGTGTGTATCAATGAGAATGTGTGACTTAGGGATTATATTTTTCCTTAGCATATTAAATGTCATGTGTTTTATAATAAGGGTAGAAGTTCCTCACATGAGAAGTGGATTGTGTGAGGCTGGACCATGGATCATTATGCTGATGTATCAACACAATCCGAATAAGTTTGGTTGATTTTCCATATTCCAGTAGTTTTTAATTAAAATGATATTCATTATATACAAAAGAGAGACAATTAGAGTGATACTGGCCCCACCATGCTCCATATTGCGGCAGGTTTGACTCGTACACGTCACATATGACCCATGGATCGTTTTCCTAAAGTATAAATACAATCTGAATGCATTTTGTTGGTATTCTATATGACAATTATTGTTTTCACATAAAATGTTGTCCATTTCAAATAAAAGTGAGACACTCTGAGTGGTACAAGCCACACTTGGACTCTGATTGGGGATTGGATGACTCGACCACATCATAAATGACCCATGGATTGTTTTTCTAAAGTATCAACACAATCCAAATATGTTTGGCAATTTTTTCATATGTCAGTTGTTTTTACTTAAAACATTGTCCATTTTAATCAAAAGAGAGAGACTTAGAGTGATATCGGCCACACTGTGCCTTTGATTGAGGCGGGGTAGACTCATACATGTCAAATATGACCAATGGATCATTTTCCTAATGTATCAACATAATTCGAATGCGTTTGGTCGGTTTTCTGTATGCCAGTTGTTGTTTTCATTTAAAATGTAGATCATTTAAAATAAAGGTGAGACACTTTGAGTGGTACCATCCCCACCGTGTCTCTGATTAAGGCGGGGTTTACACTTACACTTCACAAATTACTCATGGATCATTGTCCTAAAGTATCAATAGAATCCGAATACGTTTGGTCCATTTTCCATATGCCAGTTGTTGTTTTCACTTAAAATGATGTCCATTTTATACAAAAGAGAGACATTTAAAGTGGTACCAGCCAAACCGTGCCTCAGATTGATGCGGGGTTGACTCGTACACATCACTAATGTATCATGGAACGTTTTCATAAAGTATCAACACAATCAAAATGTGTTTTGTTGGTTTTCTGTATGCCAGTTGTTGTTTTAACTTAAAATGTTGTCCATTACAAATAAAAGCTAGACACTTTGAGTGGTACCGGACACACCGTGCCTCATAATGATATGAGGTTGAGTCTTACATGTCACATATGACTAATGGATCATTTTCCTAAAGTATCAACACAATCGGAATACGTTTGGTTTACATATTCTAGTCATTTTTACATAAAATAGTGTCCATTTTAATCAAAAGAGATACTCTTTTAGTGATACTGGCCTCACTATGCCTCAAATAGAGGCGAGGTTCACTATTACACATCAAATATGACTCATGGATCATTTTCTTAAAGTATCAACACTATCCGAATGTGTTTGGTCAGTTTTAAATATTCCAGTTGTTGTTTTCACTTAAAAAGATGTCCATTTTAAACAAAAGAGAGACATTTAGAGCAGTACCAGCCCTACCTTACCTCATATTTATGTGGTATTGACTCTTACATATCAAAAATGTCCCATGGAACGTTTTCCTAAAGTATCATCACAATCCGAATGCATTTGGTTTGTTTTCCATATGCCATTTTTTGTCTTAAAATGATGTCCATTTTAAACAAAAGAGACACATTTAGAGTAATACCAGCCACACCGCGCCTCAGATTGAAGAGGGGTTGACTCCTACATGTCACAAATGTGTGTAGAATCATTTTCCTAAAGTATCAACACAATCCAAATAAGGTTGGTCGGTCTTCTGTATGCGAGTATATTTTACTTATTACATTTTCAATTTTAAACAAAAGAGAGCCACATAGAGTGGTACCGACCACACCATGCCTCAGATTTATGAAGGGTTGACTCATACATGTCACAAATGTCCCATGGATCATTTTCCTAATGTATAAACCCAATCCGAATGCGTTGGGTTGGTTTTTCATATTCCTGTTGTTTTCACAAAAAAATTTAATCATTTAAAATAAAGGTGAGACACTTTGAGTGGTACCAACCACACCATGCCTTGGATTGATGCGGGGTTGACTCTTACACGGCAAAAATGTCCCATGGATCGTTGTGCTAAATTATCAATAGAATATGAATACATTTGGTCTATTTTTCGTATGTCAGTTGTTGTTTTCACTTAAAATGTTGTCCATTACAAATAAAAGTGAGACACTTTGAGTTGTGTTGGCCACACCGTGCCTTTTATGGTGGTGGGGTTGAGTCACACATGTCACATATGACCCATGGATCTTTTTCCTAAATTATCAACAAAATCCAAATACGTTTGGTCTATTTTCCGTATGCCAGTTGTTTTTATAAAAAAGGGTGTCCATTTTAGAAAAAAGAGAGACACTTTGAGTGATATAGGCCACAATGTGCCTCAGATTGAGGCGGGGTTGACTTTTACACGTCACATAAGACTCATGGATCGTTTTACTAAAGTATTACCACAATCCAAATGCATTTGGTTGATTCTCCAAATGCTAGTTAGGAAAATCGTGCAATAATAGTGATAATATCATACACTAAAACTATAGACATTGTGCATGATGTGCATCCCCTGGCGCATGGTAGGAAAAATCATGCACATTTCTTCTAATATATATCCCTATATGTGGGGTATATACCTTGTGGGATGGACTTAATTTTTTTACTAACCATGAGGCTTAGTGTTTTTTCTTCTCCGACCGGTGTTTTGAGATCCGAACAAGCCCCAAAATCCCGATAAACCATTATAACATCATTAGGCTTCCATATTTGGGCAAAAATAAATAGTTATAATGAAATAGAAAATATCAAGACCAAAGTGAAATACTAGGTTCAAAGATTAGGAGTTATACAGAATTCAAAAATGTAATGGATCAATCTACCCCTGATCACCATCACCATCACCATTGTCATCATCAGCCTTATCCTTGCCACCATCTCTATCCTCGTCATCATCCTCGACATCATCCCCATGCTCATCCTTGGCCCCATCCATGCCATAGGCCCCATCCTCACCCTCCTCCTCATCCTCATCCTCTCCCTCATCCTCTTCAGCATCCTCTTCATCACCAGGAACGTCATCATCTCGACCACCACTATTACTTCCACCTGGTGCATTGGATAATGCACCCAGTGACGACATATATGTCTGGCAAACCGCACTGGCCTCTGGTATAAGTGATGAAGATAATGCTTTGATCGGTTTCATAAATTATTTCTCCCACGTTTAAACCTGTTCTTCCAACTCTGTGTCCCTTTTATCAGATTTCCTTGCATAATCCTAGACTTGTTTCAACTTGGTTTTACTAGAATGGATACCTGGAGAGGACCAATACATCGTTGGGACTATATTCTTACCAGGTCAGTAGCGTACTCGACCAAATTTCTCATCTTCCAAAACCTGATATAAATGATCATGTTGCCCTAAATTGCCAATCCCTTGGGCATCAAGGGCCTCTAAAGAATCCTGTTAAAAATATTAATAGATTATTAAATTTAAAAATAGATATTAATCATTGAAATAAACAAATTAAAACATACAATCTTTTCTTGTGTCAGTTCAATAACCACAATTCTATCTTTTTTCCTTCTACTCGCCAAAAACTACTATGCTCGAGGGAGAGGTCCATCAATATTAAATTTGTTCTTCTATAATGATATTGAAACAATATAAAGTGAAAGTATAATCATATATTCAATATTCAATAAATCACATAATTTAAGTAGGAAAAAATAAAAAGGGAATGTCCTAAATAAAATTATAAACAACTATATCATACCATCTGCCTCTCATGATCTCACATAGTATTATGCCCCCAAGTGTGGAGGTATTTCTTTGAATCAATGTTTTTTTTGTTTTTTTCAGCAGATTCTTAAAAAATGTTTAATAATAAATAATATAATAATAATGAAAAATGTGAAAACTATCATTTAAATACCTCAAATGGGATAAATAACTTAAATTTGGCTCTCTCCCAATGGGTAATCATTTGGCGATATTTCTCTATCAGGCAGTCATCCACGATAGGTACTGTCTCCAACACCGTGCCCACTCTATCACACCAGCCAACATACAACTCATGCTTATATGCTCTCCAAAAATCATCTAGCTCCATTAAAAGTGCTAGTTGTGAACCTTCTCCATAAGGGAAGTCAAACCTATGATGACACCCAATAGATTAATTCATATAAATACAAAAAATACTACATTAAATCCAATTATTTTTTACCCATATTTGTGCCCATGTATTATCCTTAACTTCATGTGTCATATGTATGCAAGAGAGAGAGCTGATCAGAATGATGTTAGAGTATTTGTCTACTATCGCCAAAAACCTTAACATTCCTACCCAGGTTTACCAGTCATCTGTCCATCAACATTGTATTCAACCATAAACTATGTATGGTTGTTCCATAACACATGAATGTGAGTATACCTCCTCCCCCTCCTCCTAACAGTAGATGAATCAGTTATTAAAAAAATATCAGTACAAGTTATAATAAAAATAAATTTTGGTATAAAAATTTGATAGAGTTATATAAATATAACTATGGTAGTCAGATCAATGGGAGTCATTTGATGTGTAGAAGCTGAAGGAATATCCTGTATAGGTGGAGTGTCCCTCAGTGTACGTTCCTCATCCACATACTGTGTCGGAGCAGGTGTCGAAGACAGATGAATATAATAGCTCAAATATAATGAACCAGAAGTAAAAGATGATGGCATAGAATTTTGGACAACTGGTAGTGTAATCATCAGAGGCCTAAATATCTAATGTGTGTCTAAAGACATAGTAGGATCAAAATGGGTCGTAGAAGATACATCTGTGGTAGGGGAATAGTCCAATAAGGTACAACCAGTGGATCGTAAAAGTCTCACACCATGAACCCTCGTACCACCGACCTCAGTACTGGGACCACCAGATGATTATCTAACTATGACACCAACCCCTCCTACCACCAGCCTCTGTACTGGGAGAAATATCAGGCTCCTCATCAGATATTTCTCAACTAGGTGGTGGATCCTGAAAAAATGTCTAACAAAAAATTAAACACATGATATTATAAGTATTTAAATAAATAAATATATATATATATATATATATATATATTTGAAATAAAATTCCCACTACAGGGATGAGTTGAGGAACGCCCATCCGTGTCATGCGACGATTATTTTCTGTCATCTTTTTCTCCTGAATCTCTTTAATTAGTGTCATTTCCCACAATGAAAACAAATATGGAAGTAATTAGAAACAAATAGCTAATTTTTAACCCAAAAAAATATAGAAATCCATTTTGATAAAAAAACATAAAGAAACTAATGATTTATGGTGATTTGAAGGTATGTACTAGGATACACCCTCTGAATGATGTAGGTGAAACATGTACATGATAATATGACTATATGATTCTATATATTTCCCACCACAAATTTGAGTTCACAATCAACTCTAAAAATTGAGATATTGGAGCCATCATAAGTAATAAATGGATTGCTTCCAATTGCAGATGGGATAGTGTCAACTTTATCACCACCATCCTCAAAAACATGTCTCGGATTTACATCAATAATTACACTGAATTTAGGATTTCCATGATCTTTGACATAAAAAAACTTGTTTAAACATTGATGCCAATACATATGGTTCATCATTGGCAAGAGTGTGATTCATTTAAATAACTCAAAATCCACAATCATCAATAAAGGTGCCTTGCCTCATCATAGAATCGATCCATTGACCTCTCATCATCATGACTAGACCATGCGAGTAATAATCCAAAATAATTATTTTCTCTCTGACTCCATAATAAGATACATTTTTAGAATGAGTTCTATTATACCTTGAAATGGTATAACAGTCTGTTGTGGCAGTCAGCATAACACCATCCTGCTATGTTCTCATGTTTCTTTCTCGTTCAGTGATAATAAATTTATATCCATTGATCACATGTGATTTACAAGCACAAACCATGGTATTGGGACCAAAAGCCAAAGCACTTATTTCCTCAGAAATGGAGTCTGAAAGAAAACTCAATACCTGAAATATTAACAAATGGTAAACTTAATTAAATATTATTTATATTTAGTTATTACAGAAATATTTTTACGTTAAATTTCTACCATGAAGAAAACCCTTTGCTATGAAGATTATCTTTCCTTCTCAAAGATAAAGAATGATGCTTTCTATATATCAATTATTTATGTTTTCTATAGATAAAAATAATAATAGTTTAACAAATATTTAAAATTACAAGAGATAAGATAAGAGATACATGTACAATTTACTTACTTGATATACTCATAGAACAAATCACAGTTGAACAACATTGTGCGATGTTCCATCTCTCTCTCTTCAAGGCTTAATGTCGTCAATTTATATGATCCCAGAATTCTTCTTGTCTAAGGAAGTGATGGAAAACTGGGTTCAATTTTATCATACTATTCTTCTTCATTTCTCATTGGTCTATTTATTCTCGTAGTAAGATCAGACACATACATGGAGCATAAATCTATACATTCTTGAGCCAAGTAACCATTCACAATAGAACCTTCGGGATAATTCCTATTTCGAACATATGATTTCAATGTGTACACATTTCTATCTGTTGGATATTTCCAACGGAAAGAAACAGGTCCTCCAAGAAGTATTTCGGTCAGAATATGGATAGTTAGATGCAACACGCATGTAAACAATGATGGAGGGAATATTTTCTCCAACTCACACAAAATTAATGGTGTCTCTGCCAATAGTTAATGCATTAAGGATTTGGACAAATTCCTATCACAAATATCTCTAAAAAAATTGATCTACTGAATAACTGAGACTCTTATATTATTGTAAAATATATGACTGATTTCTATTGGATTCAACTCATGCAAATGGACATGATAGTCATGGGTCTTCAAAGATTTTTGCTACAACTATTTTCTATTGACCCGTTTTGATATATTTCTTGAATAGCCATCACGAACTTTAATAGTCTCTAGAACTTCCAGAAAATAATTTTTCTCAGTAGGTGTCATCACATTTGAAGCACATGGAACTTGCTATTTATTTTCACTAATACAAACATGATGACATTCTAGTATGATCCCGCAATCTACCAAGTCACTCCAAGATTATAAATAATCTTTTTCTCCACTTTACATTTAGATTAATCGAACGCAACTTTTAACATATATTCTTTTCAATGTGCATTACATCTAATCAATGACATAAAAAGTTGGATGACCAATATGACAACTCAAAGAATATACTCTTCTTTTTCCAATTGTAACAAGTATCATTGGAAACATTTTCCATCGTTCTATATTTTATTACAGCTTTACCAAATGAATAACTAAAATCTTTCAATTCATAGAGGACATCAGTTCCAGATATCCACTGAGGTGGATCGTCAGTCTATATGGTATTGTCAAGTCATCAATGATTGTTTCTACATGGATGGTTCATTGGATGAATTATCCATGTCCCATAAAACTAAAACTAAAAAGATATTTGAGTCTTCTCGATCGAGTATCCTTCATTAAACCAGGACATGAACATTTTTCTTTTGTGCTCCATCCAGACATCATTGCATAAGCATACAAATCATTGATTGTCCACATAAGCACAACACGCATCTAAAATATATCTTTCGAACATGCATCGTATTAGGGCACACCCGCATCCCAGAGAAATTTCAACTCTTATTAATGGTTGCATGTATATATCTATATCATTGTTAGGATCAAAAGGGCCAGATATGAATATACTCAAGAAAGTGTAAGGTTTTTTCATACACAACGATGGGGGAAGGTTATAAATGTGTATGAAAATCGGCAATGTGTTGTGCGATGTAAGCATATTCCCAAATGGATTAAAACTGTCACATGAAAGACTCAGTCTCACATTACTCATGCCGGCTACAGTTTTAGGATATCGAGCATCAAATATCTTCCATGAAAATCCATCTGCAGGGTGAACGAAGTCTTCATTATTCTTTTTTCTCTCGATGTCATGTCATTGAATTTTTACTAATATTTAATCAGACATGAAAAGGTTTTGTATTCTGGTGATCAATGGAAAGTTCCACCATACATTTTGTGGATCATGAGATGGTGTTCCATCATCTTTTGGCTTCCATCGAGAGGTTCCAAATTTGATAAAATCATTTCTTTAAGTAGTTTCCTCCCAAAATAAGCTGCAATCATTCCGGAAAGCATGAATTTTTTTTTTGAGAATCCATGTTTGTCATCTAACATCCATTCCATATAGTGGTTTGATGGAATATCTGCATCATCTATATATAATTCCTTCAATAAGGTAATAATGTAATCGATTGAAATATTTGAAATCCCATAAATAGTTATCCTAGGAAACAATTGGATTAAATATTCCAACTTTTTCATTTTACCACATTGCCGATATATTGGATTTGTCACAACATCATTCAATTTTTTTCACCCTATCAATATCATCATTTTCATTGGATGCATCATGTGTGTTTGTATCGAAATATTGTTGGTTGGAAATCCTTTCCTTCTCATGATTCCAAATAAATAGAAACTGATCATATATCAAACTCTCTAATTCAGTCCTATCATTTGGATCATCAACATTTTAACATTATATTTTATCTTCATTGTGATACAACACAAAATAGTTTGTTTTGAAACCAAATTTGGATATATGATTGATAACTGCTTCAAGACTCAACCAGGGTCTTCCAACACAATTAGAACATGGTAAGTTTCTGCGACCACTATATGAATCCTTTTCAAATGTAAAATATAAAAAGATGTTCAAATTATTTTGAAAAGTGGTTAAAATCCAATTAGATTTGTACATACAACTTCAATCCATTCTGTAAAAAATTGCAATAAGTCATTTCAAAGAAATTAAATAATTTATAAGCTCAATCAAAAAAATATTTAGGTAAATGAAAATTGTTTACATTATATAAAATCATAACTGACACGTTACTATATATGAGAATAATATTAATAATCAAAACAAAATATAATGTATATAAGAAACTAAGATGTAGAATTTCTAATTCCTATATTCATGGATTGCCCAATAAGATATTGGAAGTGGATCAAGGAATACATAATCCTTAGGGGTCTTATTGGAAGTACATGAGTTTTATACTTTATCTTCTTTAGAGAGATTAGGATGAGGAGTAGGATAAGGATCACATCAAAAGTAGTTATGGCCTCATCATGTTTCACCTTAACCATGAATTAAAGGATCCCAGGTTTGGGGCCATTGATCATAGGTTGGTAGGGTGTATTCATTGAATCATGTCCCAATTGATTTTAGAGAGGGAACTTCAATAGATATAGGTATAGATTTGATTAGAAACAACTATAAAAAGGATATCTAGGAATCGTGATGTCCCAAACTAGGATTCCACTAATTAGTGACCCAAACCAATATAGCCACATGGCCTCAAGCACAACTACCAAAATTCAAAATGTTATTGACTAATTGTGAGAGCCTTTGGTGTGTCTGGGGGAGACTATTTCCTCGTTACCTAAGTATCACAATTTTAATATTATCCATTAAAAAGTAGAAGGAAGATAACAATGGGAAAATATAGGAAATGTATGAAAATCACCAAATCAGTAATACCAACTAATAATAGAATTATAAAAAGAATGATGGTAATGTATGTCTTGTATTATGAAGAAAAACATGGTTACAACTAGTAGTAAGTAGTACTATGAAAGTGGCTCAATAAATTATAAAACATGACCTAGATTCTTGATCTAAAATCCAATCATCTGCTACATGATCTATCCTTTGTCTTGTGAGTAGTCCTGCATCTATAAAATGGTGATTCCCCTTATCTTAACATATAATCTTGTAGTTTATCTGGGTACCCATTGGAATATCCAACAATATGTGAGATACAATTCATGTAGGTGACCCCCAAGAGGTCTATAACAATGTAGTCTATTTTTATAAAATTTTAATATAATGATATGATCAATTAAAACAACAAGTAAAAAATCTAAATGGGTTTTCTAGGTTAAATCAAAACAGAAGAAAAACAGATACACATCAAAATCAAAACATAAAACATAAATATTAGATAGATAACAATAATAATAAGTTACCAATAAAGAAAATACCAAATCATGGATGGTTTGGATGTAGATTCAGCTGCTTGGATGGGGAAATATGATATTCCAACCATTTGAATGGAGGAACTGAGATGAACACGAGAGAGGTGTAGTTCGAATGGTGTAGAGGTGCTCTGATCGTGGTGGAGAGGTGTTGTCCGAATGGGGGAGGGGTGCTCTGATTGCGGGGGAGAGGTGCTGTCAAATTAGGGTTTTGTCTGAATGGGGGATAGGAGAAGTGCCACGTGGGGTTTTTAGGGAAAACCGTTACCAACGGGTTTGAAAAACTGCTGGTAAAGGGGGAAAATTTAGACCCCTTTACAAAGAGTTCTATTAAACTGTTGGTAAAGGGTGTCCTGCACCAGGTTTTACCAACCGTTTAAGGAAACCATTGGTAAAAATATTATATAAGAACTATTTAAGAAAACTCTTGGTATATTAGTGTTTAAAAAAACCCCTATTCCATTAGTTCATGATAGATATATAGGAATGGTATTCTCTAGACAATGACTTGGTCATAGAAAAACGTGGTGCATTTTCAGGAACAAAACGACGTGACATAAGTATCCATAAATGTGGCTGATGAGAGAGAAAAGGGTGTCTCATCATATCTACATTAAATGGATAGTATGGGTGTATATAAATACATTTCCCAACATAAGTAATGTAATTTTTATTCCTAATACAAAAAAATTTCTTGAATGAAAATGAGGAGAGAATAATTCCTTACAGAATTTTTTCATGTTAACATGTGTGCATGGGAGGCGTTATTGAGATAGAAATAGTTCTCTAATCATTAAACAATAAATAAGGAAGTATTGGGCAGTTGGGAAATCATTCCCCAACATTTAAAATTGATAATAAAATGGAATAACAATATTATGAATCATTGATAAAATGAGAAACGAAGGAATCCCTTACTTGGAACTATTATACCAATTGATTGGGAGAGGCCTAAAAGAGGCTTCACGGTAGCTTGGGGCACATTGGGAGGATTCTAGAGAGATTAGGGAAGATGTTTTACAAACTACAAAGGATTTTAGTGAAAAGAAATTGGGATCTTGGTTAGGTTTATATAGGAAATGAGAGGGAATTGTTTATTATTTATGTTTGGGAAACCACACATTAAACTAATATATATAACAAAAATCCAATGGTTTTTCTATGTTCTTTTTTAAAGGTGAGTGTAAAAAAATATTTTATAAGGACAATGGCCAAACATCTTAAAATAATAGGGTTTCTTATGTGGAGGTGAGTCACACTCTCAAGGAAATCTGTTTACAAATCTAAAATGTTTTATAAGTCTTGGAGGGGTCACTATGGCTTTGTATAATAAATCCAAAAAAACCTAAAATCAGATTATAATAATGGTAAAAATATATTTTTTCTGAACATAATTTTTATAATATTATATTACATAACCATTGGGTCATTATGTAGTCATAAAACACAATAAAAATTTAAACAGTATTTAATTTTTACCCAAATATTTGTCTATCGCATAAAATTATGACAAATAAACAATTGGATAAATACAAAATTCTCATTCCAATAAATATTAAGTTCATCCAAATAATTTTCTAACTATGTAAATATTCACTTTTAAAATAATAACTGACATTTATAAAAAAGTCACATGTTTTGACAAAAACTCTTTTAAATCATTAATAAAAATTAAAATTTTATTCATAAAAACAATATAATAATCTATACATAATAAAAATTAATTTTATAATAATATTATTTTATTAAAATATTATTTAATTAAAAAATCCAATAATTTATCAAAATATATTCCTTAATTGAATATTAACTAAAAATACTATTTATGATTTAAAAACTATTTACAAAGTAACAATATTAAAATGAATGTATATTATTATTTATATACAAAAATAATGCACATAATCATAGTTCTAAGGTATTGTTATGTAACCCCTTATAACACCCACGTAGGACTGAAGAGTAAGGGGTACGATGGTGATAGACTCTTGGGGTGGCTCGAATAACATTGATTGGGATGTAATCTCTATCAGATTTAACTTCACCCGTAGGTTGTTCTACTCGAGCTTTACGTGTTGAACCTCGGCTTGGGATTGGTCAATAAATATTCCGAATGACTCCACCTCCTTTCCAAGCTCAGAAAAATGGGCTTCATATGGGTCTAGTTTACTTGATGAGGCTATCGATTCATTTTTCTGATTGAATTGGATTTGTTAAAGACCTATATTTATTATAATCATGTAATCAATGTTCACCGGCTATATTAGGAACTATAACATTCCATAACAGTATTTTGAAATCCAATAAAAGAATACAATGGTAGTTCATATTTTATATAACAATTTATCATAATAATACATTTAATTAGATCTAGTGGAATTGTAATTTAAAAATGTCTGGGTTGTTACAATGACTGAACCCTAAATCATGATATTGAAACATCACGATTATGGAAAAATCCTAAACTCGCAACCTTAGGGATTGAGAGTATGGGAAACCAAAAAATAAAGGATGAAACACTAGATTATTGGATGAATCTATAGAAAGAGAAACTTACTTGGGAATTGGATGAGAGTCTACAACAAACCAAGCACACAATTTTAGTCCTAATGGAGGTGGGATGGAGAGGCATGCTGAGGGTGAGTGAGCCTGAGTGGGGTTCCAAAATATTTGAAATGGATGTTTGACCTATGAAGAGATATAGAGAGAGAGAGAGAATGAGGGCAATTTTTACTGTGGTTTCCAGTTCGTACAGTTAGTCCTCACTATTTGGGAAACCGTACGGCAACCATACATACCATTTTGTCCTACTAGAGGACTTCACATGGTAACCTAGGTAATGGAAGATGTCCACATGGTATTCATGTAGTAGGAACTATCTTCTAATACACACTTTCTTGGGATTTCTCATGGTTACTACTAACCATGTGCAAACCCTACACATGGGCCTGCCATCACAAAATATTTCCATTTTTATCCAAAATTTTAAATGTAAACCCAAGGAAAATCATAGAACAAAAATAAATTTGTAAAATTAATGAAACATAAATCACAGATGTGACAAAAATACCTATATAGTCTATTTATAACCATGTAAATTAGTTCAAAAAATAATATCAACAATATTTACATGGAGAAAACAATTAGATAATTAACACATTAAACATTAAAAGTGTCTCATTCATTTTTGAACATTTAAATCATAATATCCTTGGAATAATAAATTATAAAAAAATCATTAAATAAAATTATTGCATATAAAATCTGGATATTAAATGTCACAATAGATGTATATACACCGTATAAAATTAAATAATGGTTCATAACATTAATAAATTCTTCAATGAAAGGATATTGATATGAAATTCCATAACATGAGTCTGACTCGTAATATAAAATCATGAACCTCCTAAAAATAAACATATGTTAATTATATAGTGGTTTTATAACTATTTTAATTATTATTATTCATTTTATATCAATTATTATAATTTTATAACAATTGAATATTTATTTATGTTTATGTCATCCATTTTGAATATATTCTGTACATGAGTCCAAAATGACTTTGGAATGATGTAAATAGTAAAATTGATCATTAATATACCATATCTATAATAGAATTCATGAAAAAATAAATTATCTTATACATCAATTATAAAATTAAATCAAACCACATATTTTTGGTTGTGAAGAATGAACAACGTCGTAATGATTGATGCGATAAGTCGAGGGTGTGCTTGGGTAACATTTCCATATTTCAAAACACATAATGTTTAGAAAGATAAATTATTTTAATATTTAAATAATTATGATATTATTATTAATATCATATTAATAATTTAAAACTATTTATATATATTATCAATGTGATATGTTTATTAGAAATGAATTATATCGCTGTGTGGTGGTGATAGTTCACACATAAGCATGAAAAATGTAATCATTTTTATGTCAACGGGAAGTAAAAACATAAATAAAATATTTTTCAGTTATAATGATAAATATTTCATGAATATTATATATATACATTACATACATAATTATAACTATCCTTTAGATATTTTTGTGGAGAATAAATTTTACTTATTCGTAGAGGTGATGTTTCCCTGGTACGCAAGAATGATTAATTCTTTTCCCATTATAATGGTTGTGGAGATGAGGTTAAGGGAAGATATCAACAAAAAATAATAATTATATTATTGACATTGGATTTATTATTTCATTATGGTGGGGGAATATTTTAGGTAAGTGGGAGAATAAATTAAATATAAATACATGATTAAAAATGATACCTCCCCTTTGGACGATCACCTTCGATTAACATCGTATCACCTCTATGGAGGTTCTTATTCCTAATATAAGGCCTATATAATATGGGGAAGGATCATATGGGGAGATATGGATTTATATGAGATTAATTAATGTTTTTTTAATTTTGAATAAAAGAGATGTATGTGTACCATATTACAAGAGATGGGAGGGGAACTCTTGGAATTATTTAAAATATTAAATTAATAAAAACTTTTTTTATAATAAAAATTGATCCATGAATATTAATTTTAAAATAAATGATAATTTTGGGTTTAATAACAATCATAAAATCAATATTAGATATGTTTTGACTAATTCTTAATCCTTTTCTATTTGTTTTAACACCTTTTAAATCATATTGTGACATCCTGTAATTTAAAATTTGAGGGTTAATATACTTAAAATATAATTGCAAATGATAAAAAATGAGTCAATATCGACCTTTTTATATAAATATAAATAATTTTGTTCAATTTTTTTTAATTTTATAAATTTTATATGATTTTGTAAAATATAATTTATTTTTAAATATCAATTATATCAGTTTTAACATTATTCAATACATGAAGTTTTTTAAAAACTTATTACATGTTGATATCGTAGAAGAAATTATATTTATAAAATTTAATATAGTTCAAATTCATCCATAAAATTTTTTATGACATAAATAATCTCAAATTATATTTATTTTAATTTTTCTAATATCATTTATCTTGTTCACTTATTAATTAAACAATTACTGCATCATTAGTATGTCACCATTTATTTTAAATATTTATTACTAAAAATTATAAATAAATCACCATGATGTATATAAAAATTTTATATATCCAAATAATATTTATATTAAAAAATATCTCTAATATAACTCCCAATTAAAAAAAATTTCTTGTTAAAAATTAAAGTGTGAAAACATTGTCTTTTCAATGAATATTGTTTTATAAATGTCTTAAAGTCATCCAATAGGCTCCAAGTGGAGATAAAATAGTAATAAATAATACTTTGGTCGACACACATTCATATAATGAAATTGGGAATATAGTTAGTGGAAATTTTTTTAGTTATACTATTTTTTACCTTTATCCATCATGTTTACCCATAATTTAAAAATACTATTGAGGTTACTATTTATAATGTACATTAACAAAATTGAAAATTTTAAATAGTCTGGAATATTTGATTCCATATTTGGAGTCTATTTTTTAAAATTAATAACATATAATTTTCAAAACTTAATTAAAAAATACTCTCCTTGACCATACGACAAAATACCCTTTTTAATGTCAAAACATTCTAGAAATCACAATGTTTTTATATACATTTTCAATTTAAAACTGATTAAAATGACCTAAATTGGATTTAATGATAAAAAAATTATCTAATTATTCTTTATAACTAATCAATTATATAATTTATCACTGCAAATTAATTTGATAAAATGTACTTTTCAATTAAAATGCACCATTTATTCAATATTTATCAAAACATGAAACTCATCAAAATAATAATAATAATTAAAAAATGTATATTTTGATACCATTATTTAAAATAATATGTGAATTTTTTAAAATATAACTTTTAACAGTGTCAAAAACAATATTTTTAACATGTGAATCACCAAAAGGCCGCAAAACTTCCTTTTTGAAAAATACTTCTTTTATTCAAAGAATATGATTTTTCTTATGTCATGTATGGAGAACAAAAGTGATTAATGATTAATAGTAGATTGAATATATATATATATATATATATATAAATTAATTATTTTCAAAACAGATTAATTTTTATTTATTGGTATAAAACAAACTTGTTCACGTTTAAATAGATTTTTCCAAAAACATTTCCTTTTATTTTAAAAAGGGAATTACATTAATTTATAATTAATCAGTCACCAAAAAATTGATTATACATGTTTAAACCATATTTTAATACTTATGATAAATATATTAATTCCTTCCTATTTAATGGATTGTTTAACACTAACATTTAAATAATCATATTTAGTTTTTTGATTAAACTCGATGCAGTATATCAGGTATAGTATCGAACAAAGTGTTTCCCTTTACAAAATATTGATGTTATAATAATATTTTAAAAAATATTTAATTTAAATAATATATAAATAATTTAGGAAACTAAGAACATCATTTTCCATATAACTATTTCAAATATAACATCCAATATGGCCGAATTCAATACCCAATGAATTAGAGTGCCATTATAGACGTGGGCATACATGGTTTATAATAAAACCACCCATTCTTAGATTATAATAGAATAACACATCCATTGTTTAATATTTAACCAATAGACATTATAAAAATTCCCATGAACAATTACATTATCATAACACATAAAATATAGATTCATATAAGGAGTATTTTCACCCATATAAAATAATTTTCTGATATTGTTATATATAATTTCAATAAATAATAATCTTCAATACTAAATTTTCCTGAATAATGTTAAAATTGGGTTTCCTTAAAGAAAACATGTAAGATAATAAATTTTATAAAATATAAAATAACTATTATAGTGGTGAAAAAATTTAATTTTATTGTATGCGTTAAAATAAAACATTATTTTATTAATTTACAAAAAATATAAAATTTTATGTCTAAAAAAAGTAAAGCGATTCATTTTGAAAATAATTGAATTAATGTAATTATAAACAAATATTTACATTATTTTTAATTTTTTTAAAAAAATATCAATATATACCTTTTAAAAATTATACAAAGGGGGAAATTGTTTAATGTGAAACATTAAAATATGATGTTTTTAAAAATACCTTACCATAAGTTTAAATCATTACATTCCAACCATATATTCTAGAATAATAACAATATGTTAATTATTTAATTTGATAATATTTATTTTAATTTTTACTCTTTAGTTTTAGATTATTTATTACCATGTTATATTAAACTACATAATCATTTGAGTTTAAGTTATTTGTTTTGATGATATTTTATTCATATTTTCAAAATTACTCCGATGGTTCGACTATGATCAATGTTGTAATTATAAAAGAATATATTAAAAATCTATCGAATAATAAACAATTTAATTCATAAAAAACAAATTAAATACTATTAAGGATTGTTATGAAAAAAGAACAATTTTATAATAAAGGAGATCGAAGGGCATACAAACACCAGAGTAATGTTTCAATTTTTCAATGATCATTATAGAAATATGGTATTCATTTTTTAACATTCCAAAATTATAATTATATCAAAGAAACATATTATTTATTTCAATATACATAAAAATTTCCACCATTTAATATGGTACTGAATGACTAATCAGATCTCTTTATGGTGGTGGGGTCCACAGATACGCACAAATGATATTATAGTGCATCCTAGAATAGAAATGTCAGAAAGTAAATGGTATATTAAATTTTCATAATTATGAATATTTCCTTTATAATATATATATATATATATATACCAAATTCCTATTTAAAACCAACCCTTAGAAGAGGTGGTGGAATAAAAATAAAATTAGATCATGAGTTAATATTCCCTATACATAAGAACAACGGGGTTGGTATCCCATTTGATGGTAGTGGAGATGAAGATATGTTCATTCACAAAAAAAATAACATCATAGTATAAGTAATATATTCATTTAATTATTTTTTCACCGTTTAATAGAAGTTCAATGATGCATAAAATGAAACAAAATAATAATGCTTGGTTGGGACCTATACCACTTTTTCGAAAAAATCCACTTATGGTCTAGTAAAAATCATTCATAAATTGTTTTCTTAATAACGATACATCTTTAGGATGTTAGTAAAGTTATATGTAAGGGATTTCTATTTTTATTTAATATAACATATTTTTTACAGAGTGAATAATCAAGAGGAAGATGTTTTCTTTTATAAGAGAGGGGATGTGCACTATTGGGATTTCATAACGTTTTAAATGAATATAAATTAATTTTAGAATTCAAATGACTGAAAACTGATAAAATTAGTATATAATATGATGTTTTTTGATACCCTCTAATAGCTGAAAAATTTTATAATATTAGGTGATGTGTTTACACTATTCCTTATATTTTAACCAGTTTAATTTATTTTGACAATTACCACAGTGTTATTGATTTTAATCATCAAAAAGATAATAAGGAAAAAAAGAAGAAAAATTATACCATAAATAGACCATGTAAAATATTTTAAACCATATCTCAGTAACATGGATGATCATAGTTTTTTATAAGTTATAAATTATTTAATAAAATATTATTTAATGTTTAATAATACAAATTTTAATATTGGAACAATTAATTTCATTTTACATTTATAACAAAATTAATAAAATGGAATTGTAATGTAAGTAATTATGAAATCTATAATATGTCATGTATATATATCAAAATATTATAACATAATAAATCATTTAAGGAATAGAACATTTAATATTTTTTTTATAAGAAAATAAATTTTCCTTTTACTAAAATAATTTTTGTTTTATTATTGCGTAATATATTAAAATAATTACTTGATCATTAAAACTTAGAATGAAATGAACATGATAAACAATTAATTTCTAAATTAAATTACTATTTATAACTGAAAATTTATATTAATTATCACTATTTAAAAAATTTAGAGACACTAAATCTAAGTGAAGGAATTATTAAATTTTCATTATAAGAAATATTAAAATTGCTGAAATCATGATCATATTTCAATAAAATGTAACATATTATAAATATGGACAATTATTGATGATATATAATCATCAATTATTGTTATGTATTGAATTAGGGGCATTTATTCCTTATAGTATTTTTTTTAAAATTAATTACAAGGTTACCTATTACAATAGTAAAAAAGTACTAAAGTTTCTATTCATATAGACTAATAAATAATCAACCTATGAAAAAAAATTGATCTAATGACTCCATATTTGGAATATACATTTTATGATTAAAAACCCCAAGGAAGTAGATTTTAATTTAAAATAAAATCAGTAAATCATTATGAAAAATAGTTTTTAAAAAAATCTCTCTTTTGTTAAAGAATTTTATTCTAAAAATCTATTAAAAAAATTCAATTTCATACAAAAATTAGATTCAATTTAATAAAAATGGAATTATTAATTTTTTAAACTATTCATACTACATTTTAACATTGAAAATATATTAAAAGAATATATGATTTTCAATAAAAACCAATATTTTTCAAATTCAATGAAAAATAAATATATTCAAAAAAATTAAAAAATAAATACATTGATAATTTTGAAATTATAGTAATTATATTTGAATTTTTTCATATTGAAATACTATAATTTTGAAATTTATATTTAAAATAAAAAATATTATTAATTAAAAGACATATTGGATTGAAGTAAAGAATTTTCTACATTTTGAATGAACAATTACCTAATATTGTTATAATGAATATAAATAAAAATATGATTAAAACATATATAATAATGATTTATAATAAAATGAAATTTGTTTTTAAATTATTCCCCCATTTATAAATTTCAACCTCACAATTTCATTGACCACTATATAACATATGATAATTTTTCCTCATAGGATTTTCATATCCACATGTTTCTTCTTCAACAATATTCTTTTTTCAAAAAAGCATATCTTTATTAATTAACAAATTAAAAAATTAAATGTTATTATGGTGAAGAATAAAAATATAACATTATTCATAATAATGGATATCTTCTAATTCAGCTAGTTTATGGCACAAAATATGAGATGAAACTCGCACATATTTTTTAAAAATTAATACCTGAAATAAATTATGTAACTTGGATATAATGAAGAATATTCTACATGTTATGAAAACATATAATCATATCGAGGATTTAATATGGTCTAATAAACATTGGACTTAGATTTTTATTTTAACCAAAATGCATAAAAATTTCATATATATACACAAAATGAAAAACATGGTCACCTACCGTGACAAAAAAATCATAAATCTGGTTATGTAGAAAAAATTTCAACCTACTATCAATAGTCTTCATATTATAATGAATCAAATTCTCCTTCTCAACCATTACCTCAATGAAACTACGATCCCATTTAAATCTTTTATACTAATTCAACAAAAAACTATAGAGTTTGAAAACACCTTAAAAATAATTCACTATTTTTTATCATCTATATTTTTCTATGGAACCCATTTTTTATAGAAAACACAATTAATAAAATATGTTTAATAAAACTGAAATTATCATCAATTGAACATGAAAAAAGTAGGTATTCCAATTTCTAAATCATTCACTATGTATTTACATTAGATTGATGAAGAAAATATATAAAGAAATTTAATCTTGAATACATTGAAAATTTAAGACCATTGAAAAATAAAATCTGAGTTAATGATCAATGATAGATACAATTTATATGGAAACTCAATCCAAGAAATGTTATGGTTAATAGTGGTTTATTGAATGAAAATCATGTAACCTCCTACAAATAAATATGGCTTGTATAAAAATACAATATCACGATGATTTCATGAATACTCTATGATATTATTTTGATGTTTTGAAATATGATCAGTTATAATTAATTATCCACAAAAATGATTATTAATAATACATAATCACCCCTCTCACCCTTTACCTCTGTGAATTCCTGACCTACACCCACCCCTACCCAAACATATTCTCCTCACCTCAGTGGAAATACTGAGCCTATGACCCCATTTCCCAAAACTCATCCTCTTATCCACAGTGGTGACCCCGATCTATTGACCCATGAACCACGCGACCCCCTCCATATTTAGAACACCATGAGCATCCCCCTATCTGACCTCCTCTATCCTACTTTCACGCACCTCTCTAGTGATGGGACCCCACCACATATGTCCTCCTCCATAACCCTCATGGGGGATGGGACCCCCCCCCCCCTTATCAGCCTCCCCCCATCTAGCCTATGAGGGAAACCCTTTACCCCAAAAACCCTCCACAATCCAAAAAAACTCTCTATATTTCACTCTATTAATCAGAACCTCCATGATTTCCTTCCCCCTCAGATAACTCTAATGTCAGATTTTCAACCCCCCCCCCCCCCCAGAGCCCTTTCCCCTTAGACCTCCACTCTATTTGGTTCTCCGGTGACGATAACACCACCCCCAGGTAGCCCTCCCCCACTCTGACCTCCTCTCTGTCCATATAACCACTAATAGGAACACCCCCCTCACGCGGCCCTCTGACCTCCCTCACTCTGAAACAGATCCCCACCTTATAGGAATTTTTTTTACTAAAGATGTATCATAACATTTTTTAGGTCTATTATATCCAATAATGATTTATTATTGTAACTTATATTTATTAGGTTGTTGTGTAAGTTTATTTTTATTTTATGATTTATTTTCATGCATAAATATGTTATAAAATTGGTTACATTTTTAATTATTTTTGTTGTGTGTTATGCACTTTGAATTATTTTTCTTTTATGAACTACCAGTTTCTATACGTTAAGGTCTCTTATATATTTTTTTCCTTATTTGTGACACTCTTCATACCCTATCCTGTTTTAGGGGGGAATTTGATTTAAAATTCAACATACCATCTTCCCAAAAGTTGAACCACTAAAATGGGATTCATTCTAATTGTGTAATATTGGTTTGGTAGCTAGAAACATATATATATATATATATATATATATCAAATTATTTATTTTACATTAATTCAATAAATAACATTTCCCCAAAGATACTTATATTTTGTAGCTACAAAAATTAAATGTTTTTGTTATTTAATAATTTATCAACATTAATACGATTATATATTTATTATCAACGATTATATAAATATTTATAAAGATTAATATTTTTATAGTAACAAATAAGGAAATAAGAATTTTAATGTTATATTAAATAAACAATCATACATATCTAATATATGATATCTTATTGGGATCTGATAAATACCCTATGATTAATTCATGATTATAATATTGTGTTAGATGTATGTAATTTAAAAATAATATGTAAAAATTTAATAGTGATTTATAATATTAAATTCAACCATTTTTTTGAATATTTACCAATTTCAAACCGGTAATAAATTCTTTTATGTATTTATTGTTATAGTACACAATTCAATGGGAATTAATATGAAATTCCTTAAAATTGATTATAAAAACATTCATATTCTGAAAAAAGACTTTTAAAATCATTTTAATCAATTTTATACAACATAAAATGGTAACAATATATTCATTCATTATTCGAATTGCTAGAATACTAAGAACCAAAAAAATTAAGACCCTATGAGATATGCATCTCAGAGAATGCCACAACTACTATCATCATTTGTGGATGCGAATGTTTTTTTTTGTACATGAGGGTGCAATAAAGTTAGAAATTTTCCTTTATATCATTGTTATCCCACCAACAAATTCACCACTGGTGGTTGGGTAGTTCGTCACCCACTTATCTATGGGATATTCTCTAGTTGTAATAACTGGTATTATTATCAGTTTTCAAAAAAAACATTTAATTTTATCAATAGTTTAATGAATTTTTTAAATAGATAAAGTCAACTATAGAAGTGATAAAAATATCGACACAGAAAATGTATGGGACCAGATTGATGTTAAGATTATTGTTCTATTTGATGAGTTCAAGGTTCCTACCCATGATGTTTCATGAATATATATGAAAATTTATACATATCATTCTTGAGAGATTATGAGCATTCTCATTAATTAAAAATATTGGAGGCATATACTTAAATCATGGAAAATGATGTCTCTGATTCTTAAGTGAAGGTAACACTAATTTAATATTTCTTGAAATCTAATTTATATGACATGAGTAATTTATTCATATAATAATGTGTTATGTTTCTTATCTCTATATGCATTTTATTTTCATATCCTTGACTCCATTTCATGGTGACAGACATTGAAACAATTTGGAAATAAATTTATGGATTTTAAATTGAGAGTATGGTTAGAGTTTAATAACTCTTCTCTAAGAGAACACCAAAAAGTATTAGAAGGATTCTCAAGAAATTTCTCATGAGTAATGGAAGCTCTTTGTCATATTAAAAATATATAAAACTAATGAGGTAATTGCTTATTGTATAGTATCATAATAATATAAACACAATAATATTATAACTTTTATTAATATTTCTATTTATTGAAGGAATTATTAGAAACAAAATCTATGAATCAGGAGAAGCATGAAATTCATTACAATACTGGTTCTCATAGTATTTTGGAGAAAAAAAATTCTTTTATGTATTTTATTAAATATTATCTATATCATTAAATTAGTACTCATTGGTTTTTCTATATTATTTAATTTTTTTAATAAATAATAGTCAACTAAGTGAATATTTTTTCTAAATAGAGATGTGGTTTAATCTGAATTGGAAACAAGATTATAGTTTTGAAAATGACCCTACCAATTAATTATGAGTATGTTCTTTTCATTTCCAATTATTATTATTTCATTACCATAAAAATGTAACAATAAAAAAAATATTATAAAAACTAAAAAGACTTAAACCTAAATAAATTGTTCCATATATATGTATAAAATGATGTCAATTTGGAAACATTTGATATATATAACCTGCACTAATTAATTGGGTTTAATGAATGTTAGTTGTTAAATTATAATTTTTAATATTATGTTTTAATAGTTTTTTAATAATAATAATTAATAATGAAAAGTTTATTAATTATATTAAATTATGAAGTGAAGATATATTAAAAAATCATTATCCATATTTTTGTTTTACCAAGTTAAATATCACATTTTTTTATTTGAACCCCTTTGAAATCAATATCAATTTCCTAGAACAATGAAGATGGAATAGTTTTAGTGAAGGAGCTTCCTGGAAGTATATGGAGGATGGGTTCTATGACAAATCATTCAGCTGTCATTGGTTTGAAAGTGCCATTTATTTCTACTACACTCAGTGGGGGTTCTAGTAGTTCGATTTATTGGGAATCAAAAAGATAAAATGGATTTTTGGAAGAAAAATTGCAAGAACAAGATTATTATAGGCAAACACATGATCAGTGGCCATCACAAATAGATAATGTTTTAGTTTTTTATTGAATAGGATTACCGACATGATCCCAAAATAAATTTCTAGCCATAAATCTCATCTTAGTGAGGAAAATAATTAATTCAATTGATCATTCAAAAATTTTTAAGGAACCCATACAACATCTATTATTTATGTAGACGCAATTTATGATAACTGTCAATAAATAAATTTAATTTATCTATTTAGTGAAATTTCCTAACATTGGAAAAAAAATTTAACAAGGGATATATTAACATTACAATTGTTATTTTTTGTTGTTTTTTGATAAAAGAATCTATCAACAACTCAATAAAAATACACCATTATATACCCAAGAGACAACACTTATAATAGTATTTCTCAAAAATAAAAAACACCTCTAAAATATTATGGACCATGGAATACATAGTTGTTTAAAATGTAAAATTACTATTTTTATATTTTATTAAATAACCTAATGAAATAAAATATCCAATGTACATTTTAAAAATTAATTAAACTAATATAAGTTATAGTGATAAAATAAATTTTTATTAATTATATATTATTTAGAAAATTATAATCTTAAACAAATTAATTATCACAAAAGTTATCATAAGACAAAAATCACTTATTTATTTATGAACTATAGGAATGGGAGCCAAATCAATTCAACTAATAATTTTCTTGTGACGCTTTTAAATAAGTTTTTTATCTTTTAAAAAACTAAAATGAACATTTAATGATCAAAACAATAAAACCCTATATTGTATTGGTTTGAAATCATGGAACAATCCCCATTGAATTATTTTTCACATATATATGAAAAACACATTATAATTCAACATGTAATTTGTTATGGTTGACTCAATAAGAAATTTCTAAAGACATCAATGTTTTAGAAACACGTGTCATTGGTCAAAACTTGAAAATACATCATATGTTTTTGAAATTGTTGTAAAATGATTGTTGAATTTAATTTTAAAATTAGTCACCAATGACATGTCATTCAGAATGAAGATTTTCCAGTTATGTATGTAAATAAATTTTTGGGTTTTAAACCACCAAAACGTGCATGGAATGATAAAAAAAGGAAAAATATGTCAGAATATCCTGAAATTAGGGGAAAAGATGGTATATTTAATTGAGATTTTTTTTTGAATTGATAGAATTTAATTATGAATTATTGTTTCTGTGTTATGGTCATAAGCATATTTTAAGTGTTTTAACACTCTAAACTTGTGTGTAATGGTAAAAATAAAGGAAACGACATTAGATTGTCCTAAAATTAGTGGAAAATGACTGAATATTTAATTTCATAATGTAAGAACTAACAACATGTCATCTTGATAGTTTATTTTTCCATTTTGGATTTAGATAGTAATTTAATGTTTTAAATAATTGAAACGTGCATGGAACATTCACAACAAGGAAAATAATGTTGGATTATCACGAAATTAGGTGACATAGATGGTTGTTTTAATGTTGAATTTTATTAATCGATGGACTTTCATTATGAATGATTATTTGGAAGCTATTTCCATAAATGAATTTTTAGTGTTTTAAAGCACTAAAACATTCATTTAATGGTCAAATAAAGAAAAATGAAACCTGATTTTCCTGAAAAAAGTAGTAAGTGATTGTATATTTAATTGTGAAAATTATGAACTTACGACACGTCATTCCAAATGATTGTTTTAGTATTTATGGACTTATATATGTTTTTTTTCAAAAACACTAAAACATTCATAGAATAGTTTAAAATTGAAAAAACAATGTCATATTTTCAATAAAATCATGGGGGAAGAACATAGAATTAATTTTGATACATAAAAACTAAAGGCACATCATTCTAAATTATGGTCTTTTAATTATGTTTTTAAATGTGTTTTGGTGTTTTAAAATTGAAAATTATACATTGAAAGGTCAAATGCATGAAGATAATGTAATATTGTCCACAAATCAGTGGGAAAACAATATTAAATTAAATTATGAAATTTTTGAACAAATGGAACATCATTCTTAATGGTGTTTTTCTTGTGATGGTTGTAAATTTGTTTTTAGTGTTTTAAACTAGTGATACATTTCCGGAATGGTCAAAACCATGAAAGAGGTGTTGGATGGACCTGGAATCATTTAAACGAACCCCAATATTTATTTTTGAAATGTAGAAATCAACAATAGGTCATTCCAAATGATTGTTTAACCTTTATAAAATTTAACACATATTTCATGTTTTAAACTACAAAACAATTGTGTAATAGTCTAAACCAAAAACATGACAATGAATTTTCATAAAAAATTGGGAAGGAAACATTTTATTAAATTGATAAACATATAAATCACGTGAAAATCATTCAAAAAGTCAATTTTCCAATTGTAGTAGTAAATATGTTTTTGGTATTTAAAATACTAAAACATTCATGGAATGGTCAAAACTGAAGAAATAAAACTATATTAACATGAAATTAAGGTAAAATTGTAATATATTTAGTTTTTATATGTAGTAACCAACAAGACATCATTCTGAATGATGTTTTTTTTGTTAGGGAATTAAACTCATTTTTTGGTTTTTTAGACCAAAAGAAGAAGGGTTTAATGGTGAAAAAAATAGAGCAATATCATATTGTCCAAAAATTAATGGAAAAAGATAGTAATATTTAATTTTGATATGTATGAATTGATGGAATGTCATTCCAAATATTGTTTTCCTATTATGTTGGTAAAAGTGTTTTTAGTGTTTTAAAACACTTAAACATGCGTGGAAGGGTCCAAATAATGAAAACCATGCATAATTTTTCTAAAATATAGAGAAAAAAATTGTAGATTTAATTATTTATTGTATGAACTAAATTCAAATAATTCATAAAGATGGATTTCCCTTAATTCTTATAAATGTGTTTTTAGTGTTTTATACCACTAAAATATGCATGGAATAGTCAAAAACATGAAAAAAATCTAAATTGTCGAGAAATACGGGGAATATTTTCATATATTTAATTGTGATATTTAGAAATATATTCATTACAAACGCTAGATTTACATTGTTGATGTAAATTCTTTGTTAGGGTTTTAAACAACTAAAATGTTAATGGAATAGTCCAAACTAGACAAATGACTCTAGGTAGTCATGAAATAATCAGAAAACCACAATATATTTAATAGTGATATGTTTGAACTGAAGGCACATAGTTCCAAATGATAATTTTCCCATTATTGTTGCAAAAGGTATTTTTAGTGATTTTATTCAATAAAACATTCTTGGAATGGTCTAAACCATACACATGATGCTTAATTGTCATGAAATTTGTGGAAAATCCTAGATTTAATTGTGAAATGAAGGAACTAACATCATGTGATCCTGAATGACGGTTTTCCAATTATAGAAGAGAATCTATTTTTAGTCTTTTAATACACTAAATCATGTGTGGAAGAGTCAAAAGAAGAAAAATGATGTCAGGTTGACTTGAAATCATGAGACAATGACAATAAATTTATGTATGAAACGTAGAAACTGATGGCATGTCATTCTGAATGATAGTTTTCAAGTTATGTCCATAAACACCTTTTTAGTGTTTTAAAACACTAAAATGATCAGCAAATGATCACAAATATAAAAACAATGGTTTATATTCAGGAAAACAATTAAAACATACTATAGGTTCAATTGTGAAATATTGGAACTGACAGAACATCATTCTGTATGACAATTTTCCTTTTCTGGTCGTAAAGGTGTTTTTAGTGTTCTAAAACACTATATCATGTGTGTAATGGTCAAAATCATGAAAACAAAATTGTATAGTCTATAAATCAGTGTAAAACCACTATAGATTCATTTTTGATATTTAGGAACCAATGAAATTTTATTCTGAATGGAGAGTTTCCATTTATGGAGGTAAACACATTTTTAGTGTCGTGAAACACTAAAACGTCTTCGAAAGAGTAAAAAATAGGAAAACGATACTATATTGTCCTCTAATCAATGGACAAACACTTTATATTTAATTGTGAAATTTAAGAACTAGTGACACATCATTCTGAATTTGGTTTTTCTTGATTATGTTGTCAAACACATTTTTAGTTTTTTACAACACTAAAACATGTGACGAATTGTCCTAATCATAGAAAATGACCTTATATTGATGTGAAATACAGGAATACCATCACAAAGTTTTTTTTGAAATATATTACATTCTGTGAAATCAAAATCATTAAAAAAAATTAACTAAAGAAATTTCAAGCATATTGTATGTCGCTTATAAATATATTAGAATATCTACATGTCCCATATTAGTTTTAAGTGTATAATATTATATTAAATAGATATGTTTCTATTTTTAAATTTTTAAAAATTATATATTATTTATTTTTTTGATAATATTTAATCTATTTGAAAAAAATATGTTTTATGTGTAACACTGTGAATATTTTTTGTGTCTTCTCCCATTTATATTTATTTTCATAAATGTTTATGTTTACATTGTAGGTGGAAGATGTTGTCTATAAGTAAGACGTTAACTAATACAATTCATAAAAATCATCATAATGCAGTCGTGATGGTTCATGGATTCTATGTTATGTTAATATTTTATAAATTAATCTATAGTAATTACAATTTTTTATGTGTAATTTTAAATTTGGGATACTTTTTTATTATATTTGATGAGATGATTTGGACTATTTCTATTCGTGATATTATAGGGAGGCCGATATATGTGTTGGAGGTCCTAGAATGGACGTATATTTTTGTTTGGTAGTTGTTATAAATATTGTATATTTATATTGAATGATATGTGGGTTGACTGTAACGTCTCGGACCCGGCCAGCCACCCGAACACTGCCGAACGGGTCGGGTGTTACTACCTTTGGCACATCTCCCCGAATGCCAAAGGCTTCTAAGAAGCAGCGAGGGTCTGTTAGGTATATTGGGGATGCTACACCCTCTTGGAGGATCATAATAAGGGTACTGGTCCCAGAATAATAATAATTATGCACCAGAAAGAAAGACACAGCAGACTCGAACCAGACCCACTGAGCGGAAGCATAATCAATGTATATAAATAGTGGAAGTAGTAAATATAACAACAACATCGGAAATAAATAGAACATCATGCTAAGAACATGTAACTACAGCTACACAGAAAAACATGCATCCAAAGAAGGTCATACACAACTGAATATAAAAAGGACGCCAATGGCTAACCAACAGTAGCTACAACAAGCATGCCAATAGAGAAAAGTAAATAAAGAAAAGTAATCCCATCTAGGAATGACCTCAAGGTCCATACCATGTCCATGCAATAACTAACACAGTCCAGCTCTTGAAGCTGGCCTCAATCTTATACGTAAATCCATAAAGTCTGCACGCGTCTCGAGGAGCCCGTGCAGGGTGTGTGACAAATATCAGTAGGATACCACCCAATGACGCGTACCAAATATTCGTGTTTAAGCAGTTATGCATTTCTCATAAAACCAGTAAACAGTACAATGCACAATTAAACACAACCTCCACTAGTGCTCAACAGCCACCATGGAGCGTCACCTGCATCGGCCAACACTGGAATCTCTATTGTGTAACCGGGAACCACATACCACCTGACACCTCGTGTCTCAAGTACCGACGTCCCGAAGGCATGCCCAAGAATAGTAACCCGGCACCATGTGCCTGCGGACACCTCATGTATCAAGTACCAATGTCCCGAAGTCACACCCAAAAATAGTAATCTGGCACCATGTGCCTCCTGACACCTCGTGTCTCAAGTACAAACGTCCTGAAGGCACGCCCCAAAATAGTCACCCGGCGCCATGTGCCTCATGACACCTCATGTGTCAAGTACCGACATCCCGAAGGCCGGGCCAAAAATAGTAACTTGTCACCATGTGCCTCCTGACACTTTGTGTCTCATGTACCAATGTCCCGAAGGCACACTCATTCCCTGAAGGCACCTCACCTCCCACGTGGCTTTCTACGGTAAGCACCCCAAACCAAAATACCTAACTGCATCTACGGGTGCCTCTACCCACACGAGTGGTCAAAAAAACCTCATCACGGAGTATCTCTGTGTGCACTCTACTCAATGTCTCGGTGAGCGGTAATCACCAAAATAGTACCTAAGCCACCAACATGTCTGACACCTCGTGTCCTGGCGACCATGTCGCTCAAGTCCGATAGCCTCACCATCCAAGTAACCCGGACCATGCCCAACCTGACAGTCGTACTGCCTTAAGATGATGTCCATGATGCCCAATCCCGTGGTCAAAACCACCTAATGTAACATGGGCAAAGCCCCAAAATGTGATCAGCAACACTCAAGCATAATCGGGCCAAGCCCAAGAAAACCCAAAAGGTCCAGCAGATGCAATCCAGCAATTGCATATATATACATATTTAAACAGAAAACATAAACCGGAAAAACAAACTAAACAGATGAATTGCACTCTACCAGGTGTTGTCCCATACCAGCACTGAGGTGTTAAATGCCTCCACAATTTATATAAAACATCAATAAATTAAACTAACAGTTTATAACATTAACATTTCAGTTAAAACCATTTTGGCATCCCCCTGCCAAAATGCCCCAATGAGCAACGACCCCTCACCCTGCCCTGCTCACGCAAACTGGTAACCGGGCATACCCAAAAGCATCCCAAAGGTCCCTTAATCATTACAGTATCAAAAGGCAGATAAAACAGGTCCCACTCAAAAATAAACAAAAACACGCCGAAGGCCGCGTTACCCAAACAACCACGAAAACACAAAAAGATGTATGCACCATCTACCTGAGACTCACACGATGCTACTCCTTTGGTAACACCCACCAATTCAGTCTAAAATGTAGTAAATCTACAAAAGATTAAAAACTTATCAAAGGTATATAACTATTTCGATAATGAAAATTAGACAAAACGGATAAATAGAAACCAAGGCCTTACCGAGGGGGTTCCAACGCATCCAACTGGAATCAGATCGGAGTTCGGACGAAGAACTGGGAAGCAAATTAAGATCCGGCCAACTTGGATCGCTAAACCTGGCCAAAATATTTTGGTTCTGCCTCAATATGAGGCTACTGCCCGTTTTATACAAAAAACAAAAGTACACGGTGTGTACTTTGGGACTGCGTGCCGCGTATGGTTCATTTAACTATTCATAATATGGAAAGGTTCCGCCAACTTACTTTCCAAGCATACCGACATGAGTACATGACGTATACATAAGGGTACATGGCGTGTACTTGGTTCCTCTTCCTTTCCTCACCGTCGGACTCACACGCCATGTGTTTTCCTTATACACTGCTAGACTACATGACGTGTCAAAGGGGAACACGGCGTGTCCTCGGTTCTACCCGGCCAACAGGCCTACACTCCATGTATGGCCCCACACGGTCGGGGGTATACCCGGCGTGTGCAAAACTACACACCGTGTAATAATAAAATTCTACACGATCACTACACGTCATGTACTCGGCGAGCACAGGGCTGGTCACTCATCTACACATACACGGCGTGTACTTAATGTACACGACGTGTAGTCTGGAAATTTCCAAGAACTGCCCATTTAATCCAGTTTCCTTGGAAACAAGTCAAAACTTTAACCAAGGTCGGGATTTTGACCCGTTCCAAAAACCCAGTTTCTTAAAAACTCCCCACCTTAATGTAGCTCGCCCCCAAGCTACCAAACGAATCCCGGAGATGGCACTGAGAACGCCCATATCAGTTAAACAACCTGTACTACCCCGGTCCCATGGTTCTGGCTAAATTCCTCAAGAGGCTCCCCACCTTTGGAATTGCCTACTCGGTCTCAACCAACAAAATTAAAAGCAAACATGGTTTACTAACCTGTTTTCCGGACGCATAGTCCCCCCGTGATGCATCGTCACCCCTACACCTCGTTGGTTCTCCTTTGTCACTTCCGACACCCAACGTATCCCACACCGCATCAGTGTCCACCTCCACGAGTTCCTGGTGCGGAGCACCTCAAGTAACCCGCATCCACGATGCCCCGATAACCACGACACCTCAAGTAACCCGCATCCACGATGCCCTGGTGCCCACGGCACCTCCAGTAACCCGCTGAATACCATAAATGGTCATACATCACATATATATATACCCATATATTCAACACAGATAAAGAAAGCAGTAAAAGGCAGTGCATAACAACTACCCTTACTCCCCCTCACCGCAACCCATGCCCCATTGCATCTCAACATCATGACCTCCTTACCCTCCCTCAAAAGAGCCAAGTATAAAAAGTACCTCATTCCATGCCCGTCCCGACAACTATCGTTGCCTCAAACCAACGACAGAGTTGCCCAATCCTGACAGTTACATTGCCTCACCCATAGTACCTACCTGCTCTCATAAGAGTCAGACCCAATTATCGTGCAGCATGCAATTCTACAAAATATAAAGCATGGAATCCATATTTTCACAACTAACAGTTCTATCAGGAATTTCACCAATTCACATTTTAAAGTATATAAAGCATGGCATTTGATATTTCATTCACATGGAATTATCACTTCACAAGGCATACATGCAATTATGAAATTTAAATACCCTAAAATGTGCCTATCAAAAGCCAAGAAACCGGCCTTGCCATACTGGGCCAAGGTCCAATTCCCCCTTACCATACCGGGTCAAGGGTCACATATCACAATCACGAACCCCACACATCAACTGAGCCACAGAGGGGGAAATCATATAAACTGTAATCTGAGCAAAAGCAAACATCAGTTCCCACCCGCGGAAAATAGGCCATTCTCTCGTACCTCGGGCTGCAGGCACCCAAGCACAAGCTAGAAACCTAGTCTTTGTAACAAAATATCTCCAGTCTACCATATCCCAAATAGTAAAACCAACAGAAATAAACGAGAAGACTCAAACTCATTAGTATCCAATAAAATTCTACTACTAAATCCCTATCATGAACTCCTTTGATACCACTTTGTAACGTCCCGGACCCGACCAGCCACCCGAACAGTGCCGAATGGGTCGGGTGTTACAACCTTAGGCGCACCTCTCTGAACGCCAAAGGCTGCCGACTAACATCGAGGGTCTGTTAGGTATAGTGGGGAGGCTATTCCCTCTCGGAGGATCATAATAAGGGTACTGGTCCTAGAATAACAATAATTATGCAGCGGAAAGAAAGACAAAGCAGACTCGAACCAGACCAACAGAGCAGAAGCATAATCAATGTATATAAACAGCGGAAGTATTAAAAATAACAATAGTAGTGGAAATAAATAGAACATCATTCTAAGAAAATGTAACTACAACTGCACAGTAAAACATGCATCAAAAGCAGGTCATATGAAACTGAATATAAAAAGGGCACCAATGGATAACCAACAGTAGCTACAATAAGCATGCCAATATAGAAAATTAAATAAAGAAAAGTCAACCCAGCTAGGAATTACCTCATGGTCCATACCATCTCCATGAAATAACTAATGCAGTCCAGCTCTTAAAGCTGGCCTCTTTCCTGCATGTAAATCCATATAGTCTGCACGCGTCCCGAAGGGCCCGTGCAGGGTGTGAGACAAATATCAGTAGGATACCACCCAATGGTGCATACCAAATATATGTGTTTAAGAATCTATTCATTTCTCAGAAAAGAAGTAAAAAGTACAATACACAATTAAACACAACCTCCACTGGTGCTCAACAACCACCATGGATCGTCACCTGCTTCGACCAACGCCAGAATCTCTTTCGTGTAACCCAGAACCATGTGCCACCTAACACCTCGTGTCTCAGGTATTGATGTCCCGAAGGCATGCCCAGGAATAGTAACCTAGAACCATGTGCCTCCTAACACCTTGTGTCTCAAGTACCGACGTCCCGAAGGCACTCCCAAAAATAGTAACCCGTCACCATGTGCCTCCTGACACATCGTGTCTCAAGTACCAATGTCTCGACGGCACGCCCCAAAACAGTCACCCGGCACCACCTACCTCCTGTCACCTCGTGTCTCATGTACCAACATCCCAAATGCACGCCCACAAATAGTAACCTGACACCACGTATCCCCTGACACCTCGTGTCTCAAGTACCGAAGTCCCGAAGGCACGCCCATTCCCTGAAGGCTCCTCACCTCCCTTGTGGCTTTCTACGACATGAACCCCCAACCAAAATACCTAACCACAAATACGGGGGCCTCTACCCAAACGAATGGTCAAAACCACCTCATCACGGAGTATATCTGTGTGCACACTACTCAATGTCTCGGTGAGTGGTAATCACTAAAATAGTACCTAAGCCACCAACCCGTCTGACACCTCGTGTCCCTGCGACCATGTCGCTCAAGTCTGATGGCCTCGCCATCCAAGTAACCCGGGACATGCCCAACCTGACAGTCGTACTACCTCAAGTTGACATCCATGACACCCAATCCTGTGGTCAAAACCACCGAAAGTAACCCGGGCCAAGCCCCAGCCTATGATCAGCATCACTCAAGCATAACCAGGCCAAGCCCAACACAACCCAAAAGGCCCAGTAGATGAAATCCAACAATTTCATATATATAAATATTTAAACAGAAAACATAAACCAGAAAAAAAAACTAAACAGTTGAATTTCACTCTACCAGGTGCTTTCCCATACCAGCACTGAGGTGTTAAATGCCTCCACAATTAATATAAAACATCAATAAAATAAACTAACAATTTATAACTTTAACATTTCAGTTAAAACCATTTTGACATCCCCCGACCAAAATGCCCCGACGAGCAACAACCCCTCACCCGGCTCTGCTCACGAAAACTGGTAACATGACATACCCAAAAGCATCCCAGAGGTCCCATAATCATAACAGTATGCAAACATAGATAAAACGGGTCCCGCTCAAAATACCCGAAAAAGCGCCGAAGGCCGCGTTACCCAAATAACCACGAAAACACAAAAAAAGTTATGCACCACCTACCTGAGACTAGTACGAGGCTACTCCTCCAGTAAAACCCGCCAATTCAGTCTAAAACGCGGTAAATCTACAAAGGATTCAAAACCTCTCAAAGGGATATAACATGTTCTATAACGAGAATCAGACAACACGGCCAAATAGGAACCAAGGCCTTACCGAGGTGGTTCCAACGTGTCCAACCGGGATCAGATCTGAGTTCAGACGATGAACCGGGAAGCAAATGAAGATTCAGCCGACTTGGTTAACTAAACCCGACCAAAATATTGAGGTTCTGCCTCAATACGAGGCTACTGCCCATTTTAAGCAAAAAAAATAATGTACATGGCATGTACTTTGGGACTACATGCCATGTATGGTTCATTTAATGGTTCATAAGACGGAAAGGTTCCGCCAACATACTTTCCGAGCCTACTGACATGAGTACACGACGTGTACATAGGGGTACAAGGCGTGTACTTGGTTCCTCTTCCTTTCCTCGCCATCGGACTCACAAGCCAAGTGTTTTCCTTATACACGGCTAGAATACACGGCGTGTCTAAGGGGAACATGGCGTGTCCTCAGTTCTACCTGACCAACAGGCCTACATGCCATGTATGGCCTCACATAGTCGATGGTATACACGACGTGTGCAAAACTACACACCGTGTAGTAAGAAAATTCTACACGATCACTGCATGACATGTACTCGGCGAGCACATGGACAGTCACTCACCTACACATACACAGCGTGTATTTAAAGTACATGGCGTGTAGTCTGGAAATTTCCAGAAACTGCCCATTTAATCTAGTTTCCACGAAAACAAGTCAAAAATTTAAACAGGGTCGGGATTTTGACCCGTTCCAAAAACCCGGGTTCTTACATTGACTTACATTGAGGTTGTGATGATGGGATATTTGTATATGAATGTGGATGTATGATGGATTTAGTATTTATTTACGGTTTACATTATTACATTCCATTTTTTATTTATAGTTTTTGATTATTTTTTTAAAAAAAATCTTATTTAGGAATGCTTTTATGTATCCATATCAAAATACAGTATGTAAGAAATATTTATTAGTGTTTACATGATACCCCTACTAAATGAAACCACCACTAATAGGGTGGGAAACTATTTATTGTATATTATCTATTTTTCTCAGATATTTTTAATATAAAAAATCCCCATCTAAGTAAAAATTTATCCTCCATTAAATTACTAAAAAATAACACATAAAAAAACATAGTGAAATAATTAAAACTGCTATTAAATTCATATAGACCGTGACATAGATGGTGGTATTTATAACCACTTCTAAACCTGAAGGCGGTGGTTTAAACTATCACTATATCAAGAAAAACCATCGCTAAATACCTTTTTTATCTAGTAACTTCATATAACATAACAATATCATGGAGATCTAGTAGAGAAAGATATCCTAATAAGTATAATTCATAATGATATGGAAATGACTAAATTATTCATTCAATCAACAATAACCCAAATTACACTATTACCCTGACATGTATATGAAAATCCCATCATGAAATCCACTGATATATTTTCCCTTGTCTTCTATGGAAATGGAAACATCTAATGTACCATTTTTGGTAATTATTATTATTATTTAACAAATTGACATTCATTAAATATTATGAAAACATATTCTATATCTATTTTCATTCTATCCCACTAGTAATTTTCATGAAGGTATCTCTACCTCATTATGTCTCCATGAGGAATGGAATATAAGAAAATGTGAGATTCACAAAAAAGTATATCTAGATCAGAGTATCACAAGTCACACAAATTCATTATCTAGATTGTTTAAACCATTCTTTATCACAAAAAAACTATAAATACTCACCCTTCTTAACATGTTTTACATTTCCATTTAAAACATGACCCGCCATCATAGCTTTCATAACTAGTTCTTAAAAAATGACTATAGAGACACCAACAAATAAAATAGTTGACATTTGTACATGAATAATTTCATGGCCAAAATTTATCAAATCATTATTCAATGTGTCATGTTCAAAACATATCATGGTAAATGTTGGAATCTATTTCGAACAAGAAGAACCATATATTTTTTCATTTCCAAGATGATTATGAATTATGGAGTCATAATCTATGATAATTTCCAAAAATCCACTTTTCCTTATGTTCAAAACATTAATAGAAAATACATACAAATATACATTTTACATTTTACTTCACATAAATGATATATTATAATATTTAATATGAATATCGTATTAGTTAATTCTAGATAATTTTTAAATTTATTTAACTCAAAATGTTTCAATTTGACTAATGCATTATAAATTACTTGATCATTTGGAATCATGAAACAACCATAACTATTCAATGAAGTATTTTTATATAGAGAAAATTCACTATTTTTATAGGGAATGGAAAAACAATAGAATTCACTAACAAACTTATTATTTTTTATAATAAATGTTAACATTATTTTTTATTTATTAAATCAAATCATTTTTGAGTTATCTTAGTTAGTTCACTTGAAAATCAGGAAAAATGTTCACGAAACAACCAATAGAATATTATCAATATCTAGTTAAATTCCATAACATTAAAATATTATCATCCATTGGAATCCACTTATGACACTCTGATATGTGATCAATTTTCAAAATATTATACCCTCCTTATAGTGGTTAAAATACATCCTTATGAGGAAAAAGATTATTTTTCATAACATTGATGTTATTTAATTCTCAATAATAAATAAAAACCCTTGGGAAACCATCATTATTTTTAATGGATATCATAGATGAAACCAATTGAGTTGTTATAGGATGAATGAATCCATTATTAAAAAATATTTAATATACATTTTTATTCAATATTTTTTCATTGAACCATTTTATAAGTGGTTTTTGTAATATGAAAGATATCAAAAACTATGTTTATAGTATACTCAACCACTCAATCAGAAATTAAACCAGTAAAATCATGGAAAAAAAATCCAAATATACATTCAAAATGAGATATCCACTAATTATAACTATTTATTTTTTTAAAAAACACAATCTATGTAACAATCACTTCCATGCTAAATCAATCTATCCTATTCTTAGAAAGTTATCATTTGTATAAAATCAATGTAGTAACATTCATGGCACTTATTTATATATTATCAAGATAAAATGAAATCCAATACATAACCATGATTATATTATACTCTACTATGTGTATTTTATCATGATTTTTAGGAAATATGATCCCACATATTACAACATGAATACTATATAAATCATGATTGGTTTAATGGTTCCACCACATTTTACACAAGGATTTTTATTTCCTTTTTAGGTTATGGTACTCCAATTTTTCATCAAATTTTTTTATATATGAAGGAATTTGAATACCCGGATTCAAAAGGAAATCAGAATATTTTGAGTCAAATTTTATTGTACATGTCACAAAATAATTATATGGCCAAAAAACAACCATAATATTATAAATTAGTTTTATAACCCCTTTTTCGATCTAGTTGATATCCAATGCAATAAAAAAACCTCTGGCACACATTTTTATAATATCACAACACACTAAAATGAAAACATGTCCCAATTGGATGGATATAGTTTTTCCCATTCATGGATTGTTCATTATTTATTAATTCTCATTCACATGCGTTATGAGATATATGAAAATATAAAAGGAACTACCCAGATTTCATTATACATTCAACGTTATACATTTTACCAAACATAAATAAATATATTTTATGGATTATTTCTAATGTTATAATATCATGTCCTTTTATTAATTTATTTTTCAAGAATTAAATTTTCATCGACAAAGTATATTATATCCTTCATGAACCATCAATCATGTTTCTCCTAACTTTTGAATTCACAGGAATCCAATTATGTATGATATCTTAGTTTCAATCCATAGTAAATATGATCAATTTTTCTAGCAATATCCATCATAAAATATGTGAAATACATTTCCAATAAGGTTATATTTTCTTCAAAAGTGGTCATAGAATCATCTTCCTCTATTATCAATTCCTAAATGTTTATTTTCAATCAGTTTCGAATAGATGTAGAATAATATAATTCAAAGAAAATAATATTTTATTAATTAAGTTCATTGGAATCAATTTATCTTCTATATTTAATAAAAATAAACAATTACCACTACTTTTCAACTTCATGTTAAATGTGATAAATTACATGACTTTGTTTTTACGACATAAACAATCCATGAATTCGAATATATATTCCAAATAATAAATCAATTCGTCAGCAACATTTGGGTCAGAATCTACACAAATTACTAGAAGACGTTTTTTCTTAATATTATCCACTATCATCATGTTCTTATATGGTAGATATAAATGTACAATATCAAGGATTACACCATAATTTATAGCCTATTTTGACAGATCTCTCATCAGAAAAAACAACACTATTCTAATTCCAACCATTCCATATTTCTAATTTTGAAGGATATCACCACATTGATTCCCTATTAAATTTGTTTTCCCTGTTCTCAATATAGTAACCCATTCATAAAAGGCATAGTATAGTTGAATTAAAAGGATAATTATAAAGTTATATATCATTTAAACTTAAATATAATGTAAAATATTTTAGGGGTATTCTAATAAAAGTTTCCTAACCCCTGATATTTTTTAAACTAGAATCTGATAAAAACTATAAGGACCTGACATTACAAAGTGAATATTATACTATCATTAGTTTAGATATATCATTATATTATTCCCAATGATTTACCACTTAAAATTTTTGGATATTTAAGTTATAACACTTATATAAAATTTCCTTATACTAGAAAGTGGAAGATTCTTTTTAGTATCAACATTTCCCACACAAATATAATTTATGAAATAAAATGTTTACTCTTCATGAAAAATTATCACAATTTTCATATAAAAATTTCATTTAGCCTATATATCCTTGAAACAATGTGAAATCCCATTTTAAAACATGGGATGAGGAGAAAATCTCATAAAATGAAATAAAAATAATGAAAGAAATTTTTAGTACAAGAATACATAAAAAGATTTCATCTTCAAAATAAACATTGGGTACAAAATAATAATTTTTTTATTTATGAATTAAAATTAACTTCCTAATTATTTACAATTTTCATTTCATAAGAATATAAATCGAAAAATATTACTCTTAAACATTTTCTTTAAATAATAAAAATCTTATGAAATCATTTTCACAATGTTTTATTTTTCACATATAAGAATCAACATATAATTTCCATTAAACTTAATATAATTATATTGGAATGAGAAATTATACGTTTTTAATGAAATTTAATTAATTCATAGATGAATCATGAAGGTTAAACGATACTAAATTTTCTATACCAAAAATAAATATTGAATAACCAGTACAGTCAACATTAATACCAAATGCATTGGAGGTCTCTCATAGACCCACCAGTCTATGGTTTATAACATAACCACCAATAATTGGTTTATAAAGGAACCACCCATCCAATATTTATAACAATGAAATACATATTCAAAAAAAATCCTCATATACTACAACATAATTATAACACATAAAACAAGCTATATTAAAAACATTATTTCCATTTATAAGAATTAATTTTGGTATATTGATATATTTCATTTCATTAAATATCAACATTCAAAAAATAAATTTTAAAAATAATGGTAAATTTTTTTAATAATAAAGACATTGAATATCATAATGTAATTAAAATATCAAATAATAGTTAAGGATCTTGAATTTATTTATTTTTTTATATGTTAATTTAAAATGCCCCCTTTTACATTTTTAATAAAATTTAAATATTCTATATAATATAAATAAAAAGATTTATTTTAAAATAAATGTATTGAATATTAATAATATATGTATAATTTAATTTATAATTTATATATATACATATTAATAAGTTTGAAACAACAATTAAAAAAATGGACGAGAAAAGTAAAGACTTTCAGAAAAAACATTAAAGGATGATTTTTAAAAAATGTATCTTCCTTACCATGATTCAGAATCAGGATTTACATTTCATATATTCTCAAATAATAAAATTATTTTAGTTTATATACATTAATAATAAAAATTATCATGCGTTTTATTGTTTTTTTCATGTTTATTACCAATTTAATTTAAACCACTTTATCATTAGATTTTTTGTCAAACATTTTGATGTCATTCATCTCAGGTATCCAAAATGAATTCAGTGTGATGATTAGGGTTAACGTCATTTTAATTCCATCATCATCAAAAATTAATCATGACATATTTAAAATTTTAATATATAAATAATAATTTTAAAACCAATAATGATGTTTTCCCTAAAAAATGAACTATATTAAAATTATTGTCATGGTAGGATGTACATACACATCAGTAACAATTCCAATTTTTAAGGATAATTTTTTAAATTAGTTGTAACACCCCATGTTTTTTATGGAATATTTTTTCTGAATTACATTAATTTTTTGATATTTTTTAAATCACGCAAATTTTAATATAGTATTTTTTTTAAATTAATATATTTATCTTTTGTACACTAAACAGAAGACCTAGATTGGATTTATCTACATGCAACAATGACATGGAGTACATTACATACATAATCTACATGGTTTGAATTAATGGTAACACCCACATGGTTTATGTTAGACGCAACATTGGCTTAGAATACATTACACATAACACTGAGTATATACGAAACATCATTCGATTATAATTTAACAGGGATACATATAACATACCCATTAATATAGTGATATTAATAGTGAAAAATAAATTTAAAATTTTCATTGTAATGGTTTTATATAAAGAAAAAATATGATAATTAATATATAATTTTTGTAAAATATTTACATTTTAATAAATAATTTTTTTGAAAAGAAAGTAATTTTCATGTGCATATGTGAAAATATATAAAAATAATTTTATATGAAAATATGAATTTCATTTTATAAAATAAAATTTATTTTTGAATTTATAATGTTGATATTAGCATAGGGTGAATTTTTTTAATTTTTCTTTGAAACTCCATTTTTTAATGAAAAGTAAAAAATGCTGAATTGTAACTCAATATACTTTTAAATATAATATTCTAATATAGTAACTTTATATATTAATTTTTTAATAATCAATAATTATATTAAATATACATAATTAAATTCAATTTAGTTAATTTTAACCAATATTTCATAGAATATTGTTGTAAAAACATAGTAAACTTTTCATCTTTTTTACTCTAAAAACACGCAGTGCCGTCCCATCTACGAGATTAATTTTAAACTAATTTCCTCCAATTAGGTGATTAGATTTTGTAAAAAGGAGAATAAATATTTCAAATTATAATAATTTATAATGAATTATAATGTACAATTAGTTTTCGAAAAAAAAATTATTTAATGTTATAAAAATTAATTATAGAGTTTAAAAGAAATATTTACTTAACAATAAACATAAACATAATCATAATGCCAAAAATGACCAAAAAACAAGCCCAAAAACCTTATTAATGTTATATTTAGTAATTATTCTACATTTAATTTTTTTTCTCATATTGGATCCACCTTAAATAAAAAAATTGGGATCGAAATCCCTTTAACAAAATATTCAAGGGTGCTACTACTCCTCCACTATAAAAAGGGTGAATCACCTACCACTTCCTCATAGCTCGCAAAGAACATTAGATGAAACAATATCAGATAAAATAGATCCAAAAAACACATACCCTCATCCTTGAATCCTTTTTTTCGGGAATAAATAAATCTATAGAATTTATTTGGTGCAAATCAAAATGAGTTACACAACGAAAATGTAACATCCTTCCTCAAGATCTTTTCATTTAGTTTTATTCTCCACCACGATAATTTTTCTTATTCCATGAAAAAAATATATGATTAGTATCCTTAATATAATAATATATTTTAATTATATTTTTTTGACATCAATTATGCACACTTTGATCTAATGGGTAACAGATTTACTATTTTTGTGTACGGTATACTATCACCACAAAAAATGATATAGATCATTTTTCATTTACCACCTCTTATGGTTGGGAATTACGATTGAAACTATGTTTAAATAATATATATATATATATATATTATTTATGATGCATTTTAATTTTTTGTTAATTATATAATTCTAGCATTTGTGCTTTCCAATTTCTGTACATACGATAACATTGTTTATGGAAGTATCGACTATTGCGTCCTCAAAGTACTGGGATTCATTCAAACATTACATGAAATGTGTTAAGGATGATTTTAGTAAAATTATTTTCTATATATGACATATTAAATCTGTTTTAATTATATTATATACCTATATAAATATATTTTAGTTACATAATTGCATTCAATATACTATAAAAATGGAAGCACCGGTCATCCGTACGTACAACCTACCATATCTATGAATATTTCATTTTAAATGTCCACATCATATAGATTTTTTGAAATGTTTATATAGTAAATATATATGATATATAAATAATTTTTTACAACTATTAAACATATCATTATTTAAGATAGAGGATTAGAAATGAAAAGTCATAAAAATATACAACAAACAAAATTGTAATTACCCATAATGTTACATCAACATGAAATTCCTAATAAAAGGGTCATATAATGTCACAAGAAATTAATATATGGTGTTATATATTAGAACATGGTTATATTATTAACGTATAATAAACTTATACTGACTATACATGTGTCTTGTATGTGTATGAATAAATTCAATGCACAATGTATGATAATTCCATCTAAATTTTTACATCCACGAGATACATGTCATGTTCCCCACTCATTTATTTTATATGTTGTATATATTGACTATCACTTTATTCTATGATAATAATTATTAAATTTAGGGTATTTAAAAATCCATTATATTTTATTTTTTCATTGTATTTAAGCTTCATAATTTCATAAACAGGTAGAATTATTTTGTCCCAATTCACCATTTTTGGGACCCAAGGAATGTTATATAACTATATTTTTAATGCGGTATATATACTATAATTGACATTTTATATGATGAATATCCTTTTTACATGTATTTTAAGAATTATCTAATTTCTTTTTCAATCATGGGGTGTATTGTTTAAAGTTACCAAGTGTAAAGAGTCCATTGAAAAAATATCATCGCTTTTCAAGTTTATTTTTGATTATGATCTCATTGATGGAATATTATAATCCTTTTATCCAGAACAGTCATGAGTTTTTACAAAAATTTTATTCATTTATTATCTGAATAATGATACATTTTATCTATTCATTGGTATATAATATGAAAAATAATGTGACATAATGAAAGCATGATTTTACATCTCTCTTCGGTAAGAAATCTATCTTCCTTCAAAACCATGATTTCAAAAAGAGTTTCCAAAAATATTTGACAATTATCATATGATCATTAAAAGAAATATTTACTAGTGTTATAACTATTTAACTAATTGGGGTTTAAAATGTAATATTCTTCGAATTTTCTATTTTAGGAACTTTTATAAACTATTTACAGTGCTATAGGAATATTCAACTTGTACAGATTTACTCACTATTGTGATCGTAGTTCCATTGATTCTACCATTACTAGATTATGATTTTATTTTAAAAAATATATATATTCCTAATATTCTTGAAATTCATTGTTTTAAAGTGGTATTCAATCAATTTTTTCCAATTTTTTTGTTCATAATGTATATTGAATAATTTTCAAAATCTTCGTTATTTGTTTTCAAAGGAATGTTTTTAACGAGAAGAGTTTCAATGAATTTGAAGATTCATTTATATGTTTTAAATTTATTTTCATGTAAAAATGTTTTCTTAATTCGTTGAAGCTTATTTTTTTTGTTTTCAAGGAAAAATAATTTTAAAATGATTTCAATCATTCAAAATATGTTATAAATGTATTTTCTATGAAAATGGTTTCCCAAGAGTTATATGTTTTAAAGATCCTTTTTTAAATAGGAAATTATATTTTCCTAGAGAAATGATTTTAAAAGATATTTCATAATTATTTTCCATCTATGATTTAATCTGTTTATGTTAATGAGGCCTTTATTAGAAATTACTCAAAGGTTCCTTTCAAATTCTTTTGCTAAATGGTTTCAGTTTTTTGGGAATGAAATTCATTAAAACTCATTTTTCGTTCATGGGTAATATGTGTTTTAGACCATGTTCTCTTCAGTTGGATATACCTGGATAAATTATTATGAATATTGATTTCATTCACGGTTTATTCTAGGAATATATTATTTTGAAAAATATATATTTTTCATATACTATGATATAATTAAATGATTATGGTACCAATTTCATTTCATGGGTTATGTTATGATTTTTATAAGACCCGCCTCTTTTTATTGGCCATGATATAAAGAATGTTTCATTTTATGTTGTCAAATTTATATATGAGTTTATTATGTTATTAGTGAGATGAAAATCTCCCTCCAATGAATTGGGTAATGATAAATGATTTACAAGGTCAAAATGCACACTAGATGTAATCTCATGCCTAAAACAAGATGGTATATGATATGGCATCCAAATCCCATAACATGATGGTACAAGGGATGGAATCTAATGTCTGAAACAATAGTTTGTAGAGGAGGTAATCCCGTGCACAAAAAAAATACATGTGATATTATCCCAAGACTAAAATGTTATGAAGTTTATTATAAGAATACATAACAAATGGTTTTATATAATAATGTGTATTCCACAATTATATGTCTTAGTCCTTTGTAATTATATCATGTATTGCGTTATTTATTTAGTTTTGATTCATTCTTTATTAAATTCTAATATTTTGGCAATGATGCATGTTTAGGATGTTTTGACATGCATGGTACGATCATCTATTGTTATGATCATCTTCTAATACCCTTATGTTCATTTTAATGCATAAATGTGTCCCTTACTTACCCTTATTGAGCATTTGGCCTCACACATTTTTATGATTCTCTCAACAGATTATAAAAATTGTATTATTTTTAATGATTCTATGAAGGGTTATAGTCAGGAAAAACCTATTCTGAGATAATTTTGAACACTTATGTACCAATTTCTATGATTCCATGTTTCCAAAGGAACATAACTAATAAGCCTCTTCATTCCTCTATTTGAGTAATGTTTTATGTACTCCACAAATGTGATATTATTACCATTAACCTTAATGGAGGGTTATTATAGTTGGAATCATAGGAAACAATTAGCCAAACTATGGAAACAAGGATGAGAAAACATTCGTAAGATACCTACGTATATTTCTAAGAAATTTTTTAGGGACACTAATAAGGACCAGTCTTCGGATAAGCTAATGTTTAAGAAAATGTCCTGGAAATTTTCTAAATGATATACTGATGGGTTTCATATAATTACATTATTTCCTGAATACTTCAAGGTATGTGGCTCTATCTTAGATATAACAATGTGAAACAACTCTGAAAATGTATACCAGGCCATACATGGATTAACCTGGTATATGATAATGGGTCTTACTACACACTTGGATTGAAAATCCTAGGTGTATGTTTTGAGAATTCCCAAACACTTCATGAACCAACATGAAGGATTTAAATATATTATGGATATAAATTACTAGGGATAAACATATATTTACATAAATTAAATATGTTGTCACTAATTATGCATCAAATAAGTGTTTTTTAGGATTTTTGGATTCCTCACTATGGTAGTTGTATCTTACTCTATGATTTTGGTTTTAATTAATGGAAAGAACCCCACGGAACCATGTTAATGGAAATTGAAACTGAAAATGAAATTATTTTATTCATGAAAAACACAATTCTATGGGATCTAAAGTTCCAACTATCATTGTTATGCTCACCAAAAATTCTCGAGAAATGAACCATTCTAGACTCCCAAATGTGAAAATAATGGAACAACATTACATTGGCTCCTTAATGGGGAAATATATTCCCTATTTCCGTAGGATGTATGATCCATTTTTTTGAATGATGCATCTATACATTTGAGATGATATAATTCATTCTCTAATTTTTGAATCATGAAAAATTCATTCTGTTTTTTTATAATGTTGAAGGATATTCAGATTTCTGAAGTAATCTAATCAATAATACAAGGAATCAAGACCCTAATTGAATCTATGGTTTGTTATGAGATTAAGAACATATTTTTCAATAAGTAATTTCCTCATATACATTATATGATGAAAAAAAGGATTTCATAGGGCTTATAAAGATGGTGGATGAATATGATCATGCCAATAAAAAAAATTTACATGTCTTCTGATGTACTATTCTCATATTATCATTCAAAATGAAAGAAAAATTTATTGATTCATTGGTGGTATGAAATATAGTCTTCAATTGGCCATGTCTATAAGAGACTTAAACAGATATGAATATGTTGTAACATGTTCTATAAATTATGAAGTGATTGTTGGATTTATGGATCAATATCACAAATTTAAAAGAAAATATTGATGAAGTTCAATGGAAAATCATGCAACAATAGAGAAATGAAATTGAGCATTCCATTATGCAATAATTGTTTGAATGAACTTTGAGGATATTTTCTTAAGGGGGAAACTAAATTTTTTATGTGCATAAGGGAAGGTTATCGAGAAGCTATGTGTCAATGTGATGTGAGTAATTTTGGAAATGATGTGCAAATTGGGAAATACCCCAATAACACACCTATTACACATATGTGTAGTAATTTCATGATTTTTTTTTATATTATGCTAAAAATTTCCCCAATCAACGTATTATTGGAAATGATAAGACATATAAACCTCTGAAGACTTGGGATAAAGAGAAATCATTTACAATCACAATGGATGATGTGAACCAAGATATTGAGGAAAGTATTATACTCCCCACCTTTGTTCAGGATTTTATGTCTGATTTTGTATAAATAATCCAAATGATTCTATTGTTCAACCTTTGGTGAGATTTCATGTAATTATCTTTACATTCACGGAATTTGGAACAATTAAATTACATTTGATATTCTAACTATGCATGGATGAACCCATGTTTCTAATAAAAATATTTTTTTGTATAATATAATAGCATATGAATGGAATAAATGGTAAATTATATTTTTTAAGTGTTACATGATAAACAGTTTAAGGAATAATTATATTAAAAATAAGATAATGTTTATGAGGTTAATATATTATCTCAGCAAATGAGGATTTATGACTTTTGGAAAACCTGATCTAAAAAAATTATCATAATAGTATCTAAAGAGATATGGGATGACTTCTTATGTACATCAATGTATGTTAGTGTTTTAGGAATGAAAACTTCACCTCCCTTTTCAGAGAAAGAGGTGAAGTTGAAATAGAAAAATAGAAGATTAATGAGTGATATAATTCTTATGAAGGGGAAATAAATTATGTTAGTATAATTTCTAATGAAAATTCAGAAACTCTAATAAAATGATATTGAAACCTAATAAATTTTATCGTAGTACCATATATTCCAATGAATTAAATGGTCTCTTAGATGTTCAATGATTTATGGATTTGATAGGTAACATTCTACTAACCATGTTCTCAAATCAATAACCATCAGAACATGATATATGGAATTATCTTACATGTCAATGTTTTCAATTTCCACCGATGTTCTATTATATGGAAACCTAGAAAGGATTTTCTATGGGTAATAGTTATGTTTCCAACATTCAATTTTTAAGGGAATTGTTAGTATTCAATTTTGTGATGTGAGTTTCTATAAAAAGAACATTAAATTATTAAACCTTTGATATACATGACAAATTTCGAAAGAAATTAATTTTATAATACTATAATGTAACATCCTGAGTTTTTTGGAAATATATTTTTTTTAATTGATTTATTTATATAGTTGATTTCATAAAAAATTGAATGTAGTTTTTATTATTAATGCAGTATTTTTTGATTGTGTACAGTACATGAAATAATTATATTGTCATTAAATGCATTAAAAATAACTTGTAATATGTTTCATTCAACACTGACTTGGTGTACGTTACTCAAAACACTGACTTGGAGTATGTTGCACAAATCAATGACATGGCATACCATACATACAACACTAACATTCTATGAACCATAATTTTATTATAATTTAAACATGATCGTTATAACAAATCTAGAAACATATTAATGTGAATATTAATAACTAATTTTATAGTGAATTTTTTTTTCAATAAATAAAATATATCAATAGCGAAAAAATATCATTTTTTGAAAAAATATTTAAATGTTTACCTATACTATTTTCTCCACTAAACTACAGTTCATGTCCTTTTGTGAGAATGAAAAATAATAATTTATACACATATAAAGATTTCATTTTATAAATTAAAATTAATATTTTAATTTATAATGTAAAAAAATTATTAGGAGGAATATTTTGGATTTTGATTGAGAAACAACATTTTTTAATAAATAGTGAAAAATAATAATTTTTAATTAAAAACATAATTCTCATCAATCTTATTTATATATTAATATTACATTATAATTTGTTTCTAAAGAATAATTATATTAACAATAAATTAATTTATACAATGTAGTCTATTTGAAAAATATGGAATTGAAATTGGATATACAAACATAGTAAACATTTGATCATTGTTACTTAAAAACCCAGCAGTGTCATCTTGTCTGTGAGATTAATATTAAATTAAATTATTCCAATTTTATGATTTTAATCTAGAATATTTGTATCCATATTCTTTATAATAATAATATATATTGTATTACTGGGAAAATCATAGTTTTTTTTTGAAAAATACTTATTAAATGTGAGTAGTATTTATTTTAGAAAATAATAGAAAAATTGGATTATCAAAGAACTAAACAATAAACATAAGGTCCAAAAGACTAAGAAACTTGTAATAATCCATTATATACCCATATATTTACTGTATTCTTCTATAGATCTATTTTTTCATTATTGGATCCTCTATCAATGGTAAGACATCGGTGAAATTACCATATCCTAAATTTAAAATATTGCCACTCTACCTCAACTATAAAGATACATCATATCCTCCAACATCATCACACCTATCAAGCCACATTTGTGCAAAACATTTTGTGAAAGTATAACCTCAACATCTCTTCCCTCATTCTATAATATTCTGTTTTGGTAGAAATCCATCCAATGTTTCCCTTTGGTGCAATCGAAAAGGAATTACCCAATGAAGAGGTATCAGTCTTTCACAGGAAACATTTTTTTATTATCATTATCCACCACACCAATTATATTTATTCGATGAAAAAATAATTTCTTTAGTATACTAAAAACAATAACATGCTTGTATATTATGTTTTCCACCTAAACATACACACACATCCATCTCGTGAGTAAAGAACGTACTGTTCTTGTGTACAACGAACTACTACATCATGAAGAGATGTTATTAATTTTACAGTTACTATCTATTATTTATGGCAATTATGATGAAATAACTATTTATATGTTATATATTATATGATATTTATAATTTATTTATAGTTTTTAATTTCATATATAAATCATACATTCATTCATTACATTTTTTGAAAATATGATAACTTCGACTGTGTAAGTGTGGACTACCACCTCGTCAAAGAAATGTGATTTGATTAGAATATAAATAGAATTTATTTCAGATTAATTTAGTAAAATTTAATGATATTTATGAAATTATAATTATACTATAATTATATTATATACATATATAAAATTATTTTATTTACATTCATTAATTCCATAACCCTTGAAAAAGGAAACATCATTCATACATAAGTAATATCATATCCTAGAATGGTGTATTATATTTAAAATATATAGCTTTTATAGATTATTATAAATGTGTACATACTAAGTATGTGTCACGAACCATCCTTTAGGTCATGTTTCATGACTACCCCAATCTTTCCTTCCATAGGTCAGGTGCTGGAGACTAGCATCATGTAGGCATATGCCAAACAGTTAAGGAATTTTCCTTTAATCCTATACACACACACAAAAAAATAATATTAAAAAGAATTTAACTACAAATTTTAGATGAAAAATATCATGAATACAATACGAACAGAAAGTGTGATTCCACTACCATTGTGAAAGCCATCTGGAAGGGTGACATCCATCTGGCATGGCCTCTCACCCTGAGATGGATGGATTTCCTCGCTACTCTCAATGACATCAACTTTATTGCCACGCATACATATCAGGAGGCTAATATGATCGCAGATGGGCTTGCCAACATGGGATTCTCTCATGAGATCACTTGGATGAAAGAACTCCCGCCAGAGTTAATCCCTTCTTTTATTAAGGACTCTAGAAAATTTCCCTCTTTCCTCCTGTTGTAACTTGTTTGTGACTTTCTATTTTTGAATAAAACTATATGTTCTGGACTTTTGACCACAACCCACCATTAAAAAAACAATACGAACAGAAATTAAATGTGTTAGAATTTAAACCTAATAAATTAAAACTGAAAACAAAAAGGGAGTACAAGATCGCTGAAAAAAATGCCTTCAGAAAACCCCCATGATGGGTAGTTGCTTCTAAAAATATAAGTACACCCTTCCATCTCATCTCACTGAGAACCACGAAGTCCTGGAGCACTATTGACACTATTGAAGTGTCCCTCTATCCCGTCTCAGTGAACACAACTTGTCCTATACCACCAGGGTTTCTTTCGAAGTGTCTTTTTGTCCCATATCACTAAGCACCACCAGGTCTCAGACCACCACCAACTCTATCAAAGCATCAATCACCTTCACAGGACATGAAATTTTTAGGAAAAGCACATGTATAGGTGAGTAACACAATAATTAGTAGGTAATAAAAATAAAAATGTAAGAACACACAATATGAACACAATGAAAAGACAACTCACACACATATACTCTAATGTTTTTATGGAAAAAATGTCAGTCGTACACTGAAAAAGATGGAATACTAAGATACTCATACCTCAGGAGTACAATGGTTCTATTGGGTCAAACAGAGCAGCTTGAATCAATGGGCTTGACAGGTCACATAGAGCTGCTTCCCACTTAGGCCATCATGCTGAGGTACTCATACCAGATATGTACCTTGGGTCTACCGAGTCCTAAATAATCACTCCCCACCATTGCTCTATCATGTCACACATAGATGCATCCTACTAAGGCCTTCATAGATGGTTCAAATAGGGCCATGTATAGTTGGTCCACATAGGTCCTCCTATCAGTAGTTTTCAGATCCCTACCAGATTCAGGATTATGGAACTTAGTGGACTTTATTCTAGGATAATCTACTAATAAATCAATTCAATATATTTCAACATCCATTAAATTCCCCTTGGAGAATTCCAAAACATCAATCTCATTGTGAGTGATCCAACTCCACAAATGTATTGTCAATCGAATGCCCAATCCGAATGACATTGGTGTTTTTTTAAAAGGGCCTGGTTGTGTCTAGGCCTGGTCCGACTAAGCCAAACCAACCACACCCACCCATTCTAGGGGCCCCACATGCCCTATCCTGGTTCAACCAATGAGACCTGTTTTTTGTCTGAGTTTTCCCACTCTGGCCAGACATATGGGCTAGGCCCATTGGGCCTTGCTGGATCCATCTCAGTTTGGCCATGTGTCCAGCCTACTGGGTTTCCCAGTAACCTGATCCCATTCAGCTCATCCCACACTGGCAGGCTAATTATCATTCCCATCCCAAGAACCTTGTGGCCTTGAATTATCCCTCCGGTCCAGTATACAACATCGGGCCATGGACATACTGGATCCATCTCAGTTTGGCCATGTGTCCAGCCTGCCGGGATGCCCAGTAACCTAATCCCATTGAGCTCCACCTACACTGGCATGATAGTTATCATTCCCATCCCAGGAACCATGTGGCCTGGCATTATCCCTCTGATCCAGCCTACAACATCAGGCCAACATACTTCAGCCCAGGCTGCTTGGCAGCCTGGTTGGCGCCACCCGACCCTACGTACATAGCGTGTCAGTCTCCTTGGGCCCTAATAACACAAGGTTTGTCGGTTCAAGCACCCTGCACATGGTTAAGCAGGATTCCCATTGATTCCACAAGAGGGCCCCACTGGACCGCATGCCAGTGCACCACTCCACAGCCCTTTCCTTGACCCACTCCACCGATGCATTCGGGTGGCATCGTCCCTAAACTCCAATCACCGACTCAATATCACAATCTCTTATCACACCACTACGGCCCGAGAGGACAGATTCCCTATCCGCAGAGGCATGCAGCCCCCGCTAGTAGCCACCATCGCATGCTGGAACAGTTTTTCATAGACTAGCGGGTCCTCTCCATTGCATTATTCCTTGATCCATCTACGCCTCCAGGCTCCATATCACGCCTTCTTCTGTGATATGGCCTCATAATTTCATTATCCTAAATCTGTAGTTGTAGGCACTAAAAATACACAAGAACGCAAAAAGGTAGAGGAGTTCGAGCCTTATTCGTGTTGGCCCAAACCATCCGTGTTAGATTTTAAAAGATAGGCATAGAAGATTGAGGTTCTATCCACAATTTTACGCCAATGAAAAACCCCAAGGATAAACACCGTCCTACAAGAACAAGTGATCCAAATATTATCTTGTTTGTTGGTTAACACATGTTCATTATCTTAGAAAGAATAATGGGGCATTAAAAACAAAAAAGTTAAACCCCTATGTAGAGTAGGATTGATCAGAGGGAACCCTGTTTCCAATGAGGATCTATACACAGGGGTTGACTTTCATCACTCTCTGGTCTCGAACCCATTCATTAAGGGCACTATTGTCACTTTCAATTAGATGGCATTCATCGTTGGAAAGGATACCTCACCATTGATTATTCATAGTAATACCCATATATCCCTATGTTTCTACAACCAGTTATTCCATTAAAAGAGAAATGTTTTGCAGCCTTTTTTGTTATGTAGTGTCATTGCTTCATTTCACTTCAAATTAAAAAATTTGTACACTACAGATTTAAGACCCAAATTAATGGTATTCATCATATCCTATTTCTCGTACTATAGTGCTGACATTCCTTCACTCTACGTTGAAAAAAAATTACATTTTAATTTATTATATTTTTCTTCCAAAATGTCGGAAAACTATCTTTTCTAGTCATCCATTATCAATCGACGTTGGCTTAATTCTTATGTAATGTCATCATTCAGGATGCAACTATGCCCTCATATTTTCAATCTGGGAACATTTTTAGAAGATTCCAAATTTGTGCATGTACATTATTTTATTTTTCATAAAAAATGTTAAAAAATATATTTCCCCTTCAACCCATTCTAGTCAATGTTATGCTCCACCTAAGAGAAACACACCGTCATGTGCTCAATGGTACTCTCGTATTTCCAATCCTCGTTACCATTTATGTGTGATATGGATTTAAAACTAAAAATAATTGTTACATTATTATATAATTTATGGAAATAACTACCTTCCACTATTGGTTAATGCTGGGAAATTTTAGGCACATTCATAGAGATTCCCGACACTCTGAGTTAAATGGTACCCTCAGAATTTTTATTTGGGCACTAGTTTAATAGTTTGAAAAGGATTCTCACATGATTATTTAATGAACATAAAAAACGATCAAAATTAATTTCCGAACACTCTGGGAAATGAAATTATGTTCCATCTATGGGCCTGGTATTGTAATAATCACATTTAGTTATTTTAAAAAATCATTCAATTCTAGTGTACTACATTACTCCCCCCCTTTTGGGCTTCAAATCCTTATAAAACAAAACTAGGGTAATTACAAAAAAAAGAGGAACTGCACATGAATCTGAGCCTCCTTCTCTTATGTGCTTTTCTAGAGAATCCAGTGCTGCGAACAAACATAAACCATAGGAATCGACAGCCCATGAAGGACCATCTCCGATCAACCCACTATCTCCATCATGAACTCCGCAAACGTCTCCCCATAATTAATTCCATGTTCTCCTCAATCGATTAGGTGTGATTGATCATGCACATACCTCCTCAATGGGACACATGGAAAGCATTGTACACCCAGTGAATCTATGGGGGGGGGAAGCTAGGCGGTATGCCCCCTAACCAACTCTACTCAAAATCAAGAAAGGGTAAATGACCCTCAGTGATAACATATCTCCCCGACCAAATATTGGTATCCCTTATCGAGGAGATATTCATAAGAATACAAGGTCAACCTCCTTGAACTGTGAGTGTCATTGTCTCCTATCATTATAGGGAATATGTGTTCTCTCTATAGTTTTCATCTGCTCTCGGATAACCTACACATTCTCTATGGTAGCATGTACCATCTATTGAACTATGAGTGTTGAATACCCTCAGTATATCTAGAATATTAGTAACCTACATAGTCATCCATACAACACCTGGAACTGTTACATACCATTGGTGGAGTGGTAGCTGTTGGTTTACGCAAACTCCAAAAGTGGTGGATGGTATCTCAATTGCGACGAAGATCAAAGATGAAAGCATGAACCATGTCGTCTATGTTATTTATGGTCCAGTCTGTCTGACCATCAATCTATGGGTGAAAGGTTGTGATCAAACATAGATGAGTCCTGAATTCTTATTATAATACCTTCCACAAATGGGATGTTAAAGGAGCATTACAGTCTAGGACAACTGTCGATGATACCCCATGAAGTCGCACTATTTCCTGGACATAGTGGTGTCACATTTTCTCTACTGATCCCTGCTGCAAGATGGGTAGGACGTGAAATAGCTTGGTGAGTTGTTCCATGATCACCCAGATTGTATTTTCCCCCTATATGTTCATTGTAATCTCGTCATGAAGTCCATAGAGACACCATCCCACATCCACTCTGGTACCTCAAGTGTCTAGGCCAATCCTACTAGAACATGATCCTTACCCTTCACTTACTCACATGTGAGGCACTGTGAAACAAACTATGCATCCAGTTTCTTCATCCCTAACCACCAGTACTTATGTTGGATATCCTAGTACATCGTGGTCACTCTTGTATGTACTTCAAAAGGATAAATATTGAAATACCTCAAAATATCCTCTCGTAATGCCACCAGTATTAATGTGTGTCCTTTTAAAAAGATGGCGTGCTCCACTCCTATAGAAAATCCATCAAGGGGATATATTTAGGATAACCAAGCACATCAGACTCCACAGTCAAAATACAAAACATTTTCCTCCCTAAATCAAAAGAATAGTGGGTTTTCGATAGTCATCAACTTATGGTAAGATTATCCATCATCGTCCACGAAGGAAATCTGCATCATAGATAGCTTCTACATCGCCACACTCAGCAGCTACAAACTGGACCTTATTTTGAGTCTTCATGCCATTACATTCCCCTTCCAAAGAGCATAAAATATCTTTATGTCAGAGTATTGGATGAACTCTAGCCACCCCCACTACCTCATGTTTAATTATATTTGGGAGAAGTTATACTAGAGACTTTGGTGGTCAGAGTATAATATAAATCGCTCACCCATCTAGTAGTGTTGCAACATCTTCATAGCATATACCCCTACTTCTGGCTAAAGGACATTGGTTTTGTAGTTCCTCTCATTATTACTCACCCATCCACTAAACTTTTGTGATCATTGCTCATATATACATCATGATACAACCCATTCCATTCACTGATGTGCCACAATAAAATACATAACCAATTCCCTCCTCTGGTATTCTCAAGATAGAGGCACTCACCAGTCTCTACCTCAACTCCAGGAATATCATCTGACACTTATCCATCCGCATGAAGGGTTGTCCCTTTCATGTAAAATTCTATAACTATTCTACTACTCTTGAAAATATGGGTGTGAACCTTTAGTCGTATCAAGCAAACCCTAAGAAACTTCACACCTCAGTCACACTGCAGGATGGCTCCCAAGAAATCACTGCCTCTATTTTCGTTGGATCCACTGCATCTCCAGCCTCAAAGATGACATTTCTAGAAAGTGGAACTTCCGAATCTTGAGCTGGCACATCGAGAGCCTCTAAAAAAGTGGTTCTCTAGGAGTTTATCCAGGAATATCTATCAGTGTGTTGCATGCTCCACCTATAACTCCACGTACACCAAGATTTCATCAATGAAATCCATCATGAAACGATCGAGTTAATGCTAGGAGATCCAATTCGTGAGTTCCATGAACACTATAGGGGCATTCTTCACAGTAAACAGAATCACTATGTATTCTTGTTAGCCATAGAAACATCTAAAATCAATGTTCTAGATGTCCTCATCATGTACTCAAAGATGGCGATAGCTAGATATTAGGTCAATATTCCAGAATAATATCTCTCCATTATGTTGAATGAAGAGTTCATCAATCCCCAACAGTGGAAACATGTTCTCCACACTCACATGGTTAGGGCACCAAATGTATATGAATTACATCAAGCATTAGTCTACCTTCTTGGAAAACAACATTGGGGATACCCATGGTGAAAATCTGGGACTTACGAACATCTTCATATGCAAGTCCTCCAACTGTACCCACATCTCCCAGAGCTCTACCTGATTCATATGATATTTAGGTGTATATTTTGTTGTCATATCGAGGTAAAGATCAACAGATAAATATACCTCTCTACGAGGAGGTGTTCTACGGAGATCATTTGTAATGATTTCCTTGTACTCTTCCATGTTTCTAAGACTGAAGTAAACTTTCTACTTTCCTACTACCAAGATCCACTGGCATTATATGATCATCCAATGAATATCCAACCACAAAAGTTCTATATCGAACCCTAATGTAAGTCAGAATGTATAGAGGAATCGTGCTGGCTCATTTGCCTCTAAAAACATATCACTTGAAGGCTCGAGCATTGATGTACTGGTCGCATCGTATTAATTGAGTACCTGAAAGGGTCGGTACACAACGATGAATACACAGCTATTGACATGCCATCCCTCCTAAGCTGTATAAGCTCTTGGACGTGCGTATCCCTTAGATTTTATGGATATATCCTCTTCTCAAAGAGAGAATCTCAATCTCTATCTATATAATGTCACCTCATTGTATGATTGGTTAATCTAAACACCTTAATCGTCCTGCTGAGCCATGTAGAAATCTCACTACCAGGACTACCATCTGATTTAATGACTCTATAAAAATATATAAAACTCTGTCACCACCTCATGTAGGTCCTTATCTACATATAAGTCGGGCTAATCTAATATCCTAGGGGTATATGTTGCTAAAAACTTGTGTATGGTACTGAGCCAACATGCGTCCTCTATTGGTAGCACATGTAGAACGGTTGTCTAACAGGCGGTGGTAAAGCTAGGACACCTCCAGAAGGTTCCATCATGAAAAATTTTCCATTTACCAAATCCTCGTCACTCTTTGGACCATCATCATGGTCACACAATGGAATCCTAGAAGGTTTTTTTTTGTGAGGATACATCTTCAAATGGAATAAAGATGTACCACTATACATTTATTAATCCGAGTGAGTTGAATATGACTCAAAATGATCATGGGAAAACACTCAAAGAAGAATGTAACCCATGTATTCATGTAGCTAGTCAAAAAATGGAATTTAGGGTCCTAGTGTATGGAAAATCTGGCCTTCATACCATCATTAGACAAAGTTTCCTAAAAGCTGAACATGAAACACTTAACATTGTTTCCCCCTAAACATTTTTAGACTCTTATTTCTTATGGTAGAACCAAACACGTCTGATACCACTTTGTAATGACCCGTCCCCGAGGGCCCATTACATGACTACATCAATCAATAATTCTATAGGCCAGGGGCCAGTGATTAGCACCTAGTAGACATATCCTTAAAAGGGAAAAATTTTTCCTTTAAACCGATACAAAGAACACAAAAAAACTAAGGAAAGGTAAGCACTATGTAAACCAAAACCTTCACAAGGAAAATACTATTAGTAAAATAAAAACATAATATAAATGGGATAGAATAAACCTACCAAAAAAGACAACTGAAAAAAGGGATTATAAAGTCACTGATAAACTGTCCACTGAAAACCCCACCTGAAGGGTGGGTTCTTATATCCATAGAATCATGTCGATCTATCCCATCCTTATGAGCACCACGTGGTCCCAGACAACCAAGGTCTCTATCGAAGCATCTGTCTATCCAATATCACATAGAACAACCAAGTCCCAGACCACCAAGGTCTCCGTCAAAGTGTCTGTCTATCCCATCTCACTGAGAACCACTTGTTCCTGGACCACCAAGGTCTTCGTCGAAGCATCAATCACCTATATGGTACCCAACACATGTGGGGGAATCCGTGTAGGAGTGAGTAATAAAATACTCAGTAGGGACCCAAACCAAAAAGGATGAACACATAACAAGACCCCAAAATAAAGACAACTAACACATGTATTATTATCTCACTTAGGTATAATCTAATGTATATATGAAAAAACTATCAGTCATACACTGAACACATTGGACTGCTAATGTATACAACTTTTATGGGAACCATGGGTTTGGTGGCTCACAAAGAATCCCTTCCAAGAATCTTCATTCAGGTTCACACAAAACCACTTCCCACATAGGACATCATGCTGAGGTAATCATCCTTGGTGAGTATAGTGTGTTAGCCAGGTCCCATAGAGTCGCTCCCCACAGTACACTTGCCAGGTCACATATAGTAGTTTCCCGCTTAGGCCTTGAAATCTATTCCACATAGATATTGGTATAGATGGTACACATAAGGCCCCATATATATAGTCTTTGAGTCTCTTATAAGAATATTATTCATGCACATTGAGCGGTTGATTCTTGGAGAATCAACTCATGAAACCATTACTTGTATTCCAACATCAATTATTTTCTCTTTAGAGAATTTCAAAAGAACCTTCTCATCGCAAGGGTAAAAACTCTACAAAGAACCATCAATTAGATTAAATGTCTGAAACATATTAGTGTTTTTGTAAACATGGGTTGCTGGTGTCTAGGCCTAGTCCGACCTTGTTGGACCAACCTGACCTACCATGCAATGGGTCCCCGCATGCCCTGGACTGGTTCAACCGATCTGACCGAGTCCAGGTCTTGGTTGGCCCGGTCTGGCCTCGCCTATGGTCCAAATATATTGGGAATTATTAGACACCGATCTGGTTTAGTCTTGGGCACATCCCACATTGGTGGGCCAATTTTCAATCCCAGCCCAAGCCGCCTAGGGACCCGACATTATCTCGATGTCCCGACCCACAACGGAGGGTCGTATTACTCTCTCCCGGTCAACATGGTGGCCCGCTTATGCCCCCCATCCCATCACATGTAGTGGGTTAGACTCCTCCATACCGTACACCAGGAGGGCGTCTGGTTCATGTGCCCCATCTTCAGCTATATCGGCCACCCCTTGATTCCCCACATAGTCCCCGCGAGACCGTGTGTCTGCACACCGCACCCCTACCGCAACCATGATTCACTCCATGAAATAGGTCAGGTGATAGAATCCCTATCTTTTATTCATGAGCCCGAACTCAGAGGCTTCTTTAACACTAACATGGACTGAGCTGGCCGACACCAACCCGCAGATGCCGCTTCCAATGTAGACGGCGACGCAGCTGCAAAATTTCTTGCATACCACCATGTCCACTCTAGTGGTGTCTTCCTATGACTGCCTCTACCTCCAGCATCTATGGGGCACCATCATCCATACTACGATGTAAGAATTTATTTTCCATCAATCCGGTGTTTTGGCCCTGAATAGTACATAAGAACACACAATGGTATAGGGGCTCGTTCCTAGTTCATTATGGTCCATATCATCTATGTTAGAGTTTAAAACATGGGTGTATAATATTTATGTTCTATCAATGATCTATCATTAATGAAAATCCCCATGGATAAAAACCCTCTTGTAAGAACAATTGATCCATAGATTATCCTATTCATGGTTTGACCAGTGTTCGTTGTTTTGAGAAGAATAATGTGTAATTCAAAACAAAAAAGTTGAACCCCTACCTTGATAAGGTTCGGTTTGAAGGTTGATCATTTCGGATGGTGATCCATCTGTCAGAGGCAGAATTTCATGCTCTCTAATCCCGATCCAGTTCATTGTAGGGTCCAATTTCACTACCGATTCTTTGTCATTATTCATGGGAAAATATTATTCCCCATTGATTCGTTAGAGGAATTCCTAGATTTCCCCATATTTCTCCAACCTTTATTCCATTACAAGAGAAACATGTTGCAACATTTCTATTATTTGCATCATCAAGTAATTATGATTCTAATTAGAGAGTCATTTCGCTTCACAATTAAAATCCATATTAGTGGCATTCTTCGTTGCATTGTTCTCAAACCACGGTGCTGACAGGAAACTTCTCAACGTTGAAGAAAAATAAATAATATATATTATTAGGTTATTTTATATTTCTTATGAAATGTTTGAAAACTATATTTTCTGGTCGACCCTTGTTGGATGAAGGTAAGTTCATTCTTAGGTAATGTATCAATTTCAAACATAATGGTAAACTTTTAATTTCAATCTAGGTTCCCATTTAGATGTTTCAAAAAACGTGCATGTGCCCCATTTTAATTTTCATAGAAATTATAAAAACTATCTTTCACTCTAGACTCGCATCGGTTGAGGTTAATCCACCCCACTAAGGGAAACATTACCTACAGAACTCAGTAGTACACTCAGATTTCCAATCAGAGACACCATTTATGAGTTATAAGAATTAGAAAATAAAAATTATTATTAATTTATTATTTTATTTATGACCAAAATCTACCTTCCACTGTTGGCCCATGCCGACCAATGTTAGGCCCTTTTTAGGATAATCTAGATTCTCCGAGATCAAAAATTTCTCTCATATATTCGATCTGGGAAATTATTTAAAATTTAGAAAAATATTCTCGCATGAATATTTAATGAATCTCAAATATTGTTTAAAAATACATTCCATTCACTATCGGCCTTGGAATTGTGTACCATCTCTGGGCTTAGTCTCATAATAAACCCATTTATTTTTTTAACAAAATTCACATAATTGTGAGGAATTACAATTTATATGATATATAATTAATTTTATACAATATTAAAACATGTAAATCCTGATTAATGTATTAATATCAAGAATTAGAATTCAAAACATGTATGATAAAGAAAGAAGGTATTATCATAAGGTAAACTTCAAAATTAAATTATTAACAAATAGTTAATAGACGGACATATAAAAATATTTATGGTGTTTTATATATGAATATAGTTCTTTGGTAATTGTAAAATTAAATAATACTTTCAATAAAATATTAGTGTATGTGTACGATAAAATTCAAGACACATGGTGATAGAATTTCATCCCACATTTTATATATGTGTGATAAAAGCCATGTTCACCAATCCTCTAATCTTCCTAGTGCATATATATCCTATGAATGTATTCTATTATTTATATTATTAATTTTATGGGTATTTTCATATACATTCTATGATATTTAATTCATTTTATTTATGCTTCAAAAAATATCATCCGGAAATGAAATTTTTTCGTCATTTTTCCATTATTATGAACCATGCTATGTTATGTTTTTTTTAAGTGGTGCCTATATTTAATTTTACATGTTATATACTTAATATACATATTTTCATGATATTTTAATCTTTATAAAATTTCATTTTCTTACATTGTGTGTAGGGTTCAATGTTACCATTTCCTATGAGTTTATTGTTACAACCTCATTTCATTTAGAGGTTGTTTAGGATTATTCTTCCATTAATGAAATATTATGTTCTATCAATCTTGATGTATCATGAGTTTTATTACCCAGTTCTTATTTGGGTTTTAAGCAATAAAGTGTTCAATTTTTTCAATATTTGTTACATAAGAAGATCATGAACGATTTTTTAATAAAGTATGACTTTAACTATCTCTTATGATAGAAATCTATGTTCCATCAATACCATGTTTTCTAAAAGAGTTTCCAAAAATAGTCTCCTATTAGAAAATGATAATAAAATGAAAATATTACCCATGTTTTATCTTTTAAATAATTTATTTAAAATGTGATATTCTTGTCATTTTCTGACAAAATGAATTTTTTAAACAGTTTACGGTGGGAAATGAATTCCCAGCATGTATAGATTTATCTACTATCATTGAATTCATTCCATTTATTCTTTCATTACAATATTACAAATGTATTTTAAAAAATTAAAATTTTGTCAATTATTATGTAAATTCATTGGTTTTAAATTGGATTTTAATGAAAATGGTTATAAAAAAATTCTATTTAAATTTTTTTTTTAATTTTTTTTAAAACATTATATATACTTTTTAAAAAGGTTATTTTCAAGGAAAAGTATTTCAATAGTTTTAATAATTAATTTATATATTCTCAAGGTATTTTCAATCATTTATCTTTAAAATGTGTTCAATCTTCTTCTATAAGTTTTCTTTGAAAAGGGTTTTCAAAATTATTTCATGCTTTCATTCAATGTTTTCAATGAACGTATTTGAAAATGGTTTTAAAAAGGTTTTATGTTTCAAAGACGAACATTCAAAGAAGAACTTCTATTTTCCTCAAAAAAAAATTTAAAAGTTATTTCAAAATTATTTTATATCTATTATGACAGACATTAGTATAACTCAGGCCTTTCTAGGAAATTATCCAACAGTAATATTCAAATTCATTCCCTAAAAGGTTTTTGATTTAACATAATGATATTAAAGAGATAATTTTTAAGGTTAATATACTTATTAAATTTTTTTTATCTTCAATGGGTTATAACAATGTAAATTATTATAAACACCACTTCCTATCACATGATATTCTATGTTGAAATTATTATAAAGTCTATATATCAAAAACTTGTTATGATATGATTAAATGATTACAATGCCCATTTCATTTAATGTGTTATGGTAAGATGTTTATGAGACCCATATGATTTTAGGTGTTATAAAATACTGAATTTTTTATTATCTAGGTGATAGGTTTTTATGAGTTTATTATGTGATGGATGGGGCCTATATCTTAATCTAACTAATTGGGTATTTAAAAATGTTTTATAAGATCAAAGGGTACATGTGGGGGCATCAAAATCGTGAAACAGGTTTTTTATACATTGGGGTATCATAAGACAGAATCAAGAGGGAATACGAGAGGTATTACCAATCCTAAAGAAGGTTCATAGTAGATTGTCATTTGTCCAACATGTTTTAAAGATCTAGTTAGGGAGACTTCACATTGGGGTTTTATATGCTTATGTGCCTTCTGAAAGTCACCGACTTGTTCTTGTATAGATCTATCATAGAATATGATCTTTATTTCCGTATCATTCATATATTATGATCTCCCAATCCTTATGAAATGATAATTTTTTTTGATCTTATGACATTAAGGGTAGTATCTCATAAAGGTATGATCACATTCTTATACACATATGTTCATGTTTATGCTTACATGTCTCCATTTTTACCGTTATTGAGCCTCTAATCGCAAAACTTTTTTATGTTTTATTCCCCAGGTTATGAGGATATATATTATTTTTTGTGTGTAATAATTTTAATATTCATGAAAAACCTAGTAGGAGATAATTTATCTCAATTATTTACCAATTATTATGTTTTAAAATTTCCAAATTCATTAAACTAATCTAGTCATTGGGTGTCTATTTGTGTAAAATTTTAAGTATTACAAAATATTGTTATAAATCCCATAGACATTATGAAAATGTTTTTATATAAGTTATTTATTAATTAATATTTACATAATGATAAAAAAATCAATAATACCACTATATTTCCACAAATATACTTATAAATATCACCCAGGATTTTAGGTAATGAAAAAATACATCACATCATTTCTTAGTGGTGGTAGTTCGCACATACTCATGAATAATGTTATCAATCATTATTAAATAGAATGTAAAGTAATTAAATTAATTAATTTCATATAATAAGGATATGTATTTCAATAAAACAATTTACACACTTTAAATCCATTATTACAACAAGCAGCAAGGGGAGGTCATGAAAAATGAATTAGATCTATTCCTTAGGTTGGAGTCCATCATAAAAATGAATGAATGTTTTGTTTACAATTTAATGGAAGATTTTATTATTATTGGTCATTATATTGACATAATAATATACTATCATATTTAAGAAAATGGGGTTATTTTTACACATGGATGAAGAATATTTTTGGAAGGTAGAAAAAAATAATAATGCATGGCTTCGAATTGTACCTCTTCAACGGAAACCCTATTAAGGTTTATCATATATAAAATAATATAATGGTTTTATAAAATACAAGAATTAGAATTTATGATATGGATTTTATTAGATATTAGATAACCTAAATACCATTTATGTTGGACATAAATCGGAGATGATGTTTCCTTTTTTAAGAGAGGGTAGGGAGAATTTTGGATTATTTTAATGTATTAAATCAATACAAAGTAATTTTCATATTAAATTAGACACAAATTAATAATTTTCTCTGATAATATGTGGATGAGTCATATCATTTAATAAAAAAATTGATTATTTTTGTTGATTTTTTAACTTTATTAATGTATTTTATATTATTTTAACACTTTTAGTCAATTAACATATTATTAAATAGATTTATATTTATGATTCAAGAAATATAATATAAAATAATAAATTTATATAAAATTTTTCATTGAAAATTTGTTCCACTATATCATAATCAATCAGAAAAAACATGATTATTTTATTGATTTAATTGATTATATAAAATATTATTTATTAAGAAAATATTAATTTCATTTTTGACCTATTCATTTAATTTAACTATTAAAACTGCTTTAAAATAAGTGAATTTGAATATAAGGAATTTAAAAAAAATTTATTAAGTAATTGTAATTAATATTAATAACAGAACTCATTAATTTCTTATTTTTATAACATTTAATATATTTTTTATATTATTTATTTTCATTTTATATTAATTTATAATTAATGTGTCAACATTGTGTTTAATATATTTAAAATTATTTCATAAATAATATTTAGAAATAAATTAACTTGATAAAAATACAATTATATTACCAATGAGAATTTATATATAAGAAAATCATCTTTTTATCATAATGTAAAAAATTTACAGCCAATAAAAAGAAGAGAACACCATTTTTGACTTTTTTATATATAAAATTTTATAATGGTCAAAATAATTTTTAGATAGAAATAAAATTTTATATATAATAATTTAATATGAATACATATTACATATAGTAATCCAACAAAATTTAGGTAACTTTTATGGTCATTTTTTCTTTATCTTTATTTATCATTAATTACACAGTTTTACTAATATATTAGTAATTCATCTTCTTTAGCTAAAATTATTACTTCTCTATTTTTTTGAAGAATATGGAAAAGGTAATTATAAAAAAATAATCTCTCAAACAAATAAAAATCCATGATGTTAATTTTACCCATTTAATCATTATCTAGATAAGATCCCACAATTGATCTTATACACCTTCTAAATGATAGACATTCAAAATAAGGTTTTTCTAGTTCTAATCATTGAAAAATAAAATATCTCATCACTATTGTAACGATACATCATTCAGTAATTATTGGATCAATGAAACAAATTAATGAAGCTGGATGTTTCATCATGAAGGACTAAAGAGAACATTCATTCCTTTACTTCTCATTTGTAATCCTAATATGGATCATAGAATAATAATGTTTTATATGAACAATTAAGAGAATTTTTATTCTATCTACCATAAAAATTTTGTTCTATGGAGGAAAATGAATACATTTTCATACATCTTCCACACCAACATGTTTCTACAATGATTTATAGATGGACTAACCCCTAAAATCATATTAGGATAAAAAATTTATAATAAGAAACCACTTATTAATGAACAATCATTTACATGATTTCTAATTCATGAAACATTCTTTTCAATATAATCAACATTTGGGTTAAACAATGTATTTTATACAAACATCTATTCAAATCCTTTTTTGATGGATTATAAATAGAAAATTTATTTACCCTATAAAAACCCACAAGGGTGTCCAATGAGGTTGTGTAGTATCGGAACACTCACCCTCCCCTAGAATAACAGACGCGATATGATCAATAAACTAGTTTATAGGTTATTATTCCATGAAGAATATGTATGAAACTTCCTCTATTATATATCAATATAGTCACTCTATTATAAAAATAACACTCTTTTACCAGAATTTTGTAATAACTCTTAACATTTGAATTATACTATGGGTATTTACTATGGTTTTCTCTTCTGATTATAACATAGTATCTAATCCTTAATCCAGGAGAAAATATTGCAACCCATACATCTCATAAATATATATTACATCTTATTAGATGAATATTCATTAAATTAAATATATATATTTGAAAAATAATATTTTTTACATGCCAATACAATCTTGGATACAAAAATAACTTCTCATAATAGATCTATATGATATCCCACTTATTGTATCACAAATTTCATCCTTTATAAACATTTCAAATACTAAGACATCCTGCATAAGATGAGGAATGGAAATATGTAAAAGGGACATCATAGATGCTCATAAATGGTAAATACGTGAGTTTTCAATGAGCGTGTAACCATTAAATTAGTATAATGTAATGAGAAGATGATATTAACATTTTAAAATCATACTCTGTATATCATATATCATAATCTTGATTCTTGGTATAATGAGTAATTGTTCATTAGAAATGAATCATAATGAAATAAAATAATATTTTCCATTAGTGATTAACATTGAAATACAAAATATATTTTTTCCATACATATAACCATATAATATTAATTCCTTAGCAATCAAGGCCTTTTTCAAATACTATACATATTGATTGCATTCACTCAACATTACATAATATTAGTTAATGCTCAATATAAATATTATCATAGTTGTAATATATCATTACCGAAATGAGTTAACTCTTAATATATTACAATTCATTTCATGTGATATAAACATTTACTAAATTCATTGGAGGGTTATACAAATTTGGGTCCACTATTCATAGAATGGATATCATATAGATACTTATGAAAAAATCATAAAACATTCATCATATCATAAACAATAAAAAATATACAATTAATAAAAATTAATCATTTAAAAACACATGTAAATGAAATGGTTTTCATAAATATTTCATTAGATCATCATAGAAACACTTATTTAAAAGGAACAGGTTTGGGAAACCTCTTGTCATGATAATATTAAAATGTCTAGTGAAAAAAAAGGATGACATCATTGGATCATAACTCTAGTAAATATTAGGAAACATAAAAAGATATCATCATAGTTGAGAAATTTCATCAATAGATTACTTAGAACATTTAATGGTCAAAATAACCCATTCACATTTTAATCACTAAGGTAAAATATAAAAACATCACAAATTATTAAGAAAATGTTTTCATTGAAAATAATTTCAAATATATTTTTGGATTCTAAAAATATTTTATTGTCCATGATATTTGTATTTTCTTTTAAATTATTATAAATTAAAAGTCAAATGTGTTATATAATATTTTAATAAAATGTCTAAAACACAACATTCAGAAAATAAAAAAAGGGAATTAATTGTAATCTATTTTTTAGAAAATAAATAATTAGTAAAAATGAAAATAAATAACCATATGATAAAATTTAAAAACAATATTGGAAATAATTTTATTAAAATGTTTATGTAATAAAAACTATTTTCATCTAAATAGATAATTAATGTCATTTTCTTTAAAAATAGACATTCAATCTCTTTATTACGTAATTAGTGTAGAATGGATGAAAAAAATATAATTAAAAAAATATAACCATAGTTAGTTAAATTAAGGAGTTTTTTAATATGTATATAAATCAATTTCATCACAAAAAAAAATAATCATACTCTATCTCAATTGATAGTGTAATTGTTATATACAATAATAACCTCACGTATCATATTTATTCCAATGAATTCGATAAATGTTATTAATAAATATTGATTTATTATATATGTATTTCATAACCATAAAATAAAATTTAATATCACTTAAATGTTTATTAAAACATATTATTTTTTGTTAATTTATAATTAGTTAATAAATTCACTATTTCAGGTGGCATCTACTTTGTTTTTCATGCATGATTTGGTTTTTTAGTCTTTGTATCTATACATTTATCATGCTTCCATAATAAAATGAATGTTAAAAATGATTATAATATCATATATAATAATAAAATTAATATTTACATTCATTAATAAGAGGTCGAGAAAGAAAAATATAATGCACCATTTTTGGTGGTGGTAGGATGCATGTTTAGATAAACCCAATTTCTAATTTTCGGGTCATGGAACAAATGAAAGATAATAATAATCAAATTTTTTAGATTCATAATAATAATATAAATTTCATATATATATATATATTAATTAACTCAATATTAATATGCATGTAAATGGGTATGTAAAATTTAATTACATGCCTATGTGGAGGAAATAAGTTTTATATATGCAATAATGACATCATTTATTTCTATATAAACTAAAAGAGGAAAATGGGTTTTATTTCATAACACTATATATATATATATAAGATACGTAATTAATTATTTTATAATGGTTAAAATTTATTTTAATGTGGTTAATGAATAATTAAAATTTAATATTCATAATTAAGAGATATACCTCTTCTTTGGGAACCCCCTTTTGGATTACACCTTAATCAATGATGAGATTATATTTGGGAAAGAAGAAAACTACTGTGTTTTGTTTATAGAAAATATTAATATATTAGTTTCATGACTTGGTGAATTATAATTAAGAATATCTGTTCGCAATAGAGGAGAAGTGGTTATCTTTTATTTGATAGGGGAGGGGTAGTCTTTGAATTTAAAAAGGAATAAAATAGAAATGTGCCATTATGAGGAAAAATTATTCTGAATTGAATTATATTTATATTAAAATAGAATGAAGATTAATTTTAATAATAATATAAAATTTAGACATGTTTTTATATTATTTAAAACCTTATAATTTTTATTAACATGATGGTTAACCAATTCTAACCTCAACCGCGACAACTACTTTTTCCACATTAAAGTGTTATAAATTAACTCATATGGTGATAATTTTTTCATAAATGGATATCGGTCAAATTTTTTGGCCATATATAATCCTCCTTGTCATATTTTAAGATATATATTATTTTAAAATAATTTATTAAAATACTATTTTCATAAAATATCATTTATTTCATTTTGATGTATTTATTTATTTTTATATTAATTAAAATAAGACAATATTGTAAATATACTATAAAAATTTAATACAACTCTATTATTTAATTCCATTCTAAAAAATCACTACGATATAGAAATTTACCAAAATCATATCACTTTTAATATTTATAAAATCATTTTTTAAATTGTCTATTAATTGAATAAATGTTGACATTGTGTTTCTTTATAGTTTTATTTTATTATTAAATTTTTAAAAAATTAAATAAAATGATAAATATTAATAATTTATATTTGAAATAAACATTTATAATAAACCATTTACGATTTCACTGCTTATTTGAAAATTTTTAGACATTAACATCAAAAAAGTGACCTTTTGTGTTTATTCTATTCTTAATTTAATATAATGGTAATTATTAAAGAAATATGGCACCAAGTGAACATATATTAATTTCATGACTGTAAATATATTTACTCCACTCATCCAATATGATAATGGATAGTGGTAGTGAAATTTTAATTACTTTCCCAAATGTTTTTGCCTTATTTAACCTATCTTACCCTTACCGAGTTGACTAATATTAACTGCATTTACTATTCATACAATCAAAAAATAAAAGGGTCCAATCTTGAATCTGTTATCATCCTAATTTTTAATATGAAATAAATTTTTCATTAATCAACTTCTCTATGTTGATGACATTAAATATAAACATAAGTGTGAGTAACATGAAAAAAAATCATTTTTAAGAAAAAGAAATTTATAATTAAAAAACATGGTATATATTCTAAACTCTTTCCTAGATCAATATTAAATAAATTATGAAACATATTCTCTAAATTATTATATATATTAATTTTAAAAAATCACCAAGGGTGATTAATTAAATTTATTCTGATAAAAACAACGTAAGCATAAAAATTGGTTTTTTAGAAAAAAAAATTATTTTACTTTTAAATTATGTTGATTTTATTTCTATTCAATTTATAAAAAAATGATTTCATTCATATAAAAACTATTTTCGTAATTTATCTATTCAATTTAATATCTTCAAATATAACTTATATATTATAATGGAGCATTGTATTAAATACCATTTGGACTCAAGGATGTTTGTATCTCAAGAAATCGATGAAACATTATTTGAATTTAAATATGTAAAATCAATTTAAGGAGTTAAACAAATTTATTTTGGATATTATGAAAAAAAAAATTCACCATTATGGTTATGATAAATTTCTTATGATAATTGTAATAATTTAACAATTTTTTGGGACAGAAACATCAATTAAGAGTTTATTTTCATTCTTTATAGATATAAACATTATTCTAGAATGTGTGAAGAAATATAGGTGGAAATTGATACAATCACACTACCAAAAGATAAAATTGTTATTATAGAATTGAAATAAATCAAATAATTGTTTTTTATTAATCATTATCATAATTTTAATATATTATATCAAGGAAAAGGGTGATAAAAATATAAAATCCTATCACTCAACTATCTAGGAATGCTTTTGGATACTCAAATCACAAGTTTGTGATTGTAAATATTTATTAGTAATATATATGTTAGTAATAAAGATATAATGTAAATATTAGAGTTTGTTCAAATAAATATAAATTATTATGTAATTAAAATTAAAATGTAAGGATTTATGTTTTATGGGATAGGGATTATAACAACCTCATATTTGGGTATGTGTTCTCCATATAAAATAATAATATTTTCTAATTTTTGATTTATGAAATAATGAAAATAAGTGATTAATTAAATTTTATAGTAAAAAAGGTATGAATTAACTATATTTTCAAATATAATTTCTAAAATAAATGATCTTGAAGAATAAAAGGGACTAATTATTTTTAAAAAAACATTCATTCGATAGAATATGTTTTTAAATATATTTAAGAATTATGGATTTTTTTCAGATTTAATGCTTTTAAGGAAGGATATCAGTGAAGTATATTCAAATAATAATCACTAAATTTAATTTTTAATCACCATTTAAATAATATGTTATTATATGGAATATGAATCACATATTTTATTTCTAAACATAAATTTTTAGTTTATAAATATTCTTTGTTTTATATTGTGTATAGATGTTAAAAATGAAAAATCATTAATAAATAAATTTTTCTATTTTCGTAAATATAAATTAAATCATATGATAGAAAAAAAATATATTTTTAAAAAAAATCTTATCTTGTTTGAAATGAATTATTAATACAACAAATGTAACTAATCACTAATTATAAATTTTCATGGTTATATTAAATCATAATTTAGTAGCTAAATAAAATTAACAATAACATAATGGTTTTTACTAGAAAAATAATGATCCTAAATTTATTATTATTTGAAAAAATAATTTTGTTTTTTGAAAAAAATCATTCAAGTATTTTATATATTTATATTAATATAAATTTCTTAAAAATTTATTATTTTTATATAATTAAATAGATTCCATATTATTAATTATTTTCTTCCCAATATTTAATAAGGACCATTGAATGTATTGTAATAAAAATTTGGCTACCAAGTTAATGATTAGTCACTATAGTTAGACCTAAAATAAGTGAAATTTCTTTTTCAAAGTATAAAATTATTAAATATCTCTAAAAGAGATAACAAAATGGGTGCATGATTTTACTACTAAAATAAACTATTCTTATAATTTCTATATGTGAATTATGGTTACACTTTCATTTTATGATGATATTTTTTTTAATTTACATTATCTGTATATAAAAACAATCACCCTCTATTATATATTATTTTAAATATGTTATTTTGATAATTATAAGTATAAAAATATATTATTAATGTATTTATATGACTATAATAATATGTAAGAAATTTTATTCATTTAATTTATATTTTATTTAATTTTAAATAAAATTATAATTATCTAAAATGATTACACAGTGTCCACAAAATGCATATTAAAGCTATATAAAAGATAATATAAATTGTGTAAAATTATTAAAAAACTAATTTGTTCAAATAATTGGATCCGTTAAATAATGTTTCAGAAAAAAATGATCCACAATTTTTAATTTAAATTATTTACCAGTAATTCAATTATCATATATATACAATTGATTGAAAGTTATGTGAATAGAAATGAAAATTTATTTAGAGTGTATTTAATATTAAGCAATGTTTTATTTATATATATAAAATAATTAATATAATTTAATGTTTTAATTGGATGATAATGAATTTATAATATAATATAAGATCAATTTTTGATCCACAAATCCAATTTAAATGTAACGATATTAATAATTAAGTACTGAATATTTTTGTAAATTGAATTAATTTTTTCCTATAAAATGGGAGTCAATTTATCCAATCCTAAGACACATTTGAGTTGCAGTTATTTTAAAAAAAATTCCCAAATCCCTCTATAGGCATTCTGAAATTGATTTATAAATACCGTGGTCTAACAATATGCATCTCTTTTAGAGGGATTCTGTTATATCAAATGGAGGATATAAACAGAAGTAGTAATTGTCTTAATGGAGTTAATTCCTGTTTTTTCTTCCTCAAACTCCATAAAATTATCTTTAACCACACTTGTTTAATAAATCAAATATAAATAGAATATTTTCATTTTAGTATGTGGATATAACAACCATTAACTTTATTCTTGTCAGCCATTGTAAATTGAATATGTTATATGTGTGTACATGCGGACTATTATGTCAATGTAAAAATGTATTCAATTTTCCATCACTTCCTCACATGGACAGTTATAACGTTTGATTTAATAAATAATATTTCATCTATTAAAAAATTATGAATATTGAATTTTTAAAAAATTTATACCATATTTAATTCCCATCAATTCAAAAAATGAAAAAAAAATTCACGTGTAATATTCAGTTATTTTTCAAATTTCATTATAAAATATCATGTTCTTACTACATCAACTATTAAAAGTTGTACTTATTTTAGACTTTTTTAACAGAAACAAGAAAATTTTAACCATTTTTTTGACAAGAATGAATAAATATCTTTATTTACTAATAATATTACTAACAAATTATTATATTACTATTATAAAAATTTTATTTCATTAAAAAATAAATATATTTAAATTTATTGATAAATTAAATACCTTATATTAATAAAAACTCATAATAAATCTATTTTTTATACAATTCCATGTGAATCATCACCATAAGTGAAATGTGTTTTTTAAATAACTCCACAATTATATGAAATAAATATATAAAATCATCATGAAAATTATAGTGGGGATGATTAAATGAACTCTGTTAATGAAATGAAATTTCATAATTGAAATATACATGGGAAACATGATGGTTAGAAAATAAATGATGTCTTTTAACATAGAATTGTTAAAATAGGGGTCATATAAAATTATAAATTAATTCTATAGAGGGAGGATTATATTTTTTTATTACATGGGTTTATAATTACTCTATTTTTGCTGTATTTTAATTTTTGAACATGTCTATCGATGAAGAAATCAAAGGTAAAGGGAATAAAAATTAAATTAAATTTCATTAGGTTATATCACTTATCTATTAACGATACAATGATATGATTATGTGTGTAAGGATGTATAGTTGAATTGTGTCTTAAATCTAATGGTTTTATGTGTAATAAAATTTCCTTCACAAAATTTATCACTTGAAATATTTTTAGATAACATGTTATGTTCATTGTGAGGGTTCTTGGTTTCAATCCACATTCCCCAAGACATTATTCATATTATTCATGATGTTTAATTCTATTTGGTGTTTCTACATCCCATTGAAATACGGTATCATGTTTTATATCATTAATCACTATATTTAATGTAAACAATAATGTTTTAATTTTGAAATAGATTTGATTAAAATGTTACCAAAGTTGTAAGGGTTTGTAGTCTCGAATTTCATTATATGAGACATATTTTGATATTAATAATATTTCCATTATATTGTGAATATGATGTATATTTTAAATATTATACCATTATTAAATATAAATTTTTGATATTTAAATTAACATTCATTATTCCATCTTACAATAGGTTTTACTAAGGTTTTATAAAGTTCATAGGTATTCCATTTTCTCAATTAAAATTTCTTAAGATATGTTTCATATTGTGAACCATGATATACATTATATGGTGTACATAATAGACAATATAAATAATTATAAATATTATTTAATGCATGGTTTTGGATTTATATAATCATATTATGTTTATTAATTTAATATCTTCTAACTCAAAGGTTACCAAAGTTGTAAGGGTTTATTTTATAAACATACATTTTATTATATTTACATTTATTGAATTTTATGTTATTTCACTCCCATTACCATTACATTTCTATATCCTAATTTTTATGATTTTAATTTTTTTTTATATTTTTCGTCCCTTTGGTATTCAAAAAATATAAATAATTTTTTAATATATGAAGGGATAATTTTCATTTTTTGTCCTGAAGAATTTCCCCCTATATTCATTTTATTTAATATGATCAATTAATTTATATCAAATGAATAATTTATTTTTATTGTGAAATTATATTTTCATGTTATTTTATTTATTAAAATTTTAGGGGTATCTTTAAAAAATGTTGAAAAAAAGTGTTTTTTTCATTCAGTACAAAAGTTAGAAAAGATTTCCTTTTTGAACATTTCCTGTGTGAAAATAATTTCATTCTATCATGATTATTATTAATGATTTATCATTGTTTTAAATTTTTTGTTTTTTACATTTTATAATATAATACCATTATTTTATGAATTTTTTAAATGATAATGATTTTATTTTATGCAGTTTTTGAGAAGTAGTTTTTTTCCACTTATTTATATTATTTTTATTTCTCCAAAATTTCTTAATAAGTAAATTTTTTTATTCATAAATAATAATAAGTTAATTGGAAAATAAGTTTCTAAAATTCACCTCAAAATATAATGTTGGAATTTTTGATGTGACAATTTTAAATTTATTTTGAAACATTATCTCATATTATTTATCGACAAATATATTCTAAATGATTGGATTTATTTTAAAATGAATCACACAAAATAAATTTATTAAATCTAAAATGTTTATCAATGATTAATTTATAGTCTCTTTCAGTTCCTCATTAATTATTATCACATGATTATCATGTATCATTTATATTGTTGATTTATTCATATAATAATTAGTTCATAGGGTGTGAATAACCAATTTAAAATAAATTAGATTTAGACTATTCGAAAAAAGTAAAAGAAAATAAATTGAATGATAAAATATTGAATATGAAATGTTTTTATATTTTCACTATTTCTTAGATATTGTGATATTAAATGTTTTCCTATAATAAGTTTGTTAAATTCTCAATTTTCTTATTGGTAGAAATGTTTATTCTATTTTCAAAAGAGGATTGAAATAGAAGAATCAAGTTGATGATTCTAGTTTCCAAGATAACCCTATAGGGCTGGTATGAAATTATGTAGTAAAATAAGGGCAAATAGTGTAGTAATGTTTTGTCAACATGATTATCTATTCCGTTATGTAATGGCCCGGAACTCTCCGACCCATTCCTTTGTCAAAAAAGAAGGCTAAGAAGTGTTCTGGAAGGTAAAATGGACTTTTCCCCAGAATTTTGAAACTACACGCCGTGTAATTGGAGTACACAACGTGTACCCCCTTTCTAGGTATACCACGTCTTGGAGCCGTATCTTGTCGTGTGCAATAAATCGGTGCATGTCCAGTGACCAGTTCTACACGCGGTGTAGTCCTTCCCCGCGTACGTGTTACCAATCAAAGACCGTGTACCATGTTGGAGCCGTGTCCTTGACATGTGAAATAAATGAGTACATGTCGTGTGTCTAGACTACACACCGTCTAGTCCCTCCCCGCGTATGTGTTACCCTCAAACCATGTGTTGACTAGTCAACGGCCGCAGATCTGTGTTGGAATCCGCGTGGAGACCGTGTGAATGAACCTAGTACATGCCATGTACCATAAAGAACATGCCGTGTACGTTTTCTTTTCACGCCTATAAAAGAAGGGGTCCCTCCTCATTTCAACTCACCCCTCTCCTCTCCTCTCCTCTGAGCAGATCTCTCTCAAGAGACCTGAAGGCTCTTCCTTCCATAACATATTCGTCCGAGCTCCGATTTACGATCTGTCAGCAGCCACGGGATCATAACGACGAGGCGGAGCTTCCGAGCTTGGATCCGTTGTCTTTACTTCGGCCTTTCCTTTCCAACTTCCACTTGAAGATGTTTTGACGGGACCCGACAGAAGTGACGGATGCCGACAGACTACTTCTAAGGTTGATCCGGGGGAGCGTTGCGATCAAGAGCCTGTTGAAGTAGGGATCTTACCTTAGTCTCTCTAATTTGTGCAACACGTGGGGTGGGTGTCCATTTTCTTACGTGAAACAATTTTGAACTGGTTTAATAAAGATACTAACTGTCTTATAATAGGGTTGGGAAGTTTGTGATTGTTGTTACTTTATATACTGTGATATTACGTTGTGAATTGAATGAGCTTCTACCTACTGAAAATCACGGTCGTTGGGGGCCTTTTCTTATGCAATTAAATGTTTCCCTCTCCTTCTAGATATTCCTATGGATGGAAACTTTGTGGAATGTAGAAATTGGTTAATCATGTAAAGTTGGATGTTTAAAATCTGGAACACTTGTGGGATCACCCCGGTTAAACAAAAATGGAATAATGAACATGTGGGTGTTGTCTTGGATACGTGGCATGTGATGGGGGTGTTTTTTTGGGTTTTTGTGGATAGGGTGAGCAGCGGGGCTACGGTTGGCTTGGTTGTGGGTAGGTGTAAATGTTGTGTTGGTAATGGGCAGTGGGGCTGCGATAAGTGGTATTAAAGGGTTAATGATGTATGGGATTCGGTGCGGTTGTGGTTATGGTGGTTGGAAGTGGGGCTGTAGGGATGGTTTGAATATGAATGGACTATGGGTTGTGAATAATAAATAAAAAGTGGAAGAGTTAATGAATGGTGGGTCATGGAAATGGAACATGATTAATAATCAATGGGGTTGGTTGGTTGATAAGAAGGGCTTGGTTGTGTTGGTAGTGTTTTCCTAACATGAGTTGTGGATGGAAAGGATATGTTTACGAACGATTGATGTGGTTAGTTGTGGATAGAAGCCCAATAGTTAAGGAACTAAATAAACTAATTCTACTTAAACGTGAAAACCTAAATGGGGTTGGGGTTGTTTGTTGAATGCATGCATCGTAGTAGTAGTTTCGAGGCACGTGCTCAGTTTCTCTGTTTAGAAGCCATAGGTTGGGCTGTGTGTTTGGTATATATATATCTGTATCTTTTGTGTATTATCGCACCCCACCCATGTTGAGCACTTAGTGTCGAACACTCGCATTTCACGGGAGAGGGTGTTCTTCCATTAGTTACTAGCTCCTTCCTACTCCTTCTACCCTAGGCTGTGATGGCATGAGGCGACCTTACACCTAAAACTTTTTAGGTAGGTTTTCATTGGGGTGGCTTTAGCCCAAGAATCTTCGGACAGGTTCTACTGTTTCCCAAGAAGCTTCGGGATGAGGCCCATGTGTGTGCGGGCGGGATACGTGGTTTTGGGGCCCAGGTGTGTGTGGGCGGGATACGTGGTTGTGAGGCCCAGGTGTGTGCGGGTGGGATACGTGGTTGTGAGGCCCAGGTGTGTGTGGGTGGGATACGTGTTTGTGAGGCCCATGTGTGTGCGGGCGGGGAGAGTGTGGCAGCGTCAGGATGTTCATCATTAGGAAGAGCAGCTAACTAATGGGAAATGGCGCGGGGTACCCAATTCTCTTGTTTCTTATATACTACTACATGTTGTGATTGTGTTTTGGTGAGTGTGGCTGGTGAGGTTCGGTGGATATAATTTCTTTCTAGGTTTCTTCTGTTGTTCTCACGGGACATTAGAATGTCTCCCCACTTGTGCATGAGAGCTTTAGGTTTCCCTACTGATAATACTTGTATGCTCACCCTACGTTTACTTTCAGGTTTCCAAGAGGACTACCAGGGCCGTGCGGGACCCTACTGGTCAGAAAGTTTGAGTTGTTACTATTGTTGTTCCTTTGTTTTCTTTTGGTATTGTAATTTGAGCTTTCTTGTACTTGTACCTTGTTATAAAATTGTTTAAACATGCATGTGGGAATGGTTTTGGTTTATTTTTATACACTTTCCCTTTTCCTTTTTGGTGGTTGACTTGTCCTATTTCCCGATCATTAAAAATAAAAAGGGTAATGCCTCCCATATTTGTGAAAAACTCAGACCCTTTGTGCTAGTTGCCTCCCCGGGGCATACTGGAGGCGGGACTCGGGGGTTATTATCTCCCTTTCGCCATTTCTAGCTCAGGAGGGACATCTTTGGTAGGAGGGGTCCATGATAGAATTGTATCAGAGCTGATGGTTGAGAGAAAGGATGATGTCTGGATTTAGGCGCATTGAGGATTGCATGGGATGGTAGGGTGACAATGTTTGTTAATCTTGGTGTGTGACATAGGCCAGGGATGACCGGCTAGGACGCGGGATTTTAGGGCCCCCCGTGATCCGATGCAAGGACTCTGAGCCTACCGAATGACCAAGTGAGACTACTTTGATTTGTTGGGTAGAGACCCTAGGGAAGGTACATGCATCATCCTGAATGTGCTTTACTTGTTTTGGGTGTTCTGGGAATGAAATTGATATAAAATGATAAAATGAAACCTTGAGTTTTTCCTTACTACATGGGCTTAGGCGATCCTTGTTTACTGTATAGATATGGACCCTAGACGTCGTCCCCGGGAGGCTCAGACGGCCAAGGCCCAGGAGATACAGGCAGTCGATCAGCTGAGGAATGACCGAGAGGAAGAAGATAGCCAGTGACAGAAGACTCACCATTCTTTCCAGCGGCAGACCCTCAAGAAGTACGGGGGTAGTACTTCAGATACAGAGGCGGAGGGATGGCTTGAGGATCTAGGGATCACTTTTACCTTGATCCGTGCTCTGAGGGAGTATTGGGTTCCCTAGTAGTCAGTCTGCTGAGAGGTGCGGCGCAACAGTGGTGGATGCTCTACCTTGGAGAGAGGATAGAGGCAGAGGTTCCATGGGCTGACTTTCAGAAGGAATTCCGAGAGAAAATCCTTTCTTCCATGATCAAGGAGGAGAAGTGGAATGAGTTAATCTCCCTTCAGTAGGGGAGTATGACGGTATGAGAGCTAGGGATCAAGTTCAATGTTCTCTTGCGCTTTGCTATGGATCTCTTTCTGGATGAGGAGTCTCGGGTGAGACGTTTGGAGGAGGCGCTTCCCCCTTCACTCCAGTATGCTATCAGCCCCTTCACCCTTACGACGTACTTGGCAGTGCAGAAGAAGGAAGTGGTTTTAGAGAGGATGCACTCGCTGGGAGGTGTACCACGTGAGGGGAACCATCCAGGCTCGTCGAAGGGGAAAGTGGTCAGCAGCAGGTCTCCTGTGACGGGACCTTCCAGGTTCAGGCCAGTGGGGAGCAGGCCCCAGCAGTTCCAGTTCAGATCTTCGGGTCCTCGTCCCTTTTTCATGATCCCGAGACTGAGTAGTTTTTCTTGTGGAGGTTTCAGGCACGTTCAGAGTCGGTGCCTGACCCAAGCTCAGTACGGTAGAGGTGGGCAGGTTCAGTGCCCACCTCAGTAGCACCAGTTGCCAGCGAGGCCCTTCCAGCAGTAGCAACAGGACCATGCTCCTTCGAGGGCAGACTTTGCGGGAGGGAGCCGACCTTAGGGTGCTCCTTAGGGACCTCGACTAGGGCATGGTCGGGGAGGTGGATGACATCATAGAGGCAGATGAGCTGGGCGTGGATAGTTGCACACAGTAGAGTTGACAGCTCCAACAGGACCAGAGGTGGTGCGAGGTACGATTTGTTTGTTCAGTACTCTTGTTTCTGCTTTGTTCGATTTGGGAGCTTCACACTCCTTTTTTGCACCTATTCTAGACCATGCTTCAATACTAGACGTAGAGAGACTTTCCATGCCACTGGTACGGAGTACACCAGTTGGGGGCCAGACCAGTGTATCATGTGTTTGTCGGGGATGTGGGCTGACGTTGGGACCACATCGATTTAGTGGGGACCTTCTTCTGTTACAGATGCAGCCATACAATTTTAACCTAGGCATCGACTGGTTGTTTTCTATTAGTTCCATTATCGACTTCTTCTGGAGAAGATTCGTGTTCTCTGACGTGGATGGGAAGCGCGTATATTTTGTTGGCGAGAGGAGCTATCAGGCGGGAAGCCGGCGTGTGGAGCCTCTTCTTTCCCTGTTAGGTGGGTTATCAATGGTTCCGGCTGATACAGAGATGATGGATGTCCCAGAAGTTGTTGGGGAGTTCCTCGATGTTTTTCCTCAGGAGGTTGTGACTCTACCCCCCCCCTCCCCCCGACGTGGCGTTGAGTTCGGGATAGACTTACAGCCTGGTGCCCGTCCGATTTCAATGACCCCTTATCGGATGGCACCTTCTGAGTTGCGGGAGTTTCGGATTCAGATTGACGATCTAATGGAGAAGTGTTTTGTTTGAACCAGTGTGTCGCCATGGGGTGCTCCAGTTTTGTTTGTGAAGAAGGAAGATGGTGGTCTCAGGCTATGCGTATATTACCGAAGGTTTAACCAGGTAATGTTCATGAACCGCTACCCCCTTCCAAGGATAGATGATCTCTTTGACCAGCTGAGGGGAGCAGGTTGGTTTTCTAAGATTGATCTGTGATTGGGATATCATAAGCTGAGGGTAAAGGACAGTGACATCTCAAAGACGGCTTTCATGTGTAGGTATCGGCACTTCGAGTTTGTAGTGATGCCATTTGGAGTTACGAATGTACCTGTTGTGTTCATGGGACTTATGAACTTTGTCTTCTGTGAGTTTCTGGACCGGTTCGTCATTGTGTCTATCAAGGACATCCTAATCTACTCAAGGTCAGAGGAGGAGCACGTCGAGCATCTCAGGGCAGTCTTGGAAGTTCTTCGACACTACCATATTTATGGGAAATTGTCAAAGTGTAAGTTCTTGACACAAGAAGTACACTTCCTAGGGCACGTGGTGTCTCATCATGGAGTATCGGTGGACACGTCGAAGGTGGAGGCAGTTGTTTCTTGAGTAGCACCCAAGAGCGTAGCAGAAGTTCATAGTTTCCTCGGGTTAGCAGGTTACTATCGAAGGTTCATTTTAGACTTCTCTCGAGTTGCTGCTCCATTGACAGCTTTGATGAGGAAGAACCAGGTCTTCCAATGGAGCGAGAAGTGCCAGAAATATTTTGACTACCTGAAGGAGAAGCAAGTCAGTGATCCTGTACTCATGTTGCCAGAGGAAGGGTTGTTGTATGAAGTGTTTTGTGATGCTTCTGGCCTTGGTCTGGTGTGCGTGCTGATGCAGAAGAAGGGTGTGATTTGTTATGGGTCTAGGAATTTGCGCCCTCACGAGCGTAACTATGCAACCCATGACCTGGAGATTGCAGCAGTAGTGTTCACACTGATGTTTTGGCGACATTACCTCATTGGGGAGTGCTTTGTGGTCTTCTCATGTCACAAGAGCCTGCGTTATATCCTCTCCCAGCGTGACCTGATCATACGGTAGTAGAGATGGGTTGAGTTTCTCCAAGACTATGACTTTGATATCTCTTACACTGAAGGTAAAGGAAATGTTGTGGCTGATTCCCTCAGCAGGAAGTCGCATCAGGAAGTGGTTCGGGAATCTGCTGATGCTTGGAAGGCGATGGGAGAGTTGGCTTCCTAGCACTTGGATGAAAGGTAAGAAGGTGTTAGAGGGAGTTTGTTTCAGATGATGGTGCAGTCCTCCTTATTGCAGTAGTTGGAAGAGTCTCCATGGGTGGACTCCGAGGTGGAAGTGATGCGGGATCGTGTCGATCAGGGGAACGATCCAGAAGGATGGTCAGAAGAACAGCCGACATCAGATGCTTTTCCATGGAAGGTTGTTTGTTCCAGAGGTGATGCGTAAGGTATTTCTCTGTGATTTCCATAGCTCAGACTTGGCAGTACATCCAGGAGTTTCAAAAATGTACCGAGGCCTGAGGGATCAGTTTTGGTGGCCTTGGATGAAACGGGCAGTGGCAGAGTTTGTGGCTAAATTCCTAGTGTGTCAGCAAGTGAAGGCTGAACACCATGTTCCCGGTGGGTTGTTGCATCCTTTAGATGTCCCCAAGTGGAAGTGGGATGAAATCTCAATGGGCTTCGTCACAGGAATACCTAGAGCTCAGGGTGGTTATGATGTTATCTGGTTGGTGGAGGATCGACTGATGAAATCAGCTCACTTCTTAGCAATTAAGGAGTCAGGCCCGATGAGTACCTTAGCACAGATGTACGTAGAAGAGGTGGTACGTTTTCATGGAGTCCCGAAGACTATCGTCTCATATTGGGATACTCGGTTTACCTCACAAGTCTGGAGGGGGTTACAACATACGTTTGGCACACAACTTTGCCTTATAACTGCTTTCCACCCCCAGAACGATGGACAAATGGAGCGGACTATCCAGACGTTGTAGGACATGCTGCGATCATGCATTCTGGATTTCGGAGGATCATGGGTACAACACTTTCCTTTAGTAGATTTTTCCAACAACAACAGCTTCCACTCTACTATTGGCATGGCACCATTTGAGTCTTTGTATGGAAGGCCATGTCGTTCACCCATTTGCTGGGCAGAGGTTGGTGAGACAGGTTCTGTTGGGCCAGAGGTCGTGCAGAGCACCACAGATAAAGTCCAGCTTGTACGTGAGAGGTTGAATGTGGCTCAGGACCGACAGAAGTCTTATACTGATCGTTGGAGGAGGCCCTTGGAGTTTGTGGTGGGAGATCATGTGTTCTTGAAGGTTTCCCCTCGACGGGGGCAGCAGAGGTTTGGGAAAGGGATCAAGCTCTCAACTAGGTTCATCGGACTTTTGAGGTGCTGAGGCGAGTCGGCGAGGTGGAATATCAGCTGGCCCTACCACCTCAGTTGGAGATGGTTCATGATGTCTTCCACATCTCCAGCTTCATCGGTACTTACACAACGACTCCCACGTTATCGACTGTGGAGATTTAGATATGGGAGGCGACGCGACCTTCGAGGAACGACCAGTCAGAATCGAAGATCGTCAAGAGAAGGTGCTATGTGGATGAACCATTCCCTTGGTTGGTGTGTTGTGGAGGCATGGCGGCCTTGAAGAGAGCACTTGGGAGTGGGAGACCCAGATGCACGCTCAGTACCCGGAGTTGTTCTGACTTGTGTTTTGCCTTGTTCTTCTAAGATTTATTTTTGTACTCTGTACCTTTGATTTATGGAATGCTTGGCCTATCAGTTGTGAGACCTTTTGTTTCCTTATTCCCTGATATTGTGTAACATGTCTGGATGTGTGGAGAAGGGGAAACCTGACCCTTAATCGAGACACATTATTGCGGATGCGATCAAACCCGTGCGGCCGAGTCAGTGCCGCCTAAATTGGATAATATCTAGACATAGGAGATGGAAATTTACCAAAACAACGTGTTCGGGTAGTGTGTTGGTTGTGTTTAGTGTTGAGGGTAGTTCGAGTTGAATAAAAAATCATAATGTATGAATGTGGGAAGACCCAATTCTTAACCGAGACACATTAATGAGGATGTGATTAAACTCATGTAGGTGAGTCAGTGCTGCCTAAAGCGGATAATATCTCGACATAGGGGAAGGAATTCCTAAGACATATGATTAGGGTTTTTGGTTGGGTTCCTGTTATAATGAGAACCCTAAGTGGTATCTTGTTGGTTTCCTCTGGGTTGGTTTTTGAATTCTCGGGGATGAGAATGTTTTAAGAGGTATCTGATGTAATGGCCCAGACCTCTCTGACCCATTCCATTGTCAAAAAGAAGGCCAAGAAGTGTTCTGGAGGGTAAAATAGAATTTTCCCACACTTTCCAGAATTTTGAAACTACACGCCGTGTAGTTGGAGTACACGCCATGTACCCCCATTCTGAGTATACCCTGTGTTGAAGCCATATCCTTGCTGTGTGCAATAAATGGGTGCACACCGTGTGACCAGTTCTACATGCCATTTAGTCTTTCCCCGCGTACGCGTTACCAGTCAATGGCCGTGTACCGTGTTAGAGCTATTTCCTTGCTGTGTGAAATAAATGAGTACACACCATGTGTCCAGACTACACGTCGTGTAGTCCCTCCCCGCATATGTGTTACCCTCAAACCGTGTGTTGACCAGTCAACGACCGCAGAGTCGTGTTGGAAGCCGCGTGGAGACCGCGTGAAAGACCGAGTACACGCCGTGTACCATAAAGAACATGTCGTATACATTTTCTTCTCATGCCTATAAAAGGAGGGGTCCCTAATCCATTCAACTAACCCCTCTCCTCTCCTCTCCTCTAAGCAGAGCTCTCTCAAGAGACTCGAAGGCTCTTCCTTCTATAACTTCCTCGTCTTAGCTCTGATTTACGATCCATCTAAAGCCACGAGATCGTAACGACGAGGCGCAGCTTCCAAGATTGGATCCATTGTCTTTCCTTCGGCCTTTTCTTTCCGACTTCCACCTGAGGAGGTTTTTTCAGGACCAGACAAAAGTGACGGACGCTGACAGACTTCTTCTAATGTTGATTCGGGTGAGCATTGCGATCAAGAACCTGTTGAAGTAGGGATCTTACCTTCGTCTCTCTAATTTGTGCAACATGCGGGGTGGGTGTCCTCTTTCTTACGTGAAGCACTTTTGAACCGGTTTAATAAAGATAATAACTGGCTTATAACAGGGTTGGGAAGTTTGTGATTGTTGTTTCTTTATATCCTGTGATATTACGTTGTGAATTGAATGAGTTTCTACCTACTGAAAACACAGTCGTTGGGGGCCTTTCTTACATAAATAAATGTTTCCCTCTCCTTCTGTATTTTCTTATGGATGGAAACTTTGTGTAATGTGGAAATTTGTTAATCACGTAAAGTTGGCTGTTTAAAATCTAGAACCCTTGTGTGATCACCCCGGTTAAACAAAAATTGAATAATGAACATGTGGGTGTTATCTTGGATACGTGGCATGTGATGGGGGTGTTTTGTGGGTTTTTGTGGATAGGGTGAGCAGTGGGGCTGCGGTTGGATTGGTTATGGGTTGGTGTAAATGTTGTGTTGGTAACGGGTAGCGGGGCTACGATATGTGGTATTAAAGGGTTAATGATGTATGGGTTATGGTGCGGTTGTGGTTATGGTGGTTAGCAGTGGGGATGCAGGGATGGTTTGAATATGAACAGACTATGGGATGTGAATAATAAATATCAAGAGGAAGATTTAATGAATGGTGGGTCATGGAAATGGAACAGGATTAATAATCAATGGGGTTGGATGGTTGAGAAGAAGGGCTTGGTTGTGTTGCTTGTGTTTTCCTAACCTGAGTTGTGGATGGTAGGGATATGTTTACGAACGATTGATGTGGTTGATTGTGGATAGCTTCCCAGAAGTTAAGGAACTAAATAAACTAATTCTAATGATACATGAAAACCTAAATGGGGTTGTGGTTGTTTGTTGTATGCATGCTTCGTAGTAGTAGTTCTGAGGCACGTGCTTAGTTTCTCTGTTTAGAAGCCATAGGTTGGGCTGTGTGTTTGGTATATATATATCTGTATCATATGTGTTTTATCGCACCCCACCCATGTTGATCACTTAGTGTCGAACACTCCCATTTCATGGGAGTGGGTGTTCTTCTCTTAGTTACTAGCTCCTTCCTACTCCTTCTCCCCAAAGCTGTGATGGATTGAGGCGACCTTTCACCTAAGACTATTCGGTTAGGTTTCGATTGGGGTGGCCTTAGCCCAAGACTCTTCGGGCAGGTTCTGCTGTTTCCCAGGAATCTTTGGGATGAGGCCCAGGTGTTTACGGGTGGGATACGTGGTTGTGAGGCCCAGGTGTGTGCGGGAAGGATACGTGGTTGTGTGTCCTAGGTGTGTTCGGGCGGGATACGTGGTTGTGAGGATGAGGTGTGTGCGGGCGGGATACATGGTTGTGAGGAACAGGTGTGTGCGGGCGGGGAGAGTGTGGTAGCGTCAGGACGTTCGTCGTTAGGAAGAGCAGCTAACTAAAGGGAAATGGTGCGGGGTACCCAATACTCTTATTTCTTATATACTACTACCTGTTTTTCTTGTCTTTTGGTGAGTTTGGCTGGTGAGGTTGGGTGGATAGAATTCCTTGCTAGGTTTCTTCTAGTGTTCTCACGGGACATTAGGATGTCTCCCGACTTGTGCACAAGAGCTTTAGGTTTCCCTACTGAGTATACTTGTATGCTCACACTACGTTTACTTTCAAGTTTCCAAGAGGACTACCAGGGTCGTGTGAGACCCTACTAGTTGGACAGTTGGAGTTGTTGCTGTTGTTGTACCTTTGTTTTCTTTTGGTATTGTACTTTGAGCTTTATTGTACTTTTACCTTGTTATAAAATTGTTTATAAATGCATGTGGGAACGGTTTGGGTTTATTTCTATAGACTTTCCCTTTTCCTTTTTGGTGGATGAATTGTCCTATTTACCGATATTTAAAAATAAAAGGGTAATGCCTCCCATATTTGTGAAAAACTCATACCCTTGGTGCTAGTTACCACCCTCGGGCCTACTGGAGTCAGGACTCAGGATTCATTATCTCCCTTTCACCATTGCCAGCTCAGGAGGGGCATCTTTGGTGGGAGGGGGTCATGACACATTAGATCAATATAAATTAGTTATATCTCTTCATCATAAAGAATAAATAACTAAATATGGTTTTATAAACATGTTTGTTTATCGTGGGGACAAATTTTATTTGTTAATATATAAGAATATTGAGCTCATTGGAATCAAGATATTATTGATGAATTTGGATTAAATTAGTGAAAATTGTATGGAGATCATTTTCCTATTGTATTTCATCTTTTATAGGGTTGTTATTTACCCACAAAGAGGAAAATTTTATTCTATTTTATTTTCTATCATTTTTCAAGATCAGTACATTCTATGAAAAATGTCACTAATAATGATAATATTAAAAATATATCATTCACGGTCGTTGGGGATTACATTATTTTAAAATGTTCCCAGATATTCAAAATGATGGTTATTGTCTAGTATATTTATGTTAAAGATCAAATTCTTATCCCACATAGAGTTAATTTATTAAAGTTGTGGGGAAAAAAAATTGATTTTAATCATGCCATTACATAGAGAAATAAATAATATGTATTCATCAGTAACATGGAAAATACATTATACCAAAATGAGGATAAAATAGTTTAAAATACCATATTGACCAAAAACATAAATTTATCCAATGAATGAAGATATATAATAAGGAACATTCTATTTATGATAAAATGTATGTTTATAACATATAATTATAATATTATACTCATGATAGGTAAAATATCAACTCTAACAGATTATTGTATTTTGGAGTAATCTAATATGTTTATCTATCACATTAAATACTATATGTATGGTGATAAATGTTATTCATTTCAAATTATCTATGAGGACTAGTTTCAATTTTTTCAGTTTTGCAGTAATACGAATTTCTAGAGAAGGATTTAATATATTTTTTAAACCTTTATACTCTTTATTCTATCTTTTGATTTATTAATAATAAAAGGTGTTTTATCCCCAAACACATTCAATATATTTTTATGGAAATGACCAACAATCCCATTTTATTACCAAATGTTAACCTATATAACGTATTAATGGATTCTATTATGATCTTATGGAATAAATTAATATTTCATATCACTATGTGATTTAAAGTTCCTATGTATCCATCTAATGAATTGGTTATGAATTTATATATCCTGATATAAATTTTGTTTGTATGTAAATGATAACTTTTAAATTATTATTGTCAATTTTACTGAATTAAATTTTTCCTTCTTAGAAAATTCCAAAAAAAATTATGGCAATGATAATTGATTATATTTTCCCACAACCATGATATTAGATATGATTTAATTTTTCATTGTTCACAATGTAATTATATCCCAATACCTTTTTGATTCCACACTTTTATGTTATGTTTATAAGTCATGTTATATGTTCGCTTAATGAAGATATAGTTATAGTTTGATATTTTTCAATGATGTATGATGCTCTATCATTACATATGAAAATTTATTATCATAATGTTGATTTACTTATAAAATATTTCTCTAATGAAAATTAAATCTCATAATTATCTACCATAATCCTTTATGACTCATTGATAATTTTTCCCTTGATAAGAATTCGACCATACCATTCATATATTTCCATTTCTCTATGTTTTAAAAAGTGTAATTATTTAGATATGTCTAAAAGGGTATACTGTTTGGATAATTATATGGGAGATATTTAATAATTATTAAGAAATAAAAAATTATTTTTATGAATGGATTGGTTTATCAAATGAGACAGCTATGGTTTTATTATCAGTTACTATTTTTTAAGTTTTTAAAACTCAAATCCTAAACGACCATTATTGTATAAGTGAGTAAATGTTGGATATTGATATTTTCATTTTGATTGTAAAATTTTGGCTTAATTAGGTGGTATCTAATATATTACGTAATGAATATGTTTTGTTCAATTGATTGGGTTGTAGTTATCTGGGTGTAACACCCCATGATTATATATATATATATATTTCTTTGAGATAAATTTGTACTATTTGACAGTATTCTAAACACACAAACTAATGACAAATAAACCCATATTATATAATACCTTCATAACATAGAACTTAGAATAGGGGGTATGAATATGATTAACCAAATTTTCAAACATATATATAAATATATATTCTTAAATTCAAATATATTTTTTTAATGTTTAATAAATAATTAGTGAATTTTTAAAAAAATAATTTAATTATTATATGACTTATTTTATAATAAAGTGTATTTTTTAGAGGTCATGTATTATTATATAAAAAGGAATTTTTATTACTACAAAAGAAATATTTTAATTAAAAATATTTTTTTATATTAATGACTCTGTATACATTAGTTATTTAAATGTTATGAATAATGATAATTTCATTTTAATGTAAAAAGTGTTATTTTTCAGAAAAATGTTCTTTGGGTGTATTTTTTTAATTTCAAATTAAATAATTAATTATTGAATAATTATTATTAAATAAATTTATATATTACATATTAAATATAATTTGTTGACATACCATTAAACAGTTTGTATTCAAACCATAATGAAATTACATTCAGTTTCTTGATTAAAATTGTATTTTCTAAAAGTAGGTATCCATTATGTTTCACAAACATATTTTAAGATTAGTTTTGTAAAATATATTAATTTAATTTGATAAAATTGATTCCATGATCTTTTTTTTAATTTTTAAATATGGTAATGTGTCCATTTTTATGTTTTTCATAACTAATAGTAATAACAACAAAATCTTGTCACTGTAAATAAGGTTAAAACAGGTCTACCAGGTGGTTAAACAAACCAAAAATTGTATGATTCCCTCAAAAAAAATTATTTTTCTTATTATGTTTATATATATACACATTATATTTTTAAAAAATAAAATAATTGTCCATTTGGAGGTTTTATACATGATTTAGACATTTAATATATTTGAATCCATAATAAAATTATGCATGTTCCCTCTCCCTCACTTATACATGTGAAAATAATTTCAACCAATATTGAAAATATTTATACACCTAACATGTGAATATGATACCATAATGTTTTAATCTACTACTTATCCTTTTTCTGGAACCCCTTATAATTCATAAGGATAATATTTAAATGTTTAAAGCGTAATCAAAAGTTGGTGTATCAAATTAGTGGTACAAATCATAACACAAATCTCCATGTTTTATTTATTAATAACTTTTTATCAAAAAAATTTATTATAAAATATTTTATGAATATTGTATCATAAATATAAAAAAATTATTATAATAGAGACACAACAATTTATCACCTCTACTCTGTCAAATGAGAGATGATAGTTTAAGTCATTCATATGTGTGGACTATCGAATCCACATAGTTATATGATTCCATTTAATTCAACATCATTCATCGTTAATAATAATAAAAAAATTTACAAATAAATTTTTTTAATCAACCAATCTGGATTCTATCAAATTAAAACTTTATTTACCTTTGTTTCTATCTCTTAATTAGATGTTGATAACAATTAAGTTGTGTGTGTATAGAGTATTGTATCCATAGACGGTCTAATTTTTTATAATCTTCCAATAATGTATGACTATAAATAGTAATAAATTTATTATATGTATATTTTTTAATGTAATTATTAATAATTTTGAGATTATAGAACCATTGACAATTTTTAAGGGCTAGAACTGTTGAACCGAAACATTCATGAAAACCAAAAATGATATCACCCAAAATATTGATTATAATGAAAAATTGTAGACGAATATGTGAAAATATGTTATATATAACCCATTTATGTCATTATAAGCTTAAATATAGTTTAATTATATAGGTAAAGAAATTATATTTATTATTATGGGGGTTTATTTCTTATGAAAAAAGTCCAACATGAGATAAGTTATTTATGTCCCAATCTCTAATTTTTAGAGATTATTTAATAATTAGTTTTGAATGAGGAAATTACATTTTATATCTAAATTTTTATTATTGAATCAATTCTAAAGTGGTTAAATATGGATATTAAATATTTTTCCATTATTTTTTCACTTATTATGTACTCAGAATATCAATAGAATATTTTTATGATAAAAACATTATTTCACACTTTTTTAAGAATATATTTATTCAATGTAAATATTTTTTATAAAATGATTTTGAGAATGATATTACTATAATTCAAAGATTTTTTAATGTAACTATATCTTTATTTTTATTTCTATAATGTTTTGAATGGTTTTTATTTTCAATTTCCGAATAATGGGTTTTTACCCATGTTAATGACAAATTTTTTTAATGTAAACCACATGAGAGTTATTTCCAACTAACATAAATACTCTTTTCATTTAAGATTAAGTAGCAGGTGTTGAAGGTTATAATTTATGAAATTTGTTTCATTAGTAATATATAAATTGTATATATTTTTAAAACTTAATTTTAAAAAAATATTTTCCACTATATATATTCCACTAATATTCAAATTGAATTTTTAATTTAGGAAATAAATTTTTAGTTTTATTATGTTTCACTAGGAATATAATCTTATGATATCATCCTCATTGTATCTTTATCTTATTTAAGAATATTTTGATAAAAATGTTTGAATGACACCTTTTTTCCAAATGTTATGTTATGATGAAACGATATGTCTCTTCATGATCATGTGGAAAACATATGACTGAAAGAAGATTAATTGGATAGTTTATTAGTTATAACCATTCAATTCATCAGGTAAATATTAATTTTTAATTCACTGAAAAGGTACAGAAGAAGTTATCTCAATAACAAAATAGGGTGGATGTGACATTATTTTCATCCCCAAAGAGGATACATGAGAGGATATTTTTCTTAAAGGATGGGGCTGAATCCTTATTATTATTATTAAAGAAAATGCATCTTTATGTATCAGTAGAGTGATACCCATTACATATCTCTAAGGCCAAAGGCCATGAGGCCTGGCTACAAGGCTTGAAATCCCATTTTTTGGCCTAAATGACCCCATAGTGATCATTACTGCTATAGTACCCGCACTGTTAAAGTATCTACACAGCTAAAATACCTGCTACAGGGTATAAATAATGGGTATATGTATTATATATATAAAAATAGTTCTAGTTTTCATGAAAATATTGTGAGATGATGTAGATTATTTTTATAATAGTTGTTTATGCATACTTGTATCTAATGAAGCACAACCACTATGGTTATATTGTCGATCGCAATTATATATAATGAATGTGTATATAATTATATTCAATATGTAGGTGTGAACATTTTTTGTGACAAGAATTGGTAGTTTTTAACGGATAAGTTATTATTAGAATCCATGACGTGGAAGCATTGGTGAAAACCCTTTGTATAAGCATATTAATTGGATAAAATCCTTAATTATAGTGAAAATAAATCTTGTTTTTCCAAGAAAAAATATAACTAACATGTTTCTATATTGTGTATGTGGTCATAAAAATAATTAACCATGGGATAATAAATCATACTGTGGTGGATTAAGTATTACATAAATCACTATTGGTGCCTGATGTATGGGCCTTGGACGACACACATGGAAACAGACTTAGGTGAGAAATGATTTGGATAATCAAAATTTTATTTATAATTCATTATGTTATTTTTAAATACATCATGAGTATAAATAACCTAGGATAAAAATTATAATTCAGACAATGAAAAAAATCATCATTTAGAGATCCAATATTGCATTTTTAAAGAATATTTTTTTTCTCAATCTGATCATTGTTTATCATGTAATGCATTTTTTATTCTATGTTTATAATAATAAGTAATAATGTAAATGAATTATTTGATTGATAATTTAATAATTATCCTCTATAAAAACCACATTTATTGGATTTTGTATTAAAATTCTCATTTATTATCTATTAAAACATTTATATATATTGATTGCTGTTAAAGTATAAATTATAAATGGAAGGAACAACATTCTATTAAGTCCCTCATGATATGACATCGAGAATATATTATTGATATCTTTGATCCACTAATTGATACTTAATGGATTAGTACTATTACTAATATATTATGTATTATCCAATGATATAAACATAAAAAACCATTTTTTATTATTTATCATTTTGATGGTGAATTTTATCAATGGTCAACGCTTATTTTTAATTGAGAAAAAATATTAAATTGGTTATATTGAGTGGGATGATTTTATATTTTTATTTTTCAACATAAAAATTCCTCATATTATTTTGAATACAAATATCTGTTGAATTCATTGATAAAAATTTAATGGATGATGAATACCATAAAACCTTTGTGGAATCATTAAAAAGTCATATGAGGTACACATCTAATATTATCATCCAACGTGAATGAAATTTTGATATATTATTTAATGGTAAAAAATTAATTATCCAATGGGAATAATTTATAGGATAATTTAGTATCTATGAAGAAATCATTCGGTGTGATATCATGGTTGAAATGGATATTAGGGTCACCAATAAAATATCATAGAATTAATAAGAATATAATGCTGAAGTTAAAAGGAAATAATAATAATAATATCCATATATGGAGGAATATGATTCATACATTATGTGAGAAGTGTGGAATAAAACATCAACACAATTATATTAAGGGGACTATTAAATTCATTAAGAGTGTAATTTCGGTTTATCATGAAATTGAATTCCAAATAGAATATAACCATAGGGAAAATGATAAAAATTAAGTTAAATATCAAAAAAAATCTACCACCCACACACCATTGTTCAAAAATCATTGAGTATGGCCATTACTATAGACATTTCTTGAATCTATGTGTTATTGAATAAGACCATCATTGGAAACTTCATAATCCTAGATATTATGGTAAATATCATATAATAAAAAAATACTTATGTGGGGTATGATGAAAAAATTGAAAAATTTATTCTTACCATTAACTCTAGAACTCAAAATATCACATTTTATTATGGATCTACCCAATAAATTATATCATAATAATTTTATTATTTAATGACAGTACCACATTGATGATTAATTTTTTTTAATATATAGTGAAACCACCATATTTTATAATGATCAGATGTCAAGTCATTGATTATTCCATGATAAATATTTTTGGGAATCAACATCTAAGAAAATCTATTAATTATCTCTCTAGTTTGATTTTATTTATTTTTTAGAATTTATGAGCATTATATTTTAAAATCCCATAAAAATTAGTGAGAATGTGAAGAGACATCTAATATTATGAACTACACTATTACTTTATGTTATTTTAGAGTATACATATAAAAATATGATTGAAATTATATCCATTTTATCGGTATTTATTCCTATTCAATGGGGGAATTTAATTCAAATGTTTTGACTTATAATTATCATATAAGTCATGCTTATTGTATTGTTGATTGTTGATGTTTTTTTGAAGGAGTATCCAAGTCTTCCTATAGATCATGAAGTGGAGTGTTTAATTTAATTCATACATGGTTCTACACCTATTTCAAATACTCTATATAGAATACTTCATATTATGCTATTTATTTTGAAGAAGAAAGTATAATAGAATAATTATAACAGATTCGTTCAGCCAAGTTCCTAAGTCTGGGGTTCACCTGTTATTTTCATTAATACAAAAGATGAATTAATATGAATATATATTTATTATTAGGAACCTAATAATATCACAATCACATATAAATACACTCTATTCTATATTTATGATCTGTTCGATCTATTTTGAGGAGATAACACATTTAAATGATCAAGTTTCATTCTAGATAATCAGAATTAATGTTCAAATTTAATGATATACCCCTTACATCCTTCATTATGAGGTATTTAAATTATAAATATATAGTGATTCCATTTATTTTGAATAACTTTTCCACAGTCTTCATTGATTTAATGAGTACTGTCTTTAGAAACTACATTGATATGATTGTGGTATTATTTATAAATGATATTTTTATATATTCTAATTAAAAGATAGAAAACTTATATAACATTTGGATTTTATTAAAGTACAAAAATAAGGACAAGTTTCATGAAAAAATTTCTAATTATGAATTTTGGATGAAGGAATATTCAGTTTAGATCATATAATATAACGAAATGGTGTATTAGAGGATATATCAAAGATGGATGTCATTGACCATTGTCATAGAACATCAACATTGAATGAGATCCATTGTTTACATTAACAAGATGGATATTACAAACATGTTTTGGATAATTTATCATGGATATGTTTTCAGCTAACCATGTTAACATAATAGGGGGTGAACTCTCATTTGATATATTAATTTGAAGAAATATTCATGGAGCATAAGAATAGGTTGGACAATTATCTTTTACTCCCACTACCCTATAGTGGATAAGTGTTTTTATATTATACTAATTCATTAAAGAATGGGTTATGATGTTTTCCTATTATAGATCAACATGGCGATAGCTTTGGCATCCCTCCATTTTTATTATTATGTTATACCTTAATCATCTCATTACATATATGTATCTGTGGTAATTATTTCATTAATGATATTAATGTAATAAAATTATAGACAAATACTTGTCATATATATTGATCATAGAATTTTAAAATATTTATTTTCCCAAACATAGTGGAATATGAGACATATAATATAGATGGAATTGATTAAATTATTATGATTTCTTAGTATATATCCACCATAAGAAAAAGAACAAGGGGGTGATGCACTAAGTTGAAAGGATCATACATGATTATTTATGATGAGGATCTCAAAAGAACTTATATTTATTTATTTTAAAATAATATCCCAATTAACATTGAAGGTAATGTATAAATCTTATATTGATCAAATATATGACCAACCAACAAATTAAGTAACGACTAAAGAGGAGTATAAATAAGTTGTAGACCTAAAATAGATAGTGAGAAATATTCCGTAGAGAAATCATTATTGTTGTTATATTAATTGTATAAACAATTTTTATTCATTTCCAGCAACATAGAAAAACCATGTAAAATCAACCATGCATGCAGGATGACTACTACAACAATTTTTTTTTCATTCGTATAGTTATTAAACATTTACCCAATAAAAATATAATTCATAATTTCATAGAAATCAAAATAATGTCTTAATTCTCCTCTTATAAAGATATTGTTTCAAATGAAATGACCCTTAACTATATTCACCCATTGAGTTAATCAATGTTCATGTTAGGTTTGGTTTAACAACCCGTATAGATGATGAAATAAATAATATCAAGGATGAAAATGTGAACAAAAATAATAATTTTATTATAATTTTATAAGAATATCATAATTGTTATATAGTTCATGAAATATTTTATTGATGATTTTCCTTATTAGTATAGTATCATATTTTTTTTAAAATTACTTTAATAGTCTACCCCAAATTCCATTTTCATTAAAAATAACTTAATCACATAAGGGATAATATAAGTTAATTATAAATATATAGTTATATTTTATAGTATCTATAATGAAATATTAATTATTATAATGGAATTAAAAATGGGTAATGAAATTAATATTATAAAATGTCTGAAATTGGGGAAATTATTAGCTGATAATGGTTGATATAAGCTATAAAAAACTTAATATATATTAATATGGTTATGTTTTATTAGATTAAGGTAGCTATATTTTTTTACAGGAGGTAAGAGAGTCATCAAATAAGAAAGGAATTGTGGTTAGGGTTTTCGTCTTAAAATACTCTCTTTGAGATATGTTTAGTATCATGAACATAAATATATTTATATTTTCTATGTAATACATATTTTAGTAATTATATCATTCATTATCATTTAATCATGGTATTTGATGTTCAATTTTAAGTCCTCACATACAATTTGTTTTTATTTGAACATTTATAATCCATAACATTTTTAATGGTCTCATTATTTATTTTAATATATACAATATATTTGTAAACCATAATTGCATTATATAGTGTATTCTGTAACATCCAAAGAAATTATAAATAAAACATGGATTTTTATTTATAAAAATGAATTATTATGTGATATTGTTATAAAAACACAATCATTTATTTGGTTTTATCATATCATATCATATTTAAAATATTGTTATGTATCATTATCGATAATAAGATAGTATTTGAATTGTGATCCTATGGTAAGTCCTAATATAGGGTTTTTAAAATCTAATTGACATAGAAAAAGGATGTGATTACCTTAATCATTAATATCATACCATATAACTCTCATGTCTCTGATCATCTATGTAAGAGAGAATCATTATGATTTTCTATTTTCCATGTGTAAAATCCACGTTTTTCATTAAGGTGAATATCATTTATTTTCAATCAATTAATAATTAAAATGCCTAAATGTGGACAAATATAAAGTCGCTTTGAGTAAATGGACACATTAGGGGTTTGTGGGGATATATTAGAGCCTAGATACCATGTTTTAGAGTGAAATATCTTGGTGTATTGTTTGTGAAAACCCTTAGGGTACCTATTATCTACAGTTAACCATGTAGGGTTGGTGTACAATATTTTCAAACCATGCCCCTAAACAGTGCGACCAATATATTTTGGGTAAAACAAATTTATTACTTTAATTAAATAATTTTTCTCATACCTAATTGTATTTCTTCACCCAATGTAAATAATCTCTCTTAATACTCCAATTTTAATCTATAAATTGATTTTTGGGTTCTTCATCATCTAGAACTATATTCTAGTGTTGTCGATCTCATCAGATCAACATCTAAAGAATTTGGATTCTATTTTCCTATCCTTAATTCTTCTGGTTATCGGATTCACCATTTAGGTGAAAGATAACATAACCCTCTATTCTTTACTTTTGCCATTTTTTTTATTTTCTCCTGATCTAAGACGAATCCAGAGCTAAAATTGTATGAGCATTAAGTTATAGAATAATGGTAGGTGGTTCCATGCCTTTCTAAAAATATAAAAGTGTTTATGTATGTTGTTGTTCTATGCACCAATATTTTATGTGTCACATGAAGTGAAATTTAATCCTTATGTTTTTAGGCATATCTTACGTGGTTTATGTGGTTTACTAATGATTTCATATATTCTGATATCCTTAAATTATTTGGTACCGTGCCCTTTAATTTATTGG